>CM055731.1:5359710-6083003 GCA_029465975.1 Dallia pectoralis
ACTTTCACAGTGGATGTTCAAGGTGAATTTATTATTCTTCGTGGCTTCTCTACTGACAGTGCTGCAGGGGTGTGGCACGTTTCAAACGACTTACAAAGACCAAATTATTATACATGTATTTTAAACTATTCATCCCTATTGTAGTCTAACGAATCTGCGATATATCTCTTCAATAATTGTAGTTTTATAAAAACGGTATCAACAGTAGTTTTTTTCTACAGATACCGAAGATTTTCAAATTGGCCATAACTGTGAATCAAACTTTTCTCTGAATTTTTTTTATCCAGACTAGATTGTGAAGCTTATGTACGTGCGTAGTAAGATCTACATTCTTTACCTGTACTTTGCACACGTGTAGTGTCCTTTTGCTGAGAAACACTGTCTGTTTCTGATTGAACTGCACTTGATTTCTTCAAAGCACATTGTCTTAAACAGTAGGAATTTACACTATGCTCTCATTTTATGATATGTTATAGAAACCTCTATCATTGTTATGTTGCAGTTACTGATTGCACTTTGATTCCACTTTAATAATTGAGAACCATCTCTATACATAGTCTGTGCTCTAAACAGGACTTAACGCTTTAGACTCTTCCGTCTGGGGAAAACAAATCAGGGAAAAGTCTGAAGTGTAAAATATGCCACTATAAATCAACAATCAACCGTATAAAACGAGCGCATTCCATGCCTTGAAAACATTATAGCCCCTCCCGTGAGATTTTCATCACTTCCAGAGGCAGCGAGGAACACGATTATGGAAGCAGGCTGTCCCATTGTACTACAATGTGAGCTCTCAGATCCAACTGCACAGGTCCACTGGTACAAAGATGGAACAAAGCACTTCCAGGATAGTGGAGTGCAGTCAGAGGGCGCTTTGAGGGCTGCGATCATCCAATCAGCAGAGCTCAGTCACTCTGGGGTGTACAGCTGTGAGGCTGTAGATGACCACATAGCATTCAAGGTGGATGTTGCAGGTGATCTAAGAATTTTGGAGGAAGTCACTAACGTTTTATTGAATGAATAGTTCTGTAATGTGAGCAAGCTGTCGGTTTGTATTGAATATCATTTAATTCCATTAGTCATAGAGCTTATTTGGAAGAGTTATTTATAATATTAACAATACATTAGCCAAAGCTTGATAGTATTTGAAGCAAGGGAACATGATTTAAAAAAAAATCATACGCAATGTCTGCCATTTAATGTTAAATCCGCAGCAAATACTCACCAACACATTTCCACGTACAAATTTGACAGCTATGCTTAAATTAGCTCTAGTACTCAAGTGTTTAACTACCTGCGGCAAGTAACCCTTCTTTCCTTTTTAATTAAAGCAATTAAAGCCTTCAGCTCGACACACAAGACCACATCAATTATGTCCTTTTTATACCACACTTTATACACTACAATGCCAAGCAAGCAATTTTGTATAGAAAATCAAAATCCCTGAATTTGTTATAAGCTGTTTAAAAAAAAGGTCAGTCTTCAAAAGCAAATAACTTTTTTTAAAGCAGATGCGGAGGTTTCCAAAACTCCTACAATTGTCAAAACCCAATAGAGACTGTTGAAAATACAGTGGATATGAAAAGTCGACACAAAGCCTCCAAAAAATGAATCATGTCAGAACTTATTCCATCTTTAATGTGACCTATAACGTGAACATTTCAATTGAAAAAACAATCTGAAATCGTTGAGGGGAAAACAATAAACCTTATAATAACCTGGTTGCAAAAGTGTGCACAACCTTAAACTAGTACTTTGTTGAAGCACCTTTTGAGGTAGGAGTCTATTAGCATTGGTCATTGTTGTGCTGAAAGGTGAACTTCCTGTTCATCTTCAGCTTTTAACGGAAGCTTAAAGGTTTTGTACTAAAATTGCCTGGTATTTGGAACTGTTTATAATTCCTTCCACCCTGACTAAAGCCCCGGTTCCAGCTTAAGAAAAACAGCCCCAAAGCATGCTGCTGCCACCACCATGCTTCACTGTGGGTATGGTGTTCTTTCGGTGATGTGCAGTGTTCTTTTTGTGCCAAAACATACCTTTTGGAGTTATGGCCAAAAAGTTCAACCTTGGTTTCATCAGTCCATAACACATTTACCACATGCTTCTGGGAGACGTGTTGTTGGTTCAGCAGGGCTTGGATGTTTTGATTCGTATCTACACCATGGCCCATACATATGCAGAATACGGAACATTGTTGTCACATGTAGCACACAGCCAGTACTTGCCAGAAATTCCTGCAGCGTCTTTAATGTTGTTGTAGTTATACGTCATGTTATAGGTCACATTAAAGGTGGAAAAAGTTCTGACATGATGTATCTTTGTCTAGTTTCTTCACATCACAAAAACCAGGCAGTTTAACATGGGTGTGTAGACTGTTTATATCCACTGTATCTCAAATTGTACCCACTGTTGATACAGATATACGTTTGATACAATTACCAGAAATAACATTGTGCTATTTGAAAAACTCTCTTGAAAAATGTAATCTTTGTTTAAACAACCACATTACACTGTTAGAATTGTCTCCTTTTTGTAATGAAAGCAGGGTTCAAAGCCTGGTCGTTCTAGTGTTAACAAGTACCATGTTCTGTAGTTATATCATGCCAAGCACCTTCTGATGTACTTAATCATTTTATCAACATAATAATATTAGCATAATTCCTTTATTGAATATATTTCTTTAAATTAATTAAAGCGCCCATAGCTCCACCAGTGAGGTTCTCAGCTGCCCCAGAGATTGAGAGGAACAAGCACATTGAAGCAGGCTGTCCCATTGTACTTCAGTGTGAGCTCTCAGATCCCTGTGGACAGATCTGCTGGTACAAGGATGGAATAAAGCTTCTCCCTCAATATGGAATATACTTCAAATCAGAGGGCACCAGGAGGACCTTGGTTATCCAGTCAGCCACATTTTCTTGCTCTGGGGTATACAGTTGTAAAACAGCTGATGAAATCAGCGAATTCTTTGTGGACGTTAAAGGTGACATGACAAGCTTTTCCCTAGACGTTGAATTCAACACGCATCTAATAACTCCATGTTGAGAACCACCGATAAACACACACTAAAGAACCCATGCGTTCTGAGCCGTGATTATACGGAGCCATGGTCGTCATCAGTGTTTTTTACATTTGTTTAATCTCGTTGCCATTTGTGAGCTACTCAATACTTTTCAATACTAAATGCTTAACACCCGCAGTGGCCATCAGAAGAAACATACAGCATGACCTGTAATTGACTCTTATGACATTATATCGTTGCACACCATCCTTTGCCTCAACAGTGGATGCTGACTTCCTTGTCAGTGCTTGAAATCAATGCATGATTGATCTGTGCAAACCAGCCCTAGTAACACGTTTCTTGTTGCTTCACTCCGCTTAACCATTTTCTATTGCTTTTTGCAGCAGTTCCAGTGACATTTGTTGAAATCCCTAAGGAAGAACTCTTTAAAAGTGTTGTGGAACAAGAGCGCCTTCTGATGTCCTGTCAGGTGTCCAGGGATGACGCCGCTGTTCAGTGGTACAAAGACGGGTTTGAAGTGTTGTCTAGTGACAACGTGACCATAGAAGCAGACGGCACTAATAGAAAGCTGATAATCAATTCAGCTCAGCTGTCCGACTTGGGCACATACACATGTCGTGCTGGTGACAGCGCTTTAATGTTCAAGGTTAACATAAGAGGTAATGACAACGAAAGGAAATTTTATTCTTAGTGAAAATGAAGTGCAGGTCTGAGTACTTGATTTTTGATTTAAAGATTGCATCATCTGATAACTTACCGCGTACAAAAGAGCTTATGATGGCACTTTCGAATAACAATTTAACAAACTATGAGTACAGTAATATTTTTTATGACGTATGCTGTGACGTTTTCATTATTTTACAGAACCACCAGTGAAGATTGTGTTCCCTAAGGAAGATGTCCGCCTTGACCGACATGTGCCAGAGGAGATCATACTCAGCTGTGAACTCTCGCGTCCAAATGGTTTTGTGAACTGGTTCAAGGATGGGAAAAGGTTGCAAGAAAGCGAAAACATTAAGCTAAAGATTGAGGGTCCTTACAGAAGACTGAAGATTCTATGTAGTGGAGCTGACGACTCGGGCGAATATGTTTGTGACACGGCCGACGATTCAAAATTCTTTCATCTAAGTATAACAGGTAAGGCGAGCAGTTCACAATTCTTCCTGTGGAATAAGACCGCAATTTGATTAAAAAAATGCCTGTTCATGTTTTGGTCAAAACCCATTACTTGATGCATTGTTTGTTACGGCCATTTTCTAGAGCCTCCAGTACGAATCGTGTCTCCAAGCCAATCGCAAATGGAGCTCTGCCAGCAAACGTCTGAGAGGATGGTGCTAAGCTGTGAAATATCAAGGCCCAACGCTAAGGTGCGCTGGTACAGGGATGGGCTTGAGGTGGAGGAAAATGACAACCTCATCTTAGAGGTGGATGGGGTCTACAGGAGACTCATTATACCAGAGACAACGATCAAAGATTCAGCCGAGTATGTGTGCGATACATCTGATGACAACATGACATTCTTCGTCAACATTGCAGGTATACAGATGTCCACATTCAATAATGTACAGCTAACGAGAAAAGTGCAAATGTAATAATTGGTTGGTTCTTTTTGTTATGCGTAGAGCCCCCTGTTCGTTTTGTGCGTCCAAGGAAGATGGCGAGCAAGGTCGAACGGTTTGTAGGACAACGCTTGGTTCTTGATTGTGAGGTGTCCAGACCGAATGCTGAAGTAAGCTGGAAGAAGAACAGGGTGGAGATAGAAGAGGGCAGCAACGTGACCATTATTGAGGATGGGGTCATGCACCAATTAATCATCCACTATGTGACTCTGGAGGATGCCGGCCAATATGTCTGTGATGCTAAGGATGACGTCATGGACTTTAATGTCAAGATAAAAGGTAGATGCATGTACATTCAATTGAATCACAGTTATCTGTTACTGGGTGTCATTAGCTTTCTCACTGTTTATCTCAATTGCCAGCGCCGAACCCTGCATTCAGCGTCACTAGTTAAAGTAGTTGCAACTTGGTTTTATGCTTTATTTTATTCCAGAGCCACCTGTACAGATCCTGGGAAAGAACAATGCAAATACTGAAAATCAGTTTGCCATATCAGATGACATTGTTTTAGTGTGTGAGCTTTCGCGGGCTAATGGCACGGTCGCCTGGTACAAAAACAACACGAAAATAGCTGACAATGAGCGCTACTGCAGTGAGGAGCAAGGTGTTTTCCGTTCATTGGTCGTTCTGAATGCCGAGATCGAAGACTCTGGAGACTACACCTGCGATGCCGGCGATGATAAGATGGTGTTCTCAATCGCAGTCAAAGGTGGTAGCTATGAACGTATACAATTCAACATTTGTAAAACATTTACATTATACAATATTGGCATCGAAATCTGGTTTTGATTTATTTTTGTTCATATTCAGAAGTGGCTGTGAATAGCTAATGCAAGAGCTTATGTGGTAATAATTAATACAAATGAATACATGAAAAACTTGAAAGGGGAATCTGAGATTTGTAAGATACATTACCCGGTTTTGTACATGACTTTTCCGATCATAACGCAGCATGCGAAACCTGCTCAAACCTATTCTCTATGTCAAGAAGCAGACAAAATCATCCGGAAAATGGATATTAAAGAAAATAATATGTTTCTCTCTTTAGAGCCACCTGTGACCATAATAGGCAACTCAGGTAGCCCCGAACACCATAGCCTGGTGGCAGGTGATGAACTCATCTTGGAGTGTGAGGTATCCCGTCCTAATGCCGCTGTCAGGTGGCTTAAAAATGGAAAGTTACTAAGTGGTGACTCTCGCACAGGCATTAACAGTGAAGGCACCATCAGAAAACTGGTTGTGTCTGGACTTCAGCCTTCAGACTCTGGAGAGTACATCCTGGATGCCATAGATGACAAAATGATAGCCCGTGTTGAGGTGCAAGGTAAAACGGTTTCCCATTTTCAATCCATTATCAATATGTGTAATAAAGTTATTTTAACCTTATTGACACGACCACAAACGTAAGTCAACTGGCTACATTTTAATTCTGGTTTACTCCTCAGAGTCCCCACTCAAGTTTGAGAATAAACAAGCAAGGACGTTCATCTCCGGTTACGAAAACGATACTGTGACACTATGTGCTGTGGTTAACCGGGAAGGAGCAAATGCACGATGGCTCAAAGATGGAAGATTGCTAAATGGGGATAATATTCACATTTCCAGTGTGGGTAAAATGCATACCCTCACCATCAACCCCGTGAAAAAATCTGACAGTGGAGAGTACTCCTGTGACATTCAAACTGACAACATGAATTTCGTTGTCCAAGTTAAAGGTAAGAGCAGAAGAACAATACAGTAACGTTCGTTTTTCTGCTCAAACTGCTTAGGAATTAGGATTAAATGAGTATATACACTGATAAGCCAGAACATTATCACCACTCACAGGTTAAGAGAATAACTTTGAGCATCTCCTAACAAAGAAACATGTGAAGGAATTGGTAGATTAGATGGTAAGTGAAGATGGTAGATTCAGGTGGTAGGTTAGTTCTCGTCTGTTGGATGCAGGAGAAATGTAAAGACCGGAGGTACTTTGACAAAGGCCGAATTGTTATAGCCAGACGAAAATGCTTGTGGGGTCATCAGTGGGACAAACCACAATGCTTGTGGGGTCAGCAGTGGGACAAACCACAATGCTTGTGAGGTCATCAGTGGGACAAACCACAATGCTTGTGAGGTCATCAGTGGGACAAACCACAATGCTTGTGAGGTCATCAGTGGGACAAACCACAATGCTTGTGGGGTCAGCAGTGGGACAAACCACAATGCTTGTGAGGTCATCAGTGGGACAAACCACAATGCTTGTGAGGTCATCAGTGGGACAAACCACAATGCTTGTGAGGTCATCAGTGGGACAAACCACAATGCTTGTGGGGTCAGCAGTGGGACAAACCACAATGCTTGTGGGGTCAGCAGTGGGACAAACCACAATGCTTGTGGGGTCAGCTGTGGGACAAACCACAATGCTTGTGATGTTAGCAGTGGGACAAACCACAATGCTTGTGATGTCCGCAGTTGGACAAACCACAATGCTTGTGAGGTCAGCAGTGGGACAAACCACAATGCTTGTGAGGTCAGCACTCGGACAAACCACAATGCTTGTGAGGTCAGCTGTGGGACAAACCACAATGCTTGTGGGGTCAGCACTCGGTCAAACAACAATGCTTGTGGGGTCAGCAGTGGGACAAACCACAAACGGGCACCCAAGGCTTATCAATGCATGAGGGCAATGAAAGGGATCCCATAGGGTCCGAACTGACAGAAGGTCTGCTGTTGTAAATGGGTTAGAAAATGTAATGATGATTATGGGAGGAATGTTTCACAACACACCCTGCTGAATATTATGGACCCATTATGGACACACAAGCATTGGAACTGGACCTTGGAGCAGTGGTAAAAATGTTGCCTGGTCCAATGAGTCCCGTTTTTGTCAACATTACGTGGACAGCCGTGTGCTTGTGCACCGTTTACCTGGGGATGTGATATTACCAGTGTGTAATGCTCTGGGCAATGTTCTGCTGGAAAACCCTGGGTCCGAGCAGTTATGTAAACGTCAATTTGACACGTGCCACATACCTAAACATGGTTGCAGGTTCACCCCTACATGGCAATGGTTTTCCCTGGTGACAGTGGCTTCTAACAGCAGGATATTGACCCAGCCACACTGCACACAGTGTTCTGGACATTATTGAGGAGTTGCCATGGCCTCCAAATTCCCCAGATCTTCAAATTGAGCATCTGTGGGATGTGCTGGACCAACATGTCTGAGCCAGGGCGGCTCCATCTAGTAACCTTAGGACTTGAAGGATCTGCCGCTATTGTCTAGGTGCCAGATACCAGAGGACATGACACCTTCAGGGGTCCAGGGTTTGGCGTGTCTGTGCTGTTTTGCTGGCAGGCGGAGGACCAACAGCATTTTAGGCATAATGTTACTATGTTTATAATGTTTTCACTCATCGCTGTATACTGATGTGTGTACATTACTGATCTAGTCAATGTGTTTTCCTAGAAATGAAAGTGAAATTCTCCCGACCCCTGGAGAACATTGCAGCCCTGAAAGACAGCACCCTTACACTGCAATGTGAAGTGAACAAACCTAAAGGAGATGTTCAGTGGCTTAAAGACGGCCAGGAGATTAAGCCCAACCGTCGCCATACCATAAGGGCACAGGGCCGGGAGCGAAGCTTCACTATCCACCAGCTTGCCCTGGACGACGCTGGAGATTACGTCTGTGAATCCACAGACGACAGGACTTTAGCCAGGGTTGATGTCAAAAGTAAGGATATTTCCAATTGCTAAATCGAACATTTAAAATAGTCATATTAATGCTAATCTGGTGATAATCCCAACAAACCTTTTTTAGTGTCATCACGTCTAAAAGTCCTGTTAACTAGAAATGTTTATGTTCTGTCCTTTAGTACCTCCACCAATTGTCGAGTTTATCGCAGAGCTGCACAATATCACCGTACTGGAAGGGGAAGATGCTACATTCAAATGTGTGGTGTCACCAGAAGACACTATGATAGCGTGGCATTTGAACGGCCAGCCAATAGTTCCAAATGAGAGATTTATCATTTCAAGTAATGGATTGTGCCACATGCTGTGCATTCACAACTGCCAGGTCATGGACAACTACAAGGTGACTGCCAAGGCAGAAGGGCTGTTGTCTGAGGCAAATCTCCAGGTTCAAGGTGAGATAGCATTAGATAGCATTATGCTAGCTGCAATGCTAAATGCTGCAATTTTGGCAACACAGTAGAGGTTAATGTAAACAACTGTGCATTTGTAATAGAGAAATTAGTCCCGTAAGAGAACATGTACACTCAAGTAAGCAATATGTCACAATAATATAAGCAAGCAATAATAGAAGTAACCCATATGTTCTGACACATTGAGCAATGCAGAATATAATGCCATTTAGCTTTTATCTAAGGTGACATATCAAGTATCAGTAGTTAGTTAACAGTAGTTAGCTGGTTTAAAATAGTGACAACTAAAGTAATACAGTGAATGTTTTTGTGTGTTATTTTAAAGAGATTTGATTCAATTGAACATTTACAATCACTAGGTAGTACTGTTGATTCAAGAGCAAATGGAAAATAGCATTGCTATTGTTACATTAGGTCCTTATTTTTAAACCCCTTTATAACTTACACAGGAATGAGTGCAACAGTGTGCTTTTTGAAAAGCCCCTTTAATGCCAGCTCAACATATTTGCGATAAATAATGACCTCTTCAAACAAGCTCAAATTGTTGAAGGGGTGTCTTTGACGACTAGAGCTTAACAGCTTCTCCTGTTAGAATTCCCCGAGTAACTGACAGTGACAAGTGGTGCCTCTGACGTGCTACAACACACTGGGAAAGCATAGCCTTTCTTAAGCAGAACGAATGTAGTGTTGGCTAACTATTTCCTTATCATTTTGTATTATTTAAATGTACCTTACAAAGATGTTTTAAGTCACTGTGTACTGTATGTGACTGTTAAATTCCATACTGCTGTCATACTTGTTGTTTCACACACAGCAAATGTGGCTATATTTGTTCAGAACAACAGGTGTTGTTCACCAAAACCATGGCACCTGTTGTGGCTGAGGAATTCGGGGAGGCTACCCTGGAGGTGGAGGTGTGCCTGGAGTCCGGAGAGGTGCAATGGATGAGGCAAGGTGTCGTGATCCACCCTGGGCCAAAGTTTACCCTGAAGCAAAATGGACAACGGCGAAGCCTCACCATCCGCAAGCTTGCCCTCTCTGACCAGGGCACATATAGCTGCGAAACACTTCACCACCGCACGCAGGCCCAGCTTACTGTGGAACGTGAGTATGCATGTGTTGTCCACTTCTGCGCATGTGTCGTTTAACTTCTACGCTGGCAATGTCACTTTCGTTCGCTGTCACAGTTTTTGCTTTTGGAAACAAACTTATATAAGCGATTTATATAAGCAAAAGCATCCGGAGCAGAAGTTGTTCCTCAGTGATAGATGTTATCAGGTAACCAACAGACGTACGGCTAGCTGACTGCTGTTTTCCAAGGAGCAGATTTCTCATTCTACACATGACAACTGGAGCCATGCTTATTTCATTAAGCGTGTCAAAGGGGAATCAAATAGAAGTCTAGAAGGAAGCATTTGTTGAGGAACTGTTTGAGCCCCTTTTGTTTGGCTGTGACGATGTAGATGTTATTAGACAATCTCCACAATTAGTCACACCCAAGCACAGTTCTGGGGGAGGATATACCCATTGATAAGTACTGTGGATTCAAGTTATCACTATAGGCAATTTTAACCCCAAAGGTTCCTATTATTGAAATGTGTTTTATACACCAGCAGTTGTCACAAAGTGCTTTTACAAACACCCAGTCTGAAGCATATGGTGTACTGTAACTCTATGAACTTTTCAACTTTGCTTTTAACTACGTTTTGTGGTGGCAAGTTGAAGCATGTCCTTTTAGCCTGAGCCTAGAGTGTGTAAGTTTGGGGTGTTGTTGGCACCTCTTATAAATTTGGATCTCCTCTCATTGCATCTAAATTTATGCACTGGCCTTCAAAATGTAAGTTGTCATCGGTTCTCAAATATAAACACTTTATTTCCATGGGGAATTACAGTTGGTTTGAATGTAAAAGATATTGTCAGATTCAAAAATATCTTTGGTGGTGGTGTGTTTGAATGATACTTTCCTTCCATCCTGCATCATATTTTGTTAATTTGTGCCACACATTTAATAACAGGACTTCATTGAGATATTATTTTATGTTTACAGTAGTTACAGTGAGATCTCAATGACATATACAGTGGATATGGAAAGTCTACACACCCCTGTGTGCACACCTATGCAACCAGGTTTTCGTAAGGTTTATTTCTTATTTTTACACCCATCAAATATTTCAATTTCTTTTTCAATCAAATTGTCACATTTAAGTGAAAAACGTTCTGACATGATTTATCTTTTCACAAAAACCTGGAATCTAAACAGGGGTGTGTAGACTTTTTATACCAACTGCATAAGAACAGAGAGTTTCTAAAAAGCTTGAAGAACCAATCAAAAACATGTGTCAACACCCCAGTAAAGAGGCCAATTTGCTTACAGACTGTAATTGACTTGCTTACAGCTAAGTAATACTACTTCCTTTTTTTCTGGGTATAATTTCCTGTTGTAGCTAGCGGTCTAGCTTTTCGATCTTCACTGATATAGTTTGTTGCACTTTACTATTGCACTTGCAAAACGTACCTCTCATTCACTAACTTACAACTCTGACCAATGAGAAATGGACGCTAATACCGCACCCAATGAGAGAAGTTTTTTGTTCTTTAGTGACACAATGATGCTTTGAGACCACTTATTACTTTGGTCTCTTACCTATCACAAATAAGGTGCCTGTTCTGGATATAACAAGTACTGTTAGCATGGTCATCCTTGTCTAACATACTGCAAGCTGTAATTTGGTGCCTAGTCTATAGTACGAACACTGGCTAGCTAACAAACAGAACAAATTATCATGTAGATTACACATTTAAGAAGTTTTTGAGGTTTGTGGGCATAACTAGGTTCTGTCATTTTATTTTAACTTTGTGTCAAGCTACTCTGTCAGACCACCAGATTACCTAGTTCCTGCGTTGTCTCTAACTGTTCTCCAGGAGTCACTCGCTCGTTCTGAGCGTGTCCTTAAATGCTGAGTTTTCAGGCCTTTAATTTGGTTTTCTGAAGATTTCCATTTGGTGTGCAAAACACTTCTGTCATTTTATCCCGCTAACATTTACACACTGCAAACAAGATCTGTGTCACTGTCAATTGTTGGAGGCATTTGATCTCTTCATTGCAATGTTGGTTACCCTTACCTTGGCAACGCCAGTGAGATGCTCGCACAGTACAGTCAATAGTCCTGGTAATATGGCCAGTAAAACCAACCAATGTGTTGACCACAATATGTCCGCCCTTACATTAGTATTCTTTTAGGTAAAATCCATACAACAAAAAAAATAACGGACCCAAATGTATTGTTCTGTTATCAGAGCGTACCAGCAAGGATGCCACCCTGGGCTTAACCTACCTGCTGAGCTGTAATTCCGACACTGATTCAGATTAGCATCTCATTCTGTGCTGAGTAAACCCAGCATTATATTGTTTTTTCTCCATCCCACCTACTTATTAATGAATGAAAGTGATATATTTGATATTATCAGTGATGCTGCTCACCACATTCCCTGCCTCACAGGATCTTAGCCTCCCTTATTAAAGGCCCTGCTGGAGCGGAGTGACGTAACCCCATTAGTCTGTCTGTCTGTGTCTGACAATTGTTCACGTTTGCTAGTATTTATTCAGGAAACATGTTAACATATGTGGTGACATCCGCAGATCGAGGTCAGTAATGTAAACAAAATGCTTATTTGAAAAAGGCTTTATAAAAGATAAACTAAAAGCACGTATTTCCCATTTTCTATCTCAGTGGTTTCCTCTATGTGAGTTTTTGTTCTTGCCAACTGCCTCTGCTTGCCATGTGTGGTGTCGGCTATGCTGAAGTAAAATTACTTTGTGACAACTGCTGGTATATAAATGGCATCATACACATGATCTGTTTGTCCCTGTCAGGAACATTTACATCTGGTGTTTTAATTAGAAATGACTTACCTTCTCCATATGTACACGACTGTTCAAAAGTTCATATGGGGTCATTTACAAATGTCCTTGTTTTTAACAAGAAAGCACATTTTTGTCCAATAAGATAACACCAAATGAATCAGAAATGCAGTGGAGGCATTGTTATGTTGTTGTACATGACTGGTATAGATTGTAACCCCTGATCTTTAATGGAATATCTACATAGGGCCTCCAGAGGTCCATTATCAGCAACACATTGTGTTTGCTGACCCAAGTTTATCATTTGAGAAGGTGTGAAAAAAAAATATCGGTCGCGTCCGAAGTTTTATCAATTGTGAGGTCATCAGTTGAATTTAACATTCAAAGGCCACACCCCTTACAAATATAACGGACACATTTAACAATGTCATTCTCTGGTCAAGCTATGATCTCAAATAAACTATCAGCCCTATTCTCTGTTAATTACTTGCTCATTGACCAGGTCACAACATAGTAACTGTTATCAAATTAATATGAAAACGCATAACTGCAAGCTGTATATTAAATTGTGATAATATCAAAACATCTTTGCTTCTCAGTTTGAAATTTCTACCACGAAGGCTAATTAGAAAAACATTTTAAAATGCTGTTAACCCCATTGAAAACTTTTGTGCTGGTTAAAGAAGAAATAAAACTGTCCCTCTTGACTAGTTCAGTATCTGCAGAATTCGTTTTTGTGGGTGTGGTTACGGACTCAAAATTCTCACAAGAACTTTCTTCTGAAAGTCATTAAACTCGTCAGGCCATTGATTCTATATGTTAGGATTTAAGGCCATCCAATGCGAGAATCATCAAGAAACTGAAAATCTTGCAGAACGATGTGTGCTACTCTTTTCCTGTAAGGATGACCACTGTTGGGTCTGTTTTCGCAAACGATACATGTATTGACCGAGGCCTCCCACTCCCAAAGTTTGCGCTGCAATGGGAGTAGTACACACTATTGTATGGGATTGTCAGTGTCTTTGAAATTTCTGGAAAAGCTGTTGAGTTTTTGAGAAACTCAACAGTTTCCCTGTTTCTGGACATTTTGAGTTTGTAATCAAGCCCAGAAATGCTGATGATATCAAACTATTCGACAGAAGGAGAAGTTTTCACAAAGTATTCAACTGCGCTAACATAATGTTAGTTAGAATACCCTTGTGTGATTATGTTCTAATGATCAATTAGACTTTTAAAATGATAAACTGGGATAAGCAAAGACACCGTACCATTGGACTACAGGATTGACGGTTGCTGACAACTATGTATGATACAGTATTTCATTAAGAATCCAGCTACGTTTCCAGCTACAATAGTCACAACGGATATACTGTTTTATTTTTTAACGTAAGTCAGTTAATACCTTAATGGTAAAGTCATTTTTTTATTTCAGCATTGTTTTTATTATCTTTTAATTCGCAACATGCATAGACATTTTCAAAAGCTAACACACCCTACCCCATGTGACAAAGCAATTATTATTTTTTGAAATGGGTGTTAACATATTGAAAATTCATATTTGAAATATTTTCTGTATTATTGAAGTTTGTTAGAGCGCATTTGCAGATTTTCTGAAGTTCTTTTAGAGTGAATTGGAAGCGCGGGCAGACTATTCTTCTGCAAACTTTAGCAACTTCAGCAATTTTAGTCTTCGTTGTTCCGAACATCTTCCAATTCACAATGATAAAGTCCACTGGTGCTTGTGAACTTTCAATGCTTTAGAAATTTTTGGTAACCTATCTCAGAGGTCATTGGACATCCTGGCTTAGATTTTAATCACACATAATGCATCTGAACTTACATTGTGACGCAAAGTCTCTGAATATTGATGTATGGCTTCTCTCAAAAATGTAGCAAAAGATTTTAAGGGCGTTGCATATTACCATGAGCTAAATAAAGTAAATAATCAAGAAGTGAAGAGAATATGACACTCCATGTAAATCTGTCTAGAACAGACTGTTCACTAAATACTGGGTATCTAGGTGAGAAGGGCACAAGTCAGGTTGGTTGCCAAGAGGGCTGTGCCTACTCTGAAGGAGTTAAAGCCTGCCACCGGTGAGCTGGGAGAAAACTGTGCACATTGCATCAATATCCTGGATGCTTCACAAGTGGCCTTTACCGGAGTCAAAAAGGAAAAAACATCTTACATCAAATATTGGATAAAGTACGTGAGAATGGATGTGGGATATTGAAACCAAGAAGTAGATCAAGATTATATAAACAAATGGATCTTTTTGGCCTTGACGCAAAGCGCTAATTTTGAACAAGCTTACCACAACACATCATCCTGTGAACACCATTCCTACTGTGAAGCAGGGTGGTGGTGGCAGCATCAGGCTATGTTGATGTTGTTTATGACACAGCCTGGAAAGCATGTGAAGAAACAGAAAAATCCTGGAAGAAAACTTGCTGAAGTCTGCCTTTGAGAGGATTCCTCTTCCAGTGGAAGAATGACCCCAAACATGCAGCCAAATGTCAATGTCCTGGAGTGGTGCAGTCAAGAACATTTTGTTAGTTGAGAACATTTTGAAATAATTGAAAGTACTTGTTTACCAAAGCTCCCAATCCAAGTTGATGGAACTTTAGCTATTTTTCAGAAAAGATTGGGTCAAAAAGTGCTGTTTGCAAATGTGCAAAGCAGGTAGGGAATTATAAAAAAAGACTCTGCTGTAATCAATGTCAAAGGTGCCTTTACCAAATATTAACTAAAGAGAGTAAATACTTATGAAATCAATTATTGTATCTTATTGTCCATCCTACTTTCATTTGGAGTTAAATTGGAACATTTTTACAAATAGAATGTTTTCGTTTTCACTTTTAAATATAGAAGCTTTTTTATGTGGCTCAGTGGCAAAAAATCTTAATTAAATGCTTTTGATATCATGTTGATATCATGTTTTAACACAATAAAAGACAATATACATGATATTTCAATAGCAAACATTTCTAAAGATAGGTTTTTGCTTTGTCATAATGGGTAGTATGGGTTATTGTTAGCAACAATACATATTTAATAAATTATTATGGGGTATGAATACTTTATTATTGAGCTTTTGCTCCACCGACACACTTCTACTTCAGGATATCTAAAATCTGCCATGATTGTTTTTGCACAATTTGGAACTTTATTAGTAGTAAAGTAGATATCAGTCAAACTAAACCTGGCTATTAATGAACAATGTGGACAGTGTCTTAAACATAAAGGCCTATGAATCTGGCAAATATATTCAGATGGTTATATAAATTATTAACATGTTCGCAAGAATAGTCAAACACTTTGGGTGCAGACCTATAGTGCCACCTTCTGGTCTAACAGTTCTCAAACCATTTGACAAAATATTGCCTGAATGCTAGGCTATACATATGTCAAGCTTAATGTGTGGAGATTTTTTTGTGTTTTTTATTTTAAAGATGAAAGTTTGTTTTGACAGTTCATTGGCTTAGAGTGGAATTATCCTTGTTTGTTTTGGATGTTTGTGAACTGAGTAGCTAATTTTGAGGAAATGTCATTTTTCTTCATTGTGCGGGAGTTGGCACATTCATGAAACTAGATACTGATGTTTGCAGATGTAAGTAAATGACTGTACACGTTCTCATTCTTTTGGGATCAAATAAAATTTTCTATCCACAGCGAGAAAAATCTCAGTATCAAGAGGACTCAGGGATATTGAAACAATTGAGCGTGAAACGGCATCCTTTGAGGTGGAGCTGTCTCACAGCAACGTGGCAGCCAATTGGCTCAAGGATGGAAACCAGCTGAAATCCAACAACCACTGGCGCATTAGTGCCAAAGGGCGTGTCCACAGCCTCACCATTTCTAACCTCACCTTGGATGACACTGGCAATTTTGTGTTCACTGCTGACAATTTGAAAACATCTGCTAGGCTCATTGTTAAAGGTAGGTCAGAAAAAAACAACCGTTCACATGTTTACTGTCAGAGTGAGCAACAAGGCCCGTTCATATTGAAGGTTAACATTCGGGGGGGTTGGGGGGCTTCATTGCAAAGTTTATTGCAAAATTGTGTTGTGCTTTAGTATGCTCCAGTCTCACAGGAGTACCTAGTAATACAAGTAATTCATGCAATAATTATATTTGAAATTAACCGAGTAGTTTAGTATTATTATTATTATGGATTTATATTCAGACATTCAACACCCAGTCAACAGACATTTCCCAATAGTCATTTATTATTAACCTTAAAAATGTTTTCATTTTATTCAAACTACATAAAGTCATTAAAATTACTTGAATATTAACTATAACTTATAATTGACTGTCACAGAAACATCAAACTACATGGGTTTTATTTCAAAATGAAATCTGATTCATTTTCAAACCTAAGATTGTAAAAGAAGGCTAAATACCCATTTAGAATAAATATTATGTAGTTATATCTTTTTGTGACTGTCCTAGTTAGTTATTGAATGTACACCTTTAAATGTAATACTAACACACCTTCCACATAGAAGATGTAGGAATTTACTGAAAAATGCTAATTTGTAACTCAAACTAATTTACTATGTCAGAGTTTATGATTTTTGATAAACCTACATTTAACCTAACCAGACTTTACTCCTGCATAACCTGGACTTTTGATTATTCTTCAAACATTTTAACCTGTTTGACCACATGTTAATCTGTTTGACACATTTATAATTTATAAGATCCCCTACATAGTAGATGAAGATTGAAATTATTATTAGAATCAATGTTGCTGCAAACAAAATAACTATATTTTAGCATTCTTTATATTATTTTAAACTAAGTTAATATTCTAAATCAAATCAAATTTTAAAAACCAGTGGATCAAAACATAGAATTCATAAGTCTATGGAATGTCATTCAAGTCATTATTAACTAAATAACTATGGCTATGTAATAGCAAATATAAATATATAAATGAGTCAATACATAAAAATAGTTTTTGTTTCAAAATTATGTTTTAAGTCCATTCAAATGTGACATTTAAATGGTATAAAAAATATATATTCGTTGTCATTTATTTATTTATTTATTTTTGCTTCAAATAAATTGATGCTATTGGTTCCCCCTTATTTCTCTATGAAAGTTTCAAGAACATTTCAAAATGTACAAAACTGTAAAAACTGTGCAAGTCTTCACTCTACCTTCCTGTGGTTATTGTAGAAACAGTGCACCTGGATGAACATAGATTTCATTTCAGCAAGTCAGCCTTTATTGATCAAAATGTGCTAACATTACAATACACAAATTGTGCCTTGATTATTAATAAGTACACACTCAGAAATGGAGGAAACATCAGGTAAAATGTTGTTCCTGTTAGAAATAGGTTAATTGCACTCTGACAATAGGCATAGTAAAATATGCTCTTCTGCTGTCGCGATATATACATTATATAATTGGGACTCTTAAGATAAATTGATACGGCGACCATAATAGATTTGCATTACAGAAAATAATTCTACTAATTCCTTTAATACAGTCATGCACTAGGTGTGTAAAAATATCCATGTCACCTCACATGCAGTATATGGGGATGTCATAATGAGGTAAACTGACAATCACCTTCATTTTCATTGCAGAGACACCAGTGACAATCATCAAAAAACTGGAGGACATGAGCTTTCCAGAGTCTGCAATGGTATCGATGAACTGTGAGCTGTCAAGGCCAAATGTAGAGGTCAAATGGATGAAGGTAAACTCATTAAACTGATAACCTTTAAATCCTGCAACAACACTTTTACCTACTTTAATTCTACAGAAAGTTATCTGCGTATAAAATACTAAATTGTGATGTGCTCAGATGCTCTTGTTTGTTGATGAACTTTACTTTTAATTAGAATGGGATCAAGGTGGAGCCCCGCAAGGATTTACGCATTTATGCAATGGGAAGAAAACGCTTTTTCCAAATTCTGAGGTGTGAAGTCAGTGATTCTGGCAGATACACGTGTGATGCTGGAGACTCTAGTACATCTTGCACCATAGAGGTCTACGGTACTGTCTGTTTCTTAATTCTACAAATGAACGAAAAAAGGCACATTTTATTGCTAGTGTTGAAAAATAGCAAAATTTTTACATTGTTAATGAACAGAAAACAACTTGTTTAAAGTCTCTAGACATAGAAATACAGAATGACACCACACCAGTGCATTAGCAAGACACCACAAGACATGTCCCAGTCTGCCATCTGTTGGTGAACTAAATAACTAAATATATCTCCAAATGTCAGCTGGCCCTTATCTACAGGATTCAATTTCTCCCAAAAGGTTCACCTTTCAGATTAGATTAAATGCAGAGATACAGAATTAATAGAATGGCAGTTGCCAATAAATGCAAACACAACTATTTCTATATGTTTAACCACGTCAGATAGTCAAAATCTTTTTGAAAAACTTGCACCAGAATTGTAGTTTGTTGAGCATTTTGTCAGCACCACCTCAGCGTTTCTGTATAAGTTCCCTTCAGATGAATGGACAAAAATACCACAATGCTAAATTGTCTTCATTTTTAAATGTCGCTAATTACATGCCAACTACAAACACATACACAGTCAACCTTAAAATAACATTCTCAAATCACATGAAAGCTTCTGTCTTACCGTGGCAGAACGTGAGCTTCTGGTACTGCAAGACCTGGAGGACCTGGATGTTCAGGAGGACCAGAATGCAGTGTTTGTGGTTGAGATCTCCCTGCCGGATGTGCAGGGAGAGTGGTTCAAAAATGGAGTGAGAATAACACCAACCAGCACCATCAAGATCCGTCAGGAAGGTAATTACAATAGTCACCACTTAACACAATAGTAGTACATAAATGTAGTTCTCAACAAAGTTAGAGCTTATCATTGCTAATAACAAGAAGGGTTATATAAATGTAATATTCTTACAAATTAATATATTATCAAAACATGCATGATGATGCTCATTAGTCTTTATTCAAGTTAGTGTTGTACATTTTACATTTAATATGCTGTATTTATAGTTAGTCATTTATTATTTTAAGTGTTGTCTACTTTTGATAACGTTCTACTGTTATTCACACACACATGAAAAATGACTATGTTTTTAAGAACATTAATGTTAAGCTGGTAAAAACTAAGTTTAGATTGTGATGGATTTCCTTCTCTTTTTAGGGACCAAGCATTTTCTTCTGATTTGCAATGTGAGAGTAGAAGACTCTGGAGGGATCAAGTTTGTCGCCAAACATGTGGAACTCATAGCCTACCTGGAGGTGAAGGGTAATATGACTTGTTATTTTTTGTATTCTCAATACCAAACATAGTGTGGTTATGTTGATAGAATGGGACCAGGAAGATACACTAAAGGTATGTGTCAAAGAGTAAAAATATCAACCCGATATTAACCGTGTAACCCACAACCATTGTAGTGGTTAGACACATGGTACTGTAAGACGCTCCATGATCTATAGCATGTTAGTCATTTTCCAGGGCTTCTGTTGTTAATTGTTAATGTCTATAATAAGTGGTACCCAGACAATTTCATTTTTTTACCATTTCATGATGAGTCTTCTCAAGTAACCCTAGGGGTTAAATCATCCCTGGTTGGGAGCAACTGAACTAGATCATTTGTTAGTGTTTCGTGAGATGCTATGTTAGCCTGTCTTATCCACTAAACCTTGAATCAAGACATTTTGTCAATTTAAGTATGGTTATACTTAAATTGACAAAATGTCTTGAATCAAGACATTTTGTCAATTTAAGTATAACCATAGGTCACGACCTGTGTGTGGCAGGAACCAGGCACAGAACTTGTCTCACGTGTTCGCGTTTATTTATTCAGTAAAAACAACAAAATCCAAATGAAAACTTAAAGACTGTGATGAAATGAAATGTCTCATTAAGCGACATACTAACATAACAAAAATGGCAACATCAACAAACACTCACCAGCTGCGTGCGTAATGAAAGAATAGTGGGCCAGTCAAAATAAAACACGGGGTGAGGACCTACTGTCATTATACACTATGTGTTTATTTTCCATAATTTTTACATCAATCAGATTGCAACACATTTTGCACATGACAGTGAAAGTAATATTTCACGTAGTACATTTAGAAAGTTCCTCAGCTGCGATGGTTTATGTTTTTAGATAAAACCCTGGGTCCTAGTAGAATTTGATAATGATAACCCCCCCACCCCCAAAAAAAAAGGTACAGACAATTAATCATTGAGTAATAATACAAGCTACCTCAATAGTATTGTTGCAGCCATAGGTGATAGTATCTCTATAGGAGCTTTAGAAATAGTTGGTATAGGCATCCCCTCACAGATTGTAAAATATAAAAATAATTTGTTCAAAACATGTATTTAAATATTTCAGTTTTTTGGGTTGGAGGCCAAAGGTGATAAACAGCAAGTAATTATGCATGCGGTCAGATCTCAATTAAAGGAACGCTGATTCTGCCAATCTGTCTTCTAAGTACCATGGATGGATGAGACTAGATGCAGCTCATCCTTCTGACACCAATGACCAATAGAAACGAATGCGTCTAAAATAATTCATTATTCTTTGGTTGATGCAAGGCAAGAGCTATTAATCAGAAAAATATTAAAACCAGGTTTGATCAGGGTTGGATAGTCTGTGGTTTAGAAAACACTAACTGATACAGACCATACAGGTCAACTTTCCTTGACAAATATCCTGTCTTGTCTGGAAAAGTCCCTTTCACATAAAAATACAATGGTATTTGATACTTTTTTGTGGTAAAATAATATTTAGTTATATAGTTTTAGGCTTAGATATACAAGGTGTATTTTAATATCAGATGCTTTTCCACATGCAGTTCAGTAATACAATTCAATACCAGTTTGGAGAGAATTATTGTGTACCCCTGGTGCTCACACTTTAGAACCAAACCATTTTGTATCTTTTCATTGCAGAACTTCCCTTGAATATAACAAAACCTCTCCAGGACAAGGTAGCACTTGAACGGAGTCGTGCGGTCATGGACTGCTCCGTGTCGAACCCACGATGCAGTATTCGGTGGTATAAAGGCACAAATGTCATCCTGCCCTCAGAGCATTTTGAGATCTGTAGTGAGGGCTGCGATCGCAAGCTGGTCATTCAACAGGTGGCAATGGAAGACGCTGGAACCTACAGCGTGCAGGTTGGAGAGCACACATGCTCAGCAAATCTGATGGTTGAAGGTAGGTGAAGAGATGGGCAACTTTAATCAGGTATATAAGTTTAGTTATGAGTCAGTTTTAGTATGGATTTGTAGGCTCATCTTAGATTGTTGTCTGAAGGAAATTTCAACAGTGTAGAAAAATCTGTGAAAAATGAATAGCTCCATCTCCTGGACACATTGCAGTTAGATATATTACTACTTACACTACAGCTCCCTCTATGGTGCTATGCAATTATAATGCAGTTACTAAAGTACTACAAAACAATATTGTTTCAAAATCAAACATGTTGTTGTTACCATAGCTATATCATACACCGTCATTAATTTAATTATAGAATAATAAATTAAATGACAGTGTGTATGTGGTAGACATGTTTAGAGGGGTATTGAGGACGGTGATTTTATCAAACAGCAAACCCAAAGTCAACAGAATTTAAACAGACATTAGTGGGAAAGGTGCAAATCCTTAGAAATTAGCATGAATCTTCTGTCATATGTTCTGGTTAGCTGGTTACATGCGTCCCGATTCTTCACACAAAGTTTTCATCTTGTCGATACAGCAGAGTCTTTGAAAATGGTCAGGGAACTCAAGAACGTTGAGGTGGTGGTCCCAGGTGAGGCCTGCTTCGAATGTGAGGTGTCAGTGCCAGTCCCCAAAGCAAAAGCTGTGTTTAGCCTGAAGGGGGAGATCCTGGAGCCAGGTCCCAAAGTCAGCATGGAGAAGATGGGTACAGTGCATCGACTCACCTTCCGACAGACCTCCGTCGACATGAGTGGCCTAGTAGTGTTCACGTTGGGAAAAGCAAAGAGCAGCGCCGAGCTCAAAGTCAAGAGTAAGTGAACCCGTTTTAATGCACATGTGATTTGGCACAGTAGCTAGGGGAACATGGCGAGACATATTTGACTTCTGTGGAGAAGTGAGACATACTGTAAGCTATGTTTGGTGTTTCTGTGCAGCACTCCCAGTGGGAACGGGTATGTAGGTCAGACGATACTGAATGCATATTCTGGTTGACTAGAAGGCTATATTTATAAGCTAATGGTACTAAACTACTTTTAGAACTATAACATGGTTGATTAAAAAATATGGCACAGAGGTATATGGTTAATAGACCACAGCTAAGGGCTATTTTTATGTACACAGATGCCTTGTAGCTGAACCTGCTACCAGTGCATTTAAAACAGCATATGATCAGCATATGGTCTTATGTATAACTTTCAGATAATAGCCATTCTATAACGAGTATAAAATCAAATGCGTATATTATTTGATTGCAAACATGGAATTCTAGTACGCATTCTAGATTGTTCAATAAGACTACCGTTACACTTCAATATATTTTCACCTAAACCGGCCACTAAGGCTAAATGAAAGCATTTTCTTGAATGTACCTTCTGATACGCTAGTGTACATTTCACATAAAAAGGATATTCTCGTAGAACATGGCATTTCAATATACACGTTTATATTATTTATTATTGTTTCAAACTGATTTTATCAAACAAACACGGGTCATAAAGAATATTTGCAAATGTTCTCACAAATGCAAATATTCAAAGTGTACACATTTATGTATAATCATTGCAAAAATGTATTTCGAGAGTTTTGCATGAAGACGTTTGTTGAAACCTGTTTAAAATGTTAGTGATAGTCCTGATTATTTTTGTTTTTATCAATTGTTCAACCATAACAGGTCATCCTTGACAGAGACTGCTTGATCGGCTTGATGCAGTAGTAACAGCAGAATGAGATGAGTCAATATGAAACAATACTACCAACTTGATTTTAGTGTTCATATTGTGGAATGTGATATTGGAATGGTAAGTGTTACAGTCTTTAAAAGGCTGTGAATATCTTGTGTCAAAGTATGTAACAAGTTCTACATATATTTTGTAATTAATTTCCCAGTGCAGATACCCGCACTCACTCTAACAATTGTCTTGAAATCACTTTCAAGTTACACTAAATGCCAAATCAACATACAAAGAGTGAACAAAAGTTAATCTGGATAAGAATTTATGCTTAATCCAAAACATTTCACAAATTAATTTTATTTAATAACAATGTTTCCCCTAAAGTCAGTTCCAAAATACAGTGAGAACACAACTGATTACAGACTCTAGCCGTCATCCTAACTGTCTGAGATGAAATATGCTTATTCTAGTAGGCTGGGGAAAAAAACAGTAAAATCCAATTGCATTTCTGCAAGTATTTATAAATCAAATTGACAAATTGTAAAAAGTAGTGCTTAAGAGGAAAAAGCATCTATTAAGCTACTAGCTTTTCCACACTCTGTTTTGTTTAAAATAGAGATACAAACAGGATGCAGAAAATGTCATGTTTGAGTTCAGTCCTCTAAATAAAAACATATAGTCACTTTTATGTTTCTATTACAATTACAATGACAAAATGTCACAATGGTGTCCTTACCTTATAAGAAGTCAGTGGACAAGGTTTGATAGTTATCCGATTAAAGGTCTGTATGACATGTTTGAACATGTTTTGTGGAAAATTTGAACATTGGTACCATGACATGAATTTTAGTTTATTTCACATCTGCCACAAAATCATGATAATAATATTATAAGGCGATGAGTCAAACTTCACAGGGCATTTCAGAAGCTTTTGGACTATTTCCAAATGAATTTTCCCAAAACAATTAAGCATATTTCTGGACAAATGCAAGATGTTGTTGTTGTTATAGTGTTGTTTCTTTCACTAGATGTCAATGACATGATTTTTTATATTTTGAAAGTTTTGTTGGATTATTGTGTGGAGGTGTAAATTCTAGCTACTGTGAAGAATGGGTTCTGTCAAGTAACATAAGGCTTGAATTATACATACATTGGGCCAAAATGAGTAAATTAGGATGATGGTAGTTTATATAGAATTTTATTATATAAAAGTTTAAATGCAAAGCCGAAGTAATATATATTGTTTAAATTGTTTCCTATGAAGTGTAGTCAGTTCCATATTCCATTTTTTTGTCATTGTATTTGTTTTCAACACCCATGCATTGTATGAATTGCTCCATTAGTGTTCGTGCATCATTGATTGTAATGAGATATGACCTCTTTCATTAAATCATGCTCTATTTTGGCAAAGTCCAAATTTATTTCTCGTTCTTTTGATTTGAACTGACCCACAGCTGCAAAACTCGGGAAACTGTGAAATTGTTAAAGATAATCAAAGTATTTTTTTGTATTTTAAAATACAGTTAAAATTGCAATTGTTATTTAATACATGCTAAATTGTATTTTTAAGGTGACACATATTCACATGGAGAAGTGTAGTCACACCCGGAATATAAATAAAAAGCAAATAGGGATTGTTTCTTGGCATGTAATACAAGGAGATAGGAAAATTGTTCCCCACTCAGCTGACTGCAAAGGTCAAGTTACCACAAGTCTACATTACACTTGCATATCAACAAGTCCAAGTACTGAAAGTAACAGGAAGTCATTACGCATATTAAAAAACAAATGTAGCACACACTGGCAACTCCAGCATATTGATTCTAATTTCCTAGAATAATTACTAGAATAATTAAAAGTTAGCAAATTTTATTTTGCCAGACATCAGAAAATCTCAAACATCAAACACATCTTCACATAGATAAAATAACGATGTTTACATTGAGAAATAATAAAAACAACTTCCTTAAATAAATGTACAAATGCAATCTTGCCAGATTAACCAACACACATAAGTGCTGAACGAACCAACAATCTATGGTCATTCTGTCGAGAATAAATTGTGGGTCTAGCTACAAGGAATCTGCAAAGTGAAGAACATTTCCAAGTATATATCTAGAGTAGGCTATTGCCTGTTCAAAGGTATAGATTACAGATGTAGAAAACCCCAAACGCAGTCAGAATTGCATAGAATATATAGGGAGCAGATATTTCATGGCCATCAAGAAATAATATTTAATTTTACACTTCTGTCTTATCCTTCTGTAATGTTACTTTCTCCAGAATAAGTAACCTTTACTTGATAATGTCTTCAAGTGATTGACGAAAAATAAGTTTGTGTGCATGTAATACTGATGAGACAAAGTGAACACCTATATAATGAATACACAGGACATACCATGGTTCAGTGTCAGAATTCCAGTCTTTTAGACTTGATCAATAACACAGAAAGCAAAACTAAAATTCAATTACTGATATTACAGTAAAAATCGAATATTGAGTATCTTGGGTGAGCAGTGTTACAGAGTCTTAATAATGAAGATTGATGATCTTATAGCAGTGGTCACACCAGCTGACATGGAATATAAATGCTTACACAGTCCCTATAGGATGTCTACACCTTCTTGAAGATGTTCATATGTAGTTATTTATTGTAGAGATTTATGCATTAAAGTTTATCTAGATAACGTTAAGGGCTTTGTTTTATTATTGTGAAATTGCATCAAAAATACAAAACCTAAATCATCCCAATTAGCTTAGTCTCCACTCTCATTGTGAATGCCAGGTAGAACGAATAACCCCTTAAAATCAGTTGGGTTAAAATGTAATTATTCACATGATTTCAGAATTAGTTCATCATTTTATATACTGCAGGTTCTTTTTGTTGGGTAATTGGAAAGCAAACAATCCACCCTCCCCAAAGACAATAAAAAAAATTGTGGAAAGGCACAAATCAGGGGATGTGTCTCTAGATTTCAAATGACAATATATAAGAATATGAATATATCTGGATCTGGGTCAAGACAATACCCAAAGGTGTATGACAAAACCCTGCCCAGATGAAGCCATCTCTCCAAACTGGGTGATTGAGCAAGAATGAACAGAGAAATTACCAAGAGCCTAAAAGCCAAGGCAGACTTACGTTTTTTTTTTGGGACCCAGTAGATATCTCACACTGGTCAGTGCTAAACCCTAAACCTTTGGTCTACGCTATATTTAGTTTGCTGCCGCCAACCACTGGAACGAATTGCCAAAGACTCTTATTCTTGACACCCTTTCGTTACACATCACTCTTTTAAAAAGACTCTAAACAAACTGATATCAAATACTGTAATTGCACCTGCTGTATCTCCCAAACCTAGCTGTGTGGCTCGTCTGATTTTTTGTGATTAGATTTTGTTCGTCTACTGCCTTCTATAGTTATTTCCAGTCATATTGGAAGGCTCAAGATAGACAAACTATTGTAATGTTTTTTTTATCTTGCAGTCAAAATATGAAATATCTTACCATTAATTGAAAAAAACATTTTTTTCTTCAAAAAACATGAGTGATGTTTATGGGATGTACTGTGTCCTTGTTTTCCGTTCACATAAATAAATAAATCACGTTAAAATTTTGTACTGTCAACTGTAAATATACAGCAACTTAAATCCAAAATGTTAGTGTTGAGTTTTATATACTGAATTTGGATGAGCTGGGAGAACATTGCAAGGGACCTGAGACCATATATCTAGTAGAATCTCTTCAGATTATTTAATGCTTTCTTATGGAATCCACACTTGAGAACACTCCAGCGATTTTAAAGAGGTTTAGGTCCGTCTCTGACCAGTGCACATTTTATGTATATATTTGAAAGAACACATTGGATCAGAACGTTGTTGGCCGACGTAATGTTAACCCAATTCTAGCCTCTTAAAGACAGACAGATTGTTTCCAAATTATCCTGGTTCAGTTATGGTTAAATACAAATATATGAAGCATGGTACCATAAATATATGAAGCAATGTACCATAAATATATGAACCATGGTACCATAAATATATGAAGCATGGTATCATAAATATATGAAGCATGGTACCATAAATATTTGAAGCATGGTACCATAAATATATGAACCATGGTGCAATAAATATATGAAGCATGGTACCATAAATATATGAAGCATGGTATCATAAATCTATGAAGCATGGTACCATAAATATTTGAAGCATGGTACCATAAATATATGAACCATGGTGCCATAAATATATGAATCATGGTACCATAAATATATGAAGCATGGTATCATAAATCTATGAAGCATGGTATCATAAATATATGAATTATGGTACCATAAATATATGAATCATGGTACCATAAATATATGAATCATGGTACCATAAATATATGAAGCATGGTATCATAAATATATGAAGCGTGGTACCATAAATATATGAAGCATGGTACCATAAATATATGAAGCATGGTACCATAAATATATGAAGCATGGTACCATAAATATATGAAGCATGGTACCATACATATATGAAGCATGGTACCATACATATATGAAGCATGGTACCATAAATATATGAAGCATGGTACCATAAATATATGAAGCATGGTACCATAAATATATGAAGCATGGTACCATAACTATATGAACCATGGTATCATAAATATATGAAGCATGGTATCATAAATATATGAAGCATTGTACCATGAATATATGAAGCATGGTACCATGAATATATGAAGCATGATACCATAAATATATGAAGCATGGTATCATAAATATATGAATCATGGTATCATAAATATATGAACCATGGTACCATAAATATATGAAGCATGGTACCATAAATATATGAAGCATGGTACCATGAATATATGAAGCATGGTATCATAAATATATGAATCATGGTATCATAAATATATGAACCATGGTATCATAAATATATGAACTATGGTACCATAAATATATAAGGCATGGTAAGTGGATGAGGAATAAAAATACAAATGCTCTTGAGCGGTTCAGTCAGTGCCAACCTAAATCAAATAAAAAATGTGTGGTATGATTTAAAGATTATATTGCTGTTTATCGACGATACAGAGCTACAACAGTTTTATAAAGAATAAGTTAGAGATAAATACGATTTGTCATATAGCAGTTTTGTATTTTTTTTAATTTACAATAAAAATAGAAATCCCTTTAAAGGTTTGGAGTATGGTGTGATTGTGATAAATCATTCAATTAAAATAGAAACAAACAGAGGCATTGACACAACAACATGTAACATTTTAAGGGGCTGTGGACTTTCAATAGAAACTGTGTGTACATTTGCAAAAGCATGTCACGACTTCCACTGTTCAAAATATAATGAATACTATTTGCCTGAACCCCAAACTCAGTCTGATACATACTTTACTCAGTTGTATTGTACGTAGTTGTACGACATAGTCAATTCAATGTAACAACATTTGAACATACAAATGCGTTTAATTATTTTAATATCCAGAAAAAACGACCTCTTCTCAGTTATTGTAGTCACTAATATCTAAACTTTGGATTCCTGCTTCATATGTGATACGTCATACGAGTTATACTTCTCGTTTTAATGTATGCCAAGAAGCAGATTAATCTCTGTGCCAAACTCTCACACATTTTGTGTGAATGGAATTTGATGATTGAACATGACAGGGAGACATCAGCTGGTCCCTTCTGGTAAAGAAACATGAAGCCTGTTGCCCGCTAACTCCTACATGGCCCCCTGTGGTGAAAAGACATCTATGGTGTCTGATAACATATTAGCTTGTAGTCCTCTGCTGCTTTAGAATATCGTAGACATCATCCACTTTGCTAAGTCTTTCGAAGAATGGGATGAGATCTAGGAGCTCCGTGTCTGCCATGTCATCAAACCAGGATGCTACAGGGAGCTGAGTGTGTGAAGAGATGAAGACATAAACAAAGTTAACGCAACATCTAGTTGACATATTTTTAACATCTAGGCTGTAGGCTGTTCAGTAGATATACAATACACCCATCTCACATTTCTCCATTGGAGCATATTCTTTACCCATAATTCACATTAATGACAGCTATGCAAGGCCCAGATATGATTTTGGTACGTACAGAACATCAGTTGTCACAAGCTGTTTTAAAAAAATAGTGGGTTGAGAATGTTTCTACATAATTGAAGATAAACAAAATACTATTTAATAAATAATTCATATACTGCATTTGCTCAGGTAATAATTCTCTAAATGTATATAGGTGTTGAAATTATGCCGACATTTTATATAACAAGAAAAACACCACATAATCTTGGAAGATATTTTTGTAAACCCCCATATATAATTCAACCACAGATTTTTAATGGATCATTTTCACCTGTACTGCTCTCATACAAATTGTATATTGTATACCAATTCTTTGAATGATTCCATTACTACGGTCATACAATTTGTGCACACTTATGACCTACATGCTAGAGACACTTAACACTTTTTATTGTATGTATGTATTGTAACTGTCCTACTTATATCTCATCCTGTATTAACTGTGTATTGACTCTCTACATGATCCTGTATTGCCATGTAAAACCCCAGTGCTATTTGCACTCTTGTATCCTAAGTATTTATTGAGTAAATATGTGTTGTCTTGTTTGTTTTTCTCTTTATCTTGGCCAAGTTGCCATTGCAAATGACAATTTGTTCTCAATCGGCCTACCTGGTTATATAAAGGTTAAATAAAAGTAAAAAAATGGGTTAAAGTCAAGAGCTGATGATTTCTTTATTAAATTTAATGTTTCAATAATGAATACATTTTGACTACACTTAAAACTGATCAGGTAGCTTGCTTTCTATTTCACAATCGGTTCACAGTAGCCTTCCTACAGTCAACAAACATGCTAGTCCAAAAACATCGGTCTAGATGACACCTCTGGATGGGATGCCAGTGTATGTGCCAACCAGCAACGTGCTGCCAACCAGCAACGAGCTGCCAACCAGCAACCAGCTGCCAACCAGCAACCAGCTGCCAACCAGCAACCAGCTGCCAACCAGCAACCAGCTGCCAACCAGCAACGAGCTGCCAACCAGCAACCAGCTGCCAACCAGCAACGAGCTGGTGGGAATCATGATGGACATTGTCAACCAGTCCCTGTCCAGGACTGTTGTTCACACCTGTTTTAAAGAGACCACTATCACCCAAATGTCCAGGGAGTCCAAGATAACATGTCCTAATCACCCAGTCACACTCACTCCTGTCATCATGATTTGCTTCGGGAGGCATGACATGACGTACATCAAAGACAGATTGCCAAGACCACTGGACTGACTCCAATTTGTCTACAACCAAAAAAGATTCCGGGAGGATGCAATTTCTTTTCCCATTCACATGGCCACAACAAACCTGTAAAAGCGAAAACATATGCACGACAACACGGCGCCGTGTAAACACTGATATACACTCCCATTCAAAAGTTTGGGGTCAGGGGTCAAATGTCCTAGTTTTTTTCAAAAGAAAAACATGTATGGCCAATTTAAATAACATCAAACTGATCCAAATGACAGTGCAGACATAGTTAAGAAACTGAAGATCTCAGAAAACACTGTGTACTACTCCTGTTCAGAGAACAGCACAAACTGGCTGTAACCAGAATAGAAAGAGGAGTGGGATGCCTAAAAATAAGGGTTAATAATGCAATCATTATCAGTAAATTCGTTTAAGATTTACCACTATCAATTTTTTACCCATTTATCAACAACAATATGTCTAAATACTTTTTCTAAGGGAATCTTAATGCATGTGCTCCTGGTCTAAGGACCCAAATGTACAGTTTAAAAAGGCAAGAAATTCGAACTCTGAATGTGCATTGTGCACAAAAACCAGGGGCACTGTATGATTTCAATGTAGATAATTATTTGTCTTGTTTATTTAATATAGCCATTTGCTGTATTTGCTTATCATTTATATCAAGGGTACTAATCACTTTGCAACGGTAAACTTTCTTCACAATTTCGAGGATAAGTTTAACAACACGAAACACTATAATCATTAGCAACTAGCAACAAATGTTGTGAAACGTTGATCACAAAAGCTAATGTTAATTTCTGGCTATCAGGTCAACTTTGACTTCATGTCTATAATTATTTAACATGGGTTTAGTAATTGAAGTCAAGTTTACATACACCTTAGCCAAATACATTCAAACAGTTAGTTTACAATTCCTGAATATTTTGTCGTAGTCATTTTTCCCTGTCAAGATGATTAGGATCACCACTTTATTTTAAGAATGTGAATGTAAGAATTAGAATAGAGAGAATGATTAATTTCAGCTTTTATTTCTTTCATCACAAATGTTTGCATACACTCAATTTGTATTTGGTAGAATTAGCTTTAAATTGCTTAACTTGGGTCAAACCTTTCGTTTAGCATTCCACAAGCTTCCCACAATAAGTTGGGTGAGTATTGGCCCATTGCTCCTGACAAAACTGGGGTGACTGAGTCGGATTTGTAGGCCTCACAATTTTTTATTTTTGCCAAAAATGTTCTATAGGATTGAGCTCCAATCCATTGACTTTGTTGTCCTTAAGGCATTTTGCCACAACTTTGAAAATATGCTTTGCATTGTCTATTTGGAAGACCCATTTGTGACCAAGTTTTAACTTCCTTGCTGATGTCTCGAGATGTTTCTTTAATATATCCACATAATTTTTCTTTCTCATGATGCCATCTATTTAGTGAAGCAGACCAGTCCCTGCTGCAGCAAAGCACCCTCACAACATGATGCTGCCACCCTTGTGCTTGACGGTTGGGATGGTGTTTTTCGGCTTGAAAGCCTACACCTGTTCACTCAGAACATAACAATGGTAATTATGGCCAAACAGTTCTATTTTTGTTTTATCAGAATAAGGGATAATATTCCTGTGAGAACTCCCTCAGAAGCTAGTCTACCGCCACCTGCGGGCAGGCTTTGGCGGTCGTCCTCTCCGGCCTTCTGAGCTACCATCGTTATCTCCTCCTCCTGCACACCTTGTTCAGTCTCGTCATCACTACACCTGGTGTCCATTATCTCATTAGAGGACTATTTAAGTTCCCTGTGTTGGTCTTGTCTTTGTGTGGAATTGTTATACGTTACCTTGTAAAGCTCTCTGTATGAGCTTTTATACTCAGTCTGTGTAAGACAGTGAATATATTACTGAGTGGGCTGCGACGCATCATATTTATATATTAATGGACTTCAGCGTGTTATGCGCTCTACACTGCGTTCTGTTACTGGAGTCTATATTAAAAGACAACTCGAACGCCCCGTTCCTGTCTGGATTCATCCTTCCGCACATCTACACAAGCGTGACATTTTCACAAGAGCAAACTTTTCTGGCTTTTTTATGGCAGTTTTGGAACTGTCACTTCTTCCTTGCTGAGTGGCTTTCCAGGTTATCTCGATATAGGTCTCGATTTTACTGTGTGCTGTATAGTGATACAATGTATCTTCCAGCATCTTCACATGGTCCTTTCGCTGTTGTTTTGCTTTGAAAGCATGACATCGACTTCGAGAGATTTTTCAAGCTGCACAGTCAACTTATGTATGTAAAGTTCTGATCCACTGGATTTGTGATATAGTTGTTTATAAGTAAAATAACCTGTCGGTAGACAATAGTTGGAAAAATTATTTGTGTCATGGACAAAAGTTGATGTCCTAAACGACTTGCAAAAAAGATATAGTTTGTTAACATGAAATCTGTGGAGTGGATATCAAATGAGTCACGATAGACTTTGCCATGTAGAATATTAAAGTAAGCAAACTCTTCCTTTAGATCTCGAATCAATCTGTTGAAGATTGCCTTTCAAAGTCAATGACCACAAAGACACTCAAAGATAATGAACATGCAACAAACTGACACCTTTTCAGCACCGAACTTACAGTACGTTAACATTATTCTGAGTGAACCGGGGCTATTGTTTTTCTGCAATTGATTGAAATAAATCCATAGTATGATCACATACAGAACAGCATAGCAAGTCGGCGTTTGAATTACATACAGCATTATCAGGATGGAAGATGTAGGAGGCTGGGGAGTTGTCCACTATGACAACCTTGTTGACGTCCCTGCCCAGACGACTCAGGTCTTTTACATAGTTTCCTCTGTGGAAAACGCAGGACTCCCGGAAGAGGCGATGTCGGAAAGCACCCCATTTATCCAGCAGGTCGGAGACAGGATCGGCATACTAAGACAAAGTGAAAATACAAATAGTATTGCCACTGACGGTATGTCAGAGAAAGTGGTGTGTGTGTTCCTGAGTAAATGCACACAGTAATCACGAAGACGCCATTAGACTACATTCAGGGTGGTATCCCATGTGACATCTACATTGTGAAATGTGGTTGTACTTCGATCTTGTCAAGCTTTTAAATAAATACACAGATTATACTGTTCATTATATAAATTACTAGTAGAGTTCTCACCTTGGATAAACTGGCAGTAAACAAAACACATTCAAACAACTCTCCCATTCTTTTGAGATAGGCATCCACATGTGGCCTCTTCAACACGTACACCTATGGTAATAGAGACACAATATGAGTAAATATTCAGATCATTTACCAAATATTTTGGTTTAAAGGTTTGATGTGATTCATGCAACAAAAAGGGCATGTAAATTGGCAGAGTAGGACGTGCCCTGCTTTGCTGCTGTGACCTTTGGCTGCATCTTTCCTTGCATATCGTGCTTTACAGCAATGTGGATCGAAATGATATTGAGTTTAACAGCTTGGGACATTAAAACAATTTATGTTCGGAAAAACTGAAAGAGAAGTTAACGCCCCGGACAGCATATCAGACCTCTTTAGAGAACATATGTCATACATGAGGAACGATGAATCACGAGGAACGATGAATCCTGTAACCTAGAATGATATACCTTTAAAATTGAATTCCATTTCCGCTCACGTCCATTTCTCGAAACGAGCTTGACGCTATTGGCCTTGTTCCTGAACCAAGTCATCCCGAATAGGCTGTCCCCGCTTAAACAAGCCTATCCTGGATTACTTGAAACAGACCCAGGCCTTGGGTATGAAAGGGGAGTTTTGCCAGCCGTCTGTCTGCAGTGGGTTTTTAAACTTTACAACACAACAGCAGTTCCTTCAATCCCCGATGTGTTCGACGGTGGACTGACACGAATCTGCTCCGGGACTGAGATTGATGGGACAGTGATTTCTGAGAAGCCACTCAGTACTTCCTCGTTTCGTCAGTCCACAGATATAGCCACCTGCTGCTTTGCCTCGTCAATGTAGAGGGCCAAAGCTCTGTCAGAAAGCTGGCCTAGTGCTATGCATCGGTCAATAATCGGTGGTGGGTAAGGTTTTATAAAAGAAAACGAATGGAAGTCACCCAAACAGGATATCACTGAGATTACATTGTAGAATTATAAATGATGGCGACTAGACTACCTTCAATGTTGTGCTATGAAATAGAAAACCTGTGAAAGACACATACTTTTAAATTTGTTTAGCTTACCTGGTGAAGTGTTCCATCAATTTCCACTGGAATGATAAAATCCGCGTTGCTAACAGGCTGTTGAGAGAAAGAACACGACATATGAGAATAAAAATGTGGAATAATGCATTCAGTTTCTTTCAATTAGGTCGTTCACACATGTGACACACAAAATGCTTGTATTTAATAAGCTTTTAAATATGGTCCAGCACAGCGAAGGTGCAACAGCTCCGATAACAGTATGTAAAGAATACCTTTTCATTTGAGACACTAATATATAGTGTGTTTGACATCACCCATTAAACAGTGATTTATTTAATTGATGTCTCTCAGATGTTAATCATGAGTCTGCACTATGTAGAACACCATGACCTAAATTCGTGATCTACCGTTGAGCCTAGCAAACGACTTGCAGGACACACACAGGGTTTAGTGAAAAACACTGGACAGTTTTACTATTTGTTAGACATAGAGCTATTTCTATAACTAATGCCACAACTGAAAATGTCAGAATTTGACGCAAAATACAGTCACCATTATTGGCACCCTTGATAAAGCTGCATAAAAAATAAACACCACAGCTAATGACTATAATGTTTTTTTCTAACACTCTATTTCGTTTTATTACCATTTCAAGGAAATCAAACAAAATGACACATTTATGAAAGGTGTTACACAAAAAACAAGTAGAATTTCTTGCAACTCTGCTTTTTAGGGCGCACTGAGCATTTTTATTGTTTTTTGTCATGAAATAGAAAAACACACTATAGAGAATTTTAGACCTTTAGAGATTCTTCATATTGTTCTTGCCTGCGCTTATGGACTGCTCTTCTTTAATTCAAACCTCAGGGTTTTAAAGATTTTTAAGCCGGATACATATATGCGATTTAAATGCACTGCAAAAGATAGATTTTGTGGGAACTCAAAGCGCTTTTACATGGAAGGGGAATCTCCTCAACCACCACCAATGTGCAGAATCCACCTGGATGACGCGACGGCAGCCATATTGCACCAGATCGCACACCAGCTTACTGGTGGAGAGGAGACGGTGATGATGAAGCCAATGAGTATATATATATGGGGATGATTAGGAGGTCATGATGGACAGAGGACAAGGGGCAGATTAGGCCGGGGTTACACCCCTAATCTTTATCGAAGGACATCCTGGGGTTTTAATGACCACAGAAAGTTAATGCCTCAGTTTAACGTCTCATCCAAAGGACAGTGCTTTTTGACAGTATAGTGTCCCATCACTATACTGGGGCATTAGGACCCACACAGACCAGAGGTGCAGCCCCTTCTGGCATCACTAACACCTCTTCCAGCAGCAACCTGTTTTTTCCAGTAGGTCTCCTCATCCCTGCTTAGCTTCAGTGGGCAACCAGTCTTGGGCTATAGGGTGATATGGCTGCTGGCTTGAAGCTCTCCATATGTGGCTCTTGGATTTTGCTTTGCGTTCCTAACCTTCCTCACTATGTACAGTAGATATAAAAAGTATACACACCTGAAAATAGTTAATCATGTCAGAACTTTTCCCACTTTAATGTGACCTATGACGTTAACAATTCAATTGAAAAACAAACTAAAATCTTTGAGGGGGGAGATTAAAAAATAAAAACCTAACAACAACCTGGTTGCATAAGTGTGCTCAGAATATACCAATCACATTCAAACTCATGTTATATAGAATCATTATAGTCATTATACACCTGTCAGTCAATTAAAGTGACTCTGATTAATCACAAATAAAGGTCAGCTGTTCCAGTAGGATTTCCTGACATTTTATTATGCCCAGCTTCTCCCCAGGTCACCGTCGCAAATGAGAATTTGTTCAATCGGCCTACCAGGTTAAATGAAGGTAATATAATATATATATATTTGTTGCAGCTCAGAGCTAAAGCTGTGATAATAAGCGGGATCTCATATTTGAAATATATCAGTGAGGTGAAGGGTACACAATCATTACCAAAGCATTAGATATACCATGAACACAGTGAAGACAGTCATCATCAAGTGCAGAAGAACTGGACGTCCCTCCAAAATTGATGAAAAGACAAGAATAAAACTGGTCAAGGAGGCTTCCAGGAGGCCTACAGCAACATTAACTGAGCTGCTGGAATTTCTGGCAAGTACTGTCTGTGTGCTACATGTGACAACAATCTCCCATATGCTTCATATGTTTAGGCTCATGGGGTAGGGTGGCAAGACGGCCTTTACTTATAAAGAAAAACATCCAAGCCCGGCAGAAGTTTGCAAAAACAGCCCAGCCAGAGCCCAGAAATGAATCCAATTGAACATCTGTAGGGTGATCTGTAGAGAGCTGTGCACAGGAGATGTCCTTTCAATCTGACAGATTTGCAAAGAAGATTGGGCAAATATTGCCAAGTCAAGACGTGCCATGCTAATAGACCAAAATAAAATTAATCAACAGGTTCTTCAAAGTTTTTTTCTCAGGATTTCTATTTTTTTATTGAATGGTTCACAATATAAGTCACATTAAATGTGAGAAAAGTTCTGACATGATTTATCAGTGTCAAATTACTTTTTTCACATCACAAAATGTGTGTAGACTTTTTATATCATATTTATATTATTAATTGAATATGGTCGCTTGCTCAATGTAGTCTATTGATTCCTTTTGGGAGCTTGTGTCAAACTAGGCAGAACACTGTTTACACCTTCTTGGTTGTGTAAGCAGCATGACAACAAAAATTGTGAAGACAAATGGCATCGAATGTGCTTTGGGGTTCACATATCTCAAAATTAACTGTCCTGAGTCTGCTAGGAGTTGAGTAATATCACAAATTGGATACCACAAAATTTGGAAAACTGAATACATTAATCCAATAAGGATGCTACATTTAGAGAGCCGTTATTCTATTTGGTAATTCTCATACACACAATAATACAGCATATCCAAATATTGCTTCGGAAAATATATAATTTTAGGCAAAAAGTGTGCCTTTTGCTTAAAGAACATTTAATTACGATTAATTTCCTGATTTCAAACTGCAACAGTTTTGATACATTATCACATTCATATGGACATAGAAACATATCCACAAACGGCACAGACTTGCTGAGGATCCAGGGTAAAGATCCCAAAGCTTCTGATCATGTGTGGATCAGTTCTGTGCATGTCTTTATTCTTTATATGCATGCACTGGTTGTGTGGATCAGCTCTGTGCATGTCTTTATTCTTTATATGCATGCTCTGGTTGTGTGGATCAGCTCTGTGCATGTCTTTATTCTTTATATGCATGCTCTGGTTGTGTGGATCAGCTCTGTGCATGTCTTTATTCTTTATATGCATGCTCTGGTTGTGTGGATCAGCTCTGTGCATGTCTTTATTCTTTACATGCATGCTCTGGTTGTGTGGATCAGCTCTGTGCATGTCTTTATTCTTTATATGCATGCTCTGGTTGTGTGGATCAGCTCTGTGCATGTCTTTATTCTTTACATGCATGCTCTGGTTGTGTGGATCAGCTCTGTGCATGTCTTTATTCTTTATATGCATGCTCTGGTTGTGTGGATCAGTTCTGTGCATGTCTTTATTCTTTACATGCATGCTCTGGTTGTGTGGATCAGCTCTGTGCATGTCTTTATTCTTTATTTGCATGCTCTGGGTGTGTGGATCAGCTCTGTGCATGTCTTTATTCTTTATATGCATGCTCTGGTTGTGTGGATCAGCTCTGTGCATGTCTTTATTCTTTATATGCATGCTCTGGTTGTGTGGATTAGCTCTGTGAATGTCTTTATTCTTTATATGCATGCTCTGGGTGTGTGGATCAGCTCTGCGCATGTCTTTATTCTTTACATGCATGCTCTGGGGTGCTTGCAGAAATGCTCGTAGATTTCAGAAAGAACGCCTAGTATAAAACAAAGTCGGCTCCATTTCCATTTATTAAAAAGTGGGCCACACAATTGTCCGCTTACCTTGAATGAACTGTGCACTAATGTTTCATCCAAATCGAGTACTACACAGATCTTCCCCGCGTCTTTTGACTTTATTTGAGGGAGCAGAGGTTTTGCTGGGACCTGGAAACAAATAGTTTGATGTTGGTGAAATTGGTAGAAAACACATGTGGGGGTGAATTGAACTGATGTACCTCAGAAAACATCGTATAAAGTTTGCTTGGTAGAACGGGTTAGAGGAGCATGTCCATAAGAGACATGCAGAAGCAGTGTTAAAACATCTGCTGTCCTGTTGATGGAACAAATAACTATGTGACTGTGGATTTACAATAGGCTAATCATTTCCTCATCAAGTGCTTAATACTGCAAAACCAACTATACCAGCAAGAGGGAAAGTTGATGGTTCGAAAAGCAGCTGATATCACAGTGCTTTTTCCATTTGTTTCCGTTAGCACAGTACAGAATATCCCCAGGTCAGCAGGAGAGAAGATCCTACATTTTAGAATATGACTTCCCTATTTGCCAAGCATTATATTCAGCCATATCCTCCTACATTTAAGTTCTGCCGTCACAAATTTGATCCAAAGCAAACACAACGAATGCTTGCATTTAACAATCAAGACGTTAAATGAAAATTACACATATACACACAAACACATTCCACACTTTTCTCAGACAAATTTCAGTTTGTCACTTCTGAAATTTCACACGGACATTTAAATGCAGAGCAGTAATTAAATAAGGTCCAGGTACGACCTATTTCAATGCATTTTAAGCCGGGTACGAACACCTTGAAATACCTGTTCAATAGGTGGAACGCAGAACTCGCATTCACAGGATCCAGAGGACTCATCATCACTCAGTTCCTCCTCAGAATCCTCACTTGGTTGTTGAGATGCCACAATCTTAAAAAATGGATGGGATTCTGTTTGTTGTTCCGGTGGCTCAATGTCTATGGAGTCTTTGCAGTGATCGGCAACGTCAAACTCCGGAGATGGGAGATGCTCAGAGATGCCATTGTGTTCCTCCCAGCTCTCAGTCAGATATGGTGCGTTCAGATCCTCACACAATTCTGACGACTTGTTTTGCTCATCTAGCTCTTCGGAAGAGGCTGTGGAGGAATCCGTTTGATCACCTCTGAATTCAATACCATCAGGCATAGCTGGCTTGCTTCCATGAGTGCATAATGCATTGTCCTCAATTAAAAGCTCAGATGGGTGAGAATATTCACGTTTCTCATTACCTGTAGCATCATTCTCTCCCTCGTCAATGTTAAATGCGTCAAAAATTGACTCTGAAGTGCCTTCATGATCCAATCCTTCATAACACTTTTCGTGGGAGCCTTCTTCAGCCCAGAATATGTTCGCTTCCTGATTAACATTTGATTCATTGTGCCCTTTGCCACGAAATTCACAAGGCTTGTCGGCAACGCATAGCACTTCATCATCGTCCGGTCTGGAGGAACAGTGTGAATAGTCACCACTATATGCATCGCAGTCTTCATCACACTGTTCATAATCTTCAGCTTTGTGATCGGCATGTGATTTGTACAAGTTGTTTTCATCACTTGTTTTCTCTTTAAAGCATGGTTCAAACATTTGGTCATTTTGGCCCTTACAAGATTCATCATATTCGACAGAAAACAAATGAGCTGAGCATTTATTAGACCTTTCCTCTGCAGTGTGTTCATACATGCCGTCCATGCTGGCCTGAATGTTACCAGCCTCCGCTTCAGCATTTCGAAGTGCGTCCTCCTCAACGCAGGACTCGTAGGCCTCAGCCTCAATAGAATTGTCTTCAGGTAGAAAAGCTTCATACATTTCAACTCCATAAGCTGTAGTTTCTTCAAAACAAGATTCGCATGATTCTTCATCTGCAAATGATACAGAGTCGGATGCATCGTCATCAGCAGAGTCCACATTACATTGTCCATCCTCGGCACAAGCATCAAACGATTCATCAGCTGCTTCCGAATCCTGATTTGAATTGTCACTGTCATTAATTTCGTATTCTTCTACAGAAAGTGTTTCAAGAGCATTTTTGAAAGACTGCATATATGTTTCTTTTTCATTCATGATGGACACGCAACTTTTCCGTTGATCGACGAACATCTCATGTACCCCTCCCCCTTCGAAACAGGAGGTATAGGGTCGCCTCTGAGCAAAAGTATAACTGTCGTCTTTGTCGAAAACGTCAAAGAGTTCCTCAACAGCGGCTTCATCTAAGTGAAGTTTGTCTTCAGCAGCATTAGTTTCCTCACATTCTGCCACAGCTGCATGAATGTCAAAAAATTCCCACATCTCTGAATATACTGGAGAGTGATCATCACTGGATTTGTCTGGTGATACATCTTCCACTAAATCGTCACAGGATTCGGCCGAATCATGCAATGGGTCCGAACTTATAATGTCATCGATGAAAGATTCAAAAGACCTTGTGTCAATGGATGAGCACTCCGTAGAGCTGTCTTCCTCGGAATAATACAAACAGCCAGGCTCATAGCATTTGTCATGTGTGCTACGATGTTGACCAGGACAGCTCTCACAAGAATTGCATCGCTCAAACAGTTCATCCTGTACACTTGTCTCTCTCTGCTCAAAGAGATTGTTTTGCAATTCATAGTGCCCCAAGGGTATATCACGTTCAGGAGACTGATGACGGCTTTGTTCATCGAGCACCGTTTGCTCAGAAGGTTCATGAACTTCGGAAACATGTCTACTTGCTTTGTGCACAACCTGATCAGCAATGCAACGAGAAGCTACATTTAAATCTAAAGAAAGCACCGGTTTTAATATTATGCAAAACTCAGAGTCAAAAAGTCCACATATTTCAATTTGCTGAACAGTTGGCTCTGATGACTTTAAATCATCAAATCGCTCTTTAGCATCGCTAAATTCTATTGGGCGTTCAACAAGATTGTATTTTATGGAATCTTCACAGATTCCAATAACCTGCTCAGTTGGTCTCATTGATTCAGAGGATTCAGAGATGTCAGGTAAATAATCAGGCAACTTACATTGTTCAAAAAGCTCAGAATTCTTAGAAGGTCCACTTGTCTCAAAGGGCATACAATGTTTATCAGAAGGCTGGCATATATTAGATGCTTTGAAGTGTTCTGTGGAGTGTTGGCTAAATACTACAGCTAGACAATCATTTGCACTATGCTTAGAGGACCTTCTGAACTCACAATGTTGAGTGCATTCTTCAAATGACTTGCTTAACTCAGAGGACTTACACGGATTACTGTGTTTATTGAGAGCAGGAATTTCCTCACAGGGCACATTGAAACATTGTTCAAAGCCCATAGAATGTCCATTATAATCCACAGATTGTTCTCCATTCATCTGGTAATGATCAGAACTGTACACAGGACTATCAATTTGTCCATTCATCTTCTGGTGTTCAGTATAATCCAGGGAGTTTTTCCTTTCCTCCAGACCCATGCTGGGTTCAGTCGTTTGTTCAGACGTCTCACTGGAATCCATGGCAACTCGTTCAGACACCTCACACTGTTCTGCAGGCATGCTTATGGAGAATGTAAAAAAAAACTGCTTTTGCCAGAGTTATCCTTCAAGTACACAGGAAGCTGATCTCTGAAAGGTTTGTAGTGTTCCAGGTTTTTTTTTTAACTTTTCCAAGATAGAGGTTTGTTTTCTCCAGGAAGGTCACAGAGTCCAAACGACTGGCAGACCAAAGACTACTGTGTTGATGGCGGTGGTCTGCATTGGTGGGGGTATTCAAGGAGTCCACAGCCTGGCTGAGACAGCGGCAGCAGCAGCAGACTACAAGTTGACATGACAGGAGTTCCCAACCACACTGAGCCTAACACACGGCCCCCGCTGCTGGAGACCTAGCAAATTATTTTGGTGCTTCAAGAGACGTGACAAATAACTTCTGGAATATCAAATCACTATAAAAAGCTGAAGGCATAAATCTAAACCAGACACACGAGAAGCATCTTGACAACCTGATATGTCTTCTGGCGAAAGAACTGCTATGTTATTTTCTAGAATGCATTCAATTGAGTATTGGGCAGCTTTGTCATTTGTACATTTTGGGGGGGGAATAGCCTGATTCCAACCCCTGCTTTTCCAACCGCTGCGTAGCAAGGAATGTTGTAAGATGATTTAATCAAATTCACTGGCACAGACTGACTGCGGTCTGATGACGCATTATGGACTGTGCTGATTCAATTTCAAACACTGTTTTACAGATCCTGCGTACCCGTGTATTTATTGGCAGTAAAACATTTACTTTAGTGAAGAACTGCAATGGTTTATTGACCAGAGAACTTGTAAACATGAAAAGACATAGTGGAAAAGAAAACATAAGTGGACTATCAGTGATCAGGTGGCTTTCAATCATATTGACGACATGCTGCTAAAATGACCATAGAGACAGTGGGCGAGCGATAGGCATTATTTCATGAAAGAACAAGGAACGAAAGACTGAAGGTCAAACATTGCTTACTTTTGATACAGACCCATTTCCGTCCACCAATACGGAGGCATTGTTGTTGACTGGGATTTGCTCTGGTTCTTTGTGACAGAGGCAGCAGAAGAGATTTCGAAAAATGCCGTGACTACGTGGCTTCTTCATCGAAACGACACGGGCAGGTGCTCCTAAAAGAGAAAATATTCAGTCAGTAATAACTCTTCCTCATGTTACTTCACAGTGGTTCATTCACTTAGGTCGCAAAGAGTTATAGCCAAGGCTTGCATTACAAAGTCAGATGCCCACATAAGTCATGGAAACAGTTAAGCAAAAATAAATGAATAAATAAACAAAATTAAGCTGTCAATCCAATGACAGACTCTGGGGACAGTAAACATGTAATCACCTACATATGATACAGCAACATGCTTGAGGCTAGCAACACTAAATATAACTAACTAACATAATTAAAATGTATGTATGTATTTTAAAATAGGGCAGTGGTGTTTGAGATATTGTATATGGGTTAGCGACATTAAACTACCTGAGAATGGGTGCTAAATTTCATCACTGATGCAAACAGATCAAAAGATGTAAACAAGCAGAAGGCGTTTGACATTCTCACCAACATGCTCGACTGTTGGGATAAGGTTATTTTGGTGATAGGCGGTGTTGGGTTTTCGCCAAGAATAGTGGTTTTAATTATCAGCTAAAAGGTCAATTTTGGACAGATTTATCAATGGAATGGATATCCAAAAACCTTCAAGGCCCTTCAGTCTATTCAAATCCATAAACACACAGGGTTGCCAGAGGTTCACATACTATCAAGCAGCACCGTTTATATATTGTGTCGTGAAACTCCTCACACCCAACTCAATACCCTGCCTACTCCCCAGGGAAAACCACCTGGCCCAGGGCTGCAAAGAGGCCCTTTACCAGCCCAGTTTCTGTCCAGAAAAGTAGCTTGCCTCAACAAGGCACAACTACACCCAACCATGCCTTGTCGGGACAAGCTAAAAAGTTAATTTGTGTATGGGGTAAGTAAATATCAACAGACAATCTGTATCCCGTTTAGCAGATGCCCTTATGTAGTGACTGACAGTTAATTAATCTTGAACAGAGGGGGCTGTTGAAGACATCTTTCAATTGGAGCTGAGACTGAACTAAGCCCCATGGGAACAAGCATGTTGAGGATTACAAGTTACGGAGTTTGTGTGTAAACACATGTGAAGGAATTGGGCAGGTGAACGGAGCAGTGTGAAGAAACATCACGCCGCCTTCCGGACTGGCTCTTCTGATATTACACATTGGAGCACTTTAAATAGCACACCACGAGCGGCTGCTTACAGAGGTCTGTATATATAGCCCAGTGCACTGTTCCTCAAGGCCATAAACGGAGGCACAAAACAAAACCTTTTTGTGTCAGTACAGTATCCACAAGACGCAATTGCTATGCATGTATTTGTATGTATGCATACAGATGAACAGAAATAAAGGCAAAATGGAGAAGCCATGTGTGTAAAACTACGATGATTGACATTTGCCAGAGAACAGGGAAATTAGCAGGGTTGCCATCGGCGCCTCGTTCTCTTCACAGATGAAAGCAGGTTCACACTGAGCACATTTGACAGATGAGAGTCTGGGGACGCCGTGGTGAACGTTATGCTGCCTGGAACATCATCCAGGATGGCGCGTATGGTGGTAGGTGATGGTCAGTAGTACCCTGACGGCTGTTAGCTAGGCGTTGTCGACAGTGTATACAGGCACATGGAGTCAATACACACCACTGAGTCACATTATGATGAGTGTATACAGGCACATGGAGTCAATACACACTACTGAGTCACATTATGAGTTGTCTGGAGTGCATACAGGCACATGGAGGCAATACACACTACTGAGTCACATTATGATGAGTGTATACAGGTACATGGAGGCCATACACACTACTGAGTCACATTATGAGTTGTCTGGAGTGCATACAGGCACATGGAGTCAATACACACTACTGAGTCACATTATGAGTTGTCTGGAGTGCATACAGGCACATGGAGGCAATACACACTACTGAGTCACATTATGATGAGTGTATACAGGTACATGGAGGCCATACACACTACTGAGTCACATTATGAGTTGTCTGGAGTGTATACAGGCACATGGAGGCAATACACACCACTGAGTCACATTATGAGTGTAGACAGGCACATGGAGGCAATACACACTACTGAGTCACATTATGATGAGTGTATACAGGCACATGGAGTCAATACACACTACTGAGTCACATTATGAGTTGTCTGGAGTGCATACATACACATGGATTCAATACACACCACTGAGTCACATTATGAGTGCATACAGGCACATGGAGTCAATACACACTACTGAGTCACATTATGAGTTGTCTGGAGTGTATACAGGCACATGGAGGCAATACACACTACTGAGTCACATTATGATGAGTGTATACAGGTACATGGAGGCCATACACACTACTGAGTCACATTATGAGTTGTCTGGAGTGTATACAGGCACATGGAGGCAATACACACCACTGAGTCACATTATGAGTGTATACAGGCACATGGAGGCAATACACACTACTGAGTCACATTATGATGAGTGTATACAGGCACATGGAGTCAATACACACTACGGAGTCACATTATGAGTTGTCTGGAGTGCATACAGACACATGGAGGCCACACACACCACTGAGTCACATTATGAGTTGCCGGCAGAAAATTCTCGTAAGTTGGAACAGCCTTTTTCAGTTGGAACAATTGTACAGTGAATCATTTGATCTTTACTATATTAGTTAGTCATTAGCATTAGATTATGTTGGTTTGATGTAGGTTTGATGTATTACTGTAAGAGATAACAGAGATATTGCCTCAGTCTTTTGTACTTGATTTGCTTTACTAGTAGGAAAATACTTGTGTTTGTTTCGTCAATGCATTCAAAGGTAGTCTGCACTCAACTCAATACTTTTTAAACAACAATATTGAAAGAGGCACAGTGTATTATCCTGTTCAAACATTTACAGGACTGTCTCCCCTTTCCTTACCGAATGACACCAAACTATATTAGCTTGTCCTGCGTAGTTTAGGGTAGTACTGTGAATGTCTTGGCCATCTAGCTAGCCTATAACTAACAGACAAACAGCTTTCAGATGTCATGTCCTAAGTGTGTGATACATGTCCTACGCGTGTAATAAATGTTCTAAGTGTGTGGTACATGTTCTAAGCGTGTGGTACATGTCCTAAGTGTGTGATAGATGTTCTAGGCATGTGATACATGTTCTAAACGTGTGGTACATGTTCTAAGCGTGTGGTACATGTTCTAAGCGTGTGGTACATGTTCTAAGCGTGTGGTACATGCTCTAAACGTGTGGTACATGTCCTAAGTGTGTGATACATGTTCTAAGCGTGTGGTACATGTCCTAAGCGTGTGGTACATGTCCTAAGCGTGTGATAGATGTTCTAAGCATGTGTTACATGTTCTAAGCGTGTGGTACATGTCTTAAGCGTGTGATACTTGTCTTAAGCATGTGATACATGTCTTAAGCGTGTGGTACATGTTCTAAGCGTGTGGTACATGTTCTAAGCATGTGGTACATGTTCTAAGCGTGTGGTACATGTTCTAAGCGTGTGGTACATGTTCTAAGCGTGTGGTACATGTCCTAAGCGTGTTATACATCTTCTAAGCGTGTGGTACATGTTCTAAGCGTGTGGTACATGTCCTAGGTGTGTGATAGAAGTTCTAAGCGTGTGATACATGTTCTAAGCGTGTGATACATGTTATAAGCGTGTGGTACATGTTCTAAGCGTGTGGTACATGTTCTAAGTGTGTGATACATGTTCTAAGCGTGTGGTACATGTTCTAAGCGTGTGGTACATGTTCTAAGCGTGTGGTACATGTTCTAAGTGTGTGGTACATGTCCTAAGTTTGTGATACATGTTCTAACTGTGTGATACATGCTCTAAGCGTGTGATACGTCTCCTAAGCGTGTGATACATCTCCTAAGCGTGTGATACACGTTCTAACCGTGTGATACATGTTCTAAGCGTGTGGTACATGTTCTAAGCATGTGGTACATGTTCTAAGCGTGTGGTACATGTTCTAACTGTGTGGTACATGTCCTTAGTGTGTGAGACATGTTCTAACTGTGTGATACATGCTCTAAGCGTGTGATACATCTCCTAAGCATGTGATACATGTTCTAACCGTGTGATACATGTTCTAAGTGTGTGATACATGTTCTAAGTGTGTGGTACATGTTCTAAGCGTGTGATGCATGTTCTAAGTGTGTGATACATGTTCTAAGTGTGTGGTACATGTTCTAAGCGTGTGGTACATGTTCTAAGCGTGTGGTACATGTTGTAAGCGTGTGGTACATGTCCTAAGCGTGTGATACATGTTCTAACTGTGTGATACATGTTCTAAGCGTGTGGTACATGTCCTAAGCGTGTGATACATGTTCTAACCGTGTGATACATGTTCTAAGTGTGTGATACATGTTCTAAGTGTGTGGTACATGTTCTAAGCGTGTGATGCATGTCCTACCTGTGTGGGATAAGACACTAATGAATGGGTAGCACCTGTAGTAAGTTAGCCACAATAATCATATTGTAGTTTTGAAAGAAAATGTCCCATATGCTACCTGGAAGTACAGCTTTTGTGTCCAGGACTAATGTTGACAAAAGGTAGATTTGCAAGTCCATATCAGCCAAATGTGTATTCTTTAAACATTACTCAGCAATGTCAATATTTACGTGTGTTGTCTCCAGAGCCGTATCCCACTTATTTGGACTGGCAACAACGACTGAACAATGAAAAATCACCGGAAAGACACTGAACTTACCAAGTGTGTAAACATGGACAATAGATAACTATTGGTAAGGAATCAGGATGCAATTCAATCAATCCCATGTAATTTTTGACATCACCTTATATCAATTAAAGTGATGGCTAGCCTTAAATAAAAAATATTAACGAAGATAACGCGTGACATTTTTTCCCAACCGATAATCCCCGCGAGTACAGAGGTCTAAAGACGACATCTTGAGTGTGTACTGAAGTGGAATGAGCAGTGAGGAAGGAAATCAAACTCTGCAAGCACTTCCAGCTATACATACTGGGGGAAAAATAAGTTGGGAAACATCAACTGATATCTCAGGGCCGTAGCCAACGCGTGGATTGGTCGATATGATTCACATGACCCATGGTGTGGCAATGTCAATGTTGTAAATAAGTTAGGGGGCCAGGGCATATATATATGGGGGTCAGGAGTCCTAACTAAGGCCCTGCTCACACTGGCAGTGAAACACGTATCCGATCACCAGCAACATCACTTGTTCAACGACGGTAAAATGACTTCCAATTACTACAACAGCTGATCACTTTCAGCAAAAACCCCACAATAACTGAAACAGAAATACAAAAATGTGATGTGACTGTACTTCTCTGCTATTTAATTAAAAAAATGAAAACTTAAATGTATCCAAGCCCCTAAAAGGTGTGAAATTAGAAATTATTTTATACTAATAGAGATATTGTCGATTTTGTGTTCAGTTTCCAATAAAGTCAGGAGTTAACGACTGAACGGGTGTACCTCTCTGTCTGGATTGGAATAGAAGCAGAACGAAACCCAAGATACGCCCTGCGAACTCTGTCGGCTACAACATGATAACCTGGCCCGCTCTTGCCCCTTGTAAAAGCTGTAACCTCATTAGCAGTGCTGTAGCACCTACAGAGACAGAGTGTGCATGTTGAACTAGAGGGATCACGCTACAAGTGTCAAGTTCACATAAGTGCAATATCTGAGTGGGCTCTGCAAGCAGCCAACAAGGACAATTATACTGAATCAGCTACAGCGAAGAGCAACGCTAAACAACCTTATTGAAAATAAATTGAAAGTTGATGTAAAGGCGGAAATCGAGACAAATCATGTTCACTTGCTGCCTAATATATCCCACCCACTGGCAGGTGCCATGATAACGAGGTTATCAATGTTATTCACTGCATAGCACATTCCCTAACTTCTACCTGTGGAAGCACCTTTCACTTAGAGTAAAGCAGTCATTTTTCACTGCTCGGAAATACCAACTGAAGGAATGTTGTAAAATGCATGTGGTTGTTCTAAACTGTCCACAGTGTGTATTTTTGCTAGTAATGCTGAGAAGTAGAAAAAACATTTCATGTTAACGCTTAGTTTTGTTTTTTGGTAAAAAGGTTGACGATCCAGTTGGTTACGTTAACAGAAAAGGTTATTGGCTTGGTTATTAGTGAAAATTTGGAAACCTAGATATTGGTGGACAATTACAATTAGAAAAGATACATTAAATTGAACAACTACACCCAAAATTGTTACAACATTCTGGCAGTGACCAGTAAATGGCTGTTATGTCAATGAGCAAACGTGTTAAACTGAATCGCTCATTGCACTTCTCCAATTAGGCTAGGTGACGTTGGGTAATTGTGGAACACAAACGCCAGACTTTGTGTGAGAACAGATTGTTTGCTAAGTGATGTAATTGTGACGCAAAATATTACGAGAATTACATGCATACTTCCGCCAGCAGATGGAGCTATTCCTCATGTTATGGCACATCCATCTTCACTGCTGATTATACCTCCCGCTTCACAAATTGGATTTACTTAATTCTAGAGTTAGGTAGGTAATATTGCTAATTCTACTGTAAAAATTTAAATCTTCAAAAATGAAATAAAGCACTAACATAATTCTGTATTAAAGAATAAAAAATCCACACATTGATTGGAATGTTTGGAACAATTCCAAAATAACTTACTAAGTAACATTATTATTTACAAGCACAGTGATAGCTACACCATGTATGCCATCTTCATCATCTGCAAAACAGTTACATATCAATAAAAAAGGGAATGTTTTTGAGTGGTCAATTAAAGAAAAATGTGTATTAACAATAATACTTTAGCAAGTTGTTTTACAAAAATGTAAGTTTTACTCCATGTGGAATAGACAAATGAAACAGTAAAGACTGTGATTTAAATCTAATTATTTTTGTCCCTCTTAATGGTTACTGGGTCCTACATGCCACTCACTTACCAACACTTAAGAATTTTAAAATCTCCCAAAAAATTAAAAGAAAAATCATAATCCAGGTGTGCAAATCTTAGAAATTTTACATAGAAGACTACACAGCCACTGAATAATTCAGATTTATTTTCACTAACATTATGTTTTTCTTCCACTTTCTGCTTTTGAATTATAGACTGGGCGATATGTATCCAACGTCTTCCTACATCAAGTGCAGTCTTTTTATTCAAAAAGTTTTCTGTGCTTATCAGTTTAGTTATCCTGGGTGATTTTAACAATCACATTGATTCAACAAAATGTTAATATGACTGTCTTAACCTGGTAGAGCATTTCAATGACTCACCACTTGATCAGGATGGGCCCAGGTGCCAAAAGGACCTGGTCCCTGTCACCACCCCTGTCACCACCCATATTTCCCTTAAAATTAAACATTTCTATGTTGGTAAGGTTGTGTGTACAGCTTTAAGTTGATCAGTAACAGTGCAAAACACAAACCAGTCAGAAACACCCTTTTTTCTGCAGATGATACAATATAAAAAATACATTTAAAGACCAATCTCTTGACAGAAACACAGAACGAAATGCTAATGAGCCATTAAATGCTAGCTGATGTTATGCAAGTCGACAAAACTCATCACGTTTTAAATTTGTTTAAGCCAGAAAGTGTTTGTCCTGTCACTTGTGTTCTATGCACCATTTCTAAATCGCCAACTGTCTGTTTACAAAAACCAGGAATTTGTTCTGACCCAAAGCTGCAGCATTTAGGACACACATTTTTCAACGTACATGAACAGTGCCAAAAGAGCAAAAAACACACAAGACGAACAGGAGACCCTGCCTAGCTTGAGTAATGGATACATATAGTGTGTGTCATATAAATCCCAGTAGTGCACAGGAGCAATGTCTAGATGTTAGAGCAAGATTTAAAATGTGCAAAGAGCAGTATGTAGAGAAATTTGTAATTGTATATACAGTTGTGCAAATAGGAGCAATGTCCAGTTATAGTACAGGATGTCCACCAACTGCTTTTGACCTGGACAATATTCTGGAAATAATGATTAATACTGCTAGGCCAGGTTTTATGTGTCTGTCAAAACAGTGCAGAGCACTCTTTGATTGAACAAATTCTACAATGTATACAGGCATGAGAGACAGTTGAAACCAACATAGCCAGAACGTTTGCATGGACTCAGATGCAGCTAAGTTGCAAAGAAACTCAAGTCCATACAGGACCAGGTCTGCCAGCTACTCAGGTAAATTAAGGCCCGCACGCGAAACACAGAATGCACAGAACACCAGCTGTGAGGTGTCTTCACCAACAACTACTACCTCTGTCTATAACACAACTGGTGTCAAACAGGCCAATATAGGACACGCTGCCCTCATCACTAACGGAAACACGTCCCTCTGCGACTGGGTCCAGTGACATCATAACCATCTGCCCGCAGTTGATCAGGATAGACGGCTTCACACTTAACTGTGTGCCTAGTCCCCTCCGTTATAAGTGTTCACTTATCTGTGTGCCTAGTCCCCTCCGTTATCAGTGTTCACTTATCTGTGTGCCTAGTCCCCTCCGTTATCAGTGTTCACTTATCTGTGTGCCTAGTCCCCTCCGTTATCAGTGTTCACTTATCTGTGTGCCTAGTCCCCTCCGTTATCAGTGTTCACTTATCTGTGTGCCTAGTCCCCTCCGTCATCAGTGTTCACTTATCTGTGTGCCTAGTCCCCTCCGTTATAAGTGTTCACTTATCTGTGTGCCTAGTCCCCTCCGTTATCAGTGTTCACTTATCTGTGTGCCTAGTCCCCTCCGTTATCAGTGTTCACTTATCTGTGTGCCTTGTCCCCTCCGTTATAAGTGTTCACTTATCTGTGTGCCTAGTCCCCTCCGTTATCAGTGTTCACTTATCTGTGTGCCTAGTCCCCTCCGTTATCCGTGTTCACTTATCTGTGTGCCTAGTCCCCTCCGTTATAAGTGTTCACTTATCTGTGTGCCTAGTCCCCTCCGTTATCAGTGTTCACTTATCTGTGTGCCTAGTCCCCTCCGTCATCAGTGTTCACTTATCTGTGTGCCTAGTCCCCTCCGTTATAAGTGTTCACTTATCTGTGTGCCTAGTCCCCTCCGTTATCAGTGTTCACTTATCTGTGTGCCTAGTCCCCTCCGTCATCAGTGTTCACTTATCTGTGTGCCTAGTCCCCTCCGTTATAAGTGTTCACTTATCTGTGTGCCTAGTCCCCTCCGTTATCAGTGTTCACTTATCTGTGTGCCTAGTCCCCTCCGTTATCAGTGTTCACTTATCTGTGTGCCTAGTCCCCTCCGTTATAAGTGTTCACTTATCTGTGTGCCTAGTCCCCTCCGTTATCAGTGTTCACTTATCTGTGTGCCTAGTCCCCTCCGTTATCCGTGTTCACTTATCTGTGTGCCTAGTCCCCTCCGTTATAAGTGTTCACTTATCTGTGTGCCTAGTCCCCTCCGTTATCAGTGTTCACTTATCTGTGTGCCTAGTCCCCTCCGTTATAAGTGTTCACTTATCTGTGTGCCTAGTCCCCTCCGTTATCAGTGTTCACTTATCTGTGTGCCTAGTCCCCTCCGTTATCAGTGTTCACTTATCTGTGTGCCTAGTCCCCTCCGTTATAAGTGTTCACTTATCTGTGTGCCTAGTCCCCTCCGTTATCAGTGTTCACTTATCTGTGTGCCTAGTCCCCTCCGTTATAAGTGTTCACTTATCTGTGTGCCTAGTCCCCTCCGTTATCAGTGTTCACTTATCTGTGTGCCTACTAGTCCCCTCCGTTATCAGTGTTCACTTATCTGTGTGCCTAGTCCCCTCCGTTATCAGTGTTCACTTATCTGTGTGCCTAGTCCCCTCCGTTATCAGTGTTCACTTAACTGTGTGCCTAGTCCCCTCCGTTATCAGTGTTCACTTATCTGTGTGCCTAGTCCCCTCCGTTATAAGTGTTCACTTATCTGTGTGCCTAGTCCCCTCCGTCATCAGTGTTCACTTATCTGTGTGCCTAGTCCCCTCCGTTATCAGTGTTCACTTATCTGTGTGCCTAGTCCCCTCCGTTATCAGTGTTCACTTATCTGTGTGCCTAGTCCCCTCCGTCATCAGTGTTCACTTATCTGTGTGCCTAGTCCCCTCCGTTATCAGTGTTCACTTATCTGTGTGCCTAGTCCCCTCCGTTATCAGTGTTCACTTATCTGTGTGCCTAGTCCCCTCCGTTATAAGTGTTCACTTATCTGTGTGCCTAGTCCCCTCCGTTATCAGTGTTCACTTATCTGTGTGCCTAGTCCCCTCCGTTATAAGTGTTCACTTATCTGTGTGCCTAGTCCCCTCCGTTATCAGTGTTCACTTATCTGTGTGCCTAGTCCCCTCCGTTATAAGTGTTCACTTATCTGTGTGCCTAGTCCCCTCCGTTATCAGTGTTCACTTATCTGTGTGCCTAGTCCCCTCCGTCATCAGTGTTCACTTATCTGTGTGCCTAGTCCCCTCCGTTATAAGTGTTCACTTATCTGTGTGCCTACTAGTCCCCTCCGTTATCAGTGTTCACTTATCTGTGTGCCTAGTCCCCTCCATTATAAGTGTTCACTTATCTGTGTGCCTAGTCCCCTCCGTTATCAGTGTTCACTTATCTGTGTGCCTAGTCCCCTCCGTTATCAGTGTTCACTTATCTGTGTGCCTAGTCCCCTCCGTTATCCGTGTTCACTTATCTGTGTGCCTAGTCCCCTCCGTTATAAGTGTTCACTTATCTGTGTGCCTAGTCCCCTCCGTTATCAGTGTTCACTTATCTGTGTGCCTAGTCCCCTCCGTTATAAGTGTTCACTTATCTGTGTGCCTAGTCCCCTCCGTTATCAGTGTTCACTTATCTGTGTGCCTAGTCCCCTCCGTTATCCGTGTTCACTTATCTGTGTGCCTAGTCCCCTCCGTTATAAGTGTTCACTTATCTGTGTGCCTAGTCCCCTCCGTCATCAGTGTTCACTCAACTGCGTGGTCATGCAGAGCTTCAGCTCCGTCATCCCATTTGCTCACAACATGAAGGTTGTGAGCCTGTTCGCCGACGACGTAACGACGGCCAATAGGGAGGAAGTCTGAGACCTAAATGTCAGCATGACAATGGAACTGATCGCCCACTACAGTTAAAAGAGGCGCAGGAACACCCCGATCCATAATGATGGGGCTGAACTGGAGAGGATGTGTCTGTATCACCTATCAACACCTGTGGTACCTACACCTGTGGTGTGATTGGCCAACTTCATCTCCGGGACTAACTGTCACCCAAGACCTCAACACTAGGTGGAGTTGGTATCTCAGTGGTAGAGTGCATGCTCTGTATGTATGACGTCCTGGGTTCCTATTGGAGGAGTTGGTATCTCAGTGGTAGAGTGCATGCTCTGTATGTATGATGTCCTGGGTTCCTATTGGAGGAGTTGGTATCTCAGTGGTAGAGTGCATGCTCTGTATGTATGATGTCCTGGGTTCCTATTGGAGGAGTTGGTATCTCAGTGGTAGTGCATGCTCTGTATGTATGATGTCCTGGGTTCCTATTGGAGGAGTTGGTATCTCAGTGGTAGAGTGCATGCTCTGTATGTATGATGTCCTGGGTTCCTATTGGAGGAGTTGGTATCTCAGTGGTCGAGTGCATGCACTATATGTATGATGTCCTGGGTTCAATCCCCAGCGTCTCTCCAGGTCGCTGTTGAAATTGAGAATTTGTTCTCAATCAGCCTACCTGGTTAAATAAAGGTTAAATAAAAAATGTAAACGCCTGAGATCAAGGCCTTTTGAAGATCCCAACCACCCAAAACACAGACTAACCCCTATACAGTATAACCATATGTCAGACATGGTTTGCCATACTAGAACCCCGGGTCTATAACCAACGGGACCCCGCAAAGCATTTACCCACAAGTCATTGAAAAGCCATTAACTGTACACTCATTAACAAACCACACGCACACTGTTGAGACACCCTCGTATCGCTGCTGATGACCTATATTCTACTCGCAACCATGTACACACACTTTAATAACCTTGTACTACCACACACTGACTCTGTAATTTCCATCTATCTTCATTTAAGTGTTTACGTCTACAGAGAATGTCTGCTGCCACCTCCATTACATTGAGAGTTGGATTGTCAATGGCAAGGAGGTGAAGACAATCAGGCAAGTCAATTGTCAACTGTTCTTTTGAGTGACAAAAAGAAGACTGATTGTTCAGTCATATGCTTCTATCATAGTCAAAAGTAGAGACAGATTTACTGGTGTTGCTTGTTGTTGTGCAAGCCAAATCATCGTGACTATTCATCTGTCAAAGAACGGAAATGTATTGACTGTCTACCAGCATGCCGTGCACTCACGGGTTTTGACACAGAAAGCCGTATCTATAAGATCGGAAAGATAACAAAAATCACAAAACTGAACATGAGAAAGACAAATGTAAGAATGTAGAATAATGTAGAAATAATGTTGTATTGTCTCTGGGCATTAATGAATCTTTACTCTTTCAGTTGCAGGAAAGCAAGTCTTACTCCAGTAGGGTTGTTAGGAAAAACGAGAGAATGGGGATTCCTGTGCAAACCTTGATGAGCTTAAGTACAAACTGAAATCCACAACAATCTCATCAGCTGCACACCTACCCCCAACAGATGTCTTTGAACAACATGTTCTTCGAGCCATGTGCCAAACATGGATATGGGTGCCACAGCCATCTCTGGAACCAGATAGGAAGTAGTTGGAAGCTCAGAAGATGGATCCATTGAGCCTGTGTGGAAGTAAGGGATATCACAAATGTACTTCAAAGATTACATCTGTGTTGAAATAAGTATATGTCAACGTCTATCTTTGTTGGTTTTTAGTGTCCTAATGTGTCAAATGTTTCTTTCAAGGCAGAATTATATACTTCTGAGAAAAAACTGAGACAACAAAGAACTAACAAAGGCTCATATTTAAAAAAAAGGCTTATGTTTTTTTCATATTGCTAGTAAAAATGTTTTGAGTGTGTGTGTGTGTGTGTGTGTGTTTGTTAAGAGAAAACTGTTAAAACAGTTATAAAGAACAACACCCATTTGGAAAAAAGGTAACGTATACAACATTTTGAGTCAATTACATCTGTGTGGACAGGTCTGTCATTCCAAAATGTGCTACATTGAAAGTTACCAAGACCTAACAGTTGGTTTTGGTTGACCATTAACACAAGCTTAGGAATCCATCTAAAGAAAAACCAAGAATGTTGAACAAAAACTGATATTGAAGACTGCGCATGCCAGAACAACAATGTGAAAATAAGTTCAATAAAATCAAATATGGACTCAATCAAAACCAAAGGACACCAAGAGGCCATCTAAGCTCAGTGTTGTGTAAAATGGGATGAAAACATGGGGCAACTGTGGGGCAATTATCTATCTTCTCAAATTGTGGAACACCTTCAATCTAAGATGTACAGAGCGACATGTTACATTGTTGCCAGATGGAAACCATTTCTCAGTAAAAGGCACATGACAGCCCGCCTTGAGTATGCCAAAAGGCACCTGAAGGACTCTCAGACCAAGATTCTCTGGTCCGATAAAACAAAGATTGAACTATTTGGCCTGAATTAGCTTATTTGGCCAAGAGTCATGTCTGGAAGAAACCAGGCACCGGTCATCACCTAGCCAATACCTACCATCCCTACAGTGAAGCATGTTGGTGGAACCGGGAGACTAGTCAGGATGGAAAGATAAACGCAGCAATGTACAGACACATCCTTACAGAAAACCTGCTTCAGAGCGCTCTGGACCTCAGACTGGGGCGAAGGTTCATCTTCCAACAGGACAACGACCCTTAGCCCACTGCGAAGATAACAAAGCAGTGGCTTTGGGACAACTCTGTGAATGTCCTTGAGTGGCCCAGCCAGAGCCCAATTGAACATATCTGCAGAGATCGAAAATGGTCAAATGTTTCTCTGTTGCTGGTCTCTGACATGGCAACATTCTGTACACTAGATGGCCAAACGTATGTTGCCACCTGACAAAGAGGATATGCTTCATGCGGCAGATCAAAAAGTTACAACTCAAAGACTATTATGATGAACTTTTACCATACCATCATTGAGTCCATTCTGACCTCACTCCATCATCGTCTGGTACGCTGCAGCCACAGTCAAGGGTCAGAGGAGGCTGCAGCGCATCATCGCTCTGCAGAGCGGGTTATTGGCTGCAATCTGCCGCCTCTATGCAACCTGCACACCACCAGGACGCTGAGGTGGGCAGCTAAGATTGAAGCAGATCCCTCTCATCCTGAAAAATGATCTGTTCACAACTCTCCCCTCTGGCAGAAGGTTGAGGTCTATAAAGACCAGAACCTCTCGCCACAAGAACAGTTTCTTTCCAACAGCAGTAGGCCTCAGGGATATGTCCCCGGAACCAAGCGGCCCAAGCAGCCTGCTGCCCAGATTCACATTCACTCAGAACTCTCACCGGTCATTAGCACCTTACATATTTACATATTTTTGTATTTTAATGAGGGCTATTGTTGGCATTTGTTTAATATCTGCGTATTCATTGTTGCAGTATCGGAGGAATGACCTGCTTCTTAGCTGCTCTGTCTTATCCCACTTATAAACCCCTTACCATAGCTGACATTCTTATGAATTCCACATTTTCCACTATAATATTAACTATACAGTGTTGTCAAATATCCAACACGCTTTCAAGAAGATGTTGAAGTTTCTCTATGGGAATTTGTGCCTCATCAGCCAAGAGCATTTGTACGGTCAGGCACTGATGTTTGAGGTGAAGACCTGGCTTGCAATCGCGGTTCAGAATCATCCCAAAAGGTGTTAAATGGGGTTGAGGTCTGGGCTCTGTGTAGGCCTCTTGGGTGCCACCACATTAACCCTGTCAAATCAAGTCTTTATAAAACCTGCTTGTCCGCGGAGCACAGTCAGGCTAGAACAGGAAAAGGCCTTCCTCAGACTGTTGCCAAAGTTGGAGGCACCGAAATGTCTAAAATGTCTTTCCTTTTCCTGTCCTGTAGTTTTAAGATGACCCTTCACTGGAACTAAGGGGCCTAGCTTGAACTCTGAAACACAGCCTCGCACTATTATGCCTTCTCCACCAGACATTAGTGTAGACCCAATGCATTCTGGTAGGTAGCACCCATCACACTCAGATTCGTCCTTCAGTCTGCCAGATAGTGAAGCATCACTCCAGAGAATGTTTCCACTGCTCTTGGCGACCCTTGGCACAAGTTGGCGTAAGCATGTTGACATGAGGCTTACGCACAGCTGCCCGGCATGGAACCCCATTTTGTGAAGCTTTCAACGCACAGTTATTGTGCTGATGTTGTTTCAAGTAGCAGTGTTAGAACTTTGTGGTGAGTGATGCAACAGATTAGATGCTATTATTACGCACTTCAGTGGTCTACCACTATCTGGCCGGGCTGTTCGTTTACATGATAGCACTTACATGAACAACACTGACATGAACGTCACTTACATGAACGTCACTGACATGAACGGCACTGACATGAACGGCACTGACATGAACGGCACTGACATGAACGGCACTTACATGAACGGCACTTACATGAACGGCACTGACATGAACGGCACTGACATGAACGGCACTGACATGAACGGCACTTACATGAACGGCACTTACATGAACGGCACTTACATGAACGGCACTTACATGAACGGCACTTACATGAACGGCACTGACATGAACGGCACTTACATGAACGGCACTTACATGAACGGCACTTACATGAACGGCACTTACATGAACGGCACTTACATGAACGGCACTGACATGAACGGCACTGACATGAACGGCACTTACATGAACGGCACTTACATGAACGGCACTTACATAAACAGCACTTACATGACAGCACTTACATGATAGCACGTACATGATAGCATGTACATGATAGCACATACAGTCAAGAATCACATTTACAGTTGACCGGGGTAAGTGCTATCACTGAAGTAAAGATGGCATCCTATAACAGAGCCATGTTTAAAGTCACTGAGCTAAAAGATTAGTAGGGATGTCCATAGGGGTGTCCACATACTTTTGGTCATAGTGTAAGTGTCGATTAAAAGTAAATTAACTAAAACATCTGGCCATTCAAAATCTACTTCATCTTCTGTTTTGTCTGTTTTGTGCTCAGCAATCGTAAACAACCTGATAAACAAAGGAAGACCACTATAGGGGATGACAGAATAATACTTTTAACAATGATAAAATAAATTACAGTCCAACAGCAAATAGGCAAGTGTAGTTCAAAGACTACCATTAGCAGAAAAGCCACATTGAAAATCAAAGAATACAATAAGTCACAGGATGTTTTAACTTGAATTTCCTCATGGCAACTCACAATGTGACTCAGTGGTGTGTACGGCCCCCGCATGGATGTATGTACTCCTGGTCATGCTTCTGACAACACTCTTCCCAGATCTAGACCAGGGCATCAGTGAGCTCGTGGACAATATTTGGCACAACATGGTGGTTGTGGTTATATGGATGCATCGATACATAACATCCCAGAGGTTCTCAATTGGGTTCAGGGAGGGCAAGTGAAAGGCATCATGCCTTCGTCATCCAGAACCTGCCTGCACACTCAGGCCACATGAAGCTGGGCATTGTTCTGCACCAGGGGGAACCCAAGAATCACTGCACCAGGTTAGGTTCTGACGATGGATATGAGGATTTCAGTAGCTAACAGTAGTGATGGGTGATATCATAACACATGAACAATCAAATGATTTAAGTGTATATAATTAACCAACTTAAAGTTAATAATGGCACCAGAACAGCTTCAATGCACCGTGGCACTGGTTCTATTAGCCATTTGGGGTTTTGATGGTGGTGTTGAAAAAACCAACACGACATGTCTCAGTATAGTGTTGTGCCACCTCGAGCCAGAACAGCTTTAATTCACCGGAACAGCTTTCATTCACCAGAACAGCTTTCATTCACCAGAACAGTGAAGCTAAAATGCTATCATAGAGTACACCTGTACGAAAGCCTTTGCATTTGGTATGTTCCTCCACTAATGTGTATATACGCACGCACGCACGCACACACACACACACCTACCGTTCAAGACGTTGGGGTTTGAATAGGTTATACAGCAAAATGAATAGGAAATATATTCATTTACATGGTTAAAAAAAATAATAATAATTGTGTTCTTCAAACTTTGCATTCATCAAAGAGTCTTATATTTGCAGCAACTACAGACCTTTGACATTCTAGTGGTCAATTTGTTGAGCTAATCTCTAAAAATGTAATTCTAGATATTTGTTGGTAATCCAAACACCTCAAACTTCAATGAATCTGTCCATAACACCTTTTCCACTTTTCGTCTGTCCAGTCTCTGCATTCTATTGCCCATCGGAATCAATTTTTTTTTATCTTTGCAACTCTGCCTAAAAGGCCAGTATACCAGTGTTGGCTCTTCACTGTTGGCGTTGTGACAGTTTTTGTAAGGGTACTATTTAATAAAGCTGCCAGTAGAGGACCTGTGAGGCGTCTTAAACGAGACATTCCAACGTATTTGTCTTGTTGATCAGTAAGGCACTGGGGCCTCCCACTCCTCTTTCTATTTTGTTTAGAGCCAGGTTGAGCTGTTCTGTGAAGGGACTGGTACACAGTGTTGTACAAGATTTTCAATTTCTTGCCAATTTCTGACATGAAATAGCCTTGATTTCTCAGAACAAAAATACACCAACTGATTTCAGAAGAAAATTCGTTTAATCGAATCCAAAATTACTGATGCTCTAATCTAGATACTCAACTTAATAAGGCAAGTGTAAGTGCTTTAATCAGCACAACAGTTTCCAGCTGTGCTAAAAAGGGTTTTCTAAAAATGAATTAGCATGTTTTCAAATGGCAGCCTTGGATAAGCAAACACAATGTGCCATAGAAACATAGAAATAATGGTTTTTGATCACGGGACTATGTACGGATGTTCATGTTTAGTTCCAAATAAGCACTTACTACCCTAATTATTGGCTTTAGTTTAAGCTAATATGAGTAAGACTCTTCCACATTACTGTATGCATATAAAATTCATTAACAAAGGTTTGCTTGAGAAGCTTTGAATTCTAACCAACATGTCTATACATTATTAAATGTACAGTACAATAGACCACCCTAACAACTGATGTAGGTCAAAGGAGCTGTGTGCTGGAAAACCTCAATAGAGAACCTGTAGGCATTGTGGTATTCATGTGACGTTTTTCTTATTGTATGACTAATGCCTACATATCACATTATTGGCAATGTATTTCTATTACTCATTTCAAATTCCTTTTTGCTGAGTACAATTAAAATCTGCTTGTCTTTCATTTTAACAAAGACCATAATTATCTGACATGTCTTCATGCATGGTCAAAGTTAAATAATGCCAAAAGCCAAGGCCCAGCTAGAACCCCCTTTTCTCTGGTTTGGACCCCGTCTCCTGGAATGCAGCCATAGCAACACATGACCCTTGACTAAGCGGAAGTACACCAAGAAAATGCAAAGCTCTAAGTGCCGCTTTCGTTAAGTAGCGCCACATCTAGATACAATGTTGAAACCCAAAATGAATGAAAGCAGACATGCCTTGTTACATTCAGAGCTGGAATACACAGCACATATGAAAGTAAAGAACTAATGTTGTACTCCATCTGCTAGTGCACAAGATATATCAAAGAAACTTGGTGACACAGAATGTTGGTACATGACTCATCTGTGCAGATAGTGGCACCATGAACAAGATATTTGAATTAGCAAACTAAAGACTTACTGGAAGTGAGACTGGTTACTGATTGCAGAGATATGGGGAAAACTATATTATTTCTACACAGCTTGAACATCGATTCTCACTACACAGCTTAGAGCGAAAACCTATACTCAAACATTTTACTAACACTTTGCTATACCGGATAATAATCTTTCTTCAGATTTTCTATCAATCACAATTAATGCAAAAGGGCAAGCCAGCACTAAAGTTCTTACGTATATGTAAATGTTTTCATTAAGCAACATTAAATACTTTCCATATTGATTGAGCATTTAGTTTACGGCTGCATTTACTCAGCCCAATTTTTATCTTCAAAACTAAAATAACTGGTATTTTGGTTGCTTATGTGAGTATCTCATTAGTGATCAGATATTAACTTACCAAAGTTTTAGCTGCAAACAAAGCAACTATTTTAGTAAGCATTGATCGACTAAGAAAACAGTTATGAAATGTAAATGATCAAAATACAAATTAGTGTAAGAAAAGACCAGATTGGGTCTACCCATATAAACAGCATAAGACACTGTGAGTTATGGGATACCGGAGATGTTGTTTTAGATCTAAAGCAGAATGAGTACTTTAAAATGGAATAGCCTATTAGAACTAGATTGGATTTTAGATTAGATTCAACTTCATTGTCATTGGACAGTACAAGTACAGTACAACCAAATGCAGTTTGCTTCCAACCAGAAGTGCACCAGAGCAGTGCAAAAAGATATGGAGTACAGAGTGAGGATGTGCAATTGACATGGATAAGTAACTGTGTATTCAGTTCAACAATGTGGCAAATTGCAAATGTGCAGAGGGCAATACAAGTGGAGAACATCTGTGCAAGTGGTAAATGGATATTATGCTCATTAGTGATGTGATTTAAATCATATAATTATATTACATTAGAATCCAGTGTATGCCTGTGCGGAGGGTTTTATATGACACACAAGCCCGCCTCTCTGCAGTGTGTTTTGAGTCTCTGTTGCATGAATACAACAGCAACGGTGCTGTCAGATTGAAGACATTCTGGTTCCGCCCCCTTCCCTCGGTACACATTCATAAAAACTGTTTTGCTTCCATACTGAAATATTTAAACAATAATGTCATTAATAATATGCCTTTTAAACTGTTGCAAAATACTATATTTAAAAAGATATAACCTAATGATGTATTATTATAAATAATACATTCCGCTTTCGACAGCCTAAATGGCTTCCCAAGATGTTTCAGATCACACAATAATCTACAGTAAATTACAATAATGACAAGAGGTATTTTCGTGCAAATAAAACAGTATAATTCACAATAACACTATTTCTGACTGTATGTCAGGATGTTACGCCTTGGCCACTTTGTCAGGCACAAACACTTGTAAACTTTCACGAACTCACCTTCCTCGCTGAGAGTCGAGTAATCCTCTTCATCTCTAGTTACTTGGGTAATTATCGATGAGGAATTGTCCATTAGATCCGTGATCAATAACGACTATGATGTTAAAATATGTATAAAAGCTTACGGAAGTTAAAGTGTACAATATATTATTTTGCCACTCCCTATAGACGACACGCATAAAGAGCCCTAACCTAATTCGAATTAATTAAAAACATATCTGCATATGATAAAACATAAATAATAATAAAACGTAAAGGGGGAGTTTCTAGTTGCCAATATTGTTTCAATACGGAGTTGAGAAACTTCAATCGATTGCTGGACACAAACATGGAAGCAGACGGTTTCAAGGCAGCCCAGACATATAGCAACAATATGAATATATTAATATATTAATTAGGTAAAGTAAAATAACGTTTTGGTGCAGCCTATTAATGTCGCTATATATATTTGACAGGTTCAATAACATGTGTGTATTCACGTTTTTTTGTTTCTTTTTTTAATAGAAACATTTCAGCATTTAATACTATTCTAAGTACATCTGCATTTTAGGCGATTGTAAATGCGCTGCCGTTGAAATACGGATGCTTGACAGACACATTGTGGGACTATTTTTATTAGAGCCTGAAAGTTTCTTGCAAACTGTTGATCAGCAGCAGCCAGCGTGGGCACACTTGAAACCGACTAGAAAAGGGAATTTAAAGGGATAGTTTGAGATTGTGTGACGGACATATTTTTTTTATATATTTTTTGGTAACATTTAGGGTTGACTTAGTTGTCTATTACACATTTTTCATGGATTTTATTATTGCATGTTTTGTATAGTTATAGTATAAGTTATAGTATTATAATTCTTGATTAGGCGTTGGCTTACTTAGCAGGACAAAATATGTAGGCACAGGTCTACTGTTTAAGGTGTATTGGCATTGCCTGTTGGAATGCACTAGATTATTATTGAAAAATAGCTAAATGAAATCAATCTTTAAACACTAATATGTATGCCAGTTTGTTAGATAACGCGGGAATCTTTGTAAATTGAACGATAGTATTGACGTGAATGTCAGAAGAGTGTAAAACGCACTCGTGAATCAGTTTTAAAATTATTGGTAATCCTGTACTCAAGCTTTATTTGAACACATTAAACAGTCCAGCCTAGGCACACCAATTTATCAATGATTGTAATTGTAAAATATTCAAAATTCAGCTGGAATTCATCTTAACTAATTTATTCTACTAATAGTAACATAAAAATTATAATTTCTGTGCCTTTCTAACATTGCTCATTTGTAGCTGCTTATTCACAGGAATTTCCTTACCAATAAGGCAATAATACCAATAATTGTGAACATTTTACAATTAGAATATTTTATTTTTTTGTATTTGTTTTTTGAGGTATTTATTTTGTTATATCATGTTTTTAGTGCAGCCATCACCTCGCAAATACCATGAGTGTGTACCATGAGTGTGTGCCATTGACCAAGGCCCTAAACACATTACTAGTGGGAGGCAGATTTGAAAGGTTGCAGAGAAGTGGGTCAACTGCATCATATAATATACACACAAGCATTCCTCCTTTCTTTTCCACAAACACCTCACACGGACCAGCATCTGAATGCTTGAATTGTGATTGTCCACTTTGTGTTGGTGTCCCCAATGTCTTTGAATACTCTGGAATTGCAGATAGAGATCAGCTCTGTGTACAACTAAACCTGATTTAAAATCAACAAGCCAGCTGCCATTGTGGAAGAAAGATAACACATTCAATTTAATAATTTCTTTATGTATTTCCTGATGATAAAATATGTTTTAAAGATGTAGTATATGATTACATTAAGTTTGTGACTAAACATAAGCAAAGGTTAGTTAATCAGTGGGCTATTTAAGGTCCCTGGTTAGGTTCACGGTTGGCGGTAATTGTTTCAAGTTACATCGTATATATGTTGGGTGAGTGTCATAATTATTATCTACCGCTGTTTGATTAGTAGTAAGTCACTTGTATGAGCACCTTTATTTTTCATTTAGTGTGTAGATATTGATCGTTGTTACGTGTATGTTTTCCATGATATTGGAATAAATACCATAAACTTAAGAATTTGCTCTAGCCTTTCTACACTCCACGACACCAAGAAACGTGACAGAATAACCGACCAAACAAATGAGCCATCAGAGCCTGGCGGTGGGAGGTTTTCCCAGAGAATTTCTCCCACTATCGCCCCACAGAGCAGTGGTGCTAGCTTAAGCTGGAGACGCCTCAAGAGGATTACAGGAGTCTCCGCACTTACTTTGGATATGAATAACCAATGCGGCTATCAGGGCCGATTACACCGGGTCTGCTGTTCTTCCATAGAGCTTCCCAAAACGTTTTTGGCGGGAGCTAACGGGTTGTTCGTAGAGGACCGCGGGGAGAACACACACGGCCCTGGTCCCTCGGGGCTACAGCCAGGGGGGACAAAACCTTAAGGACAGAGAGGTCCCCAAACAGGTCCCTAAAGGGGATTAACCAGTCCCTGGAGGTGGTTGGGAGGTGGTGGAGGTCAAGGCTGGAGCTGCTTGCATCCGCCGCCCACAGCTGATGTTGGTTGAGCCTTACCTTAGGAACGGTCGAAAAGTGAGGCCACTGACAACTTTTTGACTTCACTCAAACTGGCTTCCCAAGGCACTAAAGGCCAAGGGAACTAGTCTGGTTGGTTAGCCATGTGTCAAAAATCAGCTAGTCTATCAATGTTCAGATAGGACAAACCTATGTCTTCTTAGCACTATCCCACAGCTGTTGCCATCACTAGTGGCAAAAAGGCTAAACCAGAGACATTAACATACTACAGCATACTCATTGTCGGAGTAGATGTGCAGATCATTTGGCAAGGGAATATTCTGTGAAAGCACCCATACTTGGGGTGGTGTTTCATAATATCCTTGACCTGCCTGCAGTAAATGTTTTCATTTTGTTCAAGAAATGCACCAATGAGAGGATGTCACTGTGAACCTTCATAAAGCAATTCGCAAATGAACTTTGCTTCAACCACATGAGATGCAAAAGCCACACAACTGATGGTGTGAGAGCCAGGACCCAGGCAGGAGCAAATGACCAGGCAGTGCCAATATCAGAGAAAAAGAACTGAATCAAAAATAAAACGAAGGACACTTGTGACAAATGTCACAAAGTAATGTGTGGGAGCTGCACATCGAAGGTAAAGATGACCTGTGTAATGTGAGAACTGATCCATATGCGTCAGTGTCAGTGGAATGTGTTTACCCCCAAAACAACCTAAGTGAGCCCTTGCATGATGATATAACAACATGATATTTTCATTGTCATTTTACAGCATGACAATTCATAATTGTTAAAAAGTAAATCTGTCATGATTACAAAGGATAAAAGTGTAAATATGGTAATCTACTAAAGTGGTCTCAATCTATTAGTCTATGATCGATTGCTTTTGTCGCCACCCGAGTTCCTGGGTAAAGCGCGCCCTTTTCCTCGGCTCGTGACACGTTTACTGTGAGGTAACTTAATCGGATCACTCTTGTGATTAATTATCCACATTTCCAGGTACGTTGTTGCTAAGAATGAGTTCCTTTTAAATGTAGAAATACTTGCTAACATGTCAAGAGTGTTTATGGTGTGTTTAGTAAGTAAGTGTTAAATTGCAGAGATTAAAATATGCATGTTTGAGCGGAGCCCCTCTCGGTTACTAAGGAGATTAGCTTCGAAATTAGAGTAGCTGCCATTAATGTGAATCGAGCTAATAATATAATATGCTGTGTTCTGTGTATAAGATGTTTCAAGCACGTTGTTGAAAATTTTAGTTTAGCGAGGGTTTACTGAGCTAAAGCTACTTTGTTTTTGACCGTTATATTGGAAAGGAGTGTATATTTTAGTAATTTTTTTGTCATATTTTGTAAAATAAATTGCAATAACATTTTCAGTGAGGAAAGATAAACGTATCACTCTCGTGATTATTTCTTCCTTTTTTCAGGGGTATAACATTGACACAAGATTAGTAAAAATGATTTCTGATGATTACACTTCACTGACCCCCTCTGTGTCTGTTCCTTTAGTTTTTCAGACAACTGCAAGATGTGTATCCAAAGATGGATGGACTGACAGGAGGTTGGCTACTCAAAAAAGCTACAATTGTAGTAAACCATATTAACCTTGTCTGCTAGCCACATGTGTGTGTAGACACACACACACACACACACACACACACACACACACACACACACACACACACACACACACATGCCTGCACACACATTATTAGACATTTACAGACTCACCAACCCACTCAATGACTTACAGATAAGTTGTATTCTCAGGTGGTCATGGGAAAAGAAAGTTAGTTATTGTTCCTCCAGATTCAGTGTTACACAGGGAGTTTGATTGGAAGTGCCTCAGTGGAAAACCTACTCTGCGTAGTCCCACTGCAGCAAGGGCTTGACCTAACACCACTGCCTGCAGATGCCTCAGAATTCCAAATTATTCCAAAAGCATCATGCCAAATTTACAAACTCAACTTCCCGCTGCAGATTCTGAATCTTCACATCCAGATTATGGATCTTCACATCCATGGCTGCATGGAGCTCAGTCAAAGGATTACAGGGTGAATGTTGAACTGTAATATTATTTTTGTTGAACTATAATAATATTGAATTTAAACATGTAATTGTTATTTTCTGTGACTCAGACAAGTCAGTCTGGATGTACAGAGGTATTGACATGTATTCAACTGTGGCTGAACATGAAAAGTCCAATGTAGTAAATGTGCCATTAAAAGCTTCTTTCTCCTCCGGGAGGTACCGTGTACAATTTGATAATCAGACTTCCCATCAGACTTATTGGAAGTGCATGGTAGCACATGTGGAGACAGGTATTCTGAAGACAAAATGTGTTGATGTTAATTTAATTTACAACATTGACAAAATATTAGGTTGATGTATTTTGGTGGCACTGCACTATGTCTTCTTTGTTAGAGCAAAATAAGTTTTGAATTGTCAGAAATGGGAGTGGTCAGCCCAGAAAGGGAAAGGAGAAGCACAATAAATGGTACTTTTCATAATTACTACAGCCAGGATTATGACATTACATTTGAAACTCTATGGTTAATGTACATGTTTGTTGATATGTTTTACCTGGCAGTGTTGATGATGTCCTCAGCGCTATTAGTGGAAGCGTTGACAGACACGGAATCATATTTCCGCATCAACATATCAAAAACCAACATTTTGGAGAGGGGCCTCCTGCAGTGGCTACGCCAAAAGAAGGTTTTACCAACAGCTACTCTTAAAGTGACATTCTTTGGAGAGACAGGAATTGACACAGGTGCTCTCCGTAAGGAATTTCTTATAGGTAACAAATACGACTATAGACAACAGCATGAACTGGATGACCTCATTGTTTTCAGACACTCTTATCTATACTATAAATGCTTCACAGAAATGGTGGCTGCTATTGAGCATCGTTTTTTGTAAGGGCAGCAGCTTGGAAAGTGTCCTCTGTGTTCTCTGACTAATCTTGATAAGAAGTTCTACAAGTATGCTAATTTTATTTTGCTGGGTGAGATTTTATGTATTCTTTTGCGCTCTATGCTTTTACGATGTGTCAAGACTGTCTCTTTCTGTTCAAAAGGACTGTTGAACAGATTTTGTCTGTTAGTTTTGCACAAGGCGCCTGGCCCCTGGTTTTTTCAGTGAGTGGAGATACAGCTACCTCTTTAGTGAGGAGATGGACCAGAAAGCTGTCAACAACGAGGATATGAGAGACACCCTGTTCAAACTTTTGATTGACGGTAAAATACACACCTTCCAGACATCAATGACATGTAAGGTTTTGCATTAATTCTACAACTTTGTGTGAAAAGTTTTTTTCCCTACATAATTAATTTGGGTTTTCTGAGGGTGTGGGAATGAACAGCACAATACGTTTGCAATGCGTTGGTGACAAAGCTGAATTATGTTGACATGAGTACATTGTAGGTTAAGTCTTCAACTGATGACTCAATACTGGAGCTGTCTGATGAAATCCTGAGCCGTGGATACACAGGGGTTATCTCCGCTGAGAACAAGGAGCTGTTTGAAGAAATCCTGAGCCGTGGATACACAGGGGTTATCTCCACTGAGAACAAGGAGTCCATGATTTGGTATGCAAGGGAGTGTGTTGTGTTTGCATGCTTTCATTCCTGAACTTGGAATATCCAATTCCATATTCTGGCCACTGAGGAGGCCGGATTGATTCATTTTTATTGTAAAACAATGTTATGTTGGTGTAATTTGGATTCATTTCTCCTCCAGTGTTATCACACTACACACAGTTCTTGGATAACAGCCTATGTTGGAGCAATTGAGAGAAGGCATGCAGCTCTATGGCCTCCTGTGGACATGAAAAAGTATCCAGAGATCTGCCAGCCTCTGCTTGTCTCTGAGGGAGTAACGAACGTGAGTAAATAATGCATTTTGTTCGGTCCTTACCTGTACATGTAACAAGAATAAAAAGTAAATAAATATTTAGATTTGATAAAATACAGGTTGATGTTGAATTTATTATGGCGTCCATCGAAAACGGTTTAACCAGGCAAGTTTATGAAATTGATAGTAAGTATAAATTACAATTAACCTAATAATGTAATAACATTATTGCTTGACTGTTAAACTTCTTCTACTTATTTTAGTCAGAACAATTTGAAGAGCACAAGGTAAAAAGCAACATATCGGGACAACATAGCAGACTGGATTTTTTTTTAAATTCTCAGTGCTAATAATTATACCAGTTTGGGTTTGTTTGTTTAAAGCATTGCCAGTATTGATTAATGGGTCAATATTAACAGATGACCAGGACAGCCCTCTTAAAATAACACCGTTCAGATTTATGCAGTGGGTAACAGGACAGGGCCACATCCCAATTCTTCCCTCAGAGAAGATGGAATTTGCACTTACATTAAAGTTTAACCATGATTGAAATACAGACTATGGGGATAATCATAAGGTGTGTTACCCAGTTGTCTCTACGTGTGGTAAAATCTTTACACTACCTGTGAAGCATATGACAACCTATGACACATTTAAAAGGTTCATTATCTAGACCAAGAATTCAGCAATGTGTCGTTTTTTTTGCATCAACTACCCGTGACGCTTTGAATACATTTGCAAACTGGTGTTGATTTACTGTGCAATAAGAGTTTATCAATCGCATTGGTGTCAAAGTTTTGACCTGAATTTGTTCTCGCAAAAAACAAATACTATGTAAGTAACTTGTCTTGCAACCCATATTTAAACTGTTGGCTGGTTTAAGCCAACTTACTATATATGAATCAAAACATAATTTAGTACAGCCATGTGTATGTCTCTGCCATAGGACAGAGGGAGCTGTTGAGTTGATGTCTGTCCTGAGGCTGGTAGCCTCCTCACTCAGGGGGCAACTTGTGGTTATGACGACTCTGGGTTTATCTGACTCCAGTTTTCCATGTCCTATGTATCACATAGACGGTGTTCTACAATGGTTGGTGTCTTAAGTGCAGATACTTGTTTAAAGCCATTTGCATGAGTTGTCACAATGTTTAAGTATCTCTACTATGTCTGGAGAATTAACAGGATCTTGTAGGTGCCCCATTGCCCAAAGTTGATTTGGGGACAGATTCTGTTCTGTTCGTAGTGGGTGGTTGTCTCAACGGTCTGTAAAAGTGTCAAGGTCCACCTGGAGACGTGGTATAAATAAATACTGGGCACAGAACTAGTGAACGCTGTCTGAGGGATCCAGCACGCCCTCCTCAAGACTGGAAAAGTCTGTAGTAAATATCTGAAATGGCCATCCAGACATCACCAATGTTCTGTTCTGTAAAACATGTTTGAAAATATGTTTAAAAATAAGAATGAACTTCAAATCAAAAACCTTTTTACAATCCAAATGCTTTTGAAAATGTCTCATACAAAGTTGTATCTGCCTTCATCCACCTGCCCATATCCAACTAAAGCTAGATGCTTACTGTTCATTGTCTAAGGACACTTGGAGTAGTTGGTGTAGCTTAGTGATAGAGTGCATGCTTTGCATGTATGATGTCATGGGTTCAATCCCCAGCTTCTCCACAGATCGCCATTGCAAATAAGAATTTATTTTAACCTACCGGGTTAAATAAAAAACATTACTCACACACCAACCCATCTGGCTTTATTGAATTGCTGGTCATCTTAACAGGCCAAGTACTGATTGTCATTTTTTAACATTGTAAGTCCATCTCCTCTCTGAGGCCCCCTGACTGAGTATCTCCTCACGACACACCCAAGTCTTGCCATTGTAGACAGTACACTAGGGTTGCCAACTGTCCAGAATTTTGAGCCTAATTAATTTGTCCCGCACGGGACCTCACTTGTCCCGTTTTCTTACTACTACGCTGATCTAACCACTGTTTCAACATCAGCAGTGCTGAATCTGATCACGACGACACTTGAGATTGAGAATGATCACTGACAGGGCGACACCTCACACCTGACCTATCATCATCATCCACTCACATATCACACAGCCAGCCCCCCACTCACGCGCATCAGTATACGTTAAGTAAATGCGCCCTTCGCTAAGCCACGCCTGAAAACCGCCACAGGCCAATCGTGGTTTAGCAACCGTAACTAGGCGCAGGAGGTCTGTCAAGCTTTCGAGCAAGGGAAACATGCCAACGCGCGTTGTGCTTATGTATTGTGTAAATCCGATACCCGATATCCTAAAAGTTTGGACGGGGAGGTGGAATTTTTTACTTTCCCAAAACCTAAAACCCAAGGGGAGAAATGCCGGGCGTAGACGGAGGCTCACTGACATACTTTAAAATACTCGTGAGTACCCCAATCAAATCGCGCCTCTCCCAGTATTAGGTCTAAGGACCGAACATTAGGGGGCTTGCCGGAGATCTCCAAGGAAAAGGTTGGTATGCGAACTTAATCAGTTCATTAACAGTAATCATGTGCTCACTATAGGTACACTTTATTTGGGCAGCGAGATGTATTACAGAACACACATGCTCTAATGCTTTATACTTTATTGGTCTCCGCATACGGTTTTTATTTGCTTTTTTAGGGACAACTACCGATGATATGTAAGCAGTAGCCTGGTGCGCTAAACATATAAGCGGTAGAATGTTAGCATTGTAAAGTGGTCAAGCAAATGGCTTATTCCACAAGATTTGTGGATAAGGTGCTTGATTTACAATTATTAGATTATATTCACTTACCCTGTTGTGCATGAACATAGCTGTTCCTCAATTTGTGTGTTTCCCACTTGAATGGTTAGCGTATGCAGCTGCTGCTTGCGCTGGGACCTAGGCTTTAGCTTCAATTTTAAAGACGCTATTCTCTAATCGGTTGCATATTATGTTGTGGATATATCGATAGAATGCATACTGCAGCCCCTTTTGTCTTGCCCTTTCAGATATTTCACCTGTTTGCCAAAAATGAATAAATATTTCATGGGAATGTCTGACACCGGTCCATACACACTGCAATAGACGTGCCAGGCTCGAAAGCTTGACAGGCGTAGCAACAGTAACTAAGTAGGGTGTGGCTTAGCGAAGGGTCAATTCCACACACACACACATAAAGAACGTTGTTCAGTCGATAATCGATTTGGCATGTGGATAAAACAGCAAATTTGTGTAATACTGCAAAAAAGAAAAGACTGTGCAGCTACAATAAAAATTGGGAAGAAAAAAATACATGGATTAAGCCCTTTAGCAGTGACGCAACAAAAGCCTTCTGTACTTTGTGCAGGGAATTTTCAGTTGCCCATGGAGGTGAGAATGACTTGAGTAAACATGCTTCTGCAGAAATGCACAAGAAGGCCACATTAGCTAAAGGTGCAAGCAATATCTGTGGATTCTTCGGGGTAACTACTGTGGAAACTGACAAAATAGCTGCAAGCAAAGCCTAAAAATCATACACTGTAGGCTAATTTCGCACAAAACCAGCCCACTTTTTGTCCCTCATTTCATAGTGACAAAGTTGGCAACCCTACAGTACACCGACAGAATCCCCACGATGCCTGGAGGATGATACTCGTTCCCAATGGACACAGTGTCCCATGGCTTGCAGGCTACCCTTCATCATTCTGTATCTTATATGGGGTGTTCTAAGGGGGTTCTAGCCTTAACAGATATCACCAAGTTGTCCAACTAATCGTCAAATTACCGTAAGAGCCTTTTACAGAGTCCACATTCTTGCATTGGTCGTTTTATGGTTTGCTTAGAAACCCCAAGAAGTTTTGCAATGCATTTAATGGGCAGATACATATTAATCATGCTATGGAGATGCTGATGAGACACAACACACCTTGGCCGTCACATTTCACCATGCAAATTCCATGCAAGTTCCGTTTCCATGTTTATTATTGCTCTAGTTTTTGACCACAACTTTTTGCTCTCTAGTCAAGTTCATTGTTCCAGTCCTCTCGCCTCCGTCATTCTGTCAATTACCTGGCTGCCTGTCTGCCTTTCAGTCAACCTCGCTCCATGCCTCGCCATCTCCAGCACCTGCTTGTCTACGTCATATCCACCTAGCCATCTCCACCACCTGCCTATCTACGCCATCACCACCACGTCATCTTCTACACCAGCCAGTTCCATCAGTCTGGTTTCTTCCCGCTCTACGGCTCACTCCATTCCTTTCTTGTGTTAATAAAACACCCTACGGGTTTTTACGCACAGTGATGATTTCATCCCTGTTCGTTCTTTTGAGTCCTGTTCTTCACAGCCACATGACAGAACGATCTGGCCATACGACTTCAGCCTCTGCAGACACGGAGGCCGAAACGACCACGCTTCCACAAATCCTGCTGAATCAAGGCCAGCTAGAACATCATGAAAATCATTTTCACTCTATATAAAGTTGACATAGTATTTTATACAAATTGATTTTATTGTAATTCTACTCGGTTGCTTTCAGTCAGGGGTGCAAACTTGTCACCTTTCGGCGAAATTTGCCGTTTTTACTTTAAAATAGGTCATCCACGTGATTTGTGTAGATCTGCAATAAAAATATATAGGGGGGGGGCTACGTCTCATCGAAGTCATCTGCGACTGCGAGTATGCGTAATACATTTTCTATTGCGGGAATCTTTTTCACCCTGTGGAAATATTTTTTTTCTCTGTTGGGCCACCCTGCGTCATCACACGATGCGAACATCTTCGTGTCTGTCTACGGCATGCTCTAGGGGGGTTCGGTCTTTGTCACCTTTTTCACCCCAAATGAGTTTGCACCCCTGGGTAATATTGTGCTATAAAATAAACTCGATTTTTTTCACTTTGTGTATAACTTGTGTTTCTGCGAGGAAACTTAATAACATTGTTTTTGTGACAGAGCATTCACAACATCATTAGTAAAGTACCACATCTGTGTTGCGAAGCAAGTTTAAATTTACTAATCGAATCACTAAAGGAGATAAGAAACAAGAACGCAAACCTATACTAAACTCTGTCTGCCCGTGAAGCTACTGCCACTTGAGGTGACGCTGGAGCTGGAGCTGCAGCAGCTGACATGAACGAAGATGACAGAAAAAACAATTCAAGTCCATTTTAAACACACTTATTTAAAAGGTTTTTCAATGGTTATCAATGGAGTTATATATAGCCTAATTGACCGTGAGTTTGTACAATAATATAAAGCTTTTTTGTTGGCCCAGATAAACATGAAATACTTTTTTGTACAAAAATAAGTGTTAAATGTAAAAATACAAATCTAAATGTTACATTTAAAATCGAAATGTTAGATGTACATGTCAATGTTAAATCAAAATGTTGATAAAACTACTGCAATTATAAACCACATATGAACTTCTATCCAATCATCACTTACTTCCAGGAACCTCACTAAGGTATCACGTTCTGTGCTGTATTAACATGGCTCCATGGGGACCTCGATGGTCCAGGGCAGAAGAGGAACATCACACTTGGAGATCAAAACACACCTGTTCTACTTTGGGTTTCCGTTTTAGAAGAGCTTGGCATGCTTGGCTAATGAAAGATGCCCAACAGATATTACAGAGTGGTCAGTATAGGCTCTTATATAGCCATCTGGTGAAAACCCCATGTTGCTATAGTGTCGTTGATACCTGCAGCATATTGAACTCCTGTTATGCTCCACCCAATTGGAATTATTAACTTATATCTGGCTGGTTGTTGTCAGCTCCAGGCAAACATGAAAGGATAGCAGACAGGTATTTGTTGCAATTCTTAACAAATATGTTCCGTTTGCAATTTTTCCATTTTGAAAAAAAAACATTTATTTAATCTATGCTGTATTTTTTAAAACAGTGACATTTTGTTTCAGAATATGCCAGTTGAGTTACATTGACATAGTTTTAAGCACAATTGAAATAACACAAACTCACTATAATAGGTTGAATTATTTTGTTTTTTATTACTATTCTTAAATGTCATGCCTGTTCCATGCCAGAGCCCGAGACGTTCCACAGATCAAAAAATGATTAGGAGCTGCATCAAGATGGATGACCTACTCAATAAATAAACAAATAAAACACAAAAGGCAATATACCCCCACCCCAAAGAAACTCTTATTATAATACTGATCACATGACTCAGCAAGACATTCAAGGTACTGCATCTGACTTTGGTACGAAACTCAGGACTTCATCATTCATATAACCCTGCAAACTGTTCCATTACAAAAAAGTTTACCAAACGTACTTGCTTGTTCCTTCACAGTCAATCGACAAAATACATTTTTTATCTGTGGGTATAGTCAGGCTTTCAACACAATTTATTGAAATGTAGTCCGAAATGCACTGTTTATTTAGCCCCTTTTCCCAACAATTTGATCATGTCATAATTTGTTTACAAACCTATGACGAGATACAAGCAGCCATTAAACAAATCGCATACCCGATTGTGGAATTCAAATAGAAGAATCCTGCTTAAATACTACATAACAAATCCACTGATGCTTAAAAACTGAAAAACTATGTCATGTAAAATGTACTCTAGGACACTCTCAGTCACGGCATCACTTCATGACAATATCACGAGGAATACGCACCATATCTACACTCTAACATACCGTATTTGTTATATATATTTTTCTTTTGAATATTAATGATGACGATAGCAAAACATTATCAAATTACACAATTCAAAAACGTCAGTGAAACATAACGGTTTTAAAAGTTTTTCACATTTTCTTCATCCGTGTGAATGTGATGCTGCATGCACCTACACACATTTTCTTTTGAATAAGGAACCGTTTGGCGTATGTCTGCAGAACTAACACTCATTTGCATACATTCTTACAGTCAGAGAGGTCCTGTTTATCGGTAGGCTTTGCCACTCATCACTTCCCCTATTCGTTTACATTTTACAATTTAATTAGTTGACATTTTCATTCATAACTCAAATAAGGGCACTTGTAACAGACTTTCCAGATGCAGACCCGTGACATAAGTCACTATCAGTCACCATGATTGCAAGGTGGAGATTTTGGCAGCCATTGAAAACCATACAGAGACTTGATGTACACCAAACCTCTGCAATTAATTACGGGCATGTTTGTATAAAAAAAGAGCCGCGTTTGGAAATGACCCAGCCTTTTGAACAATGTGTTTTCTCCATGAAATAAACCAAGAACCACTGCTCGTGTCTCATTGTTGGAACATTCCCTCTGTGGATTCCTGTGGGTGTGTTCAGTGTAGAGTTTCTATGTTGGAGGCAGAGAGGTTAGGTTCTCAATATCTGGAACCAGTGCTGGATTTTGTGATTTCTGAGTCTGTTTGGCTGTAATGGTCCTACCTCACGTCACCCATCGAGGTTCCTCAAGCCTCTGTCCTATGACTTGACTCGATTAGGAACAACCTCTCAGGTAACAGCTTCTCACCTCATGCATTTGAAATATGAAGCTGTGCTCACTGTGTGACAGGGGTCAAACGCAATGGCGTTGTAGAGCTGGTGGGAGACTGGGGCGAGCTTTGGTATGACCGGAGGAGGACCTTGTGCTTAGTGGCCACTCGCGCCCGAAGGCTCTGCTGCTCGTCTAGATATTCCTTGAGACGGGTGGTGGTGAAGGTGAGGGTCTGCCGCCGAAGCCGCATCAGGTAGGCATCCTGGAGCCATGAGTTATTATAGCAATCCTTAATTGAAGGACGGGCCCTGAAAAAAAGGTTACATCTTGTGTCAAGCAGTCCTTAAACAAAAACATAGTCTCTCCCATAACAGATTGATGAAATTAATGTGATATGAAACAGACAGTACCAGTAAAATATTTGGACACACCTACTACTTTAAGGGGATTTCTTTAGTTTTATTTTTGCCAACATTTTAGAATAATAGTTAAGGCATCTAAACTATGAAATAATACATGGAATAGTTAAGCAAACTGTAACAAAAAGAGTAATAATAATATGAATTATACATTCTATTAATAAAGCTTTTCTAAGACCCAAAGTCACTTAACAAAAAAGAACATCGACCACAAACAAAAGAAATACAGTGAAAAAACAGAGAAAATTGAAAGAATGTGATCTGGGCATGGCTAGGTGTTGGCCATTTGAACAGATGAGTCTTCAGGCATTGCTGGAAAATGGGGATAGTTTTAGAGTCACGGATGGTTCTGGGAAGAGAGTTCCAGAGCCTAGGAGCAGCCCTTGAGAACGCCCTGTCAGCTAATACTTTTAGAAGGGACTGAAACAGAGTGTGTGTTTAGGTTGATAGGGAAGAAGGTCAGAGAGATGGGCAGGGGCGATGTTGTTTTGGGCTTTGTATCCAGTAGGAGGATCTTGTAGTCAATGCGTTGGGAAATAGGAATCCAGTGTAACTTGGAGGATAGGGGTGATATGCTGCCCAGGACTTGGTGTGAGTGAGTAGTCTCGCCCCAGAGTTTTGAACCATTTGGAGCTTATGAAGGGGTGTTGATCTGATGCCGGTTAGTAGAGAGTTGCTGTAGTCAAGACGGGACAGAGATTGGAGGTTATAAATGCATGTATTAGGGGGTTCTGCAGCAGGACAGGAGATGGAAGATCTGAGTTTGGCAATGTTGTGGAGGTGGAAGAATGAAGATTTTACATTTGGTTTATTGTGTTGATCAGAGCAGAGTCCAGAATGACCGGTTTTGGTAAGGTTGGATTTGGTTTCAATGAGTATGAGTTTTGTCACTTTTTAGTTTCAGAAAGTTTTACTTCATCCAGGCTTTTATTGTAGTCGGCCAGGATTCAATATGGATCACAGGTGGGTTGGTGAAAGATTTGGTGGCTAGATATATTTGTCTATCATCAGCACAGCAGTGGAAATTAAGGTTTTAGTGGCGGAGGATCTGACCAAGGGGAAGGATCTAGATGATGAAGTGTAGGGAACGAACTACTGAGCCCTGGGGGACACCTTGAATAGCTGTAGCTGAGTTTCAGTTTAAGCCTTTGAGTGAAATGCAATGGGTTCGGTAAGTGAGATAGGAGTTCAGTCAGGATAGTGCAATTCCCTCAATGCCCAGCACCTCAAGCGTGATGAGCAGAACCTGGAGGTTGACTATATCAAAGTCAGCACTCAGGTTGTGGAGAATCAGCATGTTGAGGAAACCGGCATCAGTAGAGAGGAGAAGGTCATTGACAACTTTGTGGAGTGCGGTTTCTGTGCTGTGGATTGGGCGGAAACCAGACTGAAGTGGCTCACAAAGGTTGTTTTTGAGGAGGTAGATTTGGAGCTGTACGGTGACAAAACGTATGAGAGTTTTGGCCAAAAATGGAGGTTGGAGAGGAGGCGGAAATGAAAAACACAAGCGCAGGGCGAAGGAAGGACATTTTTTAAACAAAATAAATGTGATTATGAGGAACATAAATAAGGACAGTGATTGGGAGATTTACGGCTTATAATCAATTAAACAAGTGTCTGTATAGCAAACGGGGGAGAGGGGAGTGGATATCATGGGCACGGGCAAACCGCTGTGCCAATACAGGAGACAAACAAAGTGTTAGAAAGATTAAAATAAATATTATATTGTAGATTTTGTTGAGTATCACGTGGGAACCCCACATCAAAACGGTTGAGAGAATGTCATTAAGTAAAAGGGTGACTACCTTGAAGAATCAAAAACATAAATGCTTTTTAAATTGTATAACACATTTTTGGTTTTTGGATGACTGGAGCACGAGAGCAATCTACTCCACTCATGCTGACCTTAAAGAGAGCAATCTGTCATCACAGCTAATATTTGGGGAAACATGGTCCCATTGGTGTTACCACATTCTCGCATTAATAAAGACAGTGTGGTCGGCATGTATAATGTGTGTTGTTTTCCACTACCAACGCGTAATGAAATGGATATGTGGAATAAAATGCACACCATCCAATGATCGCAATGTTGTAAAGTATCATAGATGCAATTGTATTAAGAACGTAGGTGCGCCCCAGCATTGTTGCTATTATGAATAAAACATTTTATGACAGTGCCGTTAATACTTTTCTCACTCATTTGGTCATATCCAATTATTATGAAGTGGTTTTAAGGCTTCGTTGAATCACAGCAACTCACAGCGTACTTGAGACCGATAATGTCAACATATGGGTCTTCCGATGCACATGTTGCCAATAGTCAATGGCCAATGTTATAAAGTTCTTGCCAATGACCAATCCTCTCCCAATCCCCAATAAGACAAAGATCACAGGGCTAAATGACTACAGACAAGTCCTCAGAGCGCCTGGTCCTGTCTCACCTCAAGACCATCACACCCAGTAATAGACCAATTGCTGTTCGCCCACAAAGCAAACAGGTCCGTGGATGACTAGTTCAACATGGCTCTCCACTTCATCCTCCAACATCTGGGAAAGTTTGTTTGTGTACTTCAGTTCATCATTCAACACCATAATCCCAGCCTTGCTCCAGGACAAGCTCACATATGGGTGTGCCTGAGTCTGCTTCCAGGTGGATCACAGGCTTCCTCTCCAACAAGAGGCAGCATGTGAGGCTGACGAAACACCTGTCGGACCCTCTGACCATCAGCACTGGCTCCCCTCAAGGTTGAATCCTCTCCCCTCTTCTCTTCTCCCTCTACACCAACAACTGCACCTCCAGTCACCACTCTGTTAAACCTCAGAATTTTGTGGTGACACCACCCTCATTGGACTTATTTCTGACGGAGACGAGATCGAACATCTAGTGTCCTGGTGGAGTCTAAACAACTTGGAGCTCAATGCTCTAAAGACAGTGGAGATGAGAGTGGACTTTATGAGAAGCCCCGCAGACCTTCGTCCTGACTGGCTCCTCAGTCAACATTGTGGAGACCTTTCCCTTCCTTGGCAACACCATCACCCAGGACCTCAAGTGGGAGCTGAACATCACCTATCTTACTAAGAATGCGCAACAAAGACTGTACTTCCTGTGGCAGATCAAAAAGTACAAACTGCCAATGACCATGATGATTAATGCCTAAACAGCCATCATTGAGTTCATCATGACCTCCTCCATCACCCCCTGGTACGCTGCAGCCATTGTTATGGATACGGGCAGACGGCAACACATCATCCACTCTGCGGATCGTACCATTCGTTGTAAGCTGCAGACTGTGGCAGACCCCTCCCATCCGGGATCAGACTATTCAAAGCTCTTCCCTCTGGCAGACAGCTGAGGTCTATCTAGGTCAAAACCTCTCGCCACAAGAACAGCTTCTTCTCCACAGCAGTTAGGTTGCGGAATATGCCCCTAGCACTAGACTTCCCTTAGCACATATTAGCACCCTTTTCCCCTCGTACATTGCAAACTTATGCAACCAGGTTATTGTAAGGTTTTTATTTTTCCCTCTCAAAGATTTCAGTTTTCTTTTTGTCACTTGAATTGTTCACGTTATAGTTGGGGCGGGCAATCTTTTTATCTCAGGGGCCACATCAGGACTTTTCATTATAAATGATTTGTGGGCAAGTAAAGACCAATTATTAAAATGTATACACATAAAATGTATATTGTAGGTCTATAATTGTATCTAAATACATTTAATTCAGATTCAAATATATAAGTCAGTTGCACTCACCATGGGAAGCTACATAAGACCTTCTTCAGAAACAGGGAGGCACTTTGAGACACGTTCTGGTATAGTTTTCCCATGTCAAACTTGGCTGCCAGGATTCTGGCCTCAGTGTCACGTGGATCATTCTCCATGAAGGGCAACCGGCCGCTCAGCCTGAAAACATACACAATTAGACTGACAGACAATAGCTTGTATAGAACTGTTTAGAAAACCTTTAACTCATGAGACTTAAATACGTTGGTCCAAAGCCGTGGTCATACTTACATTATGAACGTCAACACGCCCACGCTCCAAATGTCAGCCGGAGGGCCTACCACATCCCCTTTCAACATCTCGGGAGCTTTAGGAAAAGATGCGTACAAGTGGCTATTACATTCAGGCATTTCGGCATAGAAATAGACATATACGTTGACACTAGAAAGGACAAATATTAAGGATGTAAACACATCTGATATATAATATCTATGGACCTCTGTTCATTAACCCCTCAATTTATTAAACTGGTTGTTATAAATATGTTACACGTTATGCAACTGATCTAAATGAGACCTACATAAGTAATAATGATCCTAGATTTCATTTGACGTAAACATATTGATACAATGTCAGGGTCTGGACCTCTAGCCCACTCCATGTTGGCCCTAGAGGGCTACCAAGGCATGACAGCTCTCTAGTTATCTAGTTTTCATGTTCTCATTTCAATTAGTGCACGCTGCCTTGTGTTGCCCTAATTGGGGAGCCTATTTAAGTTTGTGTTTGCGGTGTCCACTTAGTGGATCATTGTTTCTGTGTTGTGAGTTATGTGCTGTATTTAAAAGCTGCTACCTTTGAGCTGGGTTAAATGCCTTGATTAAGAGCACACCAGCAGTATATAGTCAACCTATGGAATTTTATATATTTTCATGGGCTACAAGGAAACTGCATGAATTAAGAAAAGGTTGTGATATGGCTCTGACACACTAATGTCATAAAGAACTGGCGTACCAGTAAGTGCTACACCTTCGCCCTCTGTGTTTAAACCTACAGTGATGGGTGGAGACACATCGATTAGATCACCCTTACTTACACATGTACTCCAGAGTTCCAACTGGTGGGCTGAACTGCTTGAGGAATAGTGGGTTAAAGGTCTGGGCGCTGCCAAAGTCGATAATCTTCACCACGTTCATGTAGGTGATAATAATGTTCTCCGGCTTAATATCTAAGTGCAGGATGCGACGGTTGTGAAGGTAGTCCAACCCCTGAAGAACCTGAATAATGTAGCCCACTACGTCATCCTCTGAGTAACGGAATCTAGGAACAACCGGGAGAGTATACGAGAACATTTAGACAATTACATTTCCTTGAGAGAGAAAAAAGCAATTCGTTATTAGAATGTCGTTGTCTTTCGGCAAGACATTCTTTGTTTAATTCTTAAAGATTTTTTTCTAATTGAACATGGTTTAAAAAAAAAGGGTACAGGATGTGCACAAGACTAAAATGTATATATATTATGAAGACGCTCTTGTCCAGAGTGTACATTTCATTATTGTTTCTGGCCCTCGTGTTCAGGTGAAACCATAATGACACGCCACAAAATACGGCACACAGATCCTGCATTGCATCCCCAGGGAACAGCACATAAAAGCATTCACTGAAACATAATTCCAAAGTGGTCCTCGATAGAAAATAGAGAATTGTAATGGGATTGACCCCAGCCCTTGCCCGGAGGAAAAGCAATTGTATACATACGACATACGACAACATGTACTGCAACAATTGAAATGTATTTCTATATAGTTGGAGGATTTGTGATGTCTGACCTGTCGATGAGGCTGTAAAGGAGCTCCTTCCCACTGCAGCACTCGGATATGAGCACCAGGTAGCGGGGCGTGACGTAGGCCTCGTGCAGTGCCATGATCTTGTCATGGTGGAGGGACTTGAGAATGTCGTACTCCTGCAGCACCGTCTGTTTGCTGTCAACCTCGTAGGGTACGATCTTAGCCATAAACAGGTTGCCCGTGGCGTTCTCTCTACACTCTCGGATCACACCGAAGCGGCCCCTTTAAGGCGAACGAAAAGACAGCGACCTTGAAGTGACACCTAATAAAAGTGTTCATAAATGTACTTATAAACGCATGTTTATTGGTCTTTACTATATGTTATAAATACTTAATGGAATGTTTCAACATAAGCCAAAAACAAAATAGACAATGAATTGGCTATCTATATCAATATCAAAAAAGCTATTTATAATGATGATTATAATAGCATACTATATTATTACATACAGCATATTTTTTACTCTTTTTGTAATGTTTTATTATGTATAATAAAACATTACTCTGGAATATTACATAGTATAGTAGTGAAATTGAAAATCTATGAGAATGTTTGCATGAGTTACTATCTTGTGTACTTTGTGTACCTGGCCTTCTCCTCCATGAAGGTGTATGGTTTCTGGGGTACTCCCTGGCGCAGGGAGCCCTCCCCAGGACGTCCGCCCAGTGGTGTCCTGCGTCCTGATGGCGTGGAACGTCCGTATGTTGGCGCAGATGGGGTCAGACTTGCGGGCGTACCCCCACCCTCTCCTACCGGACTCATGCTGGACACCAGCACCACCGGGGATGAGGTGACTGGGGACGGGGTGGAGGGAGAAATCTGGGCAGTGGCTGGCGATACTGGCGCGTACATGGGCAGCGACGAAATCGGCTTGCCAATGGTCGGGGGAGGGGCCGCAGCAGGGGACGGGGCCTTACTCAGGGGCGTGACAATATTGACGGGACTCTGGGGTTTAGGGCAAACGGCCGGGGGAGCAAGTTTGGTTTCGGCTGCCGGCGGAGAGGGAGTTGGTTTTGTGACACTGATGTTGATGGTGGTCTTGGCTTTGGTCAAGCCCGGAGCGGGCAAAGGCGGGCTTTGCATCTCAGAGGTGGATCGATCTGACGAATTGCTGGTTAGGATCTGAGGGACTGAAGGCTTGGAATCAACAGGTTTAAAAGCAGGCGTTGAAGCAATCAACTTGACTGATGGTACAGGAGGGGCAGAAGCAGAAACTTGGGGCGTTTGGGCCTGTGTGACTGGTTTATTTGCAGGCTTCATAGAGGGGAGGGTCATTGAAGATTTTTTGACCACTGGGGCTGCAGGGACAGTCTTCACAACGACTGATTCACTAGAGTTCGCTGGTGCTGTGGATTCAGGGAAAAACATTTGTTCACTTTTATAAACGTTGACTGAATATTTAGCAGAACAATGTTTACACTGTCCCTATATTTTATACTGAGCAGAGCCTGTACACCAAGTACAATTTTGACTATGTATACTTGGCAAGTCATTACAAAACTGAAGCCATTTTGTAAAGTGGCGAAAAAGTAATCAGTCAAGATTTTTGTTTGATGTAGTGACTTATAGTAGAGACGTGTCGTGCATACGTAAGAACATGAAACATCGATTACATCTTTAAACAAGCATTACGTACCTGAGGAGTCCAGCGAGACAATGTCTGAGAGGTTACTGTAAGGTCCTTGGCCTGCCTTGTTCACACAGGCCACTCTAAACCTGAAGGCTCCCCCTACTGGCAAGTCCACCACATTGTAGTAACAGTCAGCCACTCCTGTGGCCACGATGAGCCAGTTAGTCTCTCCTGAGGAAGACAGACCGCAATCAATCGTGCGTTCACCTTTATATGTCTTTGCCAGAGAATAACATAATGACATGTAGTTCCTTAAAGGACCTAGGATAAAATAGTGACTAAACAGAAAAGCACTTCAATATTGCAAACGACTGCAAGAGGGCATTAATGCGTTTGACCACAGACAGTTGCCGTATGATCCAACAGCATTTAGACAGCATCAAAGTTGCCACATATGGGATTTTCCCCTTGTGTTTTCTTTCAATTCATGGATGCAAAAAACCAACATGCATTTACTGTGTATTGTGACCCTGATGACCTACCCTCTGCTTTTCTCTCCAGAGAGTAAGTGCAAGGAGCCATAGTATCTGAGGGCCTCCAGAGGACAAGGGCAGTGTTCCTGTAGCGCTGGGGAACTTCAGGAGTCCCAGGGCGGTTGGGTAGCTCTAAATGGACACAGACGGATGTGGGCGTTATAGCATATGATATCTGTAGGACACGTTTAACGCAGCTTGCTCAACCAGGAAATATTCGCTGACAACCATGGGATGAGAGTGGACTCCCCGGGCAGCAACCGAGATTGAGCTTGCGAGTGCCCAACCAACTACAAGGTGTGGCTCTTGTGCGACACGGGCGCCAGGTCCTGTCCCACCCATGTACCGTGGATGTTGCTCGGCCAATGAACACCATACATTACGGGACCCCTGTGCGCTGTCAGGTTTTGGCCACACAAATCCTAACCATGTGTTCCTTGGCTTGATGATGCACGCACGCCACACAAGGGCAGTCAGAAGTTAAGTTCATCTAAAGTAGAAGGTCATAGAGAATCTCTGGAAAATGTGTCTCTAATTTTCCAGTTGCAGTCACTCGCACTGAACACCATGCAGTTATCATCAATTTGTTGAACATTATTACGGCAGAGTCTTCATTGGTTATTATATTTATTAAGATATTGTTTCGCTAATGACATTTTGTGTGTACAGTGGGTATAGAAAGTAACCACCTTTTCAAAATGTTCATGTCACGAGTGAGGACAATTGGCCACAACTTCTGGGTATTTTTGGTTGGCCACCATTTTGTTTCTGTTTGGGCTTCGTAATCACGCACACCGGGTTTCATTTGGGTGATAGTTCCATTTAGTTTACTGGGTGTGGTTGCACAGAGCTTGACATTGTTTTATGTCATGTCCGTTAGTAGGTCATTGTTATTATATGTTTTAACTGTTTTTGATGCTTGTAGTGAGTTGCTCAGTTTTATTTCATTACAGTTTATAGTTTTTGTTTGTCGTTTCGTGATTTGTATTATGAATACTACCAAACGTAATATCCGGCTCTGCGTTTGGCTCATTCCTCCATAACACACCTGAGGATTTGTGACAGTTCACCTTATGTTGCCTTGCAAACTCAAATGAAAATACATCAAAACAGACTTTTTCCCTCTTTATTTACAGACAATAAACTAAAATGTTGAAGTTAATTTTCCTTTTTTTGATGAATTACAAACAGTAAAATACCCTTTCTACTATTTACCCTATTTACCTGATGGAGGCACTTTTTTCTTGAATTACCACTACGAGTCTCTTTGAATACGTCGTTACCAACCTTGAACTTATATATCTTTTTTCACTATATATATTTGTGGTTACTGTGTGTAAATAAAGTGGGAAAAGTCATATTATATGTTTCATTCATATCAGGCTGTAAGGCAACAAAATGTGAACATATTAAAAGTGAATGATAACTTTCTACACACATTGTACATCTGTTGACTGCTTATTTGAAATTGCTTCAAAGACCCGAAAAGAAACCAGTAAAACACAACATTTCTGCTTAGAGCAAACATGAATACAGTAAACATGGGGGGAAAAACACGATACGGGGTCTCTGGGAATCCGTCTCTGGGAATCCACCGTGTGTTGTTTTCATGCTGTGTAGCGACCATGTTGTGTTGTCGTCATGCTGTGTTACTATGATATTGTTTTACTGCCAGGTTGTCTCGCTGCCATGGTGTGTCGTCGTGATCTGTTGCTGCCATGTTTGGTTGTTGTGCTGTGTTGCTGCCAGGATGTGCTGCTGTCAGTATGTATGGCAGCCATGTGGGAAGGACTCTCCAAGGAATATTGTGGTTTTGTGGGGTGTCTTTTTCCTGCTGCATTCATGTTGTTTGTTTTTGTGTGTCTTTTTGTCTGAGGTGTTCCATCTGCCATTTTTTAAAATATTTTCCTCTTAACCTTCCTTTTGCCAGACTGTAATAATTATCAAAAATGTGTTCTTAAAAATTGCTTTGTTTGTTAGAAAATAAAAAAACACGTTTGAGTTAAATGACTTAAATGGGTTCTGTTTGCACGTAGGTACATTATTTCCACACGACAAAGTTGTCAACAGCCCCCCAACACAAAGAAAAACCAGAGACATTTTGTCCTCCTAATCTATGTAGGGCCACACAAACATACGCACACAATCTTTCTTTATTCCTCTTTGAGGGTTGTGATTCTAACTTACGAGCAAGGGAGAGTGTACAAGAGCTGGACACCGAGCCCAGAGGGTTGGTGGCCACACACTCATACAGCCCTGCATCCTTCCTTGTGGTGGTCATGATCATTAGCAGCTGTCTGCCATCTGGACAGGAGATCATATTCATTCTGGCATCGATCTGGAGCGGCTTCTTATCTGAGGAAGAAAGTGTAAAGCTAAAATCAACAGGCACAATGCAATGTGATGATGTTATTATGTATTGTAAGGCTTGTCACAGAGACTGGAGGATACGAGCGTACTTGAGATTCTGCTCATATGACACACTCTTACCTTTCATCCAGGAGATGTGTGGGTGGGGGCTGCCGGCTGGGAGGCAGCTGAGAGTAACGGGATCTCCCTCTAGGAGAACGTGGTCCCTCAACTTAATGTGGAACACAGGAGTGAAGTCTGGAGAGACAAATTAGGGAGGGGATTAATAATGAACAATAAAGGCATCATCTGGCATGTAAAAAAAATCTATTTATCCTGACACGTCGTTATATTTCTTCAGATGACACAAACAATCAGCAAAAATGTATGCACCTACATATCCCCAGCATCTTTATAAAGTATCCAACATAAGCTAATGTGGCAGGAACTTCGATCGCCTATGGATGTCTAGATTTGAGCATTACCGGACGCCAGTCTGGAGTATGACCGCGAGCGTAGGGATCCATTCTCTCTGGCAATAGCGGCGGGGATATCAGGCTGTGAAACCGTCTTATCCTTCCTACTGCCTCTGGTGATGCCCCAGCGGTCCCATCGGGACCTACGTTCGCTCTCAGCCCCTGCCGAAGGGAACAAATAAAACTCAAACTGAAATCAACTGAAATAGTAACAAAGACAAAGGTGTGGTTAGCAGTAGCACACATAGGGGAACGTCTTTTGGTTGACGCACATGCTTGTCTAAAGTTTCAGTCTAGTTTTGCTATATAACCATTGTCAAATTATACATATTACCTTTTGAAGTGTAGTAAACAATATATTGGAAACAAATATTTGTATGTTATCCAGGGGAAGAAGTATCGTACCCTTGGATGCAATCTCTGACTTGACACTGGTCATGGAATCCAGGGACTCCGAGGAGGCTCCGGTGCCCGACTGAGTAGCCAACTGGTTCTGAGGGACACTGGGTCCAGCCATACTCTTTAGGCTTCGTCCTTCCGATGTTGACCTGCGCAATATGGAGAACAGGGGAGTCTTCTTGCTCTCTGGCTTGTTGGCTTCCCTCTCTTCTGCCGCTACCCTCCTTTCCTCCGAGGCACTGCGGATCCTCATGGATAATCCTGACACTGTCGACTCAATCTTCCTGCGCATTGCCATGACTGGCGACTCGTTAGGCTTTTTGGGGTCTTTGTTCCCTTCTTCAACTTCTCCTTCTGTTCCCCCGTCCATCCTCATCATCTCTACCTCTTTCTTTTCCTGGGACTGGGATCCTCTTCGACCAGGAAGAGCCCAGGAGAGCCTACGCCTGGGGGTCGACTGTTCTTCTTCATTATCTTCCTTGCGTTCTGTTGATGGCGTCCTCTTGAGGCGCATGGAGAGCCTTCTCATGAAGCCTTGGTCCTTTTGTGCCTCGCGTAGGTCCAGCACTGACTTGGACTTCTCCATTATCCTTGGGACTAACTCCAGTGGTGCTCCAACGGGCACGTGGCGGTATACATCTTCGCCTGACTCGGCAGAGTTTGAAGAGGCTACTGTTTTTTCCTCAGGCTTTGACCAGTTGAGAAGTTTCAGACCTCGAGTAAGGGAAGACTCGCGCTTTTTAAAGCGAGATTCAAACACTTTCTCTGACGCAATATCTGGGATGTTTAGTCCCCCTGGCAAGAGCTCATGCTGGGGTGTCGGTTGCGTGGAAACAGTGGGTGAACCTGATTCTATCGGCTCAGGGGATGCCACCCTTGAGTAGACTGCTGGGTGCTCCCCTGGCGTTGATGGCTGAATGAGTGGTGTTGATGGTCCAGGCACTGGGGTAATTGTTGATTCTCCAGTTTGTTTAGAACCTGGAACAACTATTGGTGTCGACTCTGCAAGTGGAGGGCTAACTATAGGTTGAAGCGAGGGAACCATAATGGTCTGCATTATGCTAGCATAAGCAGAGGTCCTACCATCTGGGAGCACCGTCAGGGCAGGTGGAGAGGTTGTCATGTACGTAGATGAAGAGCCCATCACATTTGCTTGAGCCCTTGAACATGCAGGTGCTGGTGTGACCCTAATAGAACTTGTAGTGATAACAATCTCTGATGATTTCATTGGTGCCTTCACTTCTTTTTTTCTTTCTTCTACACCTTTTTGTCTTTCTTTCTCTAGTTTTCCAACTTCTCCAGCTTTTGGTTGAGCAACAAGAACAGCATCCATTTCATCAGCATGTTGTTTTTCTTCCTCCATTGGTTCCTCTGGCGTTAGAACCCTAACAGGTGGGCTAGAATCCCTCCAAGGAGGTATATGCTCCCTTGAGGGTACATGCTCTGGTTCAACCATTGCTTCTTCCGACATACTCATGTCCTTCTCTGAAAATCCACTTGTGCTCAATCTCTCGTCTGCATTACTGTCGGTGGTCACACCATCAATTTTATCCTCAGTCTTGTTCTCCTTGTCTGTTGACGAGTCCCCATCCTCCACATTGGTTGTTGTCTCCTGTATTCCAGGATCTGGGCTCGGTGTGGAATGTTTAGGGTAGAGTTCCCTGGGAGTCACAGGTCGGGAGTCATTTTTGAATGGCTCAGCGAGGGAAGACATTGATATGGCCTCCTTAAGCCTTCGCTCCTCTATCTGAGCCAGTGGGATCTCCAGTGGTGCCCCAGAACGCCTGTGCAGTGGCATGGGCTCCACATCTCCTTGACTGAAGGAGGCGCTCTTGCGAAGCAATTTGGGTTTGGAAACGTCCTCCCTGGGATCGTCGCTGGAGGCCGCTCTAGTTAACGGGGGAACCCCTAAGCGGGGGGCACGTGTGTATCGCTCCAGCGAAGATGACCTCTGTTTCCCCTCGTCCATACCCAGCGTCTCCAGCAAGGGTCCTCGCAAACCACTCATTTTCTTGTCCACAGAGCCACCTCGAAGCAGCCTCTGCCTCATCAGCTCCAGTTTGAGAGCATAGTCCTCCTGACTCAGAGGCCCTGGGCTCACGCTTCTCCTAGGCAGCTCCATGGATACTGTCTTTTTGAGAATGCGTCGGCCTTTCTCGGCAGTGTCCTCTTCTGCCCCCTCTTCTGGCTTGATGCGGAGTAGCAGAGCACTGTCAGCAGAACCCCCTCTACGCAGCGGCCCCCTTCTGGGTCCTCCCTCTGGCTTGTCCATTTCCAAGCTCGATCCTCTGCGCAAGGGTCTTTTTGCCTTCTCAGAAACTTTCACCAATTCGGCATGAGGCTCCTCATTCAAAGACTTGTCTTTTTCCTGCGCCAACTTACTCCTGGTGCGGCCCCTACCTGCAGAATCTCCAGCCTCATTCTCTTTTCCTGTGGATTCACTATCCAAAACCTCTTCGCTTTGTGCGACTGCAGATCCTGTCTTGTCCATGGGGCCATTTGGTTTTCCTGTGGCCTCCTGGTCCTCCTGAATCTCATTTAGAGACATTCTTGACCCAGAGAACTCCATGGTGAGGGGCATCGGAATAAAGGGCAACTCATCGATATCTTCGTCTGAGTCAGAGGACGATGAAGGTGGGGGTGAGCCCTCTTTGAGGTGTCTAGGTACAGCAATGGAGATGTGACTGGAAGAGTCATCCAGCAACTCAGGGATTGACCTCATAACCATTTTGGATTTGTAGCTGATAAGAGACCGCTGCAAAAGTGACCACAACTTACAACTTATTCAAGCATTTCTTACAATGAAATTATTTTAATTAATTAATTATTGTACAAAAATAAAATACTAATATTGATGACAGTTCCCTTACCTGCCACTTTCGGCGAGACACAAACTTCTTGAGGGCCTCTGTGCTGATGACCTTTCCCTTGGTAAGGGTCTTGATTAGACAAAGAAAGATTAATTCACGTTTATCTCAAATTTAGAACAGCGCTACAGAGTGTCAATAGTGAATGCTCTCGTCTCACCTTAAACCACGGATGACGGAGACACTCTTGCGTATCAGGCCTCCTAATGGATGACATGACATTATATTATATTTGATTTGGAATTAATAAAAAAAATAAGTACACAGAACATCAATTTATTGACCTTAAATCTAAAGTTGCCACTCACAGTCTGTCTGCCACCAGCAGTTTGATGATGAATCCCTTGGCTTCACGACAAAGATCAGCAAACATACTCTCCTCAAAAGCCACGTTGTAGTTCCGGATGTTAAGCACGGAGCCGCGGTCATTCTCTCCAGCAAATGGAGACACTCCAGTCAGGCTGAAAAGCAGAAACACCTCTTTCTGATTGCTAGAATAACGTTAAAATTGTTTTACAGATTTGTTAAAAATGTTTTATAGGTCCTCTATTAGCTTAACATTTTTTAAAGAATAACTACATATTTTCTATTATCAATTGCTTTGATTGTGTGCATAAGTCATAATTTAAATTCTTCATATTTTAATGTAAATATTTTTTTAATTCATGATATGGATACTACTTTAAATCAAATGTAATATGTACCTACCACAGATATGTTATAACTCCAATTGGCCTGGGAAGTGAAAGCAAAGAATTAGAGAGCATCCATGAATTATATAAAACAATCCATTTTCAAACATATTCCTTTGCCATTTTACCAGATGTCAGTTGCCTTGGACACAGGAGTTTGGTTTACAATTTCTGGGGCCACAAATTCTGGAGTGCCATATTTGTAATACTGAGCTTCATCTGGTGTGAGCTCTATGGCATTGCCAAAATCACAGATGCGGATGTGATCACTCTGGGGGTCTGCAATGAGGATATTATCAGGCTAGGAAAGAAAAACAAAGGAATAATAATTGAGAATAAGAACAGGAATCCATTAAAATCACATATTCCTTGTTACAACATGCCCCTGGAATTAAAACATATACATCCAATAATGCTTTAAAGAGCTTTTGTCAAATATCTTGAACGTTTTGTCTAACTGAACCTTGATATCCAAATGGACGATATTCTGATGGTGCAGATAGTCCACGCCCTCCAGGATCTGTCTCACACAGGACCGGATCTGTAGAAATACAAAGCAGAATGATACTTTAGTATCATTATGTCACATGCTGTTAATACAGAGCCTTTTAAAGGTATTCAAATGCCTGACCAATTCAGTCATTTTACTGAATTCCAAATGTCATTATGCTTAATGTCAAACACTTATTTAATTGAGTCAAATGCAATTTATAATATATTTGAAATGCTATAGACTGATCATGTTTTTGTCAGTGGGCAAAAATACAAAACCAGCAGGGGATTCAATATTTTCTTCTTTCACTGTATACCACACAAATTATTTTAAATTAAGTATAAGTCTAAATTTTGTAGATTTAAAAAAAAAAATTGTCAGTTCAGAGTACTGTTTCCTGCGATAAATGTAGTCAATAATAGAGATTAGTTTTGTTTCCGGCACATTGGCCAACTTGAAATTGTTAATTACGTAAATGTAAATTCCAATATGAAACATGTTAATGTATCAACCATTATCAACCACCTATTGTTACAGTCTCACAAAATAATTCACAGGAACGACAATTGTCCATTATAATAATACTGATGTAAAGGTTTTATAATCAACAGTTAAAAATATTTGTAACCAAAAAAAACTTTGCTCCTACGTAATAGAATGCATTTTTTGTGTCTACAAAGATGTACATTGTGTTGCCCATTGGAGCAGAAAATTGCTAGAACTGATGTAAATACATAAGGGAAATGAATAATGGTTTTTTTTAAATGAAAATGCACACTGCATTGAGTAAGGTGATGAGACAAAAGTGGCACACATTATTTGCTATTTTGTTGTTGAAGACAAGGCAGTTTCAATGTGCCACTGTCTGATTCATTGTGCTCAATGCATACGGTGAGAAAAGTATGTTATACTTACACACATAGTATAAGTAGATGAATTGTAACAGCAGGCCAGACTTGTTTGATTAGTATGTGTATATATATATACCTTGTCTTTGTGGTTCATTGTTGTTTTTTTGTCATGAGTTGCTGCCAGTTATTTATAGTTTTTTTTTAGTTTGAATGTGTAATGAAGGAAAAAAGAAGTATGAAGAAAAGCTCTGTGCCGGTGTCCTTCTTCCAGCACCGTGACAGTGTCAGTTTATCAAAATAAAATAGCAAACATGAACACAAAGTAAGATACTCACCTCTGATTCCATCACTGTGGACTTCTTTGTAAACCTATCTAGCAGCTCCTCTTTGCATCTTATTGCATTGATCAAGGAGAAATATGAGTGTCACACTGAAAATGATTAATGAACATATGACATTTACCAGTATATATTTATACTGTCTCTGTGTGTGTTCTACTATACCTGCTGTGGGTACCATGGGAAATCTGTGAATTGAGGACAAACATTATGGCCTTTCCCAAAAAAAAAACAATTTCATTGTTAAAGGGAAAAGGTTATGGTTGAACTTGGTTTATCATTTAAAGTTCAGGTTGGGAGTTTGTTACATTTACAACTAAGGTTATGTTAAGGGTTTGGGCGTTTAGGTTTAAGCTGGGATCGAAATTAGGTTTAGCTAAAAAACAGTTTTTATGGTAATCAATATTTGGTTGAAATATGTTTATTGAGACCATTTCATGTATGTGTGCGATTATCTGGTAGAAAAAATACCCAACCATCCCATTAATTAGCCTGCTATGCTTAGACATAAGACACGTTTTTTATGAAGCCGGCTTGGAAATTCAATCCAGCAATTATTTTCAGATACCCTTACCACCAGCGTAGCTTCTGGCTCTTTAGAAAAAGTTATTTCAGAAATGCATTTGTTGAGTCAAATTTGTACGTTACAACCCAATTGACACACACATGACAATTTTCAAAATGTTCAGTATTCGTATTATTCTTTTCAGGGGCGATTCTAGGGTCAGAGCTTTAGGGGTGCTGAGCACCCAATGAGCCTCACTGCCACCACCCACCCACTTTTCACACAAAAACAAAAATGTCTATTGAAAATTAACAATCATTTTAACATTGGTTCAACTTACTCAAAAATCCAGATTTTTTTTTTTTAAATCCTTTCAGAGCACCAGCTTATTGTGCGAGTTCACACAACATATTTCTTAATATTAGCTACTGCATGTGGAATTTTACATATAAAATGTTGAACTTTAGCTGAAAATAAAAGTTAAAAAAATATTTCAAAAGGTTGAGACTACTGGTAATGGGGAATTGAACCTGGGTCCAGTGACTCCACAGCCAAGAGCTGTAAACCACTACTCCAAACAGGGATATTGCAATTAGAAAAAAAAACAGGTGATGACTGCGTTTGTGGCGGGTGGTGGGCTGGCCGTCCTAGAGTACCGGCCGTTCTGTAATTCTCTAGATCACACAGATGGCCCTGGCACCCACTACACAGGTACGCACTACACAGGTACGCAGTTTATTTGTCGCGCTGCTGTTTTTCTTTCACGCTCTAGCAGTTAATAAACAGAACTGCATGCGTCTTGCAGAATAACATTATAACCGACGTTACTTCTCTCCGTTTATGACTATGGACGAGTCACCCACCCAGGTCCTGTGCTACTCCACAGCGGCGGCAACACACTGGACTTAAATAGTCCGAAAATAAACACTTATTATAGGTGTACCATGGTGATTCAGGATACTGACTCCAGTACTCACCGATGTGGTAAAAGGTGTGACACAGCTTTGGAGCAACTGAGTTGTTTGACAACACTACATAACGGGTTGTCACTCTGCGTGTGTTTCACGCTGGATGCCGTTCGTGCTGAGCGGTGCAGGTAGAGGACAAGTAGAAGAGGAGAGGACGACACCATTTGCTAAGCGGGGGTGTTTTTCATCCTTAACACATACATTTTAAACCACAAACTACGGAGTAGATTTTGGATATTATTTAACCTTGTCAAAGACGAACAAAAATGTTAGAATAACAACATTTACTCCAGGTTTTAGGGGTGCTGAGCTCCTGATTCTTTTTTTATAGTAGTATGCGCTCAAGTATTTGGCCCCAGTGGTTAAATCAGGTCTTGCAGCAGAAATTAGGGAGATTTATGCCATTCTGTAGCAGTTTGTGCTTACTGGAGGTAGCTGCTTAGACTACCCCAGGGATCAAATAAATGCACTGTTTTACATAGAAGGCAAAGCATTCTGCATTCAAAGTGCATACATAAACAGCAAGATCAACATAAATGTATTATTTTGGCCTTGTGAAGTTGGCGGGCCTGCCTTATATAGTGCTGTTTGATGTATTGGCTGATGTGGCTGTGAATATAGTGGAGAAACTTTGCTTTGGTGACTCAATTTAAATCTCCAACATTGGGTCTGAAAAAAAATATCTCCAAAACAGATTACTCCAACAATATTCCAACACTCAGAAATCCTAAATTTAATTCAGAAGGGATGATTTGGATGTTGTGCTTCTAGTTTAGAAGCAGTAAAGACAACCGGGGATGTTCTTTTGATAATGCACAATCAAAATTTTCCTATTGCTGTAACTTTTGTGTGCTAGGAAAAAGGGGTGTAGTAAAGTTTATTATATTCATTAGAACGTATTCTAGCAAAAGTTGCAATAATATCGGACAGCTTTCTCTGTGTGTGTGCTCTCACATGCCTTGGAATGTGTGTGTTATTTTAAATAATAACTGTTGAACAGGCAGCATTTAGTATGAAGTTCCTAAAGGATACATCTCCGTGACAATGATGACCGCATTCTTCTTTTCAAAGGCATCGTGGAAATACAGAATTCTCTCATGGTCCAGCCCAGACAGCATGTTCATCTCTCTCAGGGCAGATGCCTTCCTCTTGGCTCGGGCGGATATAAACTTGGCAGCATACTCCATGCTTCCCACCTTCTGTGTCACTCGTTTTACGTAGGAGAAAGCTCCTCTGTGGAAACATAACTTCATTGAGTCAGCATTACCAAACAATATGTAAACGGAATAAAGACAACAAAGTATTGTCCCCCTTAACAATTGGCACATAGTTTAGGAGGGTGCTTGGACCACACCTCCTAGCAGTACCTTGTGCCATCCAAGACTAAGTCTCAAACTCTAACTGATAAGGCAACCAGGTTTAGAGCTCAAATATCCTAAAACTTATTGGAATTTATTATCTTTACAAGAGCCTCCGGGCCACTGGTAGTAAAACAGCCCCAAAGCATCAATGACACGCCACTATAATTAACTGTGGGTTTATGGTGCCTTTCATTTTTTACACAGTACCCTCTCGTCGCCCAACATGCCATCGATGTCCAGGGACAAAAAGTATTTTTTGTCTCATCTGATGACAAAGCTCTTTAGTTTGCGCCTGATGATGGATGACAAACGCCTTTTACATGGGTGCAACCTCACTCATGCCCCAAGAACATGAACAGGTGAAAGGCATCAATACACCGCCTGAACTGATACCAACCATAAAGAAAATAAAAAAATGTCAATGTTTATTCATTTGTTATTTTAAAACGTATGTTTTTAAAAAAAAAAATGTGTAGTACTGAATAAAACATTTTGCCTTTGAGATAAAAGATTAAAATGTAAACAAAAGCATGCCGCTCCCCCTTTTGTCAGAGCTCTATATGACTGCTGGTTCACCTCTTCTTGTGTCAGAGCTCTATACTCCATATGACTGCTGGTTCACCTCTTCTTGTATCAGAGCTCTATACTCTATATGACTGCTGGTTCACCTCTTCTTGTGTCAGAGCTCTATACTCCATATGACTACTGGTTCACCTCCACTTGTGTCAGAGCTCTATACTCTATATGACTGCTGGTTCACCTCTTCTTGTGTCAGAGCTCTATACTCCATATGACTACTGGTTCACCTCCACTTGTGTCAGAGCTCTATACTCTATATGACTACTGGTTCACCTCCTCTTGTGTCAGAGCTCTATACTCTATATGACTACTGGTTCACCTCCCCTTGTATCAGAGCTCTATACTCTATATGACTGCTGGTTCACCTCCTCTTGTATCAGAGCTCTATACTCTATATGACTGCTGGTTCACCTCCTCTTGTGTCAGAGCTCTATACTCTATATGAGTACTGGTTCACCTCATCTTGTATCAGAGCTCTATACTCTATATGACTGCTGGTTCACCTCCTCTTGTGTCAGAGCTCTATACTCTATATGACTGCTGGTTCACCTCCTCTTGTATCAGAGCTCTATACTCTATATGAGTACTGGTTCACCTCCTCTTGTGTCAGAGCTCTATACTCTATATGACTACTGGTTCACCTCCTCTTGTGTCAGAGCTCTATACTCTATATGACTACTGGTTCACCTCCTCTTGTATCAGAGCTCTATACTCTATATGACTGCTGGTTCACCTCCCCTTGTGTCAGAGCTCTATACTCTATATGACTGCTGGTTCACCTCATCTTGTGTCAGAGCTCTATACTCTATATGACTACTGGTTCACCTCCCCTTGTATCAGAGCTCTATACTCTATATGACTGCTGGTTCACCTCCCCTTGTGTCAGAGCTCTATACTCTATATGACTGCTGGTTCACCTCCTCTTGTGTCAGAGCTCTATACTCTATATGACTGCTGGTTCACCTCCTCTTGTATCAGAGCTCTATACTCTATATGACTGCTGGTTCACCTCCTCTTGTGTCTGAGCTCTATAATCCATATGACTGCTGGTTCACCTCCTCTTGTGTCAGAGCTCTATACTCTATATGAGTACGGTTCACCTCCTTTTGTGTCAGAGCTCTATACTGTATATGACTGCTGGTTCACCTCCTCTTGTATCAGAGCTCTATACTCTATATGAGTACCGGTTCACCTCCTCTTATGTCAGAGCTCTATACTCTATATGACTGCTGGTTCACCTCCTCTTGTATCAGAGCTCTATACTCTATATGAGTACTGGTTCACCTCCTCTTGTATCAGAGCCCTATGCTCTATATGACTGCTGGTTCACCTCCTCTTGTATCAGAGCTCTATACTCTATATGACTGCTGGTTCACCTCCTCTTGTATCAGAGCTCTATACTCTATATGACTGCTGGCTCACCTCCCAATTTCCTTGTGGATATCATAGTAATCAGTCAGGCGGCGCATTTTCCTGAGTATGGTCTCCTCGTCCTGCATCGAGTCCTCCGCGTCTTCTCGAGCTGCAGGGTAGCAAGAAAGTGGAGAAACACAATTAAAATGTAGTTTACTGTAATTGTATTATCATCGTGTTCCGGGTCTGGGTTAATCATGACCTGCCTCGGCATGTTGGTGCCTCTCATCAATTCAGACTATTCAGTGTCTGGGAGGCTGGTATGACACGCAGTGAGTTATATTAATGTGGAAGCAGTCTTAGCAATGAACATCTCAACACAAAATTAAAGCTTGTTGGATGTTTTCAGATTTCGTAATTAGTTAACCGTCAAAATAAATTGCTTGTGTGGATCGGTCTCCTGTTCAATAGAACCACAAGTAATTAAAAAGTACTAATATACACTATATGACCAAAGGATTGTCTAGGATTGGATATTTTGTAGAGAATCTGTGCTTCCCGAAAAATAGAAAATAAACTCCAAGGTGTTCTCTTCAAAAGCGTAATATCGGTTGAACAAATGGACATGATTATACCACTATCAATGTAAATACAGCATGTTATCACAAACAGTGCTGCTTGGAAATATGTGAACCCCTTGTGCATAGGAGAGATATTTAGGAAAGCACTTGGACAGGACTCTGATAGATGAGAAACCTGTTTGGTGTTACCCATTCATGTAAATGCAAAATGCCCCATGCCAGGAGGAAAGGATGTACCAGGTGACATAATGAAGAAGGTTGTGAGAGCACATCAGCCTGGAGAGAGCTATGAAAATGCCTCAAAAGGATTTGGGCTCCATCAGTCCCATTTTAGGGCAAACCGTTTACAAATGCAGAGCATATTACATGATAGCAACTCTGCCTAGAAGTGGACATCCTTTCAAAAAATATTCAAAGAGCCAAAAGAAGAGTAATAAATCAGGTAAATGCTAATTTCCACATAATATCTGCCAGTGTGTGCATCATTGTGGTAGAAATGCTTCTCCTATGGACCTGTACAGCAGCTCATCATTAAGGGAACCATGAATTCTGAGATGTACCAAAAGATTCTACACCAGAACGTCACGTCATTTGGATCAGTGCTAAAGCTGTGTCAAAAATGGGTTTTCCAACAATCCAAAGCATTACAGCAAATCTACCAAGGAATTGTTCAGGAGAATGAAGACTGTTGTTTTGGATTGGTCAAGCCAAAGTCCTGACGGTCATCCAATAGAAATGCTGTGGCAGGACATGGAGTGGGCAGTACATGCCAGACACCCCTCAAACCGCACAAATTGGGCTGAGTTCTGTAGGTCTGAGGGCAGCAAACCCCGACAACATGATTGGTGACTGTAGGAGAGGTTTACTGTAAGATAAACAGGTAACGCAGGTGCCATACGCTATAGAATGAAGGGGTTCACATCTTTTTTTCACACATCTGAGTCAAATCTGAGTTTTTTTTAATTAACCACTTTTGGTTATTAAACAATGAAGATGTATAATATATTTTTGTTTGTGTCCTTCATTTGGAATGTATGTATTACAAATTGGGGTGTAGATAAGGTCTAAGTAGTATATGTTAATATTTTATACAAAAATAATGACAAGCCCTATGGTAGCGTGAAAAAACGATCAAATAGCACTCAAATATGTTCAATTCTTATTTTATAGCTATAATAGAAATGTATATTTTTATATTTATTGCTTGATCGGATAGAGGATTGCCAGTGGTGTAGATTCAAAACCATTCCAGATTGGCATATGTGTACTGAAGGCAGCAGCTTAGACTGCTAGAACAGTCGAGGTCACAGATGTTACAACTATTTGTGACGGCTTAGGACTTTTGAGGTGTGACAAAAAATATATAACAATTTGTAATAAAACGTTGCTTTCATTTTATTTCCAATTTCACACAACTACGCCCCAGTGTCAATTCTGGCATGCCTATTTGGCGGAATGTTTCCCTCAAGGCTTACCTGTGTGCACGGTGAGCTCAGCCTTACATGACACCAAGCCAGCCAGGTTTTTGGCTGTACAGGTGTACACCCCTGAATCTTCAGGGCTGGTGTTGACCACCACAAGGGAGCATTCACTGTCATCATACACGAATGTGATGTGACTACTCTCGCACAACAATGTGTCATCCTGAAACCGAGCAACAACAAGTATCTCTGAATGTCATGTTATTTCCTTCACATTAGAATCAACACACACAACACTCATGTGATTACTTATTAATATCAAATTCACAAGAAGTTCAGATGTACAATTCACTTATAATTATAATTCAGTCATTGTTAGCTGCGTTCTCAGTCGAGGATCGAGATCTAGAACAAGATGTTAACTGGTTTAACACTTAAATGTTTCAGTATCCATGTATTTACCTTAAACCACAGGATGTCAGGAACTGGCTTGCCCTCCACTACTACAGCAAAGCGAGGTGTCTCTCCAGTTTGCACATCCACATCCTCCATGATTGATTCAAAATTCGGTGGTGCTTCAGAGATTGAAAAGGAGGACTGAGTTCAGTTATTTTGTCCAGTACTCAGTATGGCAAAATGTATCTGGACAACGAGACCAAACAGGAAGTGGACAGAATGTCTTTATGTACCTTGCTGCAGCAAGACAATTTGATAAAGCTGACTTGTTTAAATGGTTATAAATGTAGGAGATGACAGAATAATCGTCATCCAAACAATACAACAACAAACAACATACAACAAACGCATAAGTAAACGTGTACATCAAAATTCATTTTATGACAACGATCAGTCTTTATTTTACGTACCAGCCATTTCCACACTTAACAGGCAGGAGTCGCTGCCAAACCTGTTGGAGGCCAAACACATCAGCTGTCCCAAGTCATCACTCTTCACCCTCAGGATTGTCAGAGAGTGCTGGTCGTCATCGGGCATACTCTGCTCATACAGCCCGGGTTTATTTGGAAGAGTCACTCCCCTCCTGAACATAGAAAAGGAAAAGGCATCGGAGATATATCCATCGTCATTGTTCTGGTGTGTTAGTTGTGGAAAGTTGCAGGTTCAATTCCCGCATGAGCTTAACATACTAAATCATATATATCATCTAGACTTTGTTTTGAAATTACGAGCATCTTCTTAATATGACCATGTTCATACAGCAGTGGTCTTTAAAAGCAGGATGTTCGTTTTTTTAAATACTAAGAGAACAGTATGAGTTGACAATAACAATATTTTTTATTGTTGAAAATAAATAGTAATTATTTTCATTATTATAGAAGATCGGGGCCGTGAACCAGTACGAGACTTGCCTCTTCCAAATGACCGAAGCGTTGACATGATTCAGAGTGATGGTGATGGTGACTGACTGATTCTCCTGCACGTAGACCACGTCCGGCTTATCAACGATCACTGGAGCTTCCTGAATATATGGACCTTGGGAGGAGTTGAATAACGGAAAGGACAGTTCATTTAAATTTGAGAACCGCAAATACACTCAGGTGCCAAAACATTATGACTAATATGCTATTGGTCCTCTAAATGCCGCCAAAACAGCACGGCGTGGAATCTACCAGAACCCTGAAGATGTCCTGTGGTATCTGGCACCAAAACATTAGCAGCAGTTCCATTAAGTCCTGTAATTTGCGAGGTGGTAACTTGCTGGTCCAGCACATCCCACAGATGCTCAATTTGATTGACATATGGGTATTTTTGCTGACCGGGAGCACCCCACAAGCCTTGCGATTTGCTTTGACCTAGTCGCCAGGGGCCTCATTTATAAACGCGGCATACACACAAAACAAGATATATAGATAGCCTTTATTGTCTACTGGGGAAAGTGTATTTCATAGAATACTTGTTGTTATTAGCTACAGAATCATAGTGTTCATGTCTATGCCTTTAGTTGGTTCTTTTTGATGTGTTTTATCGTGACACATTTAGATAAATACCGACACCTGTAACTTATCAAATACAATCAAATGGAAGGTTATAAAAAGCCATGTCATCACAATGCGTAATGAGGCACAATGGCAGATCTTGCACTGTTAGAAGATGTGGCAAATGGAAGGATTCGGAGGAAACGCATATTCAGACAGCAAGAAGACTTGCTAGCAAACGAGGACGTGTGGCTTATTAGTCGGTTCCGACTTCCTCGGGCCGCCCTGATGGACCTGCGCAGCGTTACAGAGGAGCCAGTACCACTTCAGGTCCTTACAACACTATGATTTCTGGCGACTGGCACTTTCCAGAGGCCAACCCTTAGCCGGGTTATGTCAGGTGTGTTAGTATGTATAATAGGTTTGTCTCATAATTACATAAAGTTTCCGTACACTGCGGGTGAACAGACAAACAAAATAGCGCATTTTGCAGCAAATGTAATCGGTGCCTGTTGCCAAAAGAGCACCAAGTGAGAATGAAAATTCTCTCATTAATCACAAATATTTTCATTCGATCAATGTCCAAATAATTTGTGATGCAGACATGTTGCTCACTAATGTAGTGGCACGGTGGGATGGATCAACCCATGACTCATTCATTTTAAGACACAGCAGTGTTGGGCACAGACTGGAGGCTGGTCCGTATCCTTGCAGAGGACAGTGGATATCCACTCAACCAGTGTCTGCTTGCGGCTTTCCTCAACCTGTGGCATACACACATTCGCGATGAAGCGCTAGACGCTTTTTGACATCGACTTTGATATCTGACCAACATTTTTATTTTGGCAACGGTCTAACATTCTGGTGCTGCGGCATTCACAGTCATTTTTTGGAAATATATCTTCATTTGAATTTACGTTACTATCTTGTTTCAATTGGTTTGTTTTTGCAGATCGATCAAACAGTTGTTAGTGTAGGCTGTTAATTGTAAAAATGGCTTTGTGAATTCTTCATATTATTAGTGACAGGAAATATTAAGATTTATTTTACACAATGGTCTGCAGTTTCACACAGTCTCACGTGTTCCATCCATCTCCCGACGATGTCACCATTTCTCACATTTTTTTCCCGCCAAGTTTGCTTTCTATGAACCCCAAATATTGCGTAGAGAACGTCTTCTTATGTGCGCACGCCGCGTTAATAAATGAGGCCCCAGAGGAATTGCGAAATAGTCAAAATAAAAATCAAAAGTTGCTAATCAGCTAAAGTTGGCCATAATGTGATTTCAAAATACAACCTCAGGCTTGCAAAACAATTCCCTGCATCAGATAAACCAGCCGATGTCTCCAACAAATAAAATAACCATCATGCCATAAACATATGGTGCTGTGGTTTAATGGCTCATACCTCTGTCAATAAGTTGCACTGGCTCTGTGGCCAGAGAGGGTTTGCTAAAGGCTTTGCCAGTGATTGCCAGAACCCTGAAGGTGTAGCGGACTGCTTTGGAGCAGGTGGTCACCGTGTAGCAAGGTTCTTTCAGACCGGATGCTATTATGGTCCACTGGATTGAGCCCAGAGCTTGTTGTTGGATTGCATACATCAGCGTTTTGGGATCTGCAATGACAAACATACATCTTCAATGTGCATGAATTCCGCTGGACCGAGCAGGTTGTTGACAGGTGGCTTTTATGGCATTCAGACAGAATGGCCTGGCGTCCCAGGTCTAAATACTTCTCTGGTTAGATGGGTTTCAATGACAACAATTGAGGGGAACTGACCAGGAGTTCTAAAGTTGAGTTAAAGGTTTATATGCAATGCAGGGAAATTGGATGTGATGTCTTATATTAATAATGATTTGAAAAAATAACCATGTTTAACTTATTTCAATATTTATAATCAATCAAGTTCTGTCTTTTGTGCTGTTTGCCTTTCATTTGAGACCAGTACGTAGTTAAATTAGTATAGTAAATATATCTACTGTCTAAATGAATCATTCACAACTACCTTCATTTGTCTAGCGGTTCTTAAAATACAGGAATTTCCCATTTTCCCAACATTATAACAATTCTAGTGAAAAAGAAAAATACCAATAGAAGGATCCAGCCTACGAGGTTTCTTCCAACTCAGGGTGATAATCTTCCCAGTAACAGCTTCTACCACAGGCGGCCCATCTGGAGGGTCTGGAAGCACATCTGCAGAAACACAAAGAGCAATGGATTTGGTTGACGGAGCAATTATTAAGTCTGTTCTAAAGATGACACAATCGCCTAATCATTGGACTCCACCTGTAAACCATTTGATCTTAAATAATACATTTCACATATAGAATCATTGGTCAAGCTGCCAATCTAAAGGAAAATTAAGAGCAAATAGCATAAGTCATAAATAAAGTAAAACAAATGCAGAGATTAGCAAAAAGGTACAACATACCAGTAAAGCAATTTTTTGTCTAATAAAATAACATAAAATGTATCAGAAACACAATTTAGACATTGATAATGTTGTAGATGACTATTGTAGCTGGAAATGGCAGATTTTAATGGTATATCTACATAGGTGTACAGTGGAAAACATGATCAGCTACCGTTGGCAACCTGTTTAAAAGGCCAGTTGTGTTTGCTAATTCAAGTATATCACTTTCAATGGCTAATTGATCATTAGAAAACCCTTTTGTCATTATATTAACACAGCTCAAAATGGTTGTGATGATTAAAAAAGCCTTCTGTAGACTCTCTTCTGGCCTTCTTTTGACTACTCAATTATCTAGAGCATTAGAAATTGTGGGTTCGATTACAGGCGCAAAATGGCCAGAAACAAGGAACGTTCTTCTGAAACTCCCTAATAGAAGTGAAGAAACTGAAAATCTACTAAAACGATTTATACTGAATTATGACGTATTATATTGCATTTCACCAATAGCATTGAAAAATATATATAGAAAATGTCCTCTTGGATTCCTCACCAGTCACATAAAGATGGGCGTAGCAGGTTGCCTTGCCAACCTTGTTGGAGATGACACTTTTGTAAACCCCTCCGTGGGCATGGCAAACAGAGCGAATGACCAGGCTGTGGATATCTCTGACTGGAAGAGAGCAACGGCACAGTGGTGAGATTCCCAAGCCCCAAAATAGAAGACAATCTCTAGATCCTGTGAAATTCTCCCAAACACACAGGTACACCATAACTGTAAAATCAAATTAATTAAAACTATGTAATAACAGATGACCGGAAGTTTACAAAATAATTAAGAGCTATTGTTGTATGAAACACTGTTGAACTAACAGAGATGGGCTCCTTGACTAGGATTAATCTGTAAAATTATGCCACAATTTAGTAATCAACTCACACTGTGTCATTTTCCTATCCTCTGTGCTGTCGATCTTCTTGCCGTTGTGAAACCACATGATGGTGGGGTATGGCAGGCCAGCTACCTTGCACTTAAGCACGGCTTCCTTGCCCTCGATTACGTCCAGGTCGTACAGGGGCTTGACAAAGTCGGGCATTGTGAAGCGTTCAACTTCATTGTCCGGCACCTCTGGTTCCTCTGGGATGGACGGCATCTTTTCCAGCTTTGCCCTTTAGAAGAAATGAAGGTGGTTATATACAGTGAACAGGAAAAAAGCATTTGTACAATGACACAGTGTTTTCGGCTCTTTATTCCGACACTGTGAATTTGAAATTGTATATATGCTCTTGGGTTTAAGTGCAGACTGTCATATTATTATTTTAGGGTGATATTTTAATTAATCATTAATAACAACAGGCTTTGCTCATTGCCCATTTATGTGATAGGTTTAATTTTCTTTGCGTTCAATGATCAATGATATAAAATCCTAATCTTCTGCACTGCGGATGTTCCATGGACTTTTTGCCTTTTATCTTGTCTTCAACATGTAAAAGCCATGCTCAGTTGGATTCAGATCATGTGATTTGTTGATCAGGTGATTAACCTTTCTATTGTTGACCTTGAAAAACTCAAAAATGCTATTGTTTGTAGTAAAAAATAAAGTGCTATTTAAAACTTTGGAGGAATTGGGTTAATCTAAGCATAAAAGAGATGTATATTTACGAGTGTCTCCTGCTTCTGCCATCAGCAGTTGTCTGATCGATAAAGTGTGCCAGTTCAACTGGCATCCCAACATGACAACAACATAACACCCCTGGCACTATATTTCACAGATGAGGTGGCATGCCAGTTCTTTTCTTCCACACATTCCTCTTACTATCACTGGTAAAGCATTGTCTTTTTTAACTCTCCCTGTTCCCATTTTCAAGAACACTTTAGGGTATATTTGAAACCATTCTGTTCCCGAGGCTAGCTAGTACTTTTGCACCTTGCAGTTAAGACTGTAGTTCAGCTGGTTGAGTTCACTGCAGATGGTGTTGGCTAGCACATCCACACCCACAGCCTGAAGAGTGTTACAGATCTTTTGAGTAAATGTAGTTTTTTGGTGAGCATTGTTTCTTGGTCAACCAGGCCGTTTGCTATTTCTGAACTCACCAGGGCTTATTTTCTTTTATTTTCTTATTTTTTACTTTAATGTTAAAACATTCACATTTTACCACCAAATATTGTCTGTCTCTAAACATTGTCTATTAGTTGTTGCAGACTAGGCTCCACAACATTTACATCAAAACATTATTACATTTAATTCATACAAATAAAAAATAAAAAAACATGTACTGGGTGCATTTGCAGTTATTATCTTGTAGTTCTGTAATGGTGTTTTAACTGTCTAGTCATGTTCTGTAATATTTCATGTTTAATGTTTTGTGTGAATCCGAGGAAGAGAAGTTGCAGCTTTTGGCAGTTGCAAAACGGGTTACCGATGCAGTCCTAATGAGCAACTGAAATATGTCTCAGGTAATTGTATTTCTAAATGTGCAGAGATGTTTTTATTACTTAACAATGTATTCTGATGCTGGCAGGTTCCACAAAATAATGAATGGACCATGAATAAATAATCAGAATGAAAGATACAAAGGAAACCACGACAGATGCTAACGACACAGTTCCTATTTATTGGGTGTATCATTGCTGTGCCCCGATGTAACCTGATGTTACCAGATGTAACCCGATGTAACCCGATATTACCCGATGTAACCCGATGTAACCCCGATGTAACCCCGATGTAACCGGATGTTACCGGATGTAACCAGATGTAACCCGATGTAACCCGATATTACCTGATGTAACCCGATATTACCCGATGTAACCCGATGTAACCCGATGTAACCCGATGTAACCAGATGTTACCAGATGTAACCAGATGTAACCAGATGTAACCCGATGTAACCCCGATGTAACCAGATGTAACCCGATGTAACCCGATATTACCCGATGTAACCCGATGTAACCCCGATGTAACCGGATGTTACCGGATGTAACCAGATGTAACCCGATGTAACCCGATGTAACCCCGATGTAACCGGATGTAACCGGATGTTACCGGATGTAACCAGATGTAACCAGATGTAACCCGATATTACCCGATATAACCCGATGTAACCCGATGTAACCAGATGTAACCAGATGTAACCCGATGTAACCCGATATTACCCGATGTAACCCGATGTAACCCTGATGTAACCCCGATGTAACCTCATGTTACCGGATGTAACCAGATGTAAACAGATGTAACCCGATGTAACCCGATGTAACCCTGATGTAACCCCGATGTAACCGGATGTAACCGGATGTAACCGGATGTTACCAGATGTAACCCGATGTAACCCGATGTAACCAGATGTAACCCGATGTAACCAGCTGTAAACAGATGTAACCCGATGTTACCAGATGTTACCAGATGTAAACCGATGTAAACCGATGTAACCAGATGTACCCCGATGTAACCGGATGTAACCAGATGTAACCAGATGTAACCTGATGTAACCAGATGTAACCAGATGTAACCCGATGTAACCAGATGTAACCCGATGTCCCCCAGATGTAACCCGATGTAAGCCAATGTAACCAGATGTAACCCGATGTAACCCGATGTAACCAGATGTTACCCGATGTGCCCCGATGTAACCAGATGATCACAACAGAATTCAAATGAATAATGTTTGGTCACTACTCAGAAAAAAATTCCAAAATTACATGATTCCCCTTTGTTCACTTCTGTTCACAACACAAAACACACTCAAACTGAAGTGCAAATGCACCTAAAGTATTTACATGTAACTACTTTAACACACAATAGTGAATTTGTCAAAAAATACTTTTACATTTTATAATTCCGAAACAGAGACCTTAAATAGATTAAGAGTTAAAAGGGCCTTAAATAAAAATAAAAAAATTCAATGGGAAATGTATACATTTAAAAGCTGTATTGTTTAAGTACAGAGCTAAACTGGAAACATGCACCCCACAAATGATGGTGCACACCTTGAATCATTTATCAATTTAGTTGCATAAATGGCAAGGCAACCCAGATTTATCTAATGCCAACACTCATTAACTACCCAAGTGTTAGTGGATAAGGATGGTTTCTGACAACCTATCTGTGACACGCACACACACAGAGGCGGGAGTCGACAGAAATGTTGCGCCACTGTCCAAAAACTGGAAGTACGTGCGGTGAGATGGTAAGTGTGTACACACATCTGAGATGGTAAGTGTGTACATACATCTGAGATGGTAAGTGTGTACACACATCTGAGATGGTAAGTGTGTACATACATCTGAGATGGTAAGTGTGTACATTCATCTGAGATGGTAAGTGTGTACACACATCTGAGATGGTAAGTGTGTACGTACATCTGAGATGGTAAGTGTGTACACACATCTGAGATGGTAAGTGTGTACACACACCTGAGATGGTAAGTGTGTACACACACCTGAGATGGTAAGTGTGTACACACACCTGAGATGGTAATTGTGTACACACATCTGTGGTAAGTGTACACACACCTGAGATGGTAAGTGTGTACACACATCTGAGATGGTAAGTGTGTACACACATCTGAGATGGTAAGTGTGTACACACATCTGAGATGGTAAGTGTGTACATACATCTGAGATGGTAAGTGTGTACATACATCTGAGATGGTAAGTGTGTACATACATCTGAGATGGTAAGTGTGTACATACATCTGAGATGGTAAGTGTGTACACACATCTGAGATGGTAAGTGTGTACATACATCTGAGATGGTAAGTGTGTACATTCATCTGAGATGGTAAGTGTGTACACACATCTGAGATGGTAAGTGTGTACATACATCTGAGATGGTAAGTGTGTACACACACCTGAGATGGTAAGTGTGTACACACACCTGAGATGGTAATTGTGTACACACATCTGAGATGGTAAGTGTGTACATACATCTGAGATGGTAAGTGTGTACATACATCTGAGATGGTAGGTGTGTACATACATCTGAGATGGTAAGTGTGTACATACATCTGAGATGGTAAGTGTGTACATACATCTGAGATGGTAAGTGTGTACATACATCTGAGATGGTAAGTGTGTACATACATCTGAGATGGTAAGTGTGTACACACACCTGAGATGGTAAGTGTGTACACACACCTGAGATGGTAATTGTGTACATACATCTGAGATGGTAAGTGTGTACATACATCTGAGACGGTAAGTGTGTACACACACCTGAGATGGTAAGTGTGTACACACATCTGAGATGGTAATTGTGTACATACATCTGAGATGGTAAGTGTGTACATACATCTGAGATGAGATGGCTGGTCGAGGCTCCTGGACATAGAGTTCGGCGGAGCACTCCGCGTCCCCGTTTGGATTACGTGCGACGACTGTGTAGAAGCCCTCGTCCTCATTGGTGACATGAGAGATTATGAGCGAGTGACGCCCTCCTTCCTGTACAATGTGCACGTCTTCGCTCTCTGCCAGTGTATGGTCTGAGGAGAGGAAAGGAGAAAACAACAAAGGTTGAGAAAACAACTTGGTAAAACTAGCAGCTGTAATGGAAATGTAGATTTAGGCACATAGGTGAATAAATGTATAATTAAAATGAAGACATACGACTTTAAAATACATAAAAATCTCAATAATGTGTATCCTCGGGTAGCAATATCCAATACTGTGTTATAGAGTGACAAATTAGCCTGGAAAATCTGGTTACTTTAAACTACTATGTGGGTTTTTGCCAATGTTGTACCAACATATCGGGAACCAGGCTTGAACAGAATAATATGGTTGTCATACCAAAATGTCCCCAGCTGACTCTGGGAGGTGGTGTTCCGCTGACCTTGCAGTCAAAACGGGCATTACGTCCCTCAATCACCTCTAGGACGTCCAGCTTACGGGTGAACAACGGCTCAATAGAGGGGATGACTTTGAGTTGGCCACTCGAAGTCAGTTCCTCTAAAACGAAAGAAAGCCAAAGTAAAGCGAAACACACTTGAAAATGATCAGCAATAATGGAAAAAGCTTCAACTATAGACCGTATTGTTGTTGAATTCCACGAGTGCCAGTTGGTTTCTAGCGAAACCAATAATTTATTTAATATGCACTTCACATGTGAGTAGTGTTTTTCAAGCTAGAAACAAAACAAAATAAAAGCCTCTACCTTTTGCCGAGGTCAGCTTGCAGGTATACGTGCCACTGTCATCCTCGTGCACTGAGTTGAGAAGCAGCCTGCATCTCTTTCCATCAAAATGCATCTTGCAGTTGAGCAGAGCCGGCTGAATCAGTTTACCGTCTGCTAACCAATCGACGTCTGTGTCCACAGGTCCGATTATGTAGCACTCAAACAAGACCGTCTCACCAGCGTTCGCTGTGATGTCCTTCACAGGACGGATGACAGCCAGGCCTGGCTCGAACGAGGGCACTAGAGAGTACAAAACACAAGAGTGAATAGTCTGTCAATCATGTTTCATCTTATCTGTCAGTCACCACAGAGTCTGTTACTACGATTGTTACTGTATTATGTCACCTTTGGGGACTCAGGAAACGTGCATTTCAGTAGTAGAATAAGAAATTCAGTTGTAATGATAGATTACGGTGGTACATTATTTTCTATGACAGTTATCAAAAAGTATATACAAAGAAATCAACGTACATTTTAAAATAGAAAACAGCGCTGGTGTAGCGGATTGGACTTGTTGGTCCAGCACATCTCACAGATGCTCAAGCGAACTAAAACCTGTTGCCAGTGACCTGTCGCTCGTTCGTGGTTCGTCCCTCCTCGGACCACTGTCAATAGGTACCTACCACCGCTGACCTGGAGCACCACCACATGCCTGACCCAGTCGTCTGGCCATAATCATTTGGCACTTGTCAAAGGTATTTACTCCTGCCCATTTCTTCTGCATCCAACACGTCGATTACAAAAACGGATTGTTTGCTTACCTTCTAAAACTTCACCTGTGGATAGTCATGCTGTTTTGACACGTCAGTGTGTATATTTTATATAATCTAATTATCTTACAGAAAATGTGAAGCTGGAAACACACAGAAACCCCCAGCCCGTCTTGTCTGTACCTTTCACCTCCAGTTTGCATTCGCACTGCTTCGTTCCGTACTCGTTGATGATCTTGCAGGTGTACACGCCACTGTCCGACTTCTGAGCCGAGTTGATAGTCATTAGAAATGTGCCGTCCTCGACCTCACGCACAGTATGCCGCGAGTCTGTTTTTACCGTGACTCGTTCTCGCAGCCTTAACCAAGACAGAGGTCCGTGTTTAGCGATGTATAGAGATGAATAGCAATGTACAGTGAAGAACAGCATGACAATTTCATAATAACTACAGGTTAACGGCTATGCAGAAACCTAGCAACCGTTGTCTTGCCGGTGTTAGCCATGCCAACGTGGAGCATACTGAAAACATACTGAAAACATGAAGAAAAAGATATGTCGACTAGTGTTCCTCGATATTGCAGCAATATCTCTCGTGTGTTACGCTTTGTCAGTTGGATGACAAAAGGATGATATGGACATAATGTGAATTAGTCAAGGATTGGATGGTGTCAGGAGACCTACCAATAAAGCATGGGTTTGGGCTGCCCACTTATTCGAACAGACATGGTGACCTCTTGACCCTCAATGACTGCTTGATCACTCATTGTTACCTGTTAAAACGGAGGATGAACCATTTTGAAATGGGAGCTGAGAGCAGAAACACTTAATTCCATGCCGTCACATTAAAACAGGGAATCTGGAGTTGCTGTAAACATTTTGAGCCTTCATATCTAATCTCTGAGAACGTGAGATCCGTACTTCCATTTCTCAATCACCAACAGAAACAGGGGAAAAGAAGACTGTGCAATTATTTTCAACTGCTGATTCCCTCGTTAAAATGTAAACGCCCAATGCATGACGGATGAGGTGAATAACCATACATAATGAAGTGTTTGAGAATAATTCAAATGAGATTTGAAAATGTAATTGCATTTCCAGTGTTTTTTCACAAAAAAATTATAAACAGCTAGATCCTCAGCAATCCCTTGGCCTTACGGAATAGTCAATGAGAGCCAAGAGACACAGTAGATTCAAGAGATCCACTTGAGAACATTACACAGACCAACCTGGAAGGCCGGAGGCTCCTTGAATCGATTGTCAACTATCTGGCTGGGATTGAACCCTCCAAAGTCCATGCCCTCCTCCAGCGGGCTGAGGTACTCTTCATCGGACGTGATTGGGCTACTGATGTCTCTGGGAACACCTAGGTTCCTTTGTGGCTCCTGCACGGGTTCTGTCAAAAAACATACAGATGGCTGAAATTGACGGAAAATTCGACGTGAAGTTTCTAAGGTGTGGGACGACCACGAGCCGCCAGTACATCTGAAATGAGCCTTAACATGTCTTCCACAAGTGTTCAATAGGGTTGACAGTTGGTCACTGCAAAGGCCATAGAAAATTCACATAATATTCACACCCATTTAACCATTCAATAACCTCTTGTGCCTGTGGATGGGGACAGAGTCACCCTGGAAAGACCGCACAATGAACCCTGTTTAAAAGTCACTGCTGTCCTTTCCTCTTGCCAACTTAATCTATAAGCAAAGGTGAACTGGGGTACTGTGGGTGAACCATGATATTACATTCTATAGAGTTTTTATTTCATTAAGGAAATCAGAAGGTAAACCAAGCAATGATGTGAGCATTGATCTCCAGACTATGTTGGGAACTGTTATTTGTGACTTGTTACCTCTCCACCAGTGTCTGCTTAGTGTTGAATATCCAAGATGTGGTGGGTGACAAAATGGCTGCCAAAGCGTTACCTAGAACAATACCACGATGGCCCAAACGTTTCACCCACACACAGGTTGCACATTCGCGATGACACCCCCATGCCAGATGGTCAATGTAAACCTGAGATTGGCTAGAAACACAAATGCAGTTCTCGCCCAATTATCCAATGAGCCTAAACTGGAAGAAAACACCAGTCATAAAATTAATACCATGTGCATGGTTAATTATCACTGGTTATATTCCACAACAGTTAAACATTTAAAAGATGCAAAACATATTTATTGCACGTCAATTTGTGTCCATGTATAGTAAATATAGTATATAAAAATAGATGCTGTGAAAAGGTCTCCTCTTACAGATACCTTAACCCTACCCCAGAACACAGGCAAACAGGAAGCTATAGCAAACATACAGCCTTCCAAGGGTTGTATATTAATATTAAGTCGCTATTAACACTGTATACTGGTAGAAAGGTTGTATAGACTACAAAATATCTAGCGTTATTCCCCAACTGAAAAAATTATGTGATATTACAAGACATGCCTCCAGTGTCATGCTTATGTTTGCTATAGATAATTGTCATTCTACAAAAAATACTATTTTATTTGAAATGTCTTGCCTTACAAGCGGAATCAAGAGGTAAGCAAAGAGCAGGGAAATTGCACATGCACAGAAATCCCTGTATCAATAGCTAAGTCTCGTACAAGTGCCTAGAGTGTTATGGATGAGTCAATGTGAGCCAAGTACGTTTGTGAGAACATTATACAGTGCAAACTGAAAAGCACTGATCTCCTTTTGGTTCCCAAAATTTTTCGATGTCTGGTGTTTTTTAACTGAAATCTTGTTGCCAATGAACAATAACAATAATACTCAAGGGTTCACCTCCGCATGCCGTTTCTCTGAAGCTCCTGTGATTATGAAATGGAAAACAGTGTTTACTTTTCATTTAATGACGACATGATTCCGGAAAACCCAGAATCACAGTTGTTCTGTTGAGCTGTATGTTATTATTTTGGTCTGAACATTCAGAAATACTTCAGAAGAAATTGTTCATTGTAAACATGTACAAATACATATAGATTTATATGCATTTTATTTTGTATATATTACTATGACATGACATAGTTACAACTATTCATAAATGTGTAATAAGTTATTTGTAAACATAGTAAACATGATAACTGTAAGCATTAATTTATTTTGTACTTAAGTATAAATGCCAAATATTCCATTACACCTACTGGCAAGTTTACAAAATATGATGTTGTATTATGTATGTTATATAACATGTAATATTTGGGGGAAAGTCCAAATGACAAATGATTTACAATAATATTGTTATTTACATTTGAAGTTAATGGTGATCCAGTATTCTCCCACATACAACGTTTCTCTAATACAATAATTTATATTCTTATTAATTTGTGCTCTGGAAAGAAAAAAACTATTTTCATGACTCAAAATATTAGCTTTTAGGATGTGAGTTGTACATGCATAATTGACTTCAAGGTGTTTTGAAAGACAATAGATTTTTTTTTACTACCATCAGCTTAAAAAACAAGGTCAGGACCTAATTACCCTCTGGACAAGATATAAGTTGTCTTGAACAATGTCTTTACAGTCTATTTATATGGGAACATTTTTTCTTAGCAATTTATTGGTTCAATTTAGCCTGGTAGTTTCTATGGTAACTATACGTGAACTCAGCTGAAATACATTGCTTTAACATTTTGTGGAGAAAGAGAGAGAGACACAAAGAGATAGAATGGGTAAGGCAAAAAGAGAAGAAAACTTGACAAAGAAATAACAAAGCACATCATTTTGTTCTGATTGGAAAAACGAAGACAATTATGATTCACTGTATGACATCAGAACATGTTTATCACAATATCCATGTGAGGGATAATAGTGATAATTTGAGCTTCGATTCTACTCTTTCTGGATATTTAGTCACCCATACCAAAAGATACAAAGCTTTGTAAAGCTTCTGCGTATGTGCAGATCACATTCTAAATATACAGTGTGTTTACTCTCTTCTAAGCTACATGGTGTTCCTTTAATACAAGGAAAACAAGGATGAATGCCTGCAAGATTTATTTTGATGTATTAACAACCAACAATTTATTTCATTATTTTTAAATTTCCGTAAAAAAGTTACTGAGAGTATTTAATTAGTCAAAATCTAATTTCAGGACATTATTTCACAGTAAATTGAGTTTTAAATAAACAAATTGAAGCAGTAATTGAAAATGGCAATTATCATTTATGAACTTAAACCTAATCAATCTCTACAATTACTTATTGCTCAGCTCTACTTTACATAATTAAAAAACACTACAAATCAGGTCTACGGGGAATTGCATATCTCTATTTTACTAACGCTGGCAAAAATAAGGTGTCATTTCCAAAGTCTAAACTTTTGGCTACATCTGTGATAGAATGACAATAAGCAGACTGATCTGGTCAGATCTGGTAATAAAATAAAGATCTATAAACCTTGTGTAATAATAACATATTATTATATCGACTTCAAGTAAAAAGTAAAGGGATAACATGTTCTAAAGAATGCTCACCTGGTACGATGGAGATCACGGCACTGCTGGACGCTTTCCCAGCCTCATTGACAGCTGTCACACAGTACGCTCCAGCGTCACTGGGTTTTGTACATTTAATAAGAAGTGAATACTGCTCTCCCTCCACTTTGACCACATAGTTTGGGCTGCTAACGATCTTGACATTGTCCCTTCGCCAGGTAACTACATACGGACACAGACAAACCATACGGTTAGGTGATGTAAGAAATACATATCTAAAGAAAAAAACGTCAACTGGTAGAAAAAAAGCCCCCTGCCACCATGAATACTTAAAAGGAAGAACCCTATTGGGTTGGAAAGGGAAAGTAGGAGAAATGTTTTTTTGAAGGGTTCTTCCATGGGTCCCCCATTAGGCTATACAAAAGGACCCATATTTGGAAATAGCTTGCCTTCTGGGAGAGGTGTGCCAACAATGATGACTCTCAACAGGAATTCAGTACCAGCAGTCACCACAGAGTCCTTAAGAGGGAACTCGAACAACGGGGCCTCCAATGGGTCCTCTTCAGCAGACACATAAGAGTCATCTGAGGAATCTAAACGGATTTCAGTTTTAATAATGTTGTACACAAACAGTAATCAAACTGTGTTCAGATCAGATGATTCACTGCGAGCAATCAACTAAGCAAAGACGAAGGGAAGGAAAATACATGAGAGTCATTTTAATTTGAACAAGAAGATTCACAAGAGATGTAATTCCCACCTAACTCTGGAGACATTGGCCTAGTGCGACGACCCTTGCCCCTGCTCCTCTGTGTTTGGCCATCTTTTTTACTGCTTTCTTTCTTGGACTGATCAGTGACAAGAGGAACTCCCTCTTCCATGGGCACTTCTCCGACAATGATGGTAGGTATGTTTAACTTTGGAGCTCGTCTGGGGACTGACCTGGACAACTCTACTTCCATTTTCTCCTCAGTAGGGGAGACAGGAACATTGGTTGAAGAAGAAACACCCCGTGGAGGTTTTTGCGGAGCTTGGTTTGGACGCTCTTGTACAATGGTGCTCTTTCTCTGTATCAATGGGCTTTCAGGTCTGTGCTCTATTTTTCTTAGCGCTACTTCCACAGGTGTTTTCCTTCCTGACAATTCCTCCATTGGAGACTTTTGGGTGTCTTGAGATTCTTGCATACGAGATACCCTCTGAACGAGGGGGCTTTCTGGCCGGCGTTCGACTTTGCGTAATGTCATCTCTACAACATTTCTGCTCGGCGACTCTGACCGCTGTTGGCGACTTGTTGACAGATCATAAGCCCTCTGCATTTGCATCTTTGCTGGAGATGGAGACCTCTGAACAATCTCCCGGACAGGGCTGACTTGATTTACCTGTCTTGTTAGCCGCTGTCCTGGTAAGTCAGCCAGTTGCATAGATTCTGGAGTGGCTGCTACTTCTCCTAATCTATTCATCGTTATGCTACTCATAGAGGGCCGCTCAATCTCTTCAGGTTGGGGCGAAGGCTGCCGATGTGGTGCGTGTTCTTCAAAGGGTGTTCGTGGCGATTTTGGTGGCGCTAACTCTACAAGCTGTTGCGTCTCTTTCTGCTCCTTCTCCTGCCTGGCACGCTCCCGTTCCTGGAGCTTCTGGAGAATTTGAGGTGGGAGGGGCTCAATCTTTGTCAAAGGCTGTCTGCCTCTAGCTCTAAGGGAGAGTTGCTCAGTGGAGAATGACTTCTTCATGTGAGGTTTCCCCACGAGCTTCTTGATTCGTTGAAGTTCTTCCGTGAACTTGTTCTCGATTTCCTGGACCTTCTGGGTGGTACGGGGCCTGCAGTCTTCTAAGGACGAAGCCCTCTGTTTGAACATAGACCTTCGTTCGGCCGCTTCCTCCTTCAGAGCCTCTCGTAAATCTTCCTTTGAACTTTCTCTGGAGATTCCTAATCGGCTCCCTGCATCATCTGAATCAACAGACCCTGCTCGATTGAACCCGGCCCAAGACCGTCCCGAGATGGAGCCTTCATTATCATAGCTTCGCCTTCTCTCTTCAAAACCGCGCACCTTCTCGAAGATCTTGGAACTTGCTCTTGTCAGTTTGGGGGATGGCCTAGACTGGTATTCCTTGCGCGAGTACTCAGTGACACTAACAGGCGTCTGAGGGCGGGAGTCCATGTTGCTGCTTTGAGACATGGCTGATGATTTTGGATGTCTAACTTTCTCTTCAAATTCACCAGGGACAGTGTCTTGGTAGTCGGTTGGCACAACAACTTTTTTGCGAGGCGTGAGGGGTGTGTTCGGTGCTGACCCGGAGCGGTTTGGGATTGGAGAGGTAGATGGCCGTTTTATCATTTTTGGGGAGGGAGGTGGTAGAGCTTGTGGGGGAGATGCCCTCAAGAAATCTTCTGATTTAGTCCTGAAAGAAGGTGGTTGTAATATGTTAGAGAAATTGTTCTAAAATATACCTGAGCTAATAGAATATTGTTAAGTGATATTAAGAATATAATTTAAACTGGGAGTGTCAGTATGTTAAGATGTTAGACATATTTATATCTATTTATTCTGAAGACTTTGTTTTTTTCGACAATGACAAGCAATACAACCAGAAGATAACTAATGATACAATGACTTACTCATACAACGAATTGTAGACAGTTCCCTGGGTGGCAGTTTGTATCGCCACACAGAGAAACCATTTAAAGTCCAAAACAGTTGTACATATTTGTTGTAAAAATAATTGCTTTTATGCAGAAACTTTCAATGAGTAATATGTTGGTCAAATAAAAAAAAAGTGTGACAACTGTTTTATTGTTTATATGTATAAAACATTTGCTAAGAAGATTATGGGATGGCCCAAATTTAAAATTATCTCACTCCACTTATATACATCCCTAAAGTGTAATAGAATTGAATGCCCATCTTGCCAGAACGGTAAATTGTACCACCATATGCAGGTTCACCAAACAATATTGATATGCCTGGAATCGCCTATTAGCCAGGTTAGATTATAAACACATGTTGCTTCAGTCATAAATCGGAACCGTTAATATTTTCTTACCTGGCGGGTTTGGAGATGTCTTGAAGTCCTTCGCCCCAGCCGTCCATCATTCTGTCTTCTTAGGCAAGATATAAGTGGATATAAAGTTCAAATATCAATTGTGTCTGTATCCCTGAAAGTTCAGTCATGAGTTTCTAATTGAGATACTTTATATATTTAAAATAATCCTCAAACTGTACTTTAGCTAGCATTGTAAAAATTGTAAACAATATTGTTTAACAGTATTACGAAACACATTGCCCCTAGACAATACTTATGAACAACAACTAACACAAATATTTCATCCTTTTTATATCTCAATCTATGATATACAATGTAAAAAACAAGATGCAGCATTCCAATAAGATACAATATTCACAGAATGGGATAATGAATATGTCTAAACAATGTGTGCTGTTATCAAAGTATGAACTTTTGGAGGCAATTCTCTTTATTCGACGAAAACGTTTCAAGAACGTACAATGTCTAACGACATGTAACTGTACCACACATTTAATTATTGTCATTTCACAGAGTTGTTTCATCAACATGGTACCTGAATGCAATGCCTGGTCCTGAAGACCTGTGCTTCCTTCTTTGGTCTCAATGGGATCTCCATCTTCATCTTCTGTGGTCTCTGAGTCTAAAAGAGCAAAAAGGAAATTATATTGACATATTGTACATAAGAGCGGTCTTAAAATAGGTCCGGAAAATGCCCGGGTCCACTCAATATGTTTCCGGTAGTCGTGGCAAAATCTGAAATTATATAGTGTCTAAAATGGTGGTGTCTACAGCTGATTGATAATGTATTCATATTTTCCAAACCATCGTCCCAATCCAATATATGCATTTCAGAGAGCTTTGAACGATAATGTTGGGAGATGGTTGACTAAGTGAAATCATCATCATATTATCAAATAGACAGATCGTAGGCTACCATTTAAAGGACACATTTTTACAATTTGGAGGCATGTTCTTAGACGGTCACGCTGATTGTGTGTGCCTTAAATTGTAAATAAATCACTGACTGTGTCACCAGCGAAGCACCCTCAGACATCACACGTTTTCTCACTGCTTCTTAAAGGTAACCACACATCTAGAGAGCATTTGTTCACCCACTCAGCATACTTAAGAGACATGACGGTTGGAACAAGAAGTCCAAGTTTGGACCAGAACAAAGAAGATGTTTCCACCAGTCTAATATATCAAGTGTCTTTTTTCGTGATTGTCCTTCATTATGTCTTTATTTGCAGTAATTCAAGCATAAAGGCATGATTCACAAAGTCCCTTCTGAACAGTTGATGGTGAGATATGCCTGTTACTTGAACTCTATAAAGCTGGGTGGGCAAACTTTTCACCTTAGGGCAAAGGCCAATAATTAAATGTAGACACATAAGATTTATACTGTAGGTCTATTATTATATCTAAATAATTGCAATTACATATACATAACAATTGGACAGGCAAGTTATTTTGTACTTCCCCTGAAAACTGTTTAAATGCCTATACCGTGGGCTGGATGAAATTCCCTCTGGGGCTGGATTTGGCCCACAGGCCTGAGTGTGCCCACCCCTGCTATAAAGCATTTATTTGGGCTACAGTCCTAGGTGCAGTTAATTTCCCATTTCTGAGCTTGGTGACTCTGAGGCTGATGAAATCTGGGTCTTCTTTGCCTGTGGCGGTCTTTATTAAATCAAATTACATCATAGCGCTTGATGGTTTTTGCTCAGTTCTAATCAGATGTTATTAAAGCAGCCTTTATCCAGATTGACCGACCTTCATGTATTACCATAAGGAATGGAATTATGTTTCTCTTTGCCTATTTGACTTGCCATAATTTGGACTACTATAGACGGAATGGGCTTTTTCTGAACACCTACCCTACCTACCCTGTCAAAACACACCAAATCAAAATGATGAAGATGGAATACAATTGCACAAATTAACTATTAACAAGGCACACATGTTAATTCAAATGTAATCAAGGTGAATACCTCATCAAGCTGGTTAAGAGACATTTTCTGAAAAAAATTCCAATTTCAACTTAATAATATATAATTTGACAACAGAGTTGAGTTTTTACAAACGACTGGGTATAATAAAATAAGGGTATTCTGGAAAGATTAAGAAATTCTGCAGGGACAAAATGGCATTAACCCTTCCAATCTGTCACAATTCCATCTGGGACCACGCCCCTGGCAGAGGTGTCCCAGCGTCATCTCTCTTTGTCGCCGGTCTTCTAGCTGCCATTGTACAAAATCCCACTGCACACGAACGCATCCCTGGACTGTCTTGGCCTTTTGTGCACACCTGTTCCTCATGTCCTGATTGCCATGTGTGTGTATATAAGCCTCCTCATTACTCTGTGTCCTTGTCCAGTATTGTTTGGTGTTACGCGTGTGTGCTGCATTTTTTACATTAAGAGAACTGTTTAGTTCTGTTACCTTATTTCGTACATTACGTTACCAGTATCTTTTGTTAATTAAAACTTTGGTTTTTCAAACACCACCTCCGCCTTTTGGTTCCTGCTTTTCCACGCTGTGACACAATCAGTGAGATTTGATTTTTTTTTACAAATACATAAACACTGTAATATTATTAATAACAATATCTATGTAAATCCACCCCTGCAAAAAAAATACTAATTTGATGGAGGCTGGGCGATGGGTGTGTTCAGCAAAATCTTGCTAAGCCGACCAGCAGACTCAGTGACCACCCTGACTGACTTCAATAAACCAGAATATTAGATGAGGAAATCTTTAGACTGCGTTAAGATTGATCCAGACGCCACATGATGCATCGCTTAGGCAATGCCCACTCAGAGCTTCCAGGCTGCGGTACCCATATCTGACAGGAAACGTATGCAAATAGGTAGAACAACTTGACCTGATTACAGGCAATATGTGCATGAATATGTAAACAGGCTAGATCCACATTGGATAATTCTGATGAATCTAATATAGAAAAAATATGAAAGAACACGTTTGATTTTCTTAGTAATGAAGCTAAAAATGAACTTTTACGTGTGCATGTCACAAATGTTGGGTACAAAAATCGTGTATTTCACGAAAACCTGTGATATCGTGTTGGATCTCAATGCACTAATTTTCCCAGCATATATGCTAGATTTGTAATAGGAAACAACATACAGATTTTCCTACAATCCTCAGAGACATACATATGGCCTTGGGGGTCTTGCCACACTTTAGAGCTTTATGGTTTTCAATATTTTCATTTGCATTGATTCTGAAAAGGGAGAATTGAGTCCTCCAAAATGTGATGTATACATAAAGGATTAACATCTGCTTAAGTTGAATATAAGGATTTATAAACAGACGCAATTAATTATTACAGTTCTTGGGAGATGAGAGTACTTCCACAGTAACAGCCTTGACATTTTGAATTTCGCTCACAATTGTTTTGATAGTATTCTGGTTAGTCATTTGTGAGTTTGGTGTATACAATAAAAATGCATGAAGAAAATAGTTTCACACATACTACACAAATATTAGGAAGCTATTTTTGTTGTTGAATACGACTAAAGCTTTCCCCCGTTCCGTTTACGGAACCTGTCTTCCCAGTTTGAAGTAATCGTGCACGGTTAACTTCCGTTATAATGTCATCTAACTGTTGATTGCCGTTGGTGTGGTAACTGACTGAGCACAACCTCTAATACCAATAATCTCACGGCACAGAAATACACATGTGAGAAAACACATTCAAACTAGCCTGATTGCAGATGGTCTACCTTTAAACTCACAAGCATGCAGGATGTCAAGCATACTGTAGAGCTAAGAGTCATAGAGACATAATTAAAACAGAAACCAAGGCGACAGTAGAGATTGGACAACACTTGTGCGGCTCACAGCTAGCTATCCTTAACTCAAGTGGAACACACCCACTCATTGAATACAACCATGAACATATGAATAACAATGTTGAGTTGTTCAGACTCCCAACTCATTTTCCACACACATTTCCACCACAACGCCTGTTTGTGTGCAGCTCAGAATAAAAATACACTGAATCATCAATACGGTAATTCAGCAGTGACCATGAGATGATGTGAGAGATCTGAGATGGACTGGATCTCACCGATCCTCTAATGTACATCGGATTGGCTAGACTTGGTCTAAGTTTGAGTTTAATTAATACTCTGATTCCATATTTAATTATTTAATTGATTTAATTTAGATATATGCAATTAGTAGTAGGTCCATTAACTCGTTTTTTTAACAAGACATTGTTGTAATGGTTATAAAACGTTTATTCGCCGTGTTATTGAAATAGTAGTACAACGAATGAACAAATATCAGATAAAATTGACGCTCTAATAAGTTCCCAAAGCCTGTGTGACCGTTGTAGGCTCTTTCAAGCATCAGGGGTCAACATGGGAAGTCTGATATTTCAGTGGCAGCAAGATGTGATGCACTGTATTGTGACACATTCCTCCCGTAGCCATCTAAACAACTCAGAGACCTGTGCCACAGACCTTCTGCCGACTCAAACTAGATGGGAGAGCCTTTGTTGCCCTGGGCCAGCAGTGAGCCTTGGACGCCCAACACCCGTCGCAGGTTTGTGGCCTGTCCCTCCTCGGATCACTGACGGTAAGGTAATCCCCACTGCTGACCGGGAGCACTGCTCAGACCTGGTCATCATCTGGCATTACAATCTGTCCCTTGTCAAAGTCACTTAGGTCTGACGCCTCCCCATTTTCCTGCATCCAACCTGTTGACTATGAGAACTGATCGATCGCTTACCATCTAATCTACCCGGACATTGACATGTGCGATGATATTTTGCCTCACCTGTGAGCGGCCATAATGTTTAGGCTCTGTATGTCCTTTTATATTTCCTCGCATGCAATCTTGAAGGAACCATGATTCATGTTGCACCGATTGATGCAACAAGAGACGAGCAAGCCGAGGAAAATGTATTTCCTGTACGGTGGCTGACGTCAAGGGGACTCTTTATTAATTTGTATTTTCGGTTTGGGGATTGTAGCATATACAGCTGTCAAATAAAGAGCCCGGTATCTGTGGCCACAGCGCCAGCGGGCTGGTGAAGATGTAACATGCCGTTCAGGAGCATAAGGTGCAGCTAAGGACTCCTGTAACACTATCACCAAATGACGGCTATATGAGCAGCCTACATACTTTCCTAGTTACTCTTCACATACATAAAGTCATAGGAGACCGGGGCGACTGAACAGCCGTCTCCAACGTTTAGGTTGGACGCTATCTACTACAGTACATGATCAACAGGCATGTATTCCTTTTAGGCATTTATTAATTTAGAGCCAGTGAATGTAGATTGAAGAAATAAATTAATTCCTGACCTTATGGCAGGTAAATAAAGGTCATGTGATACCTCAGCAGCATATAGCCTATGGCCAGGAGCAGTATGGCATATATGCTACTAACGTTAGATAACAGCTAAATCTGCTAAATAACTACATCATTCTGTTAACCTGGTCCATTATAGCGTCAATGTCATTATCTGACGAGCTACAAACAATATATGAGCGGTTAAACTATTCTGGGATCAACAATTGTTTTAAGGGAATTCTTCTAAGCTGGCGCATGTGGTGGGTGTACTTCAAGTATAACACTTTCTGGAGGAAGATCTAATTCTGGTATTGGCGCTGCTTGCCAGAAAAGCCTCCTAGATGCTCTTTCTGTTTGAATACAGAGGTCCACTGTGGATCAGCAGGTTCCCGGACTGTGAGAATAACAACCAAGTGGGTCAAATTGATAACTTCTGCTGTCACCATGACATCTGAACCCCACACTAACCTACTGCCTGCATTGGTACTCGGTCATGCTGAATCTCAATATAGTGATGTTTGCCAAATAATTCTAAGGACACATTTAGATATCATGCAATCACAGCAGAGCATTAAATCAGCATAAAATCCTATGTCATAAAGCATGCTGCAATATGCATAAGGGGAAACACCAATTAGATGATTTAATGTGTTATAATTCAACCAACACACAGGCCCTATATAGTTTAGAGAAATACACTAGAAATACACCCACACTATAGTAGGGCAGGTGAAGGTAAACAGAGGAAAAGTTGGGACTCACCTGAAGGCATTTCTTCGACCTGGGTTTCTTTATGGATGCCCTAGGATTTCCATTACCCATTTTTCTGGTTGGGTTTTAGTTTTATGTTGCATGTAGAAAAGGTATCTGTCCTATATTCAGTGCGCTACACTTTAGATGATGCCCGGCTCATACTGGTTGGAAATATGACAGATCCGCACTCAGCGCGCATAAGAAATCATCCTCCCGTAATGAACTTGCAGGTGAATAAATAGAAAATAACACACTGTTCAGAGCAGCACCGATATCACCGCACTTGGGTTTATTACATAATAATTTCTGCATTAAGGGTCGGAGTGTTGGCGAGCTCACGTGCACTTCATTCTGATCTTCCTGCTGATCGATTCGGATCGATAAATTAATGCCACATCTGTAAAGCACAAATGCTGTTCCGACGGGCAGAAGCACCAAATGTGCTGATCAATTTTAAACAAAGAAAAAGCTTGAGCTCAAGACAGACAGTAGTGAGGGACAGAGAGCGCAACCCTCCCGCGGTCTCTCCCCAGCACATAGAAAACCAGGAACCAGAGAACCAGGAACCATGCAGGGATGGGGGGATGCAGAGATGGAGAGATGGAGAGATGGAAAGATGGGGGGATGCAGAGATGGAGAGATGGAGAGATGGAAAGATGGGGGGATGCAGAGATGGAGAGATGGAAAGATGGGGGATGCAGAGATGGAGAGATGGAGAGATGGAAAGATGGGGGATGCAGAGATCGAGGGATGCGGCGTCGGGAGTGAATCAGAGTCTCATGAGAATAGCGCTGTGAAAAAGCGTAGGTTGACATTTCTTTCCCCGGGTTTTATGTCTTCATTTCTACCTCGGGTCCCTGTCTAGATAACATCCCTTGTTTGGCTTAATGAGGCAGTATTGTGTGCAGCAGGATGAAGCGAAGCATTGAAGAGTATGAAAGTAATGACCGTCCTCACGCCTCCTCGGCATCCTTTATGAACTATTGAATGTGACATCAAATGAGCCGTGGGATGTATGTAGGCTACTGCTGTTATTTAGCCTGTTCTGAGATCAGTAGCCTATATTTGCCATGTAATCTGTCCATGTGTACAATAGTCGGTTCTTGATGTCAATAATTACTCAAATTAGCACATGCATACGCACTAACGCGCATGCATACACACACTTCTCAATCCTATTGGGGTACAACCATTTTAACCCAACATTTATGCCTAAACATAAAATGTCCCTAAAGTCTAACCCTAAACCTAACCGTGACGTGACCTAAACTGAATAGTAACATAAATTCTATGTGGAGCTAATTGCATGTTTTTCCATAAACCCAATCCCTAAGAAATGAATCAAAAAGGGTGTAGCTACCATCTAGAAAACAATTACTCAGGTGTTGCTATCTTAATGTGGAGACTGGTTCCCCAGATGTACCCACAGACCAGGATCCCATGCGCGTACGCACAGAGCGGGTTTGCACTCACACACCTGACACCGGCTGGAATATATCCAACATTGTATCATACGTCAAACACCCTTATGAATTATTTAGTCTGGAAGGATTTTTTAGAGTGATAATAACATACCAGGCTGGTGCTGCACGACTGCAAACAGCTCACCCAATACACTTGCTTAAGCTCTCACTGTCTCCAGTCTATGCTGTGAATCAATACATTGAGTAGGATAAGCTCAGAGAGGAGCTCCGTGAACAATGCCATGCACTGTGCACAGCAGACAAATTTGCTGTAAAAAAAAAAACATTGGCACTTTGTGTTGTTGCCAATGAGAAATATTCTCAGCAAAGATACATGCTCAAACAAGTTTTAAGATAAACATGCACGTATGTGTAAATATGTTACTTAGACTGTCAATAAGTGTGTCAAATATTTTCCTTTTTCTAGGAATAACCGATCGTATAGTGGAATTAATTCTATTTTCAATCAAGGGAGAAGGCCGCTCTGTTATTGTTCATTGTGTAACAGCACAGAGAGCTTCCGGAGCATTACAGCCTAGATATTTTCCGGGTTTTCTCAAGTAGCAAAATGCCTGCAGCCATCTTTTATAGCCACTAACAGGAAGTAGAAGTAACAGCATTACACATTCCTGAGATGAAGTCAAAAACACATACTGTCTTTCCCCCAATTAACTAATTGTGAAAAAACATCATTCATTTCATTAATAACCTTAATTACCGCACATATTCTACAAGTGGAAAAAATATTCTGTTTTTGTCAATGCATTTGTCAATGCTAAGCAAAGAGTAATATAATTTATTCAAATTAGCGGACGTTGTATCTTAGTCATGTAGGTTATGCAAATGTTTTCCTATGAGTGGTTCCCATGGGAATCAAACCAGTTATTCTGATATGTATAGTAGAGTGCATCGTTGACTGAGCCAATCTGAGGACCAACAACATACTAATGAAGAATCCAAATAGTGTCACCCGTGTTATCAGGTGCTCAGTCCTCCATCGTGTTTGCATGTTCAGATGTCCAGCAGGTCAATAGACCGAACTGAGATCAACATAACAGATTAGCTTTCCGCTTTATTAATTGGTAGGTGTAATGTGACGGCAAGGTGGCAGGCATGCATGACTTTGCAAAACCACAATCATGACACTAGGTTACCTGAGCGAGAGCTATTGGTTATTGTTGGAAATACTAATTAAGTCAACTTTGACAAACCTTAAATGGTTCTAAATATCCTCCATTTAGCAATGTTTTTGTGTTTTTGGAGACATAAGCAACAGTAAAGCGGGTCAAATAAACTATTTTGTCATGCACCCCAAATATGACCTCCTAGCAAAATACCCTAATACTTCAGTTGTGTTGTTTTATGCTTTTACATTGTATATTCCCAACAGGCTTGAATGTTTTTGACCATTCCAGACCCATCAGCACCGTAACCCACCGTAACCCACAACCCCAACAAAATAAATTATTGATCTTTTTCGGTCATGAATTAAAAAGTATGATGTAGTCTGTAGATGGCCTGTTCACTGACAAATAAAAGGTACTATTTGGTTCTCCCAGGCTCGGTTTTGGGAACATTATTGTTTCAACTATATTTGGTAATATCATATAGAATCACAACGGCGATTGTCATTGAGATGAAGACAACACAGGGGTATATTGCCATGAAATATTGAGAAGCCACAAAATCGCCTACCCTGGAAGTATCAGCATGAGGAAGTGGATGACTAGCTTAGCTTAATTTCTTTAATGCAGTTACCTGCATCAACACTTTGGGTTATCAACTGTCTGTGTAAACACTTTGAAATAAGGGCTGTCTAAAAAACTCGTGATTGATTAAATGTGAGTCCCAATTGTTACATGAAATTCAAATTTTTGATCGGGACAAGTGTCAGTCTGAAGAGTATCCGTAAGCCGTTATTATCAACATTAAAACAAAAACGGTTTGAAATGTTTTACTTTATGTGCCATTAATCTAGAATATATGAAAGTGTCACTTTTATTTAAATAATGGGGGGAAAATAGTTTCAACAATGATCTAATGTTTTTAATTTTATTTATTTAAGTTGGTTCCTCTAGTGGGTTTCACTTGAATTAAATATAAAGTCAATATAACCTTACTAGCTACGTTTACTGACTAGTGGCTACCTCATTCTAGCTAGCATCTTATAAGACTCGGTATTGCAGGTTATGTCAGATATACATTAACTACACAACGTAACATGCTGTTATGATGCAAGTACATCCACAAACATACCCCATAAGAGAGGCACTCTTGCCGAGGCTAGCGTTGGCTATCAGACATTTTGTGAGTAGTAGTGTGTACACTATCAATACCAGTGCATAACAAATGCCCCCACTGCATTACTCCTCCATTCATGCATAGACAATACAATATATTTTTTATAATAGACAAAAATAAACATATTGGCCTTGTTCCCGCAATTTCCTTGACGCACCATTCATACTTAAGGAATGACTGCATATAAATCACAGAAATGTCGTACCTCCAGCATTTAGGCCAGTCAGAATGGAAAATTAGAAGAAGCTACAGAGTTCCATGAGCGGGAAAACTGTGCATATATCAATTATTAGCCAAGGCTAATAAAATCACTTTATAATCAAATTGGTGTTATTGTGGTGTTAAACAAAGAGAATATCAGTTTTTGCACTTCTTTCCATTTCCTTGTTTTTGTCTCTGTCCCCCTGTTTTATGGGGGTGGAATTTGGACTATGGGCTGGATATTCCTCCCCCTTGTGCTGTCAGACTTCTAATGTCACTGCCATGCGGATCAACAAGTTAATACACAGCGGCTAGGAAAAAACTCCCACGTGGGTCAAACTGTTTAAAGAAACCTAGAGAGGAACCATGCTCTGCTGAGTGGCCTGTCATCTTCTGCCTGTGCTAGGTAAACATTTTATAGTTTAGTATTCATTGAGTCTCTAGCTGGTTTCGGGAATGGGGCTACAAGCATTTCTATTTGGATGTCTCATTTAGGCGGAAATTTAAGAGATTAATAGCACAACAAACATTATGCAGAATACAAACATTCACCATAGTGAGAAGCTTCATTCACCTCCGTCTGCACGTAAAAAGCTATTAAAACTGTAGTAGGCTGGCCAATGAAACGCATAAAAGTTCAAAAGCTGGCTGGACTGGAATGCTAGCGCGTCCATGGCAAATAAATTGAAAATAATCTTTGCTGAGCCTCTTCAAACTTGAATATGCAAAAAATCATTTTTCCTCAAAATGGCACCATGTATTTTTGGGCGAAACAGTAAACATCTGGTAATTTACGGCATCGATTGTACTTAAATTTGCGTTAGGTTAAAATAATAATATAATAATAATTAGTGTAGCGTTTGATGACAGGGAAGCCTGCTGGTCTGTCATATCCCAAAAGGAGGAGTCCTCTAGGTTAAAATGTCCAGATTGATGCAGAAATTATTAAGTACAGAGCTGAAACATCCATTTCCCTCAATAGTTGTCCACTCAATTGGTAGGATAAAATCCAATGTATTTTAAAAATCCCTTTTTACAATGACAGTGGTCACAAAGTGCTTTAACAAAAACCCAGCCGGAAACCAGACAGAGCATGCATCAACGAAGTGATACACAGCGGCTAGGAAACACTCCCTGATTGATCGAATTTACAGAAGAAACCTAGTGAGGAACCTGGCTCTGAGGGTTGGCCAGTCCTCATCTGGCTGTGCTGAGAGAAATTCTAATAGTTTAATAATTATTAAATGTCACAAATTGCTTGCGGTGAAGTGTGGTTAAAGCCAGGCGCAGAGCCAGAATCACGTTTGTGGTATTTTATTCCAAACAGGGAAGGGAAAAACAAATACTTTACACCGAACCGAGAAAAAATACACTGGATAAATAAAATTGCGTTATCAAGCGACTTACTATAAACATCTAAACAGTGCAGACAATCTCCAACACCTCTATTATCGTCAACCAACATTGTGAATATGCAGAGATCTGATGATATTTCTTAAAAATAAGTTGTAAAAAACCCAAGCTAGCTAAGAGCACAGACAAAGCCTTATTTTTGTATATAAAGAGATTTATTTGATTTCTATTAAACATTTGCTAATTTAATTTGTTTTAACATTTCTATTTAATTTTGGTATTTGACATAAAAATATTGCAATTTCACAAAGTAATGTGCAGCGTTTTGTCTAAGTGAGAAATAATATTTTTCATAATATTTTGTGAAAAAATCTAATAATGAGGAAATCGTATTGTGAATCGAGTATCAGGATTTATATCACATATTGAGTTGAGTGAATCATACCATACCTACTTGTAGCTAATAAGTGCTAAACATAGTAAATCTGGCCCAATGTGTTTTATGCACATACGGTTATTTCTTTCTTTTGCACATGATCTGTTCTGAATGATGCTGTATATTTGCTTTCAAGCTGCAGCTGGCCGGTGGCTTCCTGCATACATGTGTTTTCCGTAGCAAACATGATCACTGTAGATATAACACCAGTCAGGCCATTAAACATGTATTACACTGTATAAAATGCTAAACTGTTAATGTTCTTTTTTTAATAACATTTTTGGTAAAAGAAAGACAAATACAGAGCGAATATAAAGGTTCACTAAAGACTATGAAAAACTAAAGACTATAGAAACTGTGAATTGTGTAAACATTTGTTTACAAGTGACTTCCTGTGGCCCCACATCCTGCGGTTGCACAGTTCTCAGAATCATACCTTGATATTTATAATGCTCCAACCAGGATTAGGGGAAGTTGCTTCATTACTGCAACATATTTGTAATCATGTTGCCAAGAAAGTGATCAGGTGGGAATATTTTTTTCACACAATGGTGTTTCTGGTCAAATTTGACAGAATGCCATTAACCCTGTAAAGTCAGGGTTAGGGTTAAATACGAATCAATAAGAATCTACGACTAGATGTTCACCCCATGCCAATCATAAATGAAAGTAAGGAAAGCATTATATATTTTGTGGACTAACGAAACCTGAACATTTTGAGATTTTGACGTGCCAGTAATAGCAGCAATGTGTAGTCATTAAGAAGGAAGAAGCGAATTAAATGTAGGGTTTAGTTCACTTCTTCAACAATCTTTGCTTGATTGTTATTTAATTAGGTGCCATACCACACCTATATAGTGTTAATTGTTCAATAGAGGTGATGTTGTTTTAAGTAAATTGAAATATTATTGCAATTAGCCAACTTTATCCACAGATGATGCATATTTATAGAATATTAAACCTGTCAAAACCAGCCAAAACCTGCCAGAACCCGTAAAAAAATGCCAAAACTTGCGAATACTGTGCACGTGTGTATAAAATGTTCTGGTCGTAAATTATAAGCCATGGTTGCAACCTTATATTCTGAAAGTTGTACATTCACAGTTTGTGTTCGCAAGCAATGATGTTCAAATCTGAAATTCCATATTGCAAGCTTGTACATATTGGTACGTGCTTGCAAGCTTACAAAATTGCGACTTTGTAAAATTGCGACTATGTTTAAACTTCATTGTACATGCTTGTATTGCATGCTAACATAAACTGAATGTACAACTTTGCAAACACGACCTTGCAAGCGCGGCTCTTAATTCACGACGCGCGTCATTTTCGAGACACATGCACAGAGTTTTGTCAGGATTTAATATTCTATACCTACTAACTAGTGAAGTTCGGTCATTCAGGTATCCATTGAAATACCTGAGATCAACCATGTGTTGCTGAGGCAAAAGTACCCAAGCAAAATGTGCTAGTTTTCCTCCCTAACTCTTTTGTGATGTCCTACTCACAAAAACAACCTCATCACACATACACACAGAAATCACAATCAAAGTTGTAGGTGCTCAACCCACCGGAGTTGCTAGAGACCAGGCAGCCCTGTCTAACATGTTATCCATCCATAGATGGTTCTTAGTCGTCTCACTGCCCTCTTAGGGTCCCACAGGCACTGTGGGTATACACACGAGAACCTCTGGCCACAGTGACACAGCTGTACTGTAAGGCAGTGGCATAACTGTGTTATCTATATGCTCACCTGGTTAAATAAAGGTTAACTCCCAAAGGGACTGTTTTAAAAATACTCAGCCTATACAGCCGTCAGATTCAACTCTAAATCTTCAATATCTTCATATTTTTTTAATATTACCAAGTACAGTTGAAAGGTAAAATCCAGTGTAATGTTAGTTAATTCTGTTTCTTTGGTTATGTGTCCAAGAGGAGGGGACATGAGACGTAGAAGCATCTTCCTCATTCACATGCGTCTCTAACTTCTCACTTGATATTTTCACGTCACTAGAACTGTCTTAACAGCAATAGGGGATTTCCACCACGTTCTTTTATTAGCCACACCTGTCAAGTTCTCTCGGATTAGTGGTCATAAAAAAAGGTGACATGGAGAGGAAAATATTCGACAGAATTGAAACACAGCCAGGGCCCTATTGGCGGCAACAACTGAGGTTCCAATTTGTAGAAGGGGGGGTAATGTGGAGTTGGGTGGTCCAGGAGATTAAGTCCCGTGTTGCATGTGTACTGGATGTTTATATCAAAACCACTGCTCTACCAGCAAAATGTTCTCTATCATTTCCTATATTTATGTCAAATGAAGTTTAAAAAAATGTGTAGGTTATAAAATAAGTACATAAGGAGAGAGAACAGAGCAAGCAAGAGAGTTGGCTGATACACTTAGTTACAAGTTAGCTTACCGCCTCAGCTACAGTTTTGAAGTTATACATTTGATCAAATGCTGGCATGTCTCTCTTCAGCTCTTGGTGCTTTGATATCTAATAATTTGCTAGCTAACCCAAATCCAGGATTATAAAACCATTTTGCAGGCAATGGTTTTGAATAATAACGTTCAGTTATGACTCTCTCATAATCGTCAAAGTGGCCAAAGGAGCAAACTACTGAAACTACACTCGAGTCACTATGATATGGTTAATACTGATAATATACAAATAATGTGAGTAAGCCAAACACAATCAAAGCCACATTTTAAAGGACTTGCACACATTCTGTGTAGCTTAGCATCGCAACCCTTACCAACTAAAACCGGAGGCAGACAGCGGACGCCTACAGTACTGAATGGGCATCTGCAATATCTACAAACACCAATGGGCAGAAATAGGTTGTTGATGTTGTTTAGTGTTGTTTGGAGAGGATGTGTAGGTTTGAAAGTTGGCTCCTTCTCAGGCCATTCTGACTCAGGTCCTGATAATTGAACTAAGAGGGTGTTGCTATTATTAGCTGTGATGTCTTCCTGTGTAATTGGAGAGACTGTGGCCTATTAACATCACAAAAATCTGAGGCCTGGCACATTCCATGGGTATAAATAACACACGGGAAGAGATGGTTGATGAAGGGGACAGAGAGAGAGAGAGGGTTTAGACACTACCAATGACTGATTGAACAGCTGTAGACGAAGCACAGTCAGGGACGGCAGAATAAAATAACTTTGTTGCAGCAGGGACGGCCTGTAATTCAAAAGTGGCATTATTCTGTATTACATTCTGTAGTTTCCGTACAAAACCAAGAAACTCTCAAGTCACACACAATATAATAAAACCACAAGAGCAAGATAGGTGATATGACAACGTTTCACTAAATTCTTGTTCCGCACAAACAACTTGAACTGTTAAAATGATTGCCTAGAAAATTGAATGAGACGGGCAATAAAAGTCTGTATTGTCAACATGAGATTTTAGAAACTTTTTAAACTGTATACTCATCTGATCTGCTGCAAACTTTTCAGTTTTCACTGTAAGCCTGGATATATGGCATAAAAACGGTGCCGGCAAATCCTACAAACAAACCAAAAGCCTAGACATATATGCATCTGTTTGCTCTTAAAACCAAGAAGCATCCATAAGTCCTTTTCACATTGTCACACGGAAATGAACCAAAATGTAACTGTGCAGATATTTTCCCAATATTCTTTTCAGCAGAATTCCAGTAACCATGATGAATGTGTAACCAGGCCCTCCTGTCAGGAGGAAACAGGACTGTGTACAGCTGATCATGTCACCAAGAGCCATATGACTGTTATAATGTTTAGTTGTAGTTTTTTATACAACTGAAGGGCTTTGGTTTATTAATTAGTACAAAGCCTAATCAAGCTCTGTTGGCATGACAACAATTTCTCAAAAAATTCTATGCGAGACAAGTGTATAAATACTAGTGTTAACAATGATTTTAAACATTTGGATTGAACCACTCTGCCACTGGCAAATTTCATTCTTTTAATATTTAGATTGAACATATGCCTGTAATGTCTAAACATTTGTGTTCATATGAGTTGAGCCAAGAACTTAAACAGGTCAATGTGTCTGAAGCCAATGACTTTATCAACCTAAAACAACAAAGAAACAAAATTCTTTGTCTACTTTCCTTTTTATCTGGAAACAAGCTAACTTTAGAAGCATTGAAAAATCGGCTTGGATATAGTCAAGATAAAATCAGATAACCTGGGACAATACAGCGCTTTATGACAGTACAAAAGGAGTGCACACTTTATTTTGCAAGTGCATGTAAGAATGTTCATGATCTGTAGATGTTGGTGACCAACTGTCAAATAACCTTTCATGGGTCATAGAATGGGTTTGTTATTACAATCACAGGTGTCCACTAGTATACATCAGGCATATCACATTTAGGACTTAATGTTGATCTTTATCAAAACATTTCCTCCAATTTATGACCCATTAAATCAAAAAAGTGTATTTGCATATTTCATTAAATAATTTATAACCGTTATCAAAACATATATTAGTGTCTACATTCAACTGGTTAAAGTTTTTCTATGTGCTCTACCAATAATGTATTGTTTTAATTGCTATGGATGTTTTAACCTCAGACGTTGATATGAACCCTCTCCATTTAATAATGTCCATTTTACTCATAATGTTTCTTACCAGTTTTAGCCTTACAACGTTACAATATTTACACTCCTAATAGTCACTACAACAAAATTAGAATTCCTAATTCATATTCAGATTTGCATAACGCTGGAATCACTACACTTGGTGATGTCATGTCTCTGAATCGAACGTTTCAACAGACTCCAAATGGTTTGTAAGGCAGGTTTACCAAGATAATACTAGAAAGGTGTTACAAACCTGTCATACAATCAGCTGCAAGAATAATGATCATTTCAATATAATACACACCTGTGTGTAAAAAAGTGTAGTATTCAGGGCCGTGAAAAAAATAAAATAATTAATAATTCATCTTCTGTAGTTAACCACTATTAATCGTCCTTTCAAATAGTGCACTTAAATTGAAATATATATCATTCACATCAGTCATAAGTCAGCTGCCAGTAAAGTTACCTGTGACCGTTAGGTGCTTGTGAGTACTCAGTTCCAAAGGGTTAACGTCTAGATCTAACTATGGGCGGTTCCTGAGGCTTTAAAACGAAAACTGTGTTAACAGCTACAAATAAATGGACAGCATTAAGTATTTTAAAGTCATCGCACAAGTAAAGAAATGCACTTTGACAGCACTAGGATTATTCAATGGCACATGTTTAAAGAAATGATGACATGAAGACATTATAAGTGATTAGGGCTTTAAAATAACCAGGATACACATCAGTATGTCTTTATTAGACCTACCTTCTCCCAGGTCTAGGACGGCAAGCACAGCGCTACTTCGCGCCTCCCCAAGGCAGTTGTTGGCGATGCAGGTGTAGAGGCCGGCGTCACTGGGCTTGCAGTCCCTGATCCAGAGGCCCCCGTACTCCTGGTTATCCATATTCAGCAAGTCATCATTGTGGTACCAGTAGAGTGCCGGCTGGGGATCTCCGGCCACTGCCACCTTCAGGCGGATGTCACAGCCGGTCCCAACGGCGGCGTTCCTCATTTTGCGTACAAACATCGGAGCGGTCTGTGTGGGGAACGCGTAGGTACCCGAGTCTGGCTGGCTGTGGTTAGGGTTCGCTTTGGCCCGCTTTGGTGGGATGACTGGGCTTGGGACGCTGCGCGCTCCTTCGTCTGCTCCCTTCTTCAGGGTCATCTGTATCTCTGTCTTCTTCATTGTCACAGTGTTGAATTCTTTTGATAGGATTAATTGTGTATTTAGAGTGTGCCTCAGTGGTTACGAGGCCCTTCAAATGGTCTAGCTTGTTGGTAGTTTACTGAGTGATATGAGAGCTGATTAGAAGTAGGTTTCCATCTAGATAATTTAGAGTATTCTAACGAATCTTTAACTTTTAAACAAAACTTAACATTGAGGTATTTTGATTTTGCTTGTGTATTGCTAATAATATCCATGTATCTTCTGCTATGAACATCGTAAAGCCAATAAACGGAAATTAAATTACATTACTTTCAAAGAATCTACGCTGCCGCATTTTCTTTACACACCTTTTGAAGTCCAAGTGGGAAATAAATGAAAAAACAAATATATCATTACCAAGCAAACAGATACACCTTGTCCCCGCATTCGTACCCAGTGGTATTTTTAGGACAAGTCCCACAGTATCATGTTGCTTAAACAGCTCCCAGCATTGCCTTTTGAACGTTGCTCTTTCTTTGCCTGTTCCCTGGTTGGTTTCCTGTGCGTCTTTGGCTTGAACACGTTGAGAATAAACCAAAGAAAAAGTGCGTTGGAGTCTTGTAAATCTGTTAAAGACCAATCCCTTTGCCGTATGAACTTTAGGTTTAAATGTTTATGACAAACGTGTCTTATCTCCAGTTAGTTAGGCACCACGCTCAGTCACACCAAATGAACTCTTCGTTCTGTCTCAAAAAGCTAAGCGTTCTCACTCATGATCGCAACCCTACTCTGCCAGGCAAGTCCTTAGAGGCACAGACGGCCACAGAACTAGAAAGCATCAAAATGACAGCTGCATGCTGATATGTCTGCCCTGACCCCCTCAGCTCCCGCCTCTTGTCATTTTTAACCAACCATGAAGTCTTCGGAGCATGTTCGACAATTCCACAGTGACCAGAGAGGAAAAGGTTGATAGCATTTGATTTCTAGGTCAAAGAAATCCAAGAAATGTACTGTAGTTGGCAGTAAAATCCACACAAAAAACTGTTCCATTAACTCACAATAGTATAAACAAAGGCATCCAATTTATTTTACATACTAGTAAATAAAAGTGTAAAACATTAAGCAGGCACACACTCTGTAACAATACATTTGAAATCATCGAGACTACAGGTGAGGCATTTTCTTTTTTACAGTACGCAAGAACAGTATGCAGTATGGACATAGTGAAATAAAACAAAAAAAAGTTTTTCGATGAATATATCACTAATTGCTGGCATATGCCATGCATGCATTTCCATTGTTCATATTTTCTATCATAAGGTCTCAATGGCATTCAGTTAAATCTTATTCATTTCTAAGCTATGCTTTGATTGTACTAGATAATATTTATGAAGTTAACTTGAAGTGGCTAACAGAGTCCCGGTAGTCTAGATGTTGAAAGTGGTTGCTGAATTAGATAGTAACAGAGTTCCACCACATTTGCAGTGTTGTTTGAGTTCCAATTGACCAGTACAGTCCATGTGAATTTTGCCGGGCAGAGAATCCTATTTGAAACTGTGTTTGACTGAGGTAAAGCAGGTCAGCAATCATCTAGCCTGACTAGTTTGTGGCCCTTAAGCTACGTAGGGCCTAGACTGATGACAGATGGGAGCAGATTACACCTTTTCTATGGTATCCGCTGCCAGCTTACTCAGCATAATTCATAACAATAATATTGTCCACAGCAATTCCTTCTTTGCTTTCTGACTAGCTGGTATTTCGGTAGTAAGTGAATAATGTTTTTAGTTTTTGGTACTAAAACCAATCTTACAAAATTTCCTTTAAGCCCCGGGCCATACCAACTAAGCAATATTATAGTTGATTGATAGAAGTATTATCAATTCATCTTTTGGTCCAGTGGTCTAAGTTGCTGACGCTGGTCCACATTTACTTCTGCAGAACTGGTGTAAATCCAGCAGACTGATGTTCAGAAAAAAAACTGCTATCCAGGCAAAGCATACAAATGCTTAAAATCGTTATCTTTGAAGGCATTCTTAATCTAACATCTTTTTTTAAATATACAGAAGATCAAAAGCATGACTTCCCATATAAAAGCAATTATACATGTATAGAAAAACAAGGTCAAACCGAGCAGTACGACAGTGTTTTAAAATCCCAGATTGCTGACATACGTGCGGTCAGTTGTGAAACTGTACTTCTGCACACGTACACAGCGTTCATGCGTCATAAGTTATGATCGGGGGGAAATCCGCTTGTGCTCTGTGATCACATGAAGGTAGAGGTGGCCTCCGATGTCAGCGAGATGGATCGCGAGGCCCTGGTCACAGACGCTCGTCGTTTAAACACACCCGCTTTCCGGAGCATCTGTAGTAGCTTCCTCCTGAACTTCTCGCCGACAAAAGCATACAGAACCGGGTTCACGCAACTATGAAAGAGTCCGAGACTCAGGGTGGCGAATAAGGCCTTGTCGACAGCCATCTTGTCCTGGCATCTGTGCTTCACCAGGTTTGCTCTGAGCAGGGTGTCCACCATCAGCACCAGGTGGTAGGGCGTCCAGCACAGGAGAAAAGCTACCACCACTGCCATAATCACCCTCATAGCCTTCTGCCTCTGGAAGCTGCCTCGGGTCCTCAGGAGCCGAACTACTGTCACCCCATAGCACGCCAGCATGATGGTCAATGGCAGGACAAATCCTAACACGTGCAGGAGCCCCCGTGTAGCTAGCCGCCAATTATCTTGTCCCTCCTCTGCATAATTCACGGAGCACATTGCTAGCGTTTCACCATTGGGTATTTCAACTTCATTGAAGAGCACAGGCAGGGACAGCAGGCTGCCTACGAACCAGACGGCGGCGCAGGCACCCCAGCTTACTAATCGGCGGCGAGCGGCCTTGGGTGCCTCCATTGCATGAACAATCACCAGGTAGCGGTCCACGCTAATGCATGCCAAAAACAGGATGCTCGAGTAGAAGCTGATCTCCTGGAAGACGCTGACAAGTTTGCACATGACATTGCCGAATACCCAGCCCACAACGTTAGAGGTGGCAAAGAATGGCAGCCCGAAGGCCAGCAGGATGTCGGCCACCGCCAGGTGTAGGAGGTATATGTCGGAGGGAGATAGCGGCTGCTTGCTTAAACCGATAACAAAGCAAACTAATAGGTTCCCTGGAACGGCCAAGAGGAATACGAGGATGTCGAAGGCACATAACACTATCATCACAGAAGAGGACACGGCGACATTTTGGCATGGTTTGGTTGCTTCGTCAAACTCATAGTTATAGTCGCTGTAGTTGTAGCCAGCGTAGACGTCAGCCAGGTCAACGAAACTTAATTGCTTAGAAATGCTAGAGTCTGAAAAAAGATATACAAAGAAAAGTAATAGATTAGTTGTTCTGCACACACAATTGATCTGGCCACATACTCATACATGTCCTTAATAACATGACTCAGTGTTCCTTTGAATAAAAAGTGTAAGCAATAATTCGGTAAGATCACTGCAGCCGCATTTTAAAAACCTATAAAACAACATGATTTTATTATAATGTAGAATTGAATGTATAGGACTACATTCATATTGGGAGATTATTAATAATAATGTTTATGCTAGGAGCCAGGTATATTTGTTGCACACCAAGAAGCACACATTATGACGTCCATGTGAGTTGTGAAAATTAATTTCATCATGATTTGTTTTTTATTTCGCCAAGACTCCATGTTGTACAGATCGCGCTACAAGTCAGTTTTATCAGTATTCGCGGTGGGTTACTAATCACATTTGGAATACAGTATAGAGCTTTGTTTATTGAAACCCATGGCTCTCGAATTACCTATTAAGATATGTGCCGATTGCTCCACTGTAGAATGCATAATAAAAAAAGGTAAATATGTTACTGTTATCTAGCAACTGTCTGAACATTTTGTACAACAAACCGTGGCGTTCATCTTTAAAAAATATAATTTAGTGGAGCGTGAATTCCAATTTCTACCGGAAATTTGTGAATGGTTGTGTCAAAAGGAAATTATAAATGTGTTTATGTTGTTGGTATGTTCTATATGCAAGGTTAGCAAGCTTACGATGTTTAACAATGAGGTTTTTTGGTATTTACTTATGGGTGCATAGCTGGTAGTGGCATCTGGCACCAAACACCACATGGGCTTAATTAATGTTGTTTTGCAATATTCAGTGAGCACCATAATTCAATGGACAGTGACATTGAGTGTGTGTTTTCGGCCACTCGTTTTGACAGACAACCCTAATACTTTACATAATAAAATTCAAGAAATAAATATAAAATTCAAGAAATAAATATTTCTAGTAACAGGAAAAGTTTGTGCTCAAAAGTCATTTGAAAAAAATCACAGGTCTGAAATGTTTATCTGTGCCTGAAAGCAGGTAAATGATCAAGATTGCAGGCCGATATATCTGTGTATCGCAAATGTATACGCACTGCTGAGCCAAAACATTATGACATTATCGTGTGATAACATGCATCATCTCCTAACATGGGCAGATGTCAAGGTCTGGGTAGGCTAGATGGTAAGCGAACAATCAGGTCTTGTAGTCCTGTTGAATGCAGGAGAAATGAGCAGGAGTAGGGAGATTGGTGCTGAATTGGCTTATAAGAGAATATAGACAATTTGATGAAAATGTAATGGAATGTCATAAAAATCAAGCTGTCAAAATCAGCATGTAATGCTCAAAGTACTAAAACAGGTTTCATTAGGGATTGTGTGTAGGATCATGGAAAAGAAACAAAATGCACTGACTTTCCGAATGCATTGTTTAAAAGACATTGAATCCATGCATGAGATATTTCTATGAGCGTCATCGTTGTTCTGTCGCATTCATTAAAAAGTGAACTCAGTGTCAGGACGATAGCTAAATTGAAGTAAAGTAACTGACATCAAATACCACACACAGTAATACGTCTGTGAGGGTACTAAGCAAAAATCACATTTACATAGTTCCAAATTATGTCCGTGGTAATAGGTTTTCCGCTCGTTGTGTTTATTTTCAGGTTTTAGAGTACAATCTCATTTTAGCATCACAAACACACAGAAAAAAACTTTAGTAACAAACTGAAAAAATAAAGGTTGCTACTAACACCTGGAAAAAGCTAATCCTCCGAAATGTGCCTCACCATGCAAGTATGTAGATAAAGTTGAGACAAATATAAATCATAGCTCTTGAAAATCTTCCTGGGATACCTCATATATAAATACGCATGTGACCTCTTGTAGGAATTAACAAAAAAACGTACCGGTCATGTTGATCATGTCTTGCTTTGTGGATTGTACTGTGTGAACTGCTGTCTGTCACAAGAGCACTTGAAGAATTAAACAGCCCCAACCCCCCTCCAACACACAAACACACAACAGGAAACTGGTTGCATGATCAATTTAGAATCTTGCATTATCCTAAACGACAGATGACAAGCTGTATCCTCTAATCACAAATGTAATGGAATAGTTTAGGACAAAATTTTATGTTTACAAGATATTTCAAAGTGATTTTGTACAGTGACTGGTGTATATATAGCATTAATGTAAGAAAAAATATGCAGGCTCGAGAAAAAAATCTGTGTGAAAGACTTTTAATACCAACCAATGTTAACCAACCACACAATATTTAAATAAGAGGTTGCACCAGTACATCATTTGATCAAGAGCTATAACAAATATATATTTTTAAATAGTTAGTTTTTATTAGATAAATTCTAAGCTCTACTTAAATGAACTGAATAGTGTTTTTTCTACCTTATATCTCATTAATCTCTGTAATATGTTAAATAAATGCTTAATAATATAGACATATTTAGGTGCATCACAATGTAAACCGTATTTCAATTAACATTTTAAATTGTTATTGTCATGACCATATAAAAAAGAACATTTTGTTAATGTATTGAAGTCCTTTTCTTTATAACTTGGTTGGAAGTTGGTAGAGCGTGGCCGTAGAGCGTGGCCGTAGAGAGTGGCCGTAGAGCGTTGCCGTAGAGAGTGGCCGTAGAGCGTGGGAGAGTGGCCGTAGAGCGTGGGAGAGTGGCCGTAGAGCGTGGGAGAGTGGCCGTAGAGCGTGGCCGTAGAGAGTGAGAGAGTGGCCGTAGAGCGTGGCCGTAGAGAGTGGCCGTAGAGCGAGGCCGTAGAGAGTGGGCGTAGAGAGTGGGCGTAGTGCGTGGCCGTAGAGCGTGGCCGTAGAGAGTGACCATAGAGCGTGGCCGTAGAGCGTGGCACCTGCAATGCAAATGTTGTAGATTTGATTCTAATAAACGGCCAATACGAACATGTATGAAACTTCATACTGTAGGTCCTGAATGGCATTCATCCTTCCGTCCACCCTAAACACCGTGACACTGGGCCATCTAAAGGAGAATGCTAACTTTATCTGTGGGGAAACTAAATTGTTCATGGGGAGCGCTTCTGTCTTGGTCACATTTATTTTATAACCTGAATAAAATCCGAAGGTCTCAGTACATTTCATTAAATTTGGGATAGACTTTGTAGGGTTTGAGATATACACAATTACATCGTCTGCATGTAGCGACAATCTGTGTTCCTCTCCGCTCACCTCAATACCGCTAATATCTGTGCTATCTCGTATTAACTGTGCAAGGGGTTCTATACTGAGGGCAAAAAGGAGAGGCGAAAGTGGGTCCCCCTGTCGGCACCCCCTCCCCAACTGAAATTTTTGTGAGAAACACCCATTTACCTTTACTGACGCTTTTGGGGACGAGCACAACAGTTGAACCCACTTAACAAAGCCAGGACCTAGACCGTATTTCCTCCAAACTCTAAAAAGGAAAGGCCATGACACACGGTCAAAGGCCTTTTCGGCGTCCAGGGCTAGTGCCATACATGGCACTGGTTTCGATTTGGCATAGGACATAACATTCAGTAACCGACGAATATTATCAGACAGCTGGCGTCCATTAATGAAGCCTGTCTGGTCTGGGAGCACTAGAGTTGTAATAACCGATTTAAGTCTCTTTGTCAATATGGAGGTCAATATTTTACAACCTGAGTTTAGAAGTGCTATGGGTCTATATGAACCGCACTCTGTAGGATCCTTTAGAAGCACTATGGGTCTATATGAACCGCACTCTGTAGGATCCTTTAGAAGCACTATGTGTCTATATGAACCGCACTCTGTAGGATCCTTTAGAAGTGCTATGGGTCTACAGTGTTGGGAAAGTTCACTTTCTACATGAACTAGTTCAAAGTTCAGTTCACAAATTTTAAAATGAATCGAGTTCATCGATTTTTATAAATTCTGTGCACGTGTCCATATTTGAGTACAGTTTCTTATAAAAAGTGGCAAAAGCTCCCGAGATCTCATCCGGTTTGTACAGAAAGGGCTTATCTGGGTTGTTATTTTTAATTTTCTGTACAACTGTTAAGCTCGTCTGTTTTTTAAGTTGGAATGCTAACAATTTACTAGCTCTACTCCCATGCTCATAATAGCGCTGTTTTAGGAATCTTAAATTTCTCTCGGTAATATCTGTGAGCAAATCTCCCAAGGCCCTCCTGGCTTCATTTAGCCGAGTTAAATCGTTTGTAGATAATTGACTTTTATGTCTCTGTTCTAACTGTTTAATTTGTTCTTCAAGTTCTCTACGTTTGGCTTTTCTAAGTCTCGCCTTAGCTGATGCGAATGAGATTATCTTTTCCCTCAAAACCACCTTGGCTGCCTCCCACAAGATCACTGGTGATGTCCCACTCGTATCGTTAAAGTGAAGGTATTGATCCAATTCTGCCTTTATATGATCTTTAAATGTATTATCATTTAGAAGTGAGACATTTAGACGCCATAAACTTGGATTGTAACATCTACCCAGATCCCAAATCAAACTAACCGGGGCATGGTCACTTAGGGTTATGTTATGTATTTTACAATCCAGGACTCTGTAAGAGTCATTTTTAGCGACAAAGAAATAGTCAATCCTGGAGTATGAGGAGTGCGGGTTTGAATAGAATGTGTAGTCCCGGACTTTTGGGTGTATATGTCTCCATGCATCGATGAGAGCTAGGTCCTCCGTCATTTGTTTTAGAATCCTACTGACCCCTGTAGGCGTGGCAAATCATGGTGGGTTTTTATCCATCCTATTTGACAAAATCAAAATTATTCCATTTGCCTTTTCTATAATCAATTCACTAATTCTCTTAAAGAATGTAGGATTGTTTTCGTTTGGAGCGTATATATTCAGCATAGAGACAGTCACACCGCAAATGGACCCATTCACCAATATAAATCTCCCCTCTTTATCCGTAACTTCTGAATGTAAACAGAACTGCAGCAAGCTGTGCAACAATATTGCCACCCCACGCCTTCTCCCTGAACCATGAGATGAGAAATATACTTGGCTGGCCCATGACCTCTTAAGTTTCATATGCTCAGAATCTGATAGGTGGCTTTCTTGTATAAAGGCTATTGTACATTTAAGATGTTTAAGCTCGTTGAGAATGTTTTCCTCTTTATGGGGCTATGTAAGCCCTTAACATTATAGCTAATTACTCTTATGCTGTCCATTATACAAACCGTTTATTACACATTGCAGCTCTATGTGATCTTGAGGTTCTTTGTTATACATATCCCATGTTATAAAATAATACCTTAACACGAACACTGTAACTATACACATAATAACAACCTGTATCCAAACTTCCAGGTTGGTCACCCATAAACGTATGGGTCTTCCTTGCAGTAACATTAATAAAACAATATAATGTACACGCGTTGACCATGAAAAAACGTTTTTTGCAAGGAAGTGAAGGATTATCCAGAACCTCCATAGAAGGATCTGGGCCTTGACTGCAAGTTCTTTATTGCAGTCCCGCAGTAAATCTGTGTCCCCTCCAACCATCACAGATGTCCTGCGTTCATGTCTCCCGCTCTTGTCGCAGACATCTTTTCTTAATCCGCCACTGGAAAGAGTTTAGTGCCATCGCCTTTACACACACATGGAGCCATTATCCACCAAAACAGAAACCCAGACTCACCTTGTTACTTCTCTCTTTCCCTTCTATGTTGTGCCCCCTACTCACCAGTTTAATAATCTAAATATTCTCCACAGTTCTGTCCTTCATAGTGCATTTAGTTCACACTATTTGTAAGAATGTTAGCCTTTAGAGTTCCTCCTTATCAAGGTCGTGAGTCAGGTAACTATTATCACCATAGTTTCATTATGCGTCCTCTCCCAGACCAGCTATAAACTGGTAGACTGCAGCAGGCGTATTGGAAGTGTGTGCGCGTCCTCCGTGCGTAACAAGCAGCTTGGCTGGATAAAGCATCCTGTGTTTGTCGACTCCCCTCTCTCTCAGCTTCTGCCGCACATCATAGAAGTCGCGCTGTTGTTTATATACTTCGGCCGATAAATCCGGGTGAAACCTGATGTTGTTATTCTTGTAGATCAGCTGGCCTTTTGCTCTCGATGCTCTCCAAACGCGCTCCTTGTCTCGGTAGTTTTGAAACTTCACAATGAAGGTTCGCGAGGAGGAGGTGGGGCCGCGCGCCGGTCCGGTAATGCGGTGAGCCCTCTCCAGAATCACCGGCGGCTGCACACTCAGATTTTCGGTAAACCACTTTTCCATAAAGGTGCAGGAATCCGTCCCCTCCTCCTCTGGTATACCCACGATTCTCATGTTATTGCGGCGACTTCTGTTTTCCAGATCATCTGCCTTAGTTTCCAAAAACTTAACCTTTCCTTCCAGCGCACTAACTTTAGTTTGCAGGCTGTTAATTGAGTCCTCCGCCGAGGATACCCGTTCTTCAGCCTGTGTTATGCGCCCGTTGCACTCACGTATGTTCGCCTGAATATCCTTAACAGCCGTTAACACCCCGCTAATTTCTGTATGAAAGTCCTGCTTGAGGGATTTAATGGCTTGCATAATATCGGCGCTGGTTACTTCTTTCACCTGTGCGCTGTCCGTGTCCATCAACATGGCGTCACCGTGCTCGGGTTCAGAGACGCTGTCTTCGCTAACTTGAAGTTCCAGAGAGTTTAGCGATTTCTTAGGCTTGTTCTTCGATGCTCCCCTGGGCATGATTAAGTTATACTGGCATTAGGTTGACTTTAAGTAGTTATAAGACAGTAATTGGGCGGTTTTGCAGCAATTATCTGAAGTTCAGCGACAGAGCGAAGAGAAGTGCTGTCGTTCAGCTTGACGCCATAACCGGAAGCCTACCATGTATTCTTAAACCCCAAGGATACAATTCTTATTCTTTAGAATCCAAAAACATGCCCGTTGGTAAACATGCCTGTTGGTATGCCCGTCTTCACCTCCTTTTCCATGCCCGTTGGTATCCTTTATATACTCTATCATTGTTTATCACCATGGGTTAAGGTTATAGACGTATACAGAAGTGGGTATGTGACCATTACTAAATATGCTCACGCTGTTGTCCTCCATCATTGCATTGAGTCAAGGGCACCACACATGCGTTTGGTCATCAGTAGTTTAGGAGATATCAGTAATTCCATTTTACAACACAATACATAAACTCACAATACACCAAATGCTATCTTTAAAAAACATGCTCAATGGACTCATCATATAATATATGCTGCTAAAAAAAACGAGGGGAACAATTGAATCACACATTGGGTCTCACTGAACAAAATATATAACATATTGTGCATTGTGTAATTCGGTGAGAGCAAAATGGTCAATGGCAACCAAAATAACCAACCGATTGAAGGCTAAATTTAAACTCGAAAATTAAAGTTAACAATTGAAATCACAGGCTATTCCAACTTGCATGGATTCCAACAAGCAACTCATAATGTGACGCTGTTGTGTATATGCCCCTCACGTGCCTGTATTTACTCCCTGGATCAAGGCATCAGCGTTTGATACACCAATACATAACCCAGAGGTTCTCAACTGGATTCAGGCCTGTTAAACATGAGGGCCGGTCAAAAGGATCACTGCCTTCATCATCTAGGACCTGCCTAAACACTCTGGCCACATGAGACAGGACATTGTCCTGTACAAGGAGGAACCCAAAGCCCACTCCACAGTACGTTCTAATGATGGATGTGAGTATAGAATGTACCCTTCAGGAGTCAGGGAACCATTGGCTAGCACATGGAGGTCAGTGTGACTGTACACAGACATGCCCAGAACATTGCAGACCCACTGCCGAACCGGTCATTCTGAATAATGTTGCAGAAAGCATAATGGCTATCCAGACTCGTAAACATGCACTCAGTGTGAACCTGCTCTCATCTGTGAAGAGAATGAGGCACCAATGGCAGACCTACAAATTCTGATGTTCTCTGGCAAATGCCTTAAAGCTACTTAGTGCTGGGCTGAGAGTACAGATCATGAAGTCCGTTTCTGACAGTTAGGTATGAAACAGGCACACAAGTTGCACGCTGGAGGTCATTTTGTAGGGCTCCGGCAGCACTCCTCCTCGCACAAAGCAGCAGATACCTTTCCTGCCACAGGGTTGATGCTCTTCTATGGCCGTGCCCTGCTGCCCTGGACTACCTGTGCCGCCTGCAGGTACAGCCTAGTGCACCGGTAATGAAAAGTACTCAAAAACGCTCAACTAGAAAACCAGTCCGGAGTGCTAAAGAGCCATTGCCTGTGGCCACCAAATGCAAAAGCATCCTTCTGACAGCAATCTCTGCTGGAAAAAAACAAAGCTCTGTTAAGAGTGGCCCAGGTACCGTACTTAGTTACTCCAGACAGCCAAATCGAGCAGGTCTTGGTTTCTACCATCTTCCATTACATGATCCTTATTTTGACCCCGGGAACTTTCAATGACATAGAATTGAAAAGTCAATCCAATGAAATGTAGACAGGTGTGTACTTATAATGTGCAATATAATCAATATTTAAAATTGCTTGTAATAAATATGTAAATCCATGCAACGTGTTTTTAAACCACTAATTACAGAACAGTTAAATCTCCAGTGACCACAGCTTTTAAACCAGAAGTGAAACTATGCTAATTATGTATAAAACAAGCAATATCTGATCACTGCCAGGGGAAAGGGCAGTATGCCAATCCAACTTCCAGCTGCTCGAAAATGAAGCACTGTGAAATACCTCACAAACCAAAGGATGTGTGGCAATGTCTTACAAAACAAGTTTCAGAACATTGGACAACAAAGAAAAAAAGTTCACATTAGATCGATTCCAAATCACACTTTCATTTACATTTCTGAATAATATTTTAGTAAATTTAATTTACTTAATGAGAATCCCCAAATCCTTGGATTAGACCAAGATAAAATGTCTGGTCTTTTTAACCATTACATCTGCTTATAAATTAGTACTCTGTAGTTTATTTTAAAGACACCGAAGCATAGATAATACTACATAAAGCATAAAGAGAAAATGTTAATTAATTTAGTGGTAAAACCTTGTTAAAGACTGAGAAAAACCTATCAGAGCAGCTGCCAAAAAGTCCCCAGTAAGGTATGCAGAAGTGGTAGTGGTAGACACACTAGAGAGCGCTGTAGAGTTCTGTAAAAAAATATATACATCACAAAATGCATTAATATTGTTAGAAAATTGTTAGTTAGATACTTAACTCAGGGCAGTGGGTGATCTCTGGGGGTAATTCAGCAAGTTTCAATTTAGGTGTTTTAGTCTACATAATGCAAGCTTTATAGTCCAGTATTAGGTTTATTGACTGACTAACTATATCACACCGACATTCAGGTAATTAGTTCAGGATTAGGTTTATTGACTGACTATACCACTCCGACGTTCAGGTAATTAGTTCAGGATTAGGTTTATTGACTGACTATCTATACCACTCCGACGTTCAGGTAATTAGTTCAGGATTAGGTTTATTGACTGACTAATTATACCACTCCGACGTTCAGGTAATTAGTTCAGGATTAGGTTTATTGACTGACTAATTATACCACTCCGACGTTCAGGTAATTAGTTCAGGATTAGGTTTATTGACTGACTAACTATACCACTCCGACGTTCAGGTAATTAGTTCAGGATTAGGTTTATTGACTGACTAACTATACCACTCCGACGTTCAGGTAATTAGTTCAGGATTAGGTTTATTGACTGACTAACTATACCACTCCGACGTTCAGGTAATTAGTTCAGGATTAGGTTTATTGACTGACTGACTATACCACTCCGACGTTCAGGTAATTAGTCCATCCTAGAATAATACTGAATACCTTTACAAGTGACATTTCACTAGCAGTGTTGAGCAGCAGGTAAGAATTGTCTTGTTTGCTTTGTGTGTCCTTTGCATGAGACTAATAAACTTGGTATTAGCATTATCTCCAATTTGACTTCATACCATACAAACAATCAGGTTTCAGTTCACTGTTCTTTACAAATACCATTTATGACAGCTTATGGTACATCACAAACACACTCATTCACCACTTCACTCAGAATTTATACACAAACATAAAAAAATGAATCTGTCAAATTTAATTGGGCGAATCCCTTGCCAGTTTTTCTTAATGGTCCCACATAACAAATGTATTGCTCACAACTGGACCAAAAACGAATCCTGATAACGATGTAGCCAACATCTGCGGCAAGTGTAACAGTTAAAAAACACCTTTACTTCCACAGAGTCACTTTGATTACATTTTGGTTGAGAATAGCAAGCTTTTCAAAAGGGTAAGCGCATTCCCTCTGTCCAAAAGGTCCTTTGTCAAAAGGCTCTCCTCATCTGCAGTAGTCAGTTCCTGAATCAAATGACAGCAATGATTTTCACTATAACTTATAGAATAGAAAGTGCATCTAGTGTTCAAGTAGGGTGTAAAGTTTCAGCCAGGGAGGCACGACGAGAGGTGCCAACACTGGCAGAGAATTGGCATGGTAACCGTGGTGGGTGGTAGAAGGCATACTTCAGATACAGTTTGGCAAGTCTGCAACCGTGTTCATTTTCTGTCCAGAATGATACGTAGAGGTGGTTTATGCAACTGATGGCACATCCAAAATACATTAGCTCAACTAGAAAACAACAATGTTGCTTAGGTTAAGCTAATGTAGATAAGCGGCACGTTAAAAACAAGTATTTGTCAAAAGGTCTGGCTTGTTTAAAAGGGATGTAGGGGGGGTGTAGGAGGTGGGTTAAGCATAGGTGAAGTGAATGGATTCTGTAATGGCAGTTTTATCTCTTGGCTCGTCTAGGGTCTCTGCCATTGCTAATGGTGACCGAAGGCTTAGGGGTGCTGGGAGCTCCCACGATGGACACCGGAGGGGCACCGTTGCCAGGGGAACGCCCGTTGGTTCTTCCCACGCCCCCAAAAGCATGGTCACAAGGAGCGACTGGAGAACTGTTGGCATTTGCAAATGGTACCGAGGCACCATTACCTGTGAAAAGACAAAGGTTTGGTGAAGACGCCAAGAGCAGTAGTGGAGATTAAACATGTAGATCACAATCTGGGAAGACAATTTACATTTGGCAGCTGAATCTCATATCCCAATAAATATAGCAGACACCCATAATTGGACAAGTCATAGAGCAATGGTCATCAACCCAGCAGTTGGAGAGCTACCGTCCAGGTGGTTTTTACTCCAACTGCATGTATATACACACACACACACACACACATATACAGCCTCCATACACAAATTAACTAATTATTAGTTGCTAAAATAGGGTTGAAGTGAAAACCACCAGGACAGTAGTTCTCCAAGAGCAGGGTTGGATCGGGTCTAGAGATCAGCGTTACATGACAACAGTTTAACAAAAAGACTAAATGCGACTTAAACTGCTCAGTATGTTTGCACCAACAGAACAAACTATCAAAGACTGCCCACTGGGAACGGAAATAAATATTTTCTAGTTGATTGTATACACATGGTGGCCACAGGTACTGAGAGAGTAAAAGGCAATTTCAAATTCAAGGCATATGACAGCTTTTATTTCTGTCTTCAACACATTCGTTAATACCCACTAAAAATAACAGCATCAGCAAACCTTGTGGAGGTGCTGGATGAAACAGACACAAAGTATCTATATCCACAGTAAAACAAGTCCTATATCGTATCATTACATGAAAGGCAGATCAGCAAGGAAGCCACTGCTCCAAAAGAATAAAAAAAGCCAGACGATGTTTTGCATTTACACACAGGGACAGATATACTTTAACAAAAATAACCATTGGCCATAAAAACAATTGTTTGAAGGAAAAGCAGAGGCTTGCAGGACGATGACCACCATCCCAAGGGTGCTTTGCTGCATTTCACAAAATCAATGTGTAAATATCGAAGCAATGCCTCAGGACATTTGTCAGAAACTTCCAGATGGACAATGACACCAAGCATACTGTGCAAAATGGCTAAAGGACAACAAAGTCAAAGAATTAGTGGCCATCACAAAGCTCTGACCTCAATACTACAGAATAAATGTAGGGGAGGACTAAAGTGTGCTTGAGCTACTGAGTTGGCCAACAAACCCAACTCAATTACACAACTCCTGTCAGGGGGAATGGGCCAAAATTCCCAATTTATTGTGTGAAGCCTGTGAAAGGCTACCTAAAACATGAGACCAAAGAACGTTACCAAAAGGCAATGCCATCTTATGTATTGAGTGCATATAAACTTCACATATGATACTGCCAATAAACATAGTTTAAATTAGGAAATTAGATAGCCTGCACTAGCCTTCATCCATATACATTCTAAAAAAATGCATATACCATCTGTTTATACTGAAAGCAGCTAAATAACAGTATAACATTGGATGTTAACATTACGTAAAACGAACGCAAAACTTGAACTCAACATTCTCACAGTCTAAGTTGGATGAAACAATCTAGACTAGCTGCCTAGGACAATAATCACAAAATACTGAATGAACACTGAAGCTTGATTTTTATCTACTATAAATATTGCATACATACAGTCTCAGAAACCCAACAGAACTGCAAGAGCAGTCAATCTGCCTTCCTATAGCCATCCTAATGTGACATACCGATAATCAATTGGACATTAGTCATTTTAGACATTCCCAACCAAGTCATAATGCATCTTGCCAGGTTCACTCAACCACAAAAACAATCAAAATTTCATGAATACCTTTGTACAACGACAGTTGTCATAAATTGTTTTTACAAACACCCAGAGAGAACATGCATCATGTCCATACACAGCGGCTAAGAAAAACTCCCTGATTGGTCAAATTTATAAAAGACTAGAGGAATCGGCGCAACAGAAAACCAGTACATCTCCGTGGTTAGGGCATACAGCCTCCACCAGAGATAGGCGTGTGAAATTATGACGTTCTAACCTAATACATTTCAGGACATTAAGGAAATCTAGAAATGTTAAATAGGCGTTATATTGGGGAATTCTATTATAAATACACGTTTACTTTGTTTAAAGAGCACAATCAACAACGTTCCACAAGATTCAAGTAACTTGGAATAATATAATAAACGGTGTTCTATTCTGCAGACACATCAAATAACGACTCTAATTCAACACAACCCAATTCAGAATGTAGGTTCACTTTTTCCACCCCAGAGTTTTGACTGGAACTGTAGAGCCGCAATGTATTGATATTACTCACCATGACATCTTTTACACTGTCAAAGAGGACGTTTCCAACACCCTACCAAAACAGAGAAACAGTCCCTTCTAACTTGACAAGTTGTTGCCACATCTACCAGAACACAGTAACAGTTTTTTGGATAAATGTTTGTCCTCCATTATACTACTGGTGGTGAAGGCTAGTTGATAGGCTACATCATACAGAGACGAGCCATAACATTATGACCACTGTCCGGTGAAGTGAACCACTGATAATGTTGTCATCATGGCAACGGTCAGCAGGGGGGATATATTAGGCAGCATGTAAACATTGTGTGTTAGGAGGACAAATAGGCAACCAGAAGGATCTGATAGACTTTGACAAGGGCCAAATTGTGACTACTACTACGACTAGACCATAAAACCTCCAAAACCGAAGTTCTTGTGGAGAATTCCTGGTCGGCAGTCGTAGAGTATTCCTGGTCGGCAGTCGTAAGAACCTATCAACAGTGGTCCAAGGAAGGAAGCGTGGTGAATCAGGGTCATGAGCCCGCCAAGGCTCATTGACGCACGGGAGAAGCGAAAATTGGACCATGACGTCCGAGCCAACAAATTGCGGAAAAAGTTCATGCTGGTCCTGATAGAAAGGTGTCAGAACACAGTGCATCAGTTTCTTGTGTATGGGACTGCATAGTCGTAGAACAGTTAGGATGCCCACGCCTATGCTGAACCCTGCAGAAACGCCTACAGTGGATTCGCACAACTAATTGAAGGTGTTGTCTTGGTTTCAAATATTAGTAAAAGCTATCCAGTGCATTTTTACTTACTAGTAGGTTACTATCCTACCTATGAAGTGCAAATCAAAGACAAATATATTTGTATGCAACTTGGCTATTGTAAATTAATCGTTTGTCTGAATTAGGGCTGCAACAAACGATTATTCTGATAAATCAATTTGAGCACTAATCTACTTAACCAATGATTTATCAGTAGGCTTTGAACAATAACTCAGCTTTTGAAATGTGTTAAAACCACGTGTTATACTTATTCTACATTATAAGAATGACGCACACTCAACTCCCACCGTTTCCATGTCCTCTCGGGCTGGGATGTTTCCTTTTTAAAATGTTCTGCAAGTTCTGCCTTGCTCGCATTACAGATGACATTTGTTTGAGCTTTAGCGACACTCACCCGTATGCAACTTGTTCGGCTAAGTTTGCAAACTGACATTTCTGCGCTGTTTTCTTTTATTGGACTGCATATAGGGAGGGCTGCATTACAGTCTAGAGTTACAGCAAGTCTAAGCCCTATTCTGAATGTTGCAATAATATGTTTAAGGCTTGCTGAAGTTAATTAATATTTATTATTATTTAGAGACGTATGCGACTGCCGAAAAGGCAGTAAGCTGCATGGACTCCAAGCCCTACAGGTCCTAAAAGCAGCACCCTCTCAGACTAACTTACCTGAGTATCTGAATAACCTTACCATCCCTAGAGACCAAAGGGTTGTATTTCCATGGAGCACTAGTGCGCGTATAAAACATTAATTTGACCGATGTTAATCACACTGGATAAGTATGTGGTTTTTGCTAGTGCACATTGACACATTCTGACATGCATTTAAGTGTGGGACCTTATAAAAACTAACCTTTCAAAATCATGCCTAAAATAATTACCCAAAGGGGGATCATTTTTACAAAACATCAAGAATGATTAAAGTACACAGAAAGCATATGCACTCAATTTGGAGTATAATGTAAAGGGTCTGATACTTTTGTATATCAGTTTAGTTATCAACAAAAAGGCACACGAGCCAAAAACATATTCCCTTCGTCACTGTGATGCCTTTAATATTTTGATTGTAAAAACAATGACTTAAGTCCATAACACCGAGTGGAGGAACATTTGAATACTTTTTAAAGAAACAACGTTTCTGTAACGAGCATGGATGAAGATTTGTAAATCAAAACGGATTTCCACCTACCTGATGGGGTAGGTGTACTTGAATTCTGATTAGGTGGAGAATTCCCCCTCTGGTCAGCTTTCCCCTGCAGGAGGACACGAAGGAAGAGATTAGAAAACACATAATTTGAAATTGAATGATTGGGTCCCTCCAGGAGAACAAAAAAGGAAAAAATGACATTTTTTCAGGAAGTGTGTATTTTATATATTATGTTTATATTTTTGTGGTGGGCTCTAGACACTTTCAATTGTTTAACAACTGTGTAGATGCAGGTCACATCTGCAATATAAACATTTTGCTCAACATGACATCCGATTCTAAAATATAAGTCAAAGAAAAGCCTGTCGCTACTGGTTTCAACTCTTAGGAAAACTATGATTTGTCAACTTTGTCATGCAATAACGAACAATGTTATAAAAGACAACCCAAAAACCCTACAACCAAAGTGAGTCTACGGAAGAGGAGGCGGCGACCTACCTGAACCCTGCATGTTTAATGTCCAACACCATGTCAATGGCGTAGCCAAAAGTGCAGTTACACTTCTCCAAAATAAATACATACAACCCTTGAAGCAATATTTGTGATGAGAAAATCTAAGCTAGCTGACCATGGCAACACAACTAAACTGAGTTAACACTTGGTCAAACACTAAATATTTCTTAAAGATGAAAATGCATGTACCGTATTTGGTACCGTAAACTGCTAGAGTAGGCTAGTTCATTTCAAGGTTATTCTTTGCAAGAGCAGTATGTTTTATACTTCAAGTTCTACAAAACAATACTTTTAATTAAAATTTTTTTGACGTGTCCTTTGTTCATTTGCTACAACAAAAACGCGGAGGCTTCCAGAAATGAATTGTTCACACCAAGGCAAACTGTCCGAGTTAGTGATTAGAAAAGAGATTAATTTTGAATTTCACTTCCACTAATCACAACAAAATAATCGCTGCATAAAGATTAGAGGTAACAGTTTTCAGTTCCAACTACATTATTATTCTATGTTTTAAATGTTCCTTAAGAGCAATTGTTTATTTAAAATGAATACTAGATTGATGCAGCGGACGTTTTAGCCGTGGTATTGTTACAAATGGAGAAACTGTTCATTTCTCGGGTCTCATATCAAAGCTCAGAACTCTGATAATGACATCATGAGTTTCAGCTGGCATTATTCATATTTTCAGTATCATCAGATTTGGTTGAGCAAAAAATTGTACAGGGTAGCAGTACTTACAGCCTTGTTCGGTTGATTCTTCTGGGCTAGCAAATCTGGGTTTGGCTCACTAAAGTTGGGTACTTCAGAATACACCATGCAAAACCTATGGGGGAAAATAAACCAAGTGTGTGAATGAAGACTACACCAGACACATAGAACTGTGTCCATTTGATTGACAGGTGGGGGGCACATCCATTTGTAATAAATAGAAATATATTTGAGCCATCCAACTTGAAAATATATGGCAAAAAACAACGTGGACTAAAATTGTGTATTCTTAAACTAAATCAAAAATCTCCCTCATGCTTACCTTAGAAGCACTTAGGGCTGGGCGATAAAACAATAACGATATGTACCACGATAGACATGTAATCAATAAAAAATGTGTTCGATAAATAATTTTTCTTCGTCGGAAGAAACCAGAGCTTGTGAAGCAAGTTTGGTTGCATGAACAAAGACACTCGCTCTCTGGTAACCTAGCAAAGTAGGGAGTGACACGCTAACAGCCAATCATGTAACAGTATCATGTTTGGTTGCGCCATAACGTTGTCTCGTGTTGGATTCTTCAATAACAGAACCGGCAGCAAGTGAGCAATTGTTGATGAAACAGGAAAAGTCAGCTCGCCAGTATGGCAGTTTTTTGGATTTAATTAGTCTGACCGTATTCAGACCAATGTCGTCTGCAAATTATGCAAGGCCGTTGTCCCCACCAAGACTGGTAATAGCTTGTGAACTTCCTAGCACTAAACTTGCGGAAAATAGTTCTCAGGTTTCTCTATGTTTATATTTAAGACTTTGCACTATTTTATTACACTTAATAAGGGAACTCTTACGTATTCACTCATTTTGCAACCTTAAATGTTAAGAGATCATTGTTAAGTGTTCATTGTGATTTTAGACTTCTGTTTACATTTTAATTATTGAGTGTTTTCTATAGTTGTGTTGACATTTTTGTCTTTAACTAAGGGGATTATAATCAGAGGTAGGTTAAGTTTAAAATAAAAATGTTTAAATGTAATGTATTTTTTCCCCCTGTTCCTTATTTTAAATGTCATAAAAATATCAATAATTATCAATATCAACTAATATGAAACTTATCGTACATTACAACATATCGTGATACAGTTTTCAGCCATATCACCCAGCCCTAGAAGCATAACAGTCTAATATGGGAGAAAAATCTAAGTCTGTGTTATGTTTTGATGAATGAAAAGAGCCAAATGTTATGGTTTGTGTATTGTATGCTGCCATATCCCTTTCATTTATGACGTTCTATACTTTTTATCTATGACTGCTGATACAGAACTCTTACAATAACTACAGGTACTACTGTCATGTAATTTATTCTAATTAATTTCACTCTGCTCTGGCTAATTTTGGCTTTACATGCAGAGGTGCACAACAGAATAGTTATATACAGGAATTTCTGGGTGGTATTAGACTATACTCACTCTCCGATCTTCTGCAGGTCTCCACATCTTCCAGTATACAGAGTCAGGCAGTCCTTCCAGATGGAAGCGTAGCTGTGGAAACAGACATGTCTGCTTCAGATCTCTACTTTAAGCTAGATGTTTCACAAAGCCTCACTGACGACTTAGCCAAGCACGTTAGTTAAGCTGCTTTAGTTTAATGAAATGGGCTATTTAGGTGTTCTTCCGCTGGATAAGAAGAAAAACAGCGACCAGAGATGATTATCACTTCACTGAACCCTAATGGTGAGTCAATACCCTCTGGTGAGTCGGATGATATCCCCAGGCTGGATGAGGCTGCCCAGCTCGTCCCACACAGAGATGGCGATGCTCCCACTCTTATCTGCCACCTTGCAGGATCGCACCTCATGCCCATCCTTCGTCTTGGTTACACGTCCTTTAAAAAAAAAGCAAAAACAATGCACGTTAATATTGATATACTCAACGTTAATAACACAGGTATAGTGTACTTGCAATACTCGCAGACGCATTAAACTCCCGGTTGCATATAAGCACTGGCCCTTTAACAAACCGGTAGTGAGACCGGGATGACATGACACGAGGAACCACAGTGTTACTGCCGCAAACTTACCGATTTCTAAAACAATGAAAACAATGTTCAAATTTTTCGATCCAGGCTTCACGTCTTTTAACAAGAAAAGACCCTCGTTTATGGCGTTCGACATCTCTTGGATGCAGGGAAAATGCCGAGTTATAGCAAGCTAGTATGCAACTATAGTTAGCTATCCCAGGAAACTAGCCAACTAGTGTTCAACATTAGGGACTAGTGTTCAACATAAGGGACTGGCATACCGCACTAACGTTGGATAAAAGTTATGTTGGACAAACAGTTGGTCACACTAAATCACGAAAGTCTATTTCACGTATTAATCAAACTAAAGTTAGCTTCATCATCGTGATGATATTAACAGGCTACTTTCGCTTTCCAAAGTGGGTTATACAATAGTGTAATAACGCAAGCCAATATATCCCGTTTCCTATCAACCTAGTCCACTAAGTTCGGTACTAATATTTGCTACAATTGCAGATATATTTAAAAGCAGCCAAATCAACACGGCCAAACATCGGCTTGATGTGCCATGAATGCATCAAATAAACCCTGGTCAACTGACAATATGAAGGAGTAAGCCAACTGCTAACGCCTGACAATATGAAGGAGGAAGCTAACTGCTAAATGCTAACGCCTGACAATATGAAGGAGGAAGCTAACTGCTAAATGCTAACGCCTGACAATATGAAGGAGGAAGCTAACTGCTAAATGCTAACGCCTGACAATATGAAGGAGGAAGCTAACTGCTAAATGCTAACGCCTGACAATATGAAGGAGGAAGCTAACTGCTAACGCCTGACAATATGAAGGAGGAAGCTAACTGCTAACGCCTGACAATATGAAGGAGGAAGCTAACTGCTAACGCCTGACTGAGCTCCACTCATGAGTGACTCCACCGCTAGTAACGATACTATCCGTCTGGATGTGACCCTCCCAATGCCCAGTGAGCTTTAGTAGTTTTACTTCAAACTACAGTAGCTAACACGATTGACCTGTTCTATTCGGACGGAATTGTGTCTTAATTGTCAATGAGACATAGTTAGTTAACGTCATCAGTCTCATTTCTATCACAATTTAATGGATAAATTAGAGCCAACTAATCGCGCTACGACGCTAACGTAGTTGCTAACATTTACTATCACACTGTGTTCCAACACTGAGTCGTTTGTGTCTTTAGCTAATATAATAGATGGCCGCTCGTTATTAAGTTCCAGTGTTTCTATTACGCTATGATACAGTGGTACGCTGTATCTCCCTGCTCCTAGAACAATGCCCCAAACTAAGTCTACGTGGTTTCGCCGGTAGCTTAAATACACTTGGATTATTCCATTTGACTCGTTATAAAGGGGTGCATGGGAGAGAGGATTCTCATGCGGTGTCAAGGCCACTAATGATCATTCCGCCTCTCGCCCAAATTCATCATGTGACATGTTGTGTTCTTCTAAATGACAAAAGTGAGAACTTGTTCGTTTTGTCTGACGTAGAAGATATTAATGTGATCTAGGCAATCTGACTTTTGCAAACATGCTATCAAATGAACAGAACAGGTATATCTGAGGATCTGTTTGGACCAGACAGCCAAGAAACAACAGAGAAGCAAACACATGTATGTTTTTTACATTGCAATCTAGTTATTGTAATGTACATAGTCATATAAAAAATACAAACTGTAACAGTATCTTTTTTTGCGGAAAACACAAATATTATATTAAAACAAAATAATTTTCATTTTATAAAAGCAGGCTTAGAAGAACTGCCTGTAGTCTAAAAAAGATGGATGTAGTCTACCTCAGTGTTATACGTTGTGTTATCAACGCATTCGTTGGCTGGCCGTCGTTAAAACCTCAGCGTTTAACTCACTGGTACCAACTAATTTACTGCTCTGCTTGGCAAAGTCCTACTGGACCAGATATCAGTTCAGATTTTTAAAACGTGACGTAACGAACAGGATTCGAACCTGTGCTGTTGTCTTGCATGGTTTTGCTTTATCTTGGCCAGGTCACCACTGCAAATCAGAATTTGTACTCAGTTGGCCTACCTGGTTAAATAAAAACATACATATATATTCTTTAAGCCATGTTCATGCTATGGCTATTCTGTAATATATTGTTTACTCGACAGACCTCTGAACTCGACTGCTTGACAGATAGTAAACAGATATCAGTTCTGATTTTAAAAACATGACGTCACGAACAGGATTCGAACCTGTGCGGGGAAACCCCATTGGATTTCGAGTCCAACGCCTTAACCTCTCGGCCACCGTGACTCTTGTACGTTACTGTATAATGTTTCTTTATAAACGTTACTTACAATAGCGCAAGTAATCAAAATAGATGCAAATCATTTCATCAGCATGTGTATCCATCTCGTATCATATTGTTGTGTTGGTTTGCCTGCAGTTACCTCGAGATGTTCACGCAGTCAAATCCACTAAGCGCAACACACTTTAAATGTGCTGAACATAAGAGGCTGAGTCTAGTTACAGCTATCAACCTAGAGACACATCGATACATTGTCTGCGTTTTATTCATTTAGATAAATCACCTACTATAGTAATCTGTGTCAAAATCAACACTAAGGAGGGAGGGGGGTCGGGGGGTTTATATCTTGAAAAACGAACACTAGAGGGAGACAAATACCTTTAAACCCGGTGCTTCTATCATCCGGATCAATTTCTTTGCATGCTTCTATCATCTTGACCAATTTCTTTGCATGCTTAATGAGCGTGAGTTTGGAATTTTCTGTACGGTAATATACACAGTTTATATGTTCCCACATTGTTATGTTACAACAGATGGAGAAAGCCCTGGCATTTGCCCATGCTTGCGCAGGTAACACATCCCAGGTTTGCATACATGCTTTTTATTTTAATTATTCAATGTATTCTCTTTCTTAGATGAGTTTGATGATCATTAAGCAAATGACAATTAGTTCAAATGTCAGAGAAGCAGTGGTACACATGCATGGTGCTGTTGTCTTTGGTTGATATTCTGATTCCACACGTATTCTTTATTGCAAACATGTCAAATAAGTTGTAATGTGTAGTTGATGCATTTATTTAAATCACATTATAATGTGACAATTCATCTAGCCCCATGCAGCTATTAGTTATTACAAATTCGACAACTCAAAGCTACTTGCCGTTCAGCACAGATTGTATGAGCAATATAAAGTAATTCTCGCACTGCATATTGATCCTAGACAATAAGAACTTGGTGCACCAACTGAAGAAACACAAATTAGGAACTCTAGCAGTTGTTAAAAATCTTTATTTAGGTATTCTGATACAACACTCAAACATATCAATTACAAGTGCACAGGATTGGAAGAAAAGACATACAGTAATCATCGCAAATAATGTTTTGCCACGAAGGAAGAACTTAGTTGTCTTCTGGAATTACTGTGCGAAATAGGGAAGCTTAATAAGGTAAAATCGATACAACAACTGTTATCATAAGTAATCTATTACCCAAAGTACCTGTGATATGCATCCACACCGTGACACGTTTTCTGTGAATCACTCATGGTTGGTGTGTTTGCTGTACATGCTGGTGAAAAGTGTGCTGAGTTACCACAATGCAATGATAGGCACTGTGAAATGCATAAAAAGCACACAGAAAAAATCAGGTCAACAAAAAGAAAAGGTCTCACATTTTCAGTTCTCATATCTATTAAAGATCCTCTGCTTGTGGACAATCATATTCCATAATGTGTTACAGACCAGAGGGTTCTCCTTTTTATCTATAATATAATGTGTCAATATTCCAGGTTTATACTCTGACATTGTACATTGGGGGACTGGATGTTCAGTGTCACAAGAATAGAATCTCTCTATCTGCGACACCCAGATGGCTTAGACTCCATTAAGTCCTTTAAGAAAAGGCTTGAATCATACTTGTTCAGTCTGACTTTCCCCTCAGCATAATTTGGTCCTCAGTCAGCTTTAGCTAAGCTACGTAGCTGTATTACCTTCTTTTGGGTTGTTATTTTTTCTACTGCTGCACGGTGTCTTTGAGTTTATTGAAAGGCACTTTAAATCGCATATATTACTATCATTCTTAGCTTTTCGTCATGTAAGATTTGCCCATAGGTTACATTGTTTAATGTTCCAACGCATTTCCTCAGACAATATATTAATCATTGGAAGGCCCTTTTGCCTTTTTTGTACCCCAAAGCGCTGTTAAGAACTCACATGTCTTCATCTCACACATTGCATTGTTGATATTTCAGGCCACCATAATAACTACCAACATTTCTCTTGCATAGTTTTTACATTACAAGAAATGAACATAGGTTGGACATACTAGGGTGGTGTGAGGTTCGAATCTAACAAGAAGAGCTGTATTTCATCTGCTTACCTGGAACATCCACCTAGGTCATATTTCCGATCTGACATTGTGAGAAATGATTACCCTCGAAAAAATCCATGACATCTTTTAAGAAAGCAATTGTGTAATTTGTATGCAAGCACGGTCAGCTTAGTAGAAAGTGAGAGATAACATAGGTTTGATGAGACAGCTGGGATGAGAGAACATGTGAGACACGAGAGTAAGGTCCTAAAATAGAAACATACAGATACATAATATGTAGATTAGATATAAAAACCGACAGCTTGTGAAAGAAGAACAAAATTCCAATGCTCAAAACATCCTAATTTGTCCCTAAACCTCACACATCTGCACACTTCCTGACATGGATATCAAATAATAAAATGGCAGTTTGCATTAGTGAGAGAGTTTCGGCTAGAAGAGGTGGAACTTGTTCTTATGTATCTAGTGACCTCCGTATCCAGTCTTCTATACTAGCCGCTTCCTTCCCAAGTGCTGCTAATCAGCCTCCACACCCAGCCCCCACGCTCCACCCTTCGTTCCTCCCTCCCCTACTAGTGGGTCAGAGCTCAGCCCCCTCCCCCTCCTGCACAGAAACACACCTGTGGCTCATGAGGGCCCCGATCCCCCCATTCCCCCTGGCACAACTCCTCAGCAGAGGGCAGCGCATTACAAGATAGCCTGCCAGGGCTCATCTGTGAAACCTAGGAATGCCTCCTTGGCTTTGCTCCCCTCTCTCACTGGTAAGATCAGGGAAGAGAATAGAGCATATCATCTATTGCTAACTCCATTTCATCATGTGAAACACCCACGTGTGTCTACTTGGCCCAGGTGTGCAGCGAGACACTTGTCATCAGAATGGTATAGGAGACGCAATCCATGAGGTTTATGCTGATGTATACGTCCTTGGCTGTGGTTGGACTTCCTGTTTTATGGATAAGTGAACAGTTGCCATTAGTTGAGTGCTTAACAGATAAGACAAGCTCTATTCTTCCAGCCGTGATACAAGAAGGATTTCGAGAGGAGGTTAAAGGAATGGGATAATTTTATTGTCACTCTTATTTTCTAAAACTCGCAGGATTTCCTCCCTCCAGGACGGCAATTACTCCCACCAGCTTGTGTACATGTAAAGGTGCCTGTGCATGTAGGAGCATGTTTAAATGTCTGTGTCGATCTGCGCAGTTCTACATTAGTCTGTGTGTGCTTCTGTGTTTCATGTTTCAACCAAACAGGGCATTGTCAACATTGTGTATGCAAGCAATATGCAAAACCCAGATGCACCGTGACTATACAATGACTCAACTCCAATACGTGTACATTGTTAAAAACCAGATGACAGTACTCAATAAACATGATAGTGAAAGAGACACCCATCGATCCATCAATACGTACACACATAGACTACACTACAAATATGGGTTCATTACAATAACATGAAATGAATCAGAAATGCAGTGCAGACATTATTAATGTGGTTAAGTACTGTTGTAGCTGGAAACTGTTTACTTTCCAAAAGATTTTATTGTACAATTCATGAAGGACAGCAGGGGTGTGTTCATGTCAGATGAGTTCAAGTAGGGCCTTCCTTTTGATGTGATCAATCACTTCCATTATAGTGATCAATCACTATATATATAGTGATTGATTTTTACCCTGCAATAAGCTTCTATGACTAAGTCTAAACCTTGGTAAAATGCATATATCACAAATATTAAAAGACCTGAAGGGTGCTTAATTATGATTGATGTCTCTTAGGGACACATCTGGTATTGTAACATTGTATTGTAAGCCAAATAAAGCCTGCTTGTCTCACCTTTGCCATGTATTTGGCTATTTCCGAAACGTGTTCCTCCTTGACTATCTCCCTTCTCGTGAAATAGTCAAAATATGCTGACGAACATTGCAAACTATGTCACTGTGCAGCATCAACGACATACCGTAGACCAGTAGCTGCTTCAGATTGACACAAACCTTTCTAACTAACCCCTCGCACCAATGCCAGGAAACCTGGCAACAGCTACCCTCCCCCTGGCTGTGGGCTTTACGCTCTCTGCCAGAGATTTACCGGCATTCACGCGAGGCAGAAGAACAAAGAGACTATCCGTCACCTGGGCAGAGAGGTCCATGCAGACTGAGAGAAATTGTTGGCATTGTTGTCCCGGAGAAGCAAGGTTCCACTTGGGAACCTGAATTATAGCTTATTGGCTCACTGGTTCTTTTGAGAGAAGAGTAGCTGTGCACACCTGGCCAGAGGAACTCACGCAGCATCTCATCTCCTGATCACTCGCAGTCTCTCATGTTGTCTAATAGAGGAGGTTGGATACATGGCATCAGGTCACAGATCTCCAGGGTCAATCTGAGGTGAAAGGCTGTTTTTTAGGTTGGATCGGTGTCTCTGTATCGCTGGCGGAAGAGCTCAATACTTTTTTTAGAAATAGGTGAGCTGATGTCTTTTATGTTGTGTATGCATTATGTGTGTGTGTGTGTGTCTGTTTGTCTTGGAGGCATCTTAGAAATATGGTTAGAAAAGACAAAGAGATAATTCAACGGTTGGCGTGGTAACACAAATCGGGCATCGGATGTGCTGGATGCAGGATGAGATTAAGAGGCTGGTTCGACTGTGGCGCCTGCGGCTTCAGGCACGGGGGCTTTCACCTCCGCCGGGCTCTCTTGAACTACCGGTTCCTTCTCCTTTTCCTTCTCTCCCGTATCGCCGTTCTGCTCTGTGAGATGATAGGTGGTCAGGCCACACTCCACACTCCCTTCTTCTCCATTAACGGTCGGCTCTTCCTTCACGCTTACTGGGCTTAAAGGACCAACCTTCTCCTTTTCCGTATCTACCCCATGTTCTTCCGTAATGTGCACCTCTGCTAGGGGTAGATCCCCATCGATGCTGCCCAGGGGAGGGATTTCTACGTGAGCATGGTCGCTAGGTAAGCCCCCCTCGGACTGCGGCGATGTCTCCCCTTCTCCACGCACCTTCTTCACATTAAACGTCATGGGCGACACCTTGAAGGAGGAACTTTTGGCAGAGGGACTTTTGGGGTGGTTGGGCGTGAAGCTCTTCTTGATCTTCTCGCGGCTGGCGGGTGGCACAATCTTGGTGCCGATCTTGTTCATCTTCTTCTCAATGCTCTCGCGGGAGAAGGCTTTCTTCAGGCTGTCCACCTTCTTCAGACTCGAGCGCTTCAGCCGGTCTGCTCTGGATCTCTCATAGGACGCGGGGGCAGCAGCCAGGCAAATATCTGCCATCGCGCTCTCTCCCTCCAGAGCTTCGTCTTCCTCCTGAAGTCCCCCAACGTCGTCCTCGTCAGACGTGAGACTTATGGTGTGGAGTCCCTCCTCGTGGGAGTGGTTGATGTCTGTGCCGGCAATGGACGGCGTGGGTGCCTTGGAGGTGTCGTCATCCAGCTGGTTGACTTGAGGAGTCTTGGTGCTGTCTTTCATGAACACGGTTGATGGGATCTCGTTGTCTTCCTGCAAAACACAAGGGAGGGAGAGTGATGGTTTAAGGAGATGGTACATTTAGGGATTGGACCATCACTGGAGCCAAGACTCAGCTTAAAACTTAGAACGTCAGTTACACCATGCACGTGCACAGGCTACAATAAACATTTATTGATACAATTTATTAGTATAGACATTTATTGGTACAATGGTAACAATTCTCTCTCAATTCGCAAAAGAGTCTCCACGCTGGAGAACAGGGTTCGATATACATTATACATTTCAATGTCCCTCCATAACAATTCTGGAATTAACTAAATATATTTTATTTTTCGTGCTAGACTCTCGTGAGAATAATGGTAAACACAGGTTTGCAAAATACACACAGACCTCTCAGAGACTACCCCTTAAAAACAGTGCTTCTGTACACTTTGCCATTCATCAACGGACGTCAAGTTTTGCTGTGCTCGTCTTGTGCACAGAGCAGAACCTGAGATAAACCAGTCTACACATGTTTCTGCTCTCTACTCCTGGAGAAATCTCAGGAATTCCACCTGTTTCTTTGCATGAGTCTACCCCTCTATTCCCTCACACCACATCTATGAACTAATTCATTGCCATATTGAGGGGAAAACAATGAAGGTGAGTATTTTCAAGGTGAAATTATCTCCAAAGGTCTCTATTCCCTCAACAATTATTATATTTTATACATAAATGTGTTGTTGGTCGCAGACTTCAAAATCATGGCGATGAAAAAAAACGTTTAGCAAAATGCTAATAGAACACTGATTAAGTTGACTTGAAATATGTTAAGATGCTATTAAATACTATGTTAAGATGCTATTAAATACAACGTTAAGATGCTATTAAATACTACGTTAAGATGCTATTAAATACTACGTTAAGATGCTGTTAAATACTACGTTAAGATGCTATTAAATACTACGTTAAGATGCTATTAAATACTATGTTAAGATGCTATTAAATACTACGTTAAGATGTTATTAAATACTACGTTAAGATGCTATTAAATACTACATTAAGATGCTATTAAATACTATGTGAAGATGCTATTAAATACTACGTGAAGATGCTATTAAATACTACGTTAAGATGCTATTAAATACTACGTTAAGATGCTATTAAATACTACGTGAAGATGCTATTAAATACTACGTGAAGATGCTATTAAATACTACGTTAAGATGCTATTTAATACTTGCACTTAGGGCCCCTTGTTGACGCAGAGAGGTGGGTATGATTCACAGGGTCAATGACTTGGCAGGGCCCACTGATTGTAATGATGTCAGTGTTGTCTATAATCTCAATAAAGCCAATCATAGCAGGCTATTATGTTCAACATTAAACGGATCAGAGGGCAGAATGCTATTCATAACAGAAATAAATGGGTAGCTAAGGAGCATATGTTATTACAAGGACAGTCATGTCGACGTTGGAGTCAGGATTCTACACAGTGCCCCTTTAAATGGAATATGAGGGGAGCTCAAGTCAATGCAAACATATTGATTCACCGGCGACAAGGTTTCGCTGGAGAATATCTTAGGAGAATTTAAATTAAATAATATTCATCTAAAACATTGCCAGTTGATGCTTTTTGGTAAATTATGCTATTTGCACATTAGTAATATAACATTATGTATATTAATTTGGTTTTCTTCCCTCTGCTTGATGATGGTTGCTGGTTTGTCATTTCAGTATGGCTGAAAGCTTTCAGAGCAGTATGTGTACTCAACCTTAACTGTTACATATACCAACCACACCCTTTAGTGCTTGTGATATGTAGATGTGTGTATATGTGTGTGTGTGTGTGCATGAGTGTGTGTGTGTGCATGAGTGTGTGTGTGTGTGCATGAGTGTGTGTGTGCATGTGTGTGTGCATGAGTGTGTGTGTGTGCATGAGTGTGTGTGTGCCTCCCTGGGGGCCTGTTGACTGAATGTTAAGAACTTTAACCTGAATTCCCTCCCTCCCTGTAGGCTTTTTATACTCCAATACACAGCACTCCTTCAGATGCCACACAGATTGAAGTAAGCTGATATTCAGTCAGACTAAAACACTGTTCTGTTGTTCTATGTTCTGAGTCTTGCAAATAAACCAATTCAAATAGTATTAATCAAAACAGTATTAGGAGATATATAAAGTGAAATTACATTTAACTGCATGTTGACCTAAACTGTTCCTATACTGAGTATATACTGTCTATATGCTGCCTATACTGCCTATATACTGCATATATACTGCCTATATACTGTCTATATACTGTCTATATACTGCCTATATACTGTCTATATACTGCCTATATACTGCCTATATACTGCCTATATACTGCCTATATACTGTCTATATACTGTCTATATACTGCCTATACTGCCTATATACTGCATATATACTGCCTATATACTGCCTATATACTGCATATATACTGCCTATATACTGTCTATATACTGTCTATATACTGCATATATACTGCCTATATACTGTCTATATACTGCCTATATACTGTCTATACTGCCTATATACTGTCTATATACTGTCTATATACTGCCTATATACTGCATATATACTGCCTATATACTGTCTATATACTGTCTATATACTGCCTATATACTGCCTATATACTGTCTATATACTGCCTATATACTGTCTATATACTGTCTATATACTGTCTATATACTGCCTATATACTGCCTATATACTGTCTATATACTGCCTATATACTGTCTATATACTGCCTATATACTGTCTATATACTGCCTATATACTGTCTATATACTGCCTATATACTGTCTATACTGCCTATATACTACCTATATACTGTCTATATACTGCCTATATACTGCCTATATACTGCCTATACTGCCTATATACTGTCTATATACTGCCTATATACTGCATATATACTGCCTATATACTGTCTATATACTGCCTATATACTGCCTATATACTGTCTATATACTGCCTATATACTGTCTATATACTGCCTATATACTGTCTATACTGCCTATATACTGCCTATATACTGTCTATATACTGCCTATATACTGCCTATACTGCCTATATACTGTCTATACTGCCTATATACTGCCTATATACTGTCTATATACTGTCTATATACTGCCTATATACTGTCTATATACTGCCTATATACTGTCTATATACTGCCTATATACTGTCTATATACTGTCTATATACTGTCTATATACTGTCTATATACTGCCTATATACTGTCTATATACTGCCTATATACTGCCTATATACTGTCTACATACTGCCTACATACTGCCTACATACTGTCTATATACTGCCTATATACTGCCTATATACTGTCTATATACTTCCTATATACTGTCTATATACTGCCTATATACTGTCTATATACTGCCTATATACTGCCTATATACTGTCTATATACTGTCTATATACTGCCTATATACTGTCTATATACTGTCTATATACTGCCTATATACTGTCTATATACTGTCTATATGCTGCCTATACTGCCTATATACTGCCTATATACTGCCTATATACTGTCTATATACTGCCTATATACTGTCTATATACTGCCTATATACTGCCTATATACTGTCTATATACTGTCTATATACTGTCTATATACTGCCTATATACTGTCTATACTGCCTATAATGCCTATATACTGCCTATATACTGTCTATATACTGCCTATATACAGTCTATATACTGCCTATATACTGCCTATATACTGTCTATATACTGTCTATATACTGTCTATATACTGCCTATATACTGTCTATATACTGCCTATATACTGCCTATATACTGCCTATATACTGTCTATATACTGTCTATATGCTGCCTATACTGCCTATATACTGCCTATATACTGTCTATATACTGCCTATATACTGCCTATATACTGTCTATATACTGTCTATATACTGTCTATATACTGCCTATATACTGTCTATATACTGCCTATATACTGCCTATATACTGCCTATATACTGTCTATATACTGTCTATATACTGTCTATATGCTGCCTATACTGCCTATATACTGCCTATATACTGTCTATATACTGCCTATATACTGTCTATATACTGCCTATATACTGCCTATATACTGTCTATATACTGCCTATATACTGCCTATATACTGTCTATACTGCCTATAATGCCTATATAATGCCTATATACTGCCTATATACTGTCTACATACTGCCTATATACTGCATATATACTGCCTATATACTGCCTATACTGTCTATATACTGTCTATATACTGCATATACTGTCTATACTCCCTAGTTGTGTCTGTTATGGCACATTTGTGTCACATTTGTCAGTACATTAACTAACACTTTGGTCTATATGTCCACCAGAATGCATTACCAAGCATGGAAGAATGCTGGAAGTGTCAGGTAGAATGCTTTACGACCTGCATGTCGTAAGCAGGGTGAAATTAGTGCAAAGTTAAAAGGTGACATTAGTGCATAGGTAAAGGGTGACATTATTGCATAGTTAAAGGTGACATTAGTGCATAGTTAAAGGTGACATTAGTGCATAGTTAAAGGTGACGTTAATGCATAGTTAAAGGGTGACATTAGTGCATAGTTAAAGGGTGACATTATTGCATAGTTAAAGGGTGACATTAGTGCATAGTTAAAGGGTGACATTAGTGCATAGTTAAAGGGTGACATTAGTGCATAGTTAAAGGTGACAATAGTGCATAGTTAAAGGTGACATTAGTGCATAGTTAAAGGTGACATTAGTGCATAGTTAAAGGGTAACATTAGTGCATAGTTAAAGGGTGACATTAGTGCGTATTTAAAGGGTGACATTAGTGCATAGTTAAAGGGTGACATTAGTGCATAGTTAAAGGTGACATTAGTGCATAGTTAAAGGGTGACATTACTGCATAGTTAAAGGGTGACATTAGTGCATAGTTAAAGGTGACATTAGTGCATAGTTAAAGGGTGACATTAGTGCATAGTTAAAGGGTGACATTAGTGCATAGTTAAAGGGTGACATTAGTGCATAGTTAAAGGTGACATTAGTGCATAGGTAAAGGTGACATTAGTGCATAGTTAAAGGGTGACATTAGTGCATAGTTAAAGGTGACATTAGTGCATAGTTAAAGGGTGACATTAGTGCACAGTTAAAGGGTGACATTAGTGCATAGTTAAAGGGTGACATTAGTGCATAGTTAAAGGGTGACATTAGTGCATAGTTAAAGGTGACATTAGTGCATAGTTAAAGGATGACATTAGTGCATAGTTAAAGGGTGATATTAGTGCATAGTTAAAGGCTCTAAAAAATAGACAGTCTGCTTTAGCCGCTCAGCCATGCACACAATGGCATGTATTTATTCATTTAAATTGTTGTATGTGTTTAGACTGGGATAAATCATGCTTTCAGTGAGCTACAGGTTGGGGAAACCAGACACATTCTTTGTGTGATTTCTGTAGAAAGTTTTCCCCAGTTGGAGTTTTTATCAAATTTTTATGTGAATCCAATGAAATTAATTTTTTTTACAGGGTTTAGTTAACCTTTGTGATGGAGAGAATTGTTCAAATGGGTTAAGTGTAGTGTTGACCTGATAACAGGAAATTATTATGGAAGACTTATTATGATCCTGTTTGTTGACTCATATTTGATGTACATTAAACGAAACCAATGATCTATCTATTCTAGATTTCACAAAATCTACCACTAAAAGACAAACTCAAATCTAACTGGATCCCAATAATATTAATGGCTCTATAAAGCATAGGAAACTATATTCCAGTATTAAAAGCCAAAAAGAAACCGTGATTTGTTTTATTAACCTGCAGATATCTAATCCCCGGCACCTTATCTCAGTCACGTACTCCATGATTCACAACTCAGGTGGATTTAGCCGGATGCCAAAGATGTGCAGCTCCCAGTGACGATGGCGGTAAATCAGTCATCTGTCATCTGTGTTCTGTTCTCTCTAGTCCACCATCAGACCCGAGAACAGAGCCTTTCATTTATCCTGGCCTCGACATAGAGGGCGTCCTGCACGGACTCACCAACACACAAATCTGTATGTCATATGCGTACATCAGTCTTGTTTGAGCGTCCGTACCCAGTCAATCCACATGGTATACAAATAACAACAGTTCATTTAGAGGAATCTGTTTTCAAGTAATACTGCTCTAATTTATTTAGGTACATTGTGTAGTAGATAGACTAATCAGTAAAGCTTCCGTTCACAGGTAATCCATGTGTTTACGTAATTTAGAGTGGGATTAGAAGACTTTAAGAGAAGCGCTACACTAATTAATAAACAAAGAACAACATTTGACTGACCCATTCTTTCACAGCCTACACGATAGATCAAGATTGATGCTTTTGGCAGGCGATTCAACCACAGTAACCATGCCTATTGTTGTCAAGGCTAAACAGGGGTCCGCTGGGATTTAAAAAGGTTGAAGAACCAGTTGGATAGCATAAAAAGGCTAATGTGTGTGCACATGCCATTGTGGTGGATGTGTGCTTCATGAACAAAGAGCATGTTTTGAACGAGCAGTAGGAAACTGAGGAGTTTCGCTCTCTTGGACTAGGAGTTCACATAGTAAAGAGGAGAACTGTTTCTGGATAGAGCTAGCACCTAGAGGCACAGGTCCAGTTTCACCAAACCTTACTACCGGGGCAACCATTTGTTCTATTTTACTTCTGTCTTACCTTGCTTACATCGTTGCACCGTTATGATTAAAACAATTGTGTCTCCATTTTACTGCAGAGATGATAGAATACTCAATTCTGCACCCAATGTTAGAACTTAAGCTCTAACTGCAAAACTATATGACAAAAGAAATTAATAAAACATAATGGCTTGAGAGGTAAGTCACGGCTTTTTTATGTGGCCGTTTTTTCCCCTAATTTATACATCCGTGATGTAGGCTTAAGAAAAAAGGAATCTGGGAATCTATTCAAACGGATACTAGGACACCAAATCCATTGGGACCAGTATTATTAGAGTAGTCCAATTTTTCCTTTTGGGTCTGTGCCCGTTTGTGTTTTTTGTACATGTTCACTGGGTTAGAGATCTGACACGGTGCTCTTACGTTGATATAGCTCATCGTTATACCATGATGCTCACCTGGTGCTCACATGATGCCTACATGGTGCTTACATGGTGCCTACATGGTGCCCACATGGTGCCTACATGGTGCCCACATGGTGCCTACATGGTGCTTACATGGTGCTTACATGGTGCCTACATGATGCCCACATGGTGCTCACATGGTGCCTACATGGTGCCCACATGGTGCTCTCATGGTGCCTACATGATGCCCACATGGTGCTCACATGGTGCCTACATGGTGCCCACATGGTGCTCTCATGGTGCCCACATAGTGCTCACAAGGTGCCCACATGGTGCCGACATGGTGCTCACATGGTGCCTACATGATGTCCACATGGTGCTCCCATGGTGCCTACATGATGCCCACATGGTGCTCACATGGTGCCCACATGATGCCCACATGGTGCTCACATGGTGCCCACATGGTGCCCACATGGTGCTCACATGGTGCCTACATGATGCCCACATAGTGCTCACATGGTGCCTACATGATGCCCACATGATGCTCACATGGTGCTCACATGGTGCTCACATGGTGCTCACAAGGTGCCCACATGGTTCCCACATGGTGCCCACATGTGCCAATGAACACAGGCCATTTTCAGCCCTGTTATCTATTTTTCCCAACTTCTTAATGAATTTTAACTACAACTCAGACCAACGGCTTCGGGAGAAGTGGAGGACCTCATAATGAATGAAAACAAACAAACCAGGGCAATCATTTTTTAATGTGAGCAATGTGTTTGACAGCCTTGTTATGATAAGACAATGTGTGCCTGTTTTGCAAATGCTAATTGAGAGAGACATACGGTATTGATATCGTGTCTCCTAACATGATGGACGAAACACACGACGTGCACTAAGTGGTGAGGCTCACTTCAAACACTCGTCTTACTCATCTCTGTCACACTGTCTTGCTGTTGCTCCGTTTCCCTCTTCGGCGTTGTCATTTCTGCCTCTCTGTACTGACCACTACTCACCCCCCACCCTGTTGCTGTCATCACATCCCCTCTTCCTGGGAAAATAATAACCCCAGAGGATCTTCCCATGGAAATGTGACTTAATCTGCATGTGCTTTGATTGCCGCGCCCCAAGTCATTGTGGGATTCCTCTGGATCAACCCTGGTGGTGCAAAACGCTGATCCCCTCCCACTTTGACCAGGTTGCAGGAAGGAAGGAAATGAGCTTCAGCTCGTTTGACATGTGGAGAGATGTTATTGGCCACTACTTTAGTAGGACATAGAGGCTGCGTCCGAAATCACGTACTTCCATACTATATAGTATGCGAAAAACAGTACGCGAGCAGAGCAGTATGTCCGAAATTATAGAATTCGAAAAACAGTATGAGAAAAGTACCCGGATGACCTGCTGCTTCCGGCGAGATTCTGAAGTGCGCACACGATGGACACTTTACTATCCCATGATGCAACTTTTTGTTAAATTGTATTTGTTTAACATCATATAAGTAAACGATTGACTTGTTAAAAGTGTAGATAATGTACATTTTCGCGCTGTTATGACTGCGTATGTCTGTGCTCTGTTATGATCACGCAACAATTCTAACATGGCGCATGTAGTATGTCCGGACTACCTTTCATACTACCCAGATTCATACTATATAGAACGTACTTTTTTAACGGTCGCAAAGTACGTTCTAATTTATATGTAGTACGTACTCACATAGTATGCGATTTCGGACGCAGCCTGAGCTTACACTTGGTAATACATGATGAAAACAGGAAGACATGTGCATGTCGTAACATGTAAGCCTGCACATGTAAACAAACAGACAATACACACAAACATACACATGTAAACAAACAGACAGTAAACACAAACAGACAGTACACACAAATATACACATGTAAACAAACAGACAGTAAACACAAACAGACAGTAAACACAAACAGACAGTAGGCCTACACACAAACATACACACGTAAACAAACAGACAGTACACACGAACAAATATTTTCAAAACATTCCTGATAGATTAACACGTCTACCAAAGACCAGATACTGTAAATACAAAGCTTTGCAGGTGTTTCTAAGTCAGTACAATACACATTGGGTTGCCCACACAGAATTACAAAAGTATCTGGACCTCTTTCCCGCCCCTCCCCAAAATGTTCTGACAATAAAAAACAAGGTGAGATTGCTAAGCTAGCTCAAGCAGTTACACAAAACACACCGCTAAATTCAACTCCAATGTCAAACGTCCTAATGGACACAGTGCCGGGCATTCTGGAGCAGCATTGAAGAACCCTGTAGACATGCCAGGTTATGGATTGCATCTTTTATCTTTTAGCCTCAGCATTGTTTCTGGACAATGATAGGGACATTCACCATTGTGCGGATAAGGAGCTGTGGAGCATTTTTTGTCAATGCAGTCAGTTATTGATTACAATATTGGGTGTTTGGACTCAAAAACGGGAAGGATTAGGTAGAGCCTTTGTTTGTAAGAATAAAGTCCTTCAAAAACAATTGCATCTGTTTCCTCTGCCCTTTTAGACCTTGGGACTTCGTCCGGAGACTGACGATAAATAGCTGGCTGAGCGATGGTTAACATATCAAATAGGAAGAGAAGCAAGATAACCCACATGGATCCCACTGGCGCTGAAGCCATTGAAGGATGACTGTTTTCTTTCTTCGAGCTCTGTGAGACCTTGAGACTTTTGTTTGTTTTGAGCACTGCTATATTGCCCCATTCACCTCAGCTACTACAATTACATTCTGTTAGCATTTTTAGATAAGTCAGCACCTGCGTGTGGAACTTAACCAAAGACACTATCTTCTCTCTTTCCCTCATTCTCTATCTCTTTCTGTGGTGTGTGTGCCTTTATCCAAATCATTATTTCATGTTCACTAGAGTGTACAATTCTATCCCTGAAGACTCCAAATCCAAAATATACAATTGTTTTACGACTCATTCCATTACCCATATACTGCTCTTAGGCAGTGTTGAAAAGTTATTAGGTAAAGATAATTTGTAGTGCTACTTCAGTTGACGTTTGGGGGATCTGTACTATTTTTTACTATGACTATTAAGAACTTGTAGCTACATACTTCATACATTTTCACAGCCCACCAAAGTTCTTTGTCAAACCACTGCTTGCACAAAAAGAATCATGGCTAGCCATTAGCCGTCTGCACTATGTAACTTTGGCTTACGAGACACAAAGTTGTCAAACCTGAATTTGTGAAAGGCAATAAAGTAGAATGAGGACAACGAACACTCCGCCAGCAAAATAAATCAACCAAACCTCTCTTCTGCTTTTCACCGCCTCCTTGTGTTTTCCTAATGTCAAATTGCCTTCACATATCTCTCTCACATATCTCCCTCACATATCTCTCTCACGTATCTCCCTCACATATCTCTCTCACATATCTCCTTCACATATCCCTCACATATCTCTCTCACGTATCTCCCTCACATATCTCTCTCACGTATCTCCTTCACATATCTCTCACGTATCTCCTTCACATATCTCTCTCACGTATCTCCTTCACATATCTCTCTCACGTATCTCCCTCACATATCTCTCTCACATATCTCCTTCACATATCTCTCTCACGTATCTCCCTCACATATCTCTCTCACGTATCTCCCTCACATATCTCTCTCACGCATCTCCTTCACATATCTCTCTCACGTATCTCCTTCACATATCTCTCTCACCTATCTCCCTCACATATCTCTCTCACATATCTCCTTCACATATCTCTCTCACATAACTCCTTCACATATCTCCCTCACATATCGCTCTCACATATCTCCTTCACATATCTCTCACGTATCACTCTCACATATCTCTCTCACGTATCTCCCTCACATATCTCTCTCACATATCTCCTTCACATATCACTCTCACATATCTCCTTCACATATCTCTCTCACATATCTCCCTCACGTATCGCTCTCACATATCTCCTTCACATATCTCTCACGTATCACTCTCACATATCTCTCTCATGTATCTCTCTCACGTATCTCCGTCACGTATCTCACATATCTCCTTCACATATCTCTCTCACATATCTCTCACGTATCTCTCTCACATATCTCCCTCACGTATCTCCTTCACGTATCTCTCTCACATATCTCCTTCACATATCTCTCTCACCTATCACTCTCACGTATCTCTCTCACGTATCTCCCTCAACCATCCTCTTGACTTTCCTTTATAGCTCCCCCACTGTTCTGCTTTTTCTAATTTCGACTATCTCTCCCCCCTTGTTGAAAAATTGTTAGGCTAGCCATAGAATGAACCCCAAAAGGAAAATGAGACGCTAACATGATGAGCCAGAGGGTAAACAAACCGTCTTGCTCATTAAATTCTGCAGAACTACTTTTTCGACCGCTACAGACGGAGAACACCATACAAGGATAATGAACGAATGAGAGTCATGTGAGTCAGGCATGCAACAAAAATGAGAAAACGGATTATAAGGCTAGGAAGTCCGTCCTGAATCGGTGAGTTTTCTGCTGTTTGGTGCCTAATCATGAAAGAGGGATTCCAAGGCCTTCATGTTTTGGCAGCAGTCACTGATCAAACTCCCAGTGTACATTGGAGATAACAAAATTGAAGGCTCGCTGCGGATAGAGCATGCAAGCGTGAGCTCCAACAGTTTTGACATGCGTTGGGTTATGTTTAGTGTGCTTAGCCCAGTGAAACATAACGTTAACACACACTCAGGTTTACGGGCTCACAAACTCAAAGCGCGAATGAACCCTGGAAAAGGACTTTGTTCTGCAGCAGCACCTGTGAAGATCGATATTGACACTACATCTTGGGCTGCTTCCTCTGGCTAACATACATGGAAAATTGTGGATCAACAATGGCATGTGTTATAAAGTCACGCCTTCTGTCACATATGGATGAGCTGTGTTGTACACAGGGTGTTTAGGGAGAACACTTCCTGTTTTGCTAATGCTCACAGCTGGGGTGAATTAGCTTTTAGTTGGTTTATTTAAGGTTCTAGGGAGTGTCACTACTTTGTCGGTTATTATTTCAACGTCACGTTACGTAGTGGTGAGTGTTTGATAACACGGTGTTATGTCATGTTACGTAGTGGTGAGTGTTTGATAACACAGTGTTACGTCATGTTACGTAGTGGTGAGTGTTTGATAACACAGTGTAATGTCACGTTACGTAGTAGTGAGTGTTTGATAACACAGTGTTATGTCACGTTACATAGTGGTGAGTGTTTGATAACACAATGCTATGTCATGTTACGTAGTGGTGAGTGTTTGATAACACAGTGTTATGTCACGTTACGTAATGGTGAGTGTTTGATAACACAGTGTTATGTCACGTTACGAACTGGTGAGTGTTTGATAACACAGTGTTATGTCACGGTACGTAGTGGTGAGTGTTTGATAACACAGTGTTATGTCACGTTACATAGTGGTGAGTGTTTGATAACACAATGCTATGTCATGTTACGTAGTGGTGAGTGTTTGATAACACAGTGTTATGTCACGTTACGAAGTGGTGAGTGTTTGATAACACAGTGTTATGTCACGTCACGTAGTGGTGAGTGTTTGATAACACAATGCTATGTCACGTCACGTAGTGGTGAGTGTTTGATAACACAGTGTTTATGTCACGTTACGTAGTGGTGAGTGTTTGATAATACAGTGTTATGTCACGTCACGTAGTGGTGAGTGTTTGATAACACAGTGTTTATGTCACGTTACGTAGTGGTGAGTGTTTGATAATACAGTGTTATGTCATGTTACGTAGTGGTGAGTGTATGCAATTCATTTAATTTAATTTATGTTTTGTCGGTTCGTTGTGTTTTTTGGTTTTAAGTTGTTATTAAACCTCCACGAACGTGATCATCCGGCTCTTCATTCGGCTTTAAACCCAATACACCTCCAGGATCCGTGACACCTTCATTCAAATAGCGGACACTTGTCCAATTCCTGTGAGCAAAATGGGCCAGTTATTTATATTTCAGTAAACAGTTCAACTGATGGGTCTCGCTCGAAAACTTTAGAAATGAATCCTTTCTAGTTTGTACTGAAAACAGATCTGGATTTGGATGGCTTCTACAGTACAGTGTATATTTTGATTTGATATAATCATACAATCGCTCATCAATTTGTGCGATAGGAAGACATTGTTGTGGTTAAACCCTGTTGTCTCGATATGATTCGACATCCCATCAACATTGACAAGCAGCTACAAGTCTCCCTTCTAATCTCTCTGCTCTGACTACACATTGTGAAAGTTGCGCACACAAACACACACACATTTGAATCTTTGCAGGGAACGAACAAAACATGGTGAAAAGAAATTACTATCCTGGTAACCAGAAATCCACATACCAAATTGAACGTGCCACCAGGAACAAAAAAATTAAATCAACAACTGGGTCAACCTAGCATGTAAACGTGTTGTTACACAAGCAGCCCATCTCCAGTGGGTTTGGCCCAACATTTAGATAGTGATAAATAACTCCAGAAAAACAACAAATTAAGTTGTTTTCAATGCAGCATTGTTTAGAGTGTGAAATCGTAATCTTCCTCTTCTGTGCCTGGCTCATCGGAAAAACTCTTGATGATTCTCCGAAACAGGGAATGTCAAGAAGACAGGAAAAGTACTGGAGCCCAAGCACAAACAAACAACAGGGCCAAATGACAGTAATTAAGTCCTAGCATTTTCCCGGACCTCGTTAGGACTAGTTAGGCAGAGAGGAGCAGCCATGCATCAGGGGCCTGTCAGTCTCCCTGCGGAAGCACTGGTCAGCGGTGCTACTTTGGCTCTGATTGGTATGTACACTCCCAACGCTCTTTGGAGAGGCGCTCTGTATTTCCACCTCGTGTGGCACGCACAGAGCACTGCGTGTTCTCAATCGTCGCATGGAGGAATCCATCGACCAGCGTAGAGATGTTTATCTGGACCAGGTGCAAACGAAAGCAAAACGAAGGGCGCGTTCCTCGAGGACCCGCTCTTTAGGACTCGTAGCATGTTCTTTGAATAGCTGTGTGATGCAACCTACAACACTGATAAGGACAGGTGGTTTGTGTACCGCTGCTCACACGGTTTGGGTGTAAACAGGACCACATGTTTGCTGGCATCCTGGTTTGGACAAAGTACAAAAATAACTACCAAACAGGATTTTTGGAAAAACCGTATTAGGAAAGTTACCAGAACTTTGTGTTTATATAGTGTATAAAAGCAAGTCCAGGTTTGCCAATATTTCAAGCCTGGTTTGTATAACCCTTTTTATATATTGTAGCCGTGGATGGGGAACAAAATATTAGAATGAATCCATTACAATCCATTACAAGAGTTATTAAGGACAATAAAAGGACACAGGATTCATCTGAGCTCATTTTGGAGGGTCACTATTTAGGCAATGGGTCCAATTCCGTATGGAAATGTCCTTTATATGTGTACATTGGCACGCCTTTCTGTTCTCACTTGGTAATTTTTGTGGTATTGCATGTCGATAAAGCTGCAAAATACAACAAAATAGGGAGACAATAGGGTCACAAACACAGTACCTAACAAATAAAGCAAACATTTTTTTTTCTCCAGGTATCTAAACTCTAAATTTGATTGATCTGATCTGGCAATAAGTGTTGCCCAAATAGTTATATTCCTATTTGTCTTCTAACGCCACATTATATGAAAGTAATTTCGAAGTGACTGCAAGTAATGAGATTGTTGCATGGTTCGATCTGAAAGTTACGTTACTGATTACAATTCTAGACAGGCAACTTGTAACTGTAATGGATTACAGAAGGTGAATGCAATTAACTCCCAGTGACAATGGAAAACCAACCGTCTAGACTAGAGAAATGGAGTTTGAGCCACTGCACTGTATTTACACCTGTTGCTTTTAAGCAGGAGGGGTTGTACCTGGAAAACCAGATTAGATCCGTGGCTAGGAGCTCTTTGGGCTCAGCCTGTATCAACAGGACCCACCCTTATCCTACCTGAACATATTGAGCGCTATCCAATCGTTTGAGAATATACTGCTCACACAATGATTCAGTAGATCTGATAGCATTCAGCCAGTACTGAGAAAATAGGGAGGTTGGGAAACAATATTCAAACACTATGAAAGAGCCACTAAACAAACACGTTATGTGTTAGCCGAGTCGGTTTGACCGCTGAACTAATCATTATTTGCATGTGTGTGAAATACTGCAGACACTACCAATAATACCAATGACAGTGTCCAAGTGCAGTCTGCTACTTTATGAAACATACCGTATGTCGAATAAATGACTGGATGTGTTTATTAAATCGAAACACTTCATCCCGTATGCTAATTTTAACTCACTGGTTAAGAGAATGACATTCTCACAATTCTGATAACTTAATAGTGTGCAAATTAAATATATATTTAAAATGTTACTCTTATTCTATAAGCCTTCTATATGCATCAGGGCCAGGGAGGGTTTGATACGTATCTGGGCAAAGGACACCACGCAACATGGCATTTCAGGACCCAAACTACTGAAATGCGTCCACGCAACCTGTGCCTTCTGTTTGAACTGAGAACACTCCATCTGAACACCAATTCCATGTTTACTGGATGTTATATTAACATATTTACGTTGCTATAACGCATTTTATTCAGCTATTTTAGAATAAAGAAAATGGCACAGATTTGAATCATTACACGCCTCTCCCAGACACACCCTTCTTAACGCAGCTTGTGCCAGCATGCGTACACACGCGCGCGCGCGCGCACACACACACGCGCGCACACACACACACACACACCCTCTCCCTCTCTTACATTGATTTTAAAATGCCACTCCCTCAGAGAGCTTCAAAACTCCACTCCTTGACGTGTTCAAACACTGTTCCTGAGCTTCCTCATTGAATATTCCACAGCAGCCAAGCCTCACTGCCTCTATACACGAAATAAAATAAAATTGCAGGTGCAATCTTACAGATCTGTGCATTTTCTCCTTAAGTACGCGAGCGTATTCACACGTACACAAAGACGCATGTATGCATGCACTAATAAACAACTTTTAACATTTTTAAAGTTAGGTTTCTCCCGATTATATATTGATGGGTGCAAACGATGAACAACTTTCCTGTATACTTTCTTCTCCATAACTCTCCCTGTACACTTCCATGGTTCTCACATTCTTCCAGTGGCGTCCCACTACGCATATTCCTTCTCTGTCATTGAGCATCCGAGCAAATCTGCAGCAATTAGGCGTGAGTGCTTCCAAAGCAGTGCCCTTCCGAAAACTAGCCCAACCCATGTACCAGTAGTTTACCAGCCACCCAACACGCACATTATCCACATGTTTCCCTCACATCCATTTGCTTGTTTTTAATCTCACACAGAGCCATTACATCATTGCTTATTTGAACACTCCCCTCTTCTCCCCCGTTCCTACCTGGAAAATGATCACTTTGAAGTGGTTCCTCTTGAGCAGGTGTCCGTGGTTTGCCTCCAGCCGCTTCACATGTGTCGCCTGCTGGTCCAGCCGCTCCCGCACCTCCTTCATGCTGGCGTTGACCTTACGCGAACGCTCCAGCAGCTTGCTCACGCTGTTGGACGTGCTGGTGTGGTGCTTGGACAGGCGGGTAACATCGCCCTGAACCCCCCGCACGGCACCCTCCAGGTCGGCCTGCCGCTGCTCCATGCGTTGCTGGTTGCCCTGCACCGTCTCCATCATGTTGACCAGTTTGTCAAGGAGCGCCACCACCGTGATGGCGCTCACCTGGTCCTTGGCCGTGGGACTCACCGGACCGCCGGGGCCAGGGCTCCCAGGGGTTTTCATGCCCAGCCTGGAAAGAGTGCCGGTGGGGGAGGAGTGAGTCGAGCTGGGGCTGAAGCTTGGCACCAGGAGGTCCGCGTTGTCTTGCTGGGCCTGGTACTGCCCGGGGTTGACCAAAATACTGCTGCTGTTGCTGCTCTGGTCAGCGTGCGACGAGTCTTCTCCCATGGCCGCAGGAGTTTGTGGTGTTTGACTATTCGTTTTTGAGAGGGGGTTAAGTTCTGAGGTGTGAAGATTCTCTGTCCCGGGCTGCGGTAGTTGTTCTCTGTAGTTCCTGAGCAAGACTGAGAAGGGAAAAGGAATTCACTGCTCTTGGATGATTTGTTGTCCCCTCCCCTTTTTTACACGGTGTAGTGGAGCAAGAGTTGTATGGCACACACCCACTCTCTCACTATCTCGCTCGCTCTATCTCTCTCACTCTCACATCTATCAACAGAGTTTTATCACGGCATAGAGAAGGTTAGAGGAGGCATCCCCACTCTCACATCTATCAACAGAGTTTTATCACGGCATAGAGAAGGTTAGAGGAGGCATCCCAAATAATTTCCCACTGTGAAATCTGTGAAGGCATTGACATTACATGGAAGTCAACCTCACCTGACTACATTAAAAAGGTGGATGACCACAATGGTGATGTCCATGGCAAGGGTCCTTTGGGCCACTAGAGGCCTTTCATTCTCTCTATGTATCACAAGCACTGTTTTACCATTCCCTCCCTCTCTGAGAGATTGGCTGATATACTGTTTTCAAAAAAGTGGAGGGGTGGGGTTGGCTTGGAAACAGATCGGGCTCGAAGAAGCTACAGCAAAATAGCGAGCGGTAGCCACCTTGAGTGATTACGTGACTGTGTCTGTCGGCCCTCATGTTTGCATCCAGAAGTCTGGAAATCCTTAGGGTCAAGTTGATTCCAGTACAATGTGTGTTATGCCAATGTGCCAATATGCCAATGTGTCACTCCACCGGTTGTAAACTGTTAGTGCTTTATGGACCACCATCTGCAGGCCGTGTTTAGTCACTTAAAGAGGAATGACATGCAACACTAAGGAAAAATATACAGGTTGATAGAACATTTTATTGTTAGACATTAGATTAAATGTAAAACACTCTGGTGTGTCTTTGCCGTGGTACGTGCAGAAATATTTCCAGTGTTTCACAGGTTCAAATCAAGTACAATACATACTAATCCTTTTACATTTGCTGATAGGTTGCTTTTCCACAAACGTGGTTATTGCATGACTTGACAGCGTAGCATTAGCGTTGGCACTCTCTGGAAATGTCGAAATCATTGTTTGAACAATGAGCTCACCCACGCCCGTCCCCAGCCAGGATCTGTGTGCCACACACACTTTACTAACACACAGACACACACACACACACACCTGACTGCACTGGCGAGGACATTTACTTCTATTCATTTTCCTGGCATAGGTTTGTTCAACGGTCAAATCTGCTGCCTCCAACTCTGCTCCATGTGCCACTGCAGCATGGGATTGACTCCATGCTACCATATCATAAATTATTTTCTAAAAGGCTGATCCATAATCCTAACCTCAACTCAAATTCCTAAACCAAAAATAACTAAGTGAAGATTGGCAAAAAAGTTCTGCAAAAACAAGCACACGTGAATGTAAACATAAACATGAACGCACACAGTCAAAGTGCACACATGTTCACACGAGCAGACATTGTATGTCCACACAAGAACAATGGCCGCTTTCGCTGAGGTGTTGCACAAAAACTCCTGAAAATGTCAAGGTTGTGGTCTGTTTCTCTCTGAGTAAAGTGCCTGTACATATGCTCTTTTACCTGTGAATTATCTCCCCACACTCTGTGTCTTTATTAGCCCAACCCTAATCTATACCTCCCCACACTCTGTGCCTTTATTAGCCCCACCCTAATCTATACCTCCCGACACTCTGTGTCTTTATTAGCCCAACCCTAATCTATACCTCCCCACACTTTGTGTCTTTATTAGCCCCACCCTAATCTATACCTCCCCACACACTGTGCCTTTATTAGCCCCACCCTAATATATACCTCCCCACACTCTGTGTCTTTATTAGCCCCACCCTAATCTATACCTTCCCACACTCTGTACCTTTATTAGCCCCACCCTAATCTATACCTCCCCACACTCTGTGCCTTTATTAGCCCCACCCTAATCTATACCTCCCCACACACTGTGCCTTTATTAGCCCCACCCTAATCTATACCTCCCCACACTCTGTGTCTTTATTAGCCCCACCCTAATCTATACCTCCCCACACTCTGTGCCTTTATTAGCCCAACCCTAATCTATACCTCCCCACACTCTGTGCCTTTATTAGCCCAACCCTAATCTATACCTCCCCACACTCTGTGCCTTTATTAGCCCCACCCTAATCTATAACTCCCCACACTCTGTCTTTATTAGCCCCACCCTAATCTATACCTCCCCACACTCTGTGTCTTTATTAGCCCCACCCTAATCTATACCTCCCCACACTCTGTGTCTTTATTAGCCCCACCCTAATCTATACCTCCCCACACTCTGTGTCTTTATTAGCCCCACCCTAATCTATACCTCCCCACACACTGTGCCTTTATTAGCCCCACCCTAATCTATACCTCCCCACACTCTGTGTCTTTATTAGCCCCACCCTAATCTATACCTCCCCACACTCTGTGTCTTTATTAGCCCCACCCTAATCTATACCTCCCCACACTCTGTGTCTTTATTAGCCCAACCCTAATCTATACCTCCCCACACTCTGTGTCTTTATTAACCCAACCCTAATCTATACCTCCCCACACTCTGTGTCTTTATTAGCCCCACCCTAATCTATACCTCCCCACACACTGTGCCTTTATTAGCCCCACCCTAATCTATACCTCCCCACACTCTGTGTCTTTATTAGCCCCACCCTAATCTATACCTCCCCACACTCTGTGACTTTATGTTGTGCTAACCACAGTCTGTATGTTGTGCTAACCACTGTCTGTATGTTGTGCTAACCACTGTCTGTTTTTGTGCTAACCACTGTCTGTTTGTTGTGCTAACCACTGTTTGTATGTTGTGCTAAACACTGTCTGTTTGTTGTGCTAACCACTGTCTGTATGTTGTGCTAACCACTGTCTGTTTGTTGTGCTAACCACTGTTTGTATGTTGTGCTAACCACTGTCTGTTTGTTGTGTTAACCACTGTCTGTATGTTGTGCTAACCACTATCTGTTTGTTGTGCTAACCACTGTCTGTATGTTGTGCTAACCACTGTCTGTTTGTTGTGCTAACCACTGTCTGTATGTTGTGCTAACCACTGTCTGTATGTTGTGCTAACCACTGTCTGTATGTTGTGCTAACCACTGTCTGTTTGTTGTGCTAACCACAGTCTGTATGTTGTGCTAACCACTGTCTGTATGTTGTGCTAACCACTGTCTGTATGTTGTGCTAACCACTGTCTGTTTGTTGTGTTAACCACTGTCTGTATATTGTGCTAACCACTGTCTGTTTGTTGTGCTAACCACTGTTTGTAAGTTGTGCTAACCACTTTCTGTTTGTTGTGCTAACCACTGTCTGTATGTTGTGCTAACCACTGTCTGTTTGTTGTGCTAACCACTGTCTGTATGTTGTGCTAACCACTGTCTGTATGTTGTGCTAACCACTGTATGTTTGTTGTGCTAACCACTGTCTGTATGTTGTGCTAACCACTGTCTGTTTGTTGTGTTAACCACTGTCTGTATATTGTGCTAACCACTGTCTGTTTGTTGTGCTAACCACTGTTTGTAAGTTGTGCTAACCACTTTCTGTTTGTTGTGCTAACCACTGTCTGTATGTTGTGCTAACCACTGTCTGTTTGTTGTGCTAACCACTGTCTGTATGTTGTGCTAACCACTGTCTGTTTGTTGTGCTAACCACTGTCTGTATGTTGTGCTAACCACTGTCTGTATGTTGTGCTAACCACTGTCTGTATGTTGTGCTAACCACTGTCTGTATGTTGTGCTAACCACTGTCTGTTTGTTGTGCTAACCACAGTCTGTATGTTGTGCTAACCACTGTCTGTATGTTGTGCTAACCACTGTATGTTTGTTCTGCTAACCACTGTCTGTATGTTGTGCTAACCACTGTCTGTTTGTTGTGCTAACCACTGTCTGTATGTTGTGCTAACCACTGTCTGTTTGTTGTGCTAACCACTGTTTGTATGTTGTGCTAACCACTGTCTGTTTGTTGTGCTAACCACTGTCTGTATGTTGTGCTAACCACTGTCTGTTTGTTGTGCTAACCACTGTCTGTATGTTGTGCTAACCACTGTCTGTATGTTGTGCTAACCACTGTCTGTATGTTGTGCTAACCACTGTCTGTTTGTTGTGCTAACCACAGTCTGTATGTTGTGCTAACCACTGTCTGTATGTTGTGCTAACCACTGTATGTTTGTTGTGCTAACCACTGTCTGTATGTTGTGCTAACCACTGTCTGTTTGTTGTGTTAACCACTGTCTGTATATTGTGCTAACCACTGTCTGTTTGTTGTGCTAACCACTGTTTGTAAGTTGTGCTAACCACTTTCTGTTTGTTGTGCTAACCACTGTCTGTATGTTGTGCTAACCACTGTCTGTTTGTTGTGCTAACCACTGTCTGTATGTTGTGCTAACCACTGTCTGTTTGTTGTGCTAACCACTGTCTGTATGTTGTGCTAACCACTGTCTGTATGTTGTGCTAACCACTGTCTGTATGTTGTGCTAACCACTGTCTGTATGTTGTGCTAACCACTGTCTGTTTGTTGTGCTAACCACAGTCTGTATGTTGTGCTAACCACTGTCTGTATGTTGTGCTAACCACTGTATGTTTGTTCTGCTAACCACTGTCTGTATGTTGTGCTAACCACTGTCTGTTTGTTGTGCTAACCACTGTCTGTATGTTGTGCTAACCACTGTCTGTTTGTTGTGCTAACCACTGTTTGTATGTTGTGCTAACCACTGTCTGTTTGTTGTGCTAACCACTGTCTGTATGTTGTGCTAACCACTGTCTGTTTGTTGTGCTAACCACTGTCTGTATGTTGTGCTAACCACTGTCTGTTTGTTGTGCTAACCACTGTCTGTATGTTGTGCTAACCACTGTCTGTATGTTGTGCTAACCACTGTCTGTATGTTGTGCTAACCACTGTCTGTATGTTGTGCTAACCACTGTCTGTTTGTTGTGCTAACCACAGTCTGTTGTGCTAACCACTTTCTGGTAAATTCTCCTTAAGATAAAGACAGGATTTTTTGTCTTGGTTACCTCTCTCTTCTGTCGCTTGAACATGCACAGGCAACTTGTTGCACGCAGCCACACTTACTTCCCACCTCAAATTGTGGAATGTTTATTAATTTCATCTGAAAGCAAGTGCTTATATTCATAGTCTTTAGTCATGTGGTTAAACTGACAGCCGGGCGTGCAAGACATTGCGGCTAGCACTGGATATTCAATGGAGCTTGTGCACAAGCAGGTAAAATGTTCTACTTTTTAAGCCCATAATTGCTTATGCTACCAAAAATGAGGGCATATAAAAGTACAGTATCGAGTCATTTAAGAGGTTAAGGCATTCTTCATTGTCAAAGCGAAGGTGAGTGCTAATTCATCTAAATTACTGTAAGTTCAATTGGTGGTCAGTGTAGTCAGTGTAGCCAGTAAAACACAGAATCGTGTGACATAGATCTACTGGTAATATCAATGTTTTACCCGATGTCAGGTAAACCACACTATATAATTTACTTAATTTCACTAACTCCATATGATAAACTAAAGCCTCTAGTAGAGGTTTAGCTAACTGCTCTAACCTGGAGTTGGTTGCATTGTTGCAGACGAAAATGTCATTCATTTCAATTATTACATGTAGATATAATGATTGCTAATACAATATTTACACTAATATGTGGATATCTGATAACTAACCTGTAACAAATGTTTTCGTGACAAAGACGAGTGTACTACTAGTTTAATAGCGGCCATTCTATGGCAACCTAATCGTGTCTCCTCTTCAGTTAGGCCGGCCAATAGAACAGCAACTATCTGGCATTTTGAAACAAAATTAAGTTGTCTATCAATGGCGTACAATTGAGGAGGTGTTTGTTTTTTGCACGCCTGGTGGGGCGTTATCATATTCTATGTCGTCACGTGAAAACTATGAATACAGAAGTGTAAGAATACAAAGAGAAAAAGCGTCACTGTGTTCACCATGTGTGGATGGTTGAATGAATACCTAAATGACCAGGTAAATAAAGTTAATGTAAGCTTAATTTGCATATTTCCTTACCCAGTGATCCCAGAGGAAGTACTTGTACTTTGCACATGCTACACCTTCAGTTCTACACAGAGCCAGCAGGAGACTCTGAATGAGCACATATGCCCTCTGCTGGTTAATCTATCTAAAACTACAATATCAGCAACATTGTCCAATAGCCAGGGCACTTTATAGTCATGATAAGGATTTATACAGATACATTTGAATCTGAATGACAAGCATATGCATTATTTACATGTTATTTTTACATGTTATTTTTTGTTGCTGAAAGAAAATTAATAGGCCTAGATTGTAATAATTTTGATGGTGTAATTCCAACTGTCTTCCAAAAAAGTCCTGTCTCTCTCTCTCTCTCTCTCTCTCTCTCTCTCTTTTCTATCCAACAACAGTGTGCAAACATACATGTAACAACAAGCTGGCTGTAAAAGGCAAACAGGTTTTGGCCTAAGTCTTCCTGGGATCCTATTGGAGGGGTGGGGTCTTTCCAGTAACGACATGCTATTGGTTAGCAGCCATTACTCATGTGCCACTTGGCAACGGTTGATCAACAGGTTTTACATTTGAATATCTAGAGAACACAATGCACACCTGCTTGTTTCACTGTCTGTTGAAACTACATGAGCAAATCACCCGAAGCACAATTAAAAATAACATCTAATGAAGACAACATTGATACAGAAGGAATCCATGTTGAAAGTGGAGTTGCTGAGAATGTGCTGCCAACCGTGTGTGTCTTAACTGTTGACAATTTTAATAGTTTTGACAGTGACCTAAAACTGAACTCAGTTGTAAAGGCTCTATTTTTGCCCCGTTTAGAGTGGTTGGGTTAAAGTTAAACTAAGTTCACACATGGAACTTTACTTGAACTTCACTTGAACTTGAAATGGCATTTATTCCAAGGCAATAAAGTACCTTCTAAATCTTGGATAGAATAAACAAAAAAATGTGAAATATATATAAACAATTAGTGCTTAGCTGTCAAGGTTGAGTGAGCTTATGAAAATGAGAGCCAGACGGAGGAGGAATGACTTTTGGTGGTTTAATCAGAGCACACACAAACGGAAAGAACGAAATAATAAAGTGAGCGACACAGCTTGATTGAAATTTCCGAACTCGTACACCGGTGACGACGAACGCAGAAGCCTGCTCGTTGATGGCGAGACCACAGCTTCAGGGGGGGAGTCGTGACACTAGCATTGGAATTAAACTTTGTAGCTTGGGGTTCGAAGCTGCAACCCCCAGTGACAGGGATGCTAAGAAATTGCAATGAAAATCACAATGGCACCGCTCTGTAACCGATGCCTCCATGCTTGCTCCATTTAACCATTTGCTACAAAAACTGTCTTCTACTGTCTAAATAGGAAAGTGTCCATAATGTGTTTCTACAGTCCAGCCATTACAACAAATACATTAAATGTTAGTGATTTAGCAGACTTTTATCCAGAGCAAATGACTAACATATTGTACGACATATTGTTTTGCCTTGCCACCTCAGGGCTTTGATCCAGCAACCTTTTGGTTTGTGGTCAGATGCTGTAACTGATCGGTTTTCTGACACCCTCAAATAGTCCCGCCTATTGTCTTTTTTTATTCCAATTTTCAAAATATTCTGTAGGAATTGTTGAGATAGTTAACAAATCCTGGTATGCTCTTATTTTTCACTGTGTTAGACAGATCATATTTGATTGTCTCTACCCACCAGGATATAAAAATGTCACTACATCAATCCAACAATCTTTATGATTTTATTGTTCCCACCTTTCCATTAAATCCTGCTTGGTGTTTGACAGCGTTAGGTGTAACCCACACACATAACATACACTAGCAATCTAAACGTGGACGCCAAAATTGATTGCCTTTAAAAAAAATCCCACTTTTACCAATCCTGATCCGATGGAAAAAAATTATTCTAATCTTAATTTAAATCTCAACCTGAACCTAACATCAACCTCAATAACTTTTAGCATAACATTTGTTCAGACACATAACCTAGCTCATATGCATAATCATAACCTTTAAACTCTGACTACCAATACATGCAATACATTCATTCATGTATACATACAAACATACATACATACATACATACATACATACATTCAGAAATACATACAGAAATACATACATACAGAAATACATACATACAGAAATACAGTATGGATACAGGATACAGTATGGATACAAGATACAGTATGGATACAGGATACAGTATTATACAGGATATAGTATGGATACAAGATACAGTATGGGTACAGGATACAGTATGGTTACAGGATATAGTATGGATACAGGATACAGTATGGGGTACAGGATACAGTATGGATACAGGATATAGTATGGATACAGGATACAGTATGGATACAGGATACAGTATGGATACAGGATACAGTATGGATACAGGATATAGTATGGATACAGGATACAGTATGGATACAGGATAAAGTATGGTTACAGGATACAGTATGGATACAGGATACAGTATGGATACAGGATACAGTATGGTTACAGGATACAGTATGGATACAGGATACAGTATGGGTACAGGACACAGTATGGTTACAGGATACAGTATGGATACAGGATACAGTATGGGTACAGGACACAGGATACAGTATGGATACAGGATACAGTATGGATACAGGATACAGTATGGATACAAGATACATTATGGATACAGGATACATTATGGATACAGGATACAGTATGGATACAAGATACATTATGGATACAGGATACAGTATGGGAACAGGATACAGTATGGATACAGGATACAGTATGGGTACAGGATACAGTATGGGAACAGGATACAGTATGGGTACAGGATACAGTATGATACAGGATACAGTATGGATACAGGATACATTATGGATACAGGATACAGTATGGATACAAGATACATTATGGATACAGGATACAGTATGGGAACAGGATACAGTATGGATACAAGATACAGTATGGATACAAGATACAAGATATAGTATGGATACAGGATACAGTATGAATACAGGATACAGTATGGATACAGAATACAGTATGTCTGTGCAAAATACGTTTTTTAACCCAGAAAAAAACCCATTAAAAATGCTATTATTTCCAATGAATAATGTTGGCATTTATTGAGTGATGTGCTCCACAGGACGTCTTTGTCCATTTAGAAACATTCTATGTATTAAGCTTGAAAACGTTTCAATGGAAAGATAGAATCTAGTGTCAATGGTGATTAATAGAGACTGTGGGTTGCCTGTCACGCCCTAACGGTAAGTAACAGAATATGTATCACTAGATACGTATATGTATCACTAGATACATACTGTCATATAATGTGCACATGTAAATGTGACTATGGCTTTAAGGGCATTCTGTTACGTATGCAAGCTGCGTGTTACCGGGAAGGCTCGCGCCCGAGGAAGTAAGTTTTGGGTTTTAGTTGGAGGACTTGCCTGTATGCGACTGTGTGAAGTTCAATACAAATGTTCATTGAACCCTGAGTCTCCTGTGTATATCTGAACTATTTACACATACGAATATGTATCACAGAATTTGTTTCACTAGCAAGCGGACAGTGTGCTCACTGGGTAACGTGTTGGTTACGCAGGATTCATAAACTAGATTCGAGTTGACACAAAAGCCACGCAATCACAACACGAATGGTTGATTACTCAGTCCGGCATTTGTTGGACCCCCTGCTGTTGGGCAAACAGTTCATACATGATGCTATGAATACAGCCCATTGCAGGGTACGTGGTGAATCAAACATACGTACCAAACGTTTATTGTCATTTAATTTCAGCCAGATAACATATTACTTACAAAGACGGTTGCAAAACTTAGCCTGTCCAACTACTGTTTTTACTACAATTATTACTGTGTAGTTTCACAGTCAAAGAGGCTAATTAATGTACAGTGTTAGGACTTAATAATACGAGCGTCACAGACGTCCTGGCCTGCTCAAAATGTAGCCTACGCAGTAGCAGGTGCAAAAATAGGATCCTTAAGAAACTTCAGAAAGGAAGTCAGTGTGTGCTAAATATAATAACTCACTTTGACTCAACGTCTCGCACCACAGGCGAGATATCACCTTCTCGCTGATTCAAAAGTTCCGGACGCAGTAGAAAAGGCCCTTTAGAACCAAAACAGATGTCGATTGCTCTTACATGCACACACTCTCTCCACGGGGCCTAGATTATTGAAGAAAGGATGAGTGAGCGCACCACGGCTGTGTAGATGCGTGCCTGGTGGCTGTGTGTGTGTGCGTTCTATACCTTATTGATTTTTAGGCACCTGGTCGATTATTAAAGCATTGGGGCTTATGGTGTTGTTGTTTGCATTTCGAGGACACCGCGTCCGGAGAAGTTGATACATCCCTTCCGTGCTCCATCCAAAGTGGCACCCTATTCCCTAGATAGTGCACTCAATGGTTTGCTGCAACAGAATAGGGAGGACTTCCTCCCAAGCCATTAGGAGCACGGCCCAGGAGCACGGCCCAGGAGCACGGCCCAGGAGCACGGCCCAGGAGCACGGCCCAGGCCAGGAGCAGTGGAACAGGTCGGGGAGCACCATGCTTTCCAGTTTGGGCGAGGCTATGGGTCGGGTCCTCAAGCAGTTCAACACCTGGAGGCAAGAGCAGCTGACCTAGCATGTCAGCGGAAGTCCCGGACCCAGCGATTCCCGCCCACGGGAGTATGATGGAGCAGCAGCATGTTACCAGAGGTGTGGAGAGAATGAGGGAGGTTCGACTGTTCCACCTACGGCAGGGCTCCTGATTGCCGCAGGACTTAGCCTTCATGTCCCGATGGAGCTGTGTGGTGCCACATGCAGGGAGGCCGTGGCAAGACTTGTCGAGTGTTTTCCCTTGTGGCACGTCGTGTGCAGTCTTCTGGGACAGGCAGCACTCCTGCATCACCTCAAGTAGGGCGACACCCCACTCGTTCATCCTTCTGTTGCACATGTTACCATTCAGACGTCGTTCCCAAATTGCCCAGGGATTTCCCAGAATACCCAGGGGTTTCCCAGAATACCCAGGGATTTCCCAGAATACCCAGAGATTTCCCAGTCTAAGGTGCTTGTAGATGCTGGCGCAGCTGAGAGTTTAATGGATAAGGCATTAGCGGATAGGTTACCCTGGTGGACCTAGCATGTCCGTTACCCAGCAGAGCACTCGACAGCAGACCATCAGGGTCAGAAATGGTTAGAGAGGTCACCAAACCCATCACCATGGTTACACAGAGGTCTCATACTGAACAACCTACCCTGCACATTATAGGCTCCCCGATATTACCATCATATTACGTCTCCACTGATTGGTTAGAGAGGTCACCAAACCCATCACCATGGTTACACAGAGGTCTCATACTGAACAACCTACCCTGCACATTATAGGCTCCCCGATATTACCATCATATTACGTCTCCACTGATTGGTTAGAGAGGTCACCAAACCCATCACCATGGTTACACAGAGGTCTCATACTGAACAACCTAACCTGCACATTATAGGCTCCCAGATATTACCATCATATTACGTCTCCACTGATTGGTTAGAGAGGTCACCAAACCCATCACCATGGTTACACTGATTGTCCATTTACGGTCCTTCCTTCTCATGGTCGCAGAGGGCTCTCATAGGGTGGTCCCGGGACTGTAAGGGTCGGTGTCTGGCTGTGTCCGTCTCCAGGACTACGGTGGAGAGTCTGGACCACTTGGTGTCCACTGAGTGGATTACTCCCAAATATAGAGGTTTGGCACTGGCCTTTTTGAAAACACAGGCCACTAAATAACCGCCTCATAGGCCAAGGGACTGCTCAAGGGTTTTATAAAATATATTTTATAGATTGATTGAATATTGATTGATTAATTTCCAGTTCCTTGCTATTCATCTTTACACCCTGGGCCAGACTAAACGCTATCATTTCATTGACGTAGACAGAAGAGAAGAGGCGCCGCTTTAGTAAAGACTTAAATGTTGATACTGCGTCTACGTCTCTCACATTGTTAGACCACTCCAACCTAACAGTGCTCTTTGGGAGAAAGCCCTGCCTCCAGCTGTTTCTTTAGATACAGTAACCCCTATGTCATGTGACAGTAGCGGGCTGAGTGCAAAATCAGCCAGGGAGTCTGTTTGTCAGGACCTATTAAAAAAGATATGCAGGACCAAGTGGTTTTGCCCTCCTGTTTCACCTGGAGAAAGTCAAGGATTCAGTTGAAAGGAGCTAGGTTTCTCAGCCTACTGACCTACTACTCATAAGTAAGGACGCTGGTGGTAAAAAGTGACGGCAGAAATAAACAAAGTAGACATTATGGCTTAATGTCGGTTTCTATGTTCATACACGACTCTTCGTCTGGCTCCTCCTCTTTTTTACTGGAAGCAGGCCAACGTGCCACAAACGAGGAGTGACTGTACTCAGTCCCAGGCTGGCATCTGACCAAAGACCAACTCTACAAGGCATGTTTTGCCAGTTTGCGCCCAGGCCTGTCCTTGTGTTTTTTGTCTCTATTGTTTCGATATTCCGTAACTACTTTTTTAAAGGATGCAACTGTCTGTCTGCCTCCGGCCTGGGTTTAGGGATTACAGAAAGAATGTTCTTTTTTTACAGAAAGACTCACATAAAACACTCAGACTTCTGTTATAATCATTTCTTGTACACTTAGGTCATGCAAATTAATGCAAATGTTCAAAGTAATGTGACATTTCAAAGGTCGCTTTGAGGTCGCTTTTAGGTTGTTGAAATGGTAAATAAGATTTGTGATATGCGAAAAAACGCTACAAAAGAATCTCCCATTGTAATCCACAACCCACTATGGATTTTCACGTATTGCTGAAGAGTCAAATTAACTAAAATGTTTAGATACATTCTCAGGATTCTAATATACTTTAAATATAGAAACTGATCCACACAACGTTCTGTTCAGCTGTGGTTACATGTGTGTTTCACATTTCGTTCGTATGCATAGAAACACAGTTACCGGTACACAATGATCTCTGTGGTATCACCATTTTTAAACACAATGTTAAGTTATTATAATCGCAAATAACATAGATAATAGACAATACCTATAATAGTCCTTAGTATCTATAGTTTCTGAAATCTATAAGTACTTTCACTCAGACACTGTTCGTCTTCCTGATGTGAAAGCTAACAACATAAATCTGTTGGTGGAACCTTTGTCCCAGAATTATTACATTCCCATGGTGTGCTTGTGGGAAGACATGTAGACATTCCTCGTTTCCTGCTCCTCCCTTACCCCCCGAGCTGCAATAATGAGGGTAGAAAACAGGAAGGCACAAGATTCCATAGCATCGCCTGTGTGGTGAAATGGGAAGGGCCTGCTTTTATGGAATGTAGGTTAAAATCCTGCTGGCTACAGCTACCCACTGCTCACCCCCTTTCCACAGTGACCACCGCCAATGAACCTGACTGGTTAAGCCACATTACATATTTCTCTACAGTGGTGTGAACAACACAATGTTAATGCAGATTTTTCAACTTACCTTTAGATTTTTCTGTTGGTGCATAGTGTTTGCGTTTGAGCATGCACATGTTTGATGAACAGAAAATGCCTTGGGACACAAGTGACAAGGTAAGGAGATTTGGTCGTCTTGTACTCAGAAAGTAATACAGTGCAACAGCACCCCCTGGTGGAAATACAGCTCACTACAACCATCTACGGTCCTAAAGAGAAATCTGACTGGGGCATTTTCAGGAGATCTCAACCTTGTGGAGCTTTCAGATACAATATAATGTAAGAATAGATCCGGTATAACCAAAAATGGAAAACCAAAAATGTAAAATACTGATTTTTCATGTGTAGATTTTTGTATCGCAACATCGAGATTTCTTATTTATCTGAAAGTGATTAGATCCGATGATGTCACTGACTGGCAGGAATTCGCCCGTGTCCACTTAGGCCTTGAAATGTCGCTATCTTTCTGTTTTCCTATTGCAGTAAATGTTTCTGCAGGACAGTGACGTTATCCTACCTGTAAATGAGAGAACCCTCACCCAGCAGCGACAGCGTAAAGACGGGCCGACGTTTCCTTTTCGTGATATAAATTATTTATTTACATTACAGAAAAAACGACCCCACCAAGACAATGTAATATCTATTGGAAATAGACCAAGTAATACATAATCAAATAGAGCTGTACTTGAGAACCTAATGTCCTCTGCGGTGACCTATACCACAGGTGCAAGGCATCACGTGTAGCCCCTCCCTCCCTCCCCCCTCGCGCCCCCATTGGCTCTCCCTCTAAAAACAACCAACATGCCCCACGAACATCAGCTAACCACCTTCTATAGGCCTCCCCCAATGCCTTCCCTACCCGCCGCCACTGCTTCCTCACTCCCAAGCCCTAATGTTCATTCTGTCATCATCTGGCTTGAGGAGTAGAAAGGTGAGGGAAGGGGTTAGGAGAGGCGATTATGATAATGACGCCATTGTGCAGCCTCCTTCACCGCCTTCCAGTGGACCAGGGTGATGTCGAGCCCAGACACTGACCTAAAGTCAGTCGGGTGTTTGCTTCCCCTCCCGCCATCCTTTAGAGTTTATTCGGCTTGGTGTTGGAGGGGGAAAACAAGCTGATCCTAGATCTGTGTCTGAGTGGCAACTTGAATCTGGAGCGGAGTTGACCATAGGTTTTCCTGTGTTGTGGGGCGGCATAGTCAGATGAGACGGGTAGAGGCCCGCATGGTGTTCTCTGAGCTGTAGTGGGTGGTGTTCTGCTTCTGCCGGTTCACCCTATTGCTCCGTGGACACTTCCTGTTTGGAGAGGATGTGGATTGGAGAGAGAGAGAGGGAGGAGGTAAGTTATAACACAGAGGGCTTTAAATGAAGTAAACGCCAAGTGCCAAAACCTTTTTATTATTATTTATTGAACCGCCATGTTTTTTCTCTATGTTTCTTGTGTTGTTCAAGAGAAGTCAATATGCAGAGGAAACTTAAGGAAACAGACATTGGATTTCTTTTGGAAGCGATTATCAATCAAAAGCAGATGGCCATCATTGCCATCTAGTGGGAAAATGCAAGTATTATCAGCCAAGGGAAGTAAGTTAAGAGTGGCTACAAATCACCCAATGCCAAAGGGCAGTTGTTTTATCCAAATAAATACATTCACAGAATAGAAATCAGTTAATGTCTCAAATGAATTCAGTGTAACAAAACATTGAGAACTTATTTATTGTCAACCTTTTCAGATGGTCTGGTATTTTTACAATTTATATGAAGTACTATGTAAAATACTGAACTAGCGGGCATTTTAGGGTCTAAATGAAGCCTTTAGTATTAGAGCTAGCGACTCCTACAAGTTGTAGAATTAGAAGGGCTGTAAATCCAATTAAACTGCATCACACTCATGGATTTATAATGAGATAAATGTAAATTGAACTCGCCACCTGAACACAACCTCATAACCCATAATTATGTTAATCATTCACATCTCATGTTTACTTCTTCCAACTACCCCTTATTTATCTATCTATATCTCATTTTTCTGCTTCCTCTCTTAAGTTCTTTAATTCATATAATCTGTCTACTTCCTCATTCTCGCAAACTCAGTGTAATTTATTTTGCTCCGCCTCATCTTCTCTCTAACTGATTTATCTCTGTCTTATCTCTCCACTTTCTCTGTCTCGTACTTTTTATCTCTGTGTCATCAGTCGACTTCCTCTCTCTTCCTCTGTCAATTTTATTTATCTTCCTTTAATCTGTCTCTTTTCCGCAGTCCCTTAAATGCTTTCGCTCTATCTACACGTTCTTATCTCTAATTGCTCTCTCTCTCTCTCTCTCTCTGTCAGATGTAGTGTTATCTTGGTGATGGCTTTTTTACTAAACGTTATTAAATGTCATGTTTTGCATAAGGTCATCGGTCCAGAGGGCTACAGTGTGAGTGTGCCTGGGATGTGGGCCTGTGCACATTTGGGTATTGTTCGGGCATGCATTTATCCCTGTGTGTGTGTGTGTGTGTGTGTGTGAGAGAAGAAAGCACAGCAGGAGCAGGGTTGTACACACTTCCTGTGTGTTCACTATTTATTTGAAATATACTTTTTAATGAGTTGTTTTTACCAAAGGGCTCGGAGCAAGAGTGATGCTAATCTGATTTCTATCGCAGTCGTGTCAGATATTCCGTATAACTTAAATAAGTGCATTGCACACATTAAGTATACTTGAAACCCGACTGTGCGTTACCCAGAATCCTCTCTGCAGTGGTTTTGAATTGTAATATATTGTTGCTCCTCGTCCACAGCTTATTGAAATGATTTGCTGTTCAATGTTTCTCTTGTGTTCTTCCTCGCTCCCTCTGTTTGGATTCTTTCTTTTCTATTGCATTAATGTCCTGTTTCTCATCTCGTGCTCATTGATCTTTCGTGCCCCATCTCGCTCACTAATTGCTTCTTTCTCAGAAGGGGTTTCTAAAAGCTTGTTAAAAACGTCATTAAATGTCACGTTTTGCATAGTTCACAGAGGCGAGGAAATAAAGAATAAGTGCGTGTGTGTGTGTTGGATATGTTGGGTGTGTGTCTGCGTTAGTGTGTGTGTGTGTGTGTGTGCATACTCATGCAGTCCTTGGATTAAAGACACCTACACACAATGTAATGGCAGCATTGTAATATGTTTACTGTCATTTCCACGCGTGTACACATCCTACCTTGTAATACAGAGTACTACAACACAGATGATGGCCACCTGAAGAGCTCCGATGATGGAGGCGATAAGGACATAACGCAGCTTGCCGGAACCGGGGACGACGTAGAGCACGTTGTACTCCTTAGTCTCACACTGGGGTCCGCTGAAGCCTGAGTGACAGCTGACACACACACACACACACACAACCACACACACACACACAACCACACACACACACACACACACACACAAACACACACACACACACACGTTGACGTTAGCTTGTGACACAGTTTGGTAACATGCTCATTTGAATTCACCATTGTTTACAGACTAAAGGCTCTAACAATTTATTTTAGAATGCATTGCTTTGAATTATAACAGTAGAGGCAGCCTACGGGAAAAAGAACACAGCTAATAGCAAAGATGATTGGATATTTTACTGGTGTAAAGTCATCCTGCCCTGCCCGCTTCTGTGTGTGTGTGTGTGTGTGTACATGTATGTGGGTCTGACAAGCCGTTTAGATGACTAGGTTATTCCTAAAAACATACTAGTGACCATTTCATAGCGACTATTGCTTTAGTTACTAGTAACTAGCAACTATACTAATAACTAATATCTCAATTCCACTTAACAAGTAACCTTTAAGTAGTTAATTATGAATCTATTACTAGTAACTATTAATCTATTACTAGTAACTATTAATCTATTACTAGTAACTATTAATCTATTACTAGTAACTATGAATCTATTAATAGTAACTTGTCAAATAGTTTCTGGCATCAATTAGTAATTAATACTAGTACAAATTAGTAACTAATGGAATAGATATTAGTAACTATTGAATAGTTTGCGTGTGTTTGTTTGTGTACCTAAAATAGTTCCACTGTTGTCTTTTTGTAAACGTTGCTTATTTCTGCTTATTTCTATGTTTTTTTTTTCCAGCAATTACATTTGCCGATAACAAATTCAACTTCTAATAAGCTGGTAAAAATGTAAAAATGTTTGTGTGTGTGTGTGTGGTCATTGGTCATGTTTGTTGCCTGTGTTTTGTGTGGCCGTGCTTGTGTGTGTGTGTGAGTGTGTGTGTGTGTGTGTGTGTGCGTGCGTGTGCGTGTGCGTGTGCATGCGTGCGTGCGTGTGTGTTTGTGTGTGTGTGGCCGTGTGTGTGTGTGTGTGTGGCCGTGTGTGTGTGTGTGCGTGTGTGGCCGTGTGTGTGTGTGTGTGAGTGTGTGTGTGTGTGTGTGTGTGCGTGCGTGTGCGTGTGCGTGTGCATGCGTGCGTGCGTGTGTGTTTGTGTGTGTGTGGCCGTGTGTGTGTGTGTGTGTGTGTGGCCGTGTGTGTGTGTGTGCGTGTGTGGCCGTGTGTGTGTGTGTGTGTGTGTGTGTGTGTGCGTGTGTGGCCGTGTGTGTTTGTGTGTGGCCGTGTGTGTGTGTGTGTGTGTGTGGCCGTGTGTGTGTGTGTGTGTGTGTGTGTGTAGGAGTGATCTAAAGGCCCACTGTCTCAGTAGACCTTGGCTAAAAGTGGTCCATTTTAATCAGTCCTCTCCCACTCTCTCTTTCTCTTGGGAGGTTACCTACCAACCCCTGCATCTCTCAGCTGTACACGCACACACACACACGCACACACACACACGCACGCACGCACGCGCACACACAGATGCACAAGAAGAAAGCAATATTTGTTTGACACAATACCAGGGACCAATCAAATGTGTTATTTCTCAGTGGAACGCGTTAGGGGCCAGTCAGTCCACTCTTGTATCCTCTCAACATTCAATATTTCTCTATTCACTCTCTTATTTATCTTCTTTATAATATACCTTTATTTTTCTTTATATATACCTTTTTCCATACATATTTCCCTATGTCGCAATAACTACGCATACGTTTTGAGAAAATAGTGTCAATTCATTGACAATCTAAAATGGAAATATGTATGTGTACATACTGTAGTTATTCTGACCCTATATAACCTTTGGCATCCATCACAGCTTCGCTTCTTCTTTGGTATGCCTCAACCAGCTTAGCACACATGGACTTGGGCAATTTCTCCCATGCAATCTAATTTAGTTAGATTGGATAAGCAGCATTGATGTCTCCCCATAGAAGTTCAAGTCCGGGCATTCACTGGGCCAGTCAAGGACATTTACAGACTCGTCCCAAAGCCACTTTAGCGTCGTCTTGAATATGCATTTTGGGGTCATTGGCTTGCTGAAACTATTCTCCTGGAAACGTTCAATTATTTTTATAACCTTCCCAAAATCTATGCCTCAACACGATTCTCTCAGAGAATTGGACTTGTACTTCATGGCTGGACTTTTGCTCAGACATTTTTTTTAAATGTACAAGCTATTAAATCTGCCACCGGTCCACTACAATCAAGATCTGGAGACATCTGCAGGTTGATTACGTAATGCAGGGTGCATCATATGCAGGGAAAGACAAGTGGTATGAAAATGTATTTATCTGAGAATTAGCAATCGTTATCTTCTCAATGAATGAAGACATCTAGCAAAATGAATAAGAAATACAGTCCTTGACAAGTTTAGAAGTAATGTTTTTATTGACATAACATTAGTGTCCTGTAAACTTTGCTTTTGACAAATAATCTTCCATTTTCAGCATTTACAGCCTAGCACACCGTTAGCATTCAAGCTGTCAATTTGTTGAGGTAATCTGAAGAGATTTCCTGTGATGCGTCCTGCAGCTTCTCCCACAACTCTGATTGGCTCGATGGGTACTTCTTACGTTCAATACATACTCCCACAACAGCTCAAACGGGTGATGTCCGAGATCTGTGATGAACACTTCATCATCAACAGAATACCAGCTGACTGGCTCTTCCCTATATCGTTTATGCATAGTTTAAAGTTGTGCTTGGGTCATTGTCCTGTTGTAGGAGTAAAATAGCTCCACTCAAGCTCTGTCTAGAGGATATGAGATGGTGTTGCAAAATGGAGTCATATCTTTCTTTCTTCAAGATCTCTTTTACCCTGTAGAAATCTCTTACTTAACCAGCTTCAATTCACCCCCAGACTATTACACACAAGCAAGCACTCTTCCAGCCTCTTCTAATATGACCTGGATCTCACAAACGTTCTCCTCTGTGATCCAAATAATTTCTTCCAATCTTCCTCGGTCCAGTGTGTGTTCTTTTGTTCTTTGCATCTCAGCCTATAATCATGATGCTAATCAGAAAGGCCAGCATCCCGGAGTTGCTTTTTCACTGCTGACGTTGAAACTGGGGTTTGGTGGGTAATATTTAATGAAGCTGCCAGTTGAGGACCAATGCGACGTCTGTTTCTCAAACTAGAAACTCTCATGTATTTGTCCTCTTGCTGAGTTGTACACCAGGGTCGCTAAACTCTACTTTCTATAATGGTTAGAGACAGTTTGTCATGTTCTGTGAAGGTAGTACACAACGTTGTATGAGATCTTCAGTTTCGTGGCAATTTATCACATGGTCATTTCACAACAAAAATAGATTGATGAGTTTCAGAAGAAAGTTATTTGTTTCTGGCCTATTTGAGCTTGCAATCGAACCCACTATTTTGGATGGTACTCGATCAGTCTAAAGAAGTCCCGTTTAATTGCTACTTTAATCAGCACAATAGCTTTTAGCTGTGCTAATGTGATTGCAAAATTATATTCTAATGATCAATTAGCCTTGTTAAATGATAAACATGGATTAGCAAACATAACGAGCCATCAGGACATAGGAGTGCTGGTTGCTGATAATGGACCTCTGCATGAATATGTAGACATATAAATAAAGCTTTTCCAGTCATTTACAACGTCAACAAAGTCTGCACTGCATTTCTGATTAATTCATGTTATTTTAATGGACAAAACATTTTTTCTTTCAAAATGAAGTATAAAACTAAAGTAACTCAACGTCATTAAATATTACAACTAACATACATTCATGATTCAAGGGAGGAAATACAATTCCATATAATTCATAGTTATCTCCCAACTAATTACCAGTCTAATGACACAGAGCCCTTTACTATCATATCTGATTGGAGAACACAGTTAAAGAGAACTTAGACAGTTCCTTCTTGCAGACTCTTTCCAGATTCTTCCATTTGTGCCAATGGACTAACCTCTTCCATCTCAAGTCAAACCACATTTGTTCAATAGTCTGAGTCTGATTCTAAGACTAAATGCTGATTTTGTACCAAATTAAAATTAAATGCATTCTTTGGTTACTGACTTGCAGCCATTTGTGGCCAGGGTTTGGAAGATTGGCTGAGACAAATAAGTGTTTGGCCAAATGTTTCTGGAACTGGCTAAATGTCATAATCCTTTGACCTTAGCCACCCCAGGACCAATGAAAACAAGAATACATTAGCGGTATAAACTAGCAGTGTCAGAAATACACTGGCGATATTTCCTGCTCGTGCATTTTTATTACGACACCAAAGCGACCACTGTTGTGTATCCGTAGAGCTCCATTTTATGTAATCTGACCAAAGCACCAGTGCCAATGATGTTTCCAAACCCCCAGGCATTTATATATTCATCTTTCTGCCCACGCAGAGAGAGGTGGCATTTTGATGATGAAGTATTGGAAACCAAGCTGGCAATAATTTTGACACATTTCTGTGGGAAATAGCAATACGAAATTCATTTCAGAATGTTTTGATTTTGATTTATTACAGTATATTCAACCACAATATTTACAATATAGCTCATTACCATAGACATTTTGACTGTATTTTTTATTATTTTTCGTCAATGGTCAAATCATTGCTATATATATATATATATATATATATATATATATATAAATAATACTACTGCATTGTACCTGTCCTCATTATTTAATATTTTATTCTACTGGATTTCAAATCCTCACCCTCTCAACCACCCTTCTCCCCTCTTTCTTTCCGAATCTCCTTTCCTCAATCTCCCCCTGTCTCTCTTTCCTCACACATCTTTGACCATAATGCAGTGGTTGGTTTAGCAGGGGCCAAATGTCCACACACCGTCACAATGGTGGATAAGGACAAAGTTGCCCCTAGACACTGCCTCTAGATACTGCTTATAGACACTGCACCTAGACACTGCCCCTAGACACTGCCCCTATACACTGCCCCTAGATGCTGCCCCTAGACACTGCCCCTATATACTGCCCCTAGACACTGCCCCTATATACTGCCCCTAGACACTGCCTCTATATACTGCCCCTAGACACTGCCCCTAGACACTGCCCCTATATACTGCCCCTAGACACTGCCCCTATATACTGCCCCTAGACATTGCCCCTATATACTGCCCCTAGACACTGCCCCTAGACACTGCCCATAGACGCTGCCCCTAGACGCTGCCCCTAGACACTGCCCCTAGACACTGCCCCTAGACGCTGCCCCTAGACGCTGCCCATAGACACTGCCCCTAGACACTGCCCCTAGATACTGCCCCTATACACTGCCCCTAGACGCTGCCCATAGACACTGCCCCTAGACACAGCCCCTATATACTGCCCCTATACACTGCCCCTAGACACTGCCCCTAGACGCTGCCCATAGCCACTGCCCCTAGACACTGCCCCTAGACACTGCCCCTATACACTGCCCCTAGACACTGCCCCTAGACGCTGCCCATAGGCACTGCCCCTAGACACTGCCCCTAGACACTGCCCCTAGATACTGCCCCTATACACTGCCCCTAGACGCTGCCCCTAGACGCTGCCCATAGACACTGCCCCTAGACACTGCCCCTATACACTGCCCCTAAAAGCTGCCCCTAGACACTGCCCCTATATACTGCCCCTATACACTGCCCCTAGACGCTGCCCATAGGCACTGCCCCTAGACGCTGCCCATAGGCACTGCCCCTAGACACTGCCCCTAGACACTGCCCCTATACATTGCCCCTAGACACTGCCCCTAGACACTGCCCATAGACACTGCCCCTAGACACTGCCCCTAGACACTGCCCCTAGACACTGCCCCTAGACACTGCCCCTAGACACTGCCCCTAGACACTGCCCCTAGACACTGCCCCTAGACACTGCCCATAGACACTGCCCCTAGACACTGCCCATAGACACTGCCCCTAGACACTGCCCCTAGACACTGTCTATTGATCAGACTGGCAATATTTGCCGTAATGGTTGAAACGTGCAGTTGAGGTTCTAACGACCTAATCGTGGCTTAGTGTTACAGATCAGCTTCTAACTCAAGCCTCTCAGTTTAAGGCTCTCAGATTAAGAATACTGGTCTAGTATCTTAGCCAACCGCCTGTGTCTGTAATCTTATTGTTTGTGATCCGAAAGGGAAAACATTTTGTCTAAATCTAAGATGCCTAGATCCCGGGGATGGGTAGCTGTGTCCCAGGTACAGCTGCTAATAAATAATGAATAAAACACATTATTGTGTGTATTATCTTCCCTGCTCTCTGCTCTGCTGCTTCTGTCGTACAGCAGGTGGCGCCAGAGACCTATCCTAGTCACACGCACTGAATACAAGTTCACCATCAGCACTATTTAGTATGCAGGGCCGGTAGGTTAGATGAGCTCTGGGGCAGAGCCGCGTCGCACAGAGGGGAGAGATGAAATGACGCTAACGCCTCTCAACTGAACCACAGCACAATCCTGATGACCCCGCGGGTTAATGGGCTTGATCTGGCCGCGGGCTTATTGCTGACCCGCCGTGCAGGACGGGGCACAGGTAATCAGGGATGTGTGTGTCCTTGTGTGTGTGTGTGTGTGTGTGTGAGGTTTGAGGTTGCGTGTGTGTCCATATTGCCAATGCGCGCGCGAGTGTTACGATGAACATCGTATGCGTGCCAGCATAATGTGAGTTTGTCGTGTGTGGGCATGTGTCAGTGTGGCATGTGTGTGTGTGTTTTACCTGCAGGATGGCACAGACAGTATGCTGGGGTATTCACACTCTCCGTGAACACAGTAGTTTTTGTAGTGCTCGGGACATGGGATGTACAAGCCTATGACAACCTCTTCTAGGTCTGGCTTCTCTTCTAAACACACACACACAAACACAAACAACAAACAATGCATCTTTTATATCAGTGCAAACATGGGGGACACTTCATCGTCGATATCAAACCAGGACCCTTTGAAAATGTGTGTTGTGTTGTCGGTTAGACCATTTGTCTTAACTCAGTAACTAAAAGTCTACCAAAAGGTCATATCTAACAAATTACAAGTCCTTCTATGAATGGCAACCACCAACAAGACTTGCACCAAATATAAAACACATTTAGTATTGCATTGCGTTTAAACCGGTCGTGGTTCGCCAGAATGCTAGCATGAATTTGGATAATACAATGTGTCCCAGTAGCTAGTAAATCTATTATCCAATTTCTCAAACACAAAACGGAATAGGGTTTAGTCAGCACGGCTGAGACCAGCGAGTTCCCCCTGCAGCCAGAGGCCAAAATCAGTGCTGCCATAGCTGCCTCAGACTGTCTGATGTAGAACAAGACGTTCCGTCATGGATAACGGAGGCCTCCAAGGCCACATCATTCTCCGCCGCAACCGCATCGGGGGACGTCACTAGTTGCCTGAGTTCCCCTTCAGTACGGGTAGACTTTGGTCATTGAGTTCTGACGTCCAAACACAGTTCAACAGGCGTGTTGCTCAGCCAGCTTCCTGTTGGTCTATCTCTCGTTGGTTAACAGTAGTTGTAGCGTAGTCACTGTAGGTTCAGCAGGTCATTCAGGGAAACCGAAGCGCCCTCATTTTCATCGAGGGATTTTAGTTATGTGTGGTGTTGAGTTTAAGCACAGCCACTTTTAAACTACTGGAGCGGGATTGTTGTTCATTGTTCTCATGTTGTTTGCACACTGGAAAACCTATGTTAAATTTTTCATGTCGTATTGTTGAAAAATGGTTGAAATCTGGTTGAAAACTGGTTGAATACTTGTTGAATACTTGTTGAATACTTGTTGAAAACTGGTTGAAAACTGGTTGGATACTGGTTGGATACTGGTTGGATACTGGTTGGATACTGGTTGGATACTGGTTGAAAACTGTTTGAAAACTGGTTAAAAACTGGTTGAACACTGGTTGAAAACTCTTAAAACTGGTTGAAAACCGGTCGAATACTCATGGACATCCTCCACAACTTGTTCTGCCAACTCGTTAGCATCATCGAACTGAAATACGACATAGCCGTGTGTGTAGTGACGAGAGTACACTCAATGGTTTATTCATCAATGTTGAATGTTTTAAAGGTACTTCTTCCGTAGAACACCGCACACCATGTGTCTTTCATCTCCGGCACAGAACCGTTTGAAAAGTTACCTGTACAAGAGACCACGTCTTTGATAACAAGCTACACTCCAGGATAAATCCAGATGTAGTCGACATACCTCCTGAGTTTGACCGTGTGTAAGTGGGGGCACGCTGGCAAGGATGGCTGGGACCAAGTGAACAACATTTTACGGGCCAGGCTGTATTATTATGAAAGCCCTGTGGGGTTGGAGCGGGTTCGGTTTATTCAGCTGCTTCTCACAGATAACCTGCAGAAAGGAACCCTTGTATACATCCAACATAATGTCCACATAGGGTAGAGATGCCTTTTTCTCATGCGTATTGATCATTACACTATGTGATAAAGCACTAAAGGCATCAGTGTACACCTTCAGGTTGTTTCCCTGCATTGTTTTGCTTTGTTTCGACAGAGACAATAGCAGCACGTTCAGGGGAGAGCTCGGTGGAATAAAGTGAACTCCAAAAGGACGGATACATTATGATTTTACTTTTTTTGGGAGGACGGGGCTTTGTATTCCAGCGCTTAGGATTTGAAGTGGTACAATGACTAGAGAGTAAGCACGACTGTCAGCTTTAATTTCAAGGTATTTTCCTCCACATCGGATGAAGCGCGCCGAAATAAGAGTTAAGTTTTGCACATGTTCTTCTCTCCCGGAGCAGTTTGGTATCTCAGAGCTTTTCTCGAGGCGCTGTCATGAGTCTGAATTGGTTTGTACTCACGTCATGATGCCTTTGGCCCGTACTCAGTGAAATCTGGCCCAGGTATTTCTACCTGCCAAGTAAATTGTGGTTGGCTCATATACCCTGATGTTGTTCTTAGACTCGGCCACATAGAAAAGCCTGTTTAAAAGCTGATTTGAAAGCCTTTGAGAAACTTGTCCACAAAAAGCTTTCAAAAGTAGTTTCACCACGAACACAGTCGCAGACACCAACAGACTCGCGCGTGCACACACACACACACACACACACACACACACACACACACACACACACACACACACACACACACACACACACACACACACACACACACACACACACACACACACACACACACACACACACACACACACACACACACACACACACACACACACACACACACACACACACAACCACACACACACACACACACACACACACACACACACACACACACACACACCACACACCACACACACACACACCCACACACACACACACACACACACACACACACAAACACACACACAAACAACACACACACACACACACCACACACACACACACAACAACCTACCTGAATAGTCTTTCCTGGCATAGTGTCCGTCCCCAGCGTTGGTCCCGGTAACAATGTCACCTGAGAAGTCACAGTCACATAAAGGCCTTAGAGCTGATCTAGGATCAGGTCACCCGGCCCCTGTATAATCTTATGCATTTTAACTTAACAGGAAAAACAGAGACTGTAGTTTAGCATTCTAACATACAAGGAACAAAAGGACAGTAAAACCAAACCATTTTGCTAATTCAATAACTATACGCAGTTAAATAAAGTGATTTTCTTGGTTATAAAACATGTTCTCACTCTCTGGTGGGTGTTTTTTCACATTCATTGATTAAAACAAAAACAAGTTGTTCACATCCATCCTCAAGGCACTCAGAAAGACTAACATAAGACAATCATATGGAAATGATATGGTGAAATATATATAATAAAGATACAGAGTTTTTAGGATCCCCGTTTGACTCACTGAAACGATTCTAAGTTAGATTGCTGTAATAAAACCCTCAGCATCACACAGGGACATCTTCATTGAGCTATTTACACTAAACTCTGGCACTATGCATACCATCTCAGTACCCAACCACGGCTCCCCTGGTTCCATGTAGGAGTTTCTCTGCTTCATTTAAACAGGAGGAACGCTATTGATGTTTGGCGACAAGGTTGCATTTCTCGGGCATAATGACGGTGTTTTGTTGAAGTGGATAACTTGTAGTCTCAAACGTAAACCCGATGCAACGGCTAGAAGGGCCTAGTTTCAATTACTCTAACAACATACACGGTTGGCAACTCCGGTGAGGTGAAAACAACTGTTCCTGGGTGAGACTCTCCTAATAAATAACAACGCCGACAGAACGCTGGGATTCAAAACCATTGGAGTGGACTAAAGTAATAAGAAAACACACACACGGGATCTACATGTTTCTAGTTCCTATTTTCTAGCCACAGTTTCTTACCTTGGCAGTGGCCCAGGTATTTCACTTCAATCCTCTCCTGCTTTTGACACGACGCCTCCTTAACCTGGCAAGGGTTGTCATAGGAACAGCCGTCCGAGGCGCAAACCGGGTTAAAGCTGATGTGGGAGCAGTCGATGTTACACACACACCTGCCACAAAGGACGGAATAGGTCAGCTAATGGACGATTATACAGTATACTGTTGGTGAATAAAACATACACTGGCATAGTATATCCGATTAGACTGAATAATGATGGAGAATGAAATATACTTATAGAGAAACGGCAGATTTTACCGATGGAGTGTTAAACAATAGGCTGAAACTGATGGGCAATACAAAAATCTGACTAATGGACTTGGAAACCACTGTGGAATTTTACGTTCAGTGAATCGCTGTTGATGAGTGTATTTAATTGTGTTTTTTCCCCTTGTGCGTATGAAGAGGTGTGTATGTATGTGGTGTGTGTGCTTGCTTTATATGCATGGTTCCGCTTGTTTATTTGTTGTGGATACTGCCGGTTCTGTTTACTTTTCTTTTCCATGAATTTAGCCAGAAAGTGTCTGGGTGCATTTGAGCATGCGGTGTGTGTGTGTGTTTGTGCAGGACCGACTGACTCGGTGGCTGAATGACAGTGTGTGTTCGCTCTCTGTTTGAATGACAGTGGGTGTTTGATAACGTGTGTGCGATACAGTGTGTGTGTGTGTGTGTGTGTGTGTGTGTGTGTGTGTGTGTGTGTGTGTGTGTGCGCGCGTGTGTTCGCGTAACCTCAACGTGCTCATTGAGCATGTTCATCAGAAATTACACCACAATTGCAATCCCCAGACAGTTCTTGCTGAGTTGTTCTGAACGCTAGACACTGTAATTATAAACCTGTCATTATTCCCAGCTCCCATCTATGAGCGAAGCACTGGCCCTGTTTTGTACTTGATTTGCATATTGCAAACATACTGAAAAACACACTGTACATAAACACTCAGATGCACAGGAATCCATACTGTGTATAAAAGCGCCTAACTTGTACCAGAAGTGTGGAACCAAGCTGGGAGATCAGGTGTGCCGAACGCTTCATCAATTAACCGACCAATTCACTCATCTAGGACAGTGATTGGCCAAATTCTAAAACACCTGGTCTTCGAAGTCGGCTTCATCAAGATCTGGCCAACTCTGTGCCTTTCACCAGGCATGTACACTACAAACAAATTAGTCGTGCACTATTCCTGTCCGCTAAATATAACACGGGCAGCCAGAGACATGCGAAGACACATGAACGTGCGAACCCAGACAGACTCGCGCACATGTGACCCAGAAGTGGCGATGCTCTCAGTCTCGTCATCCCAAGTGGCTGTCTGTGGCGGTCATCAAGGGTAATGTCTGTAGGCCATGCATTTTTAATGGAGCCTCTCACTTTCTCCACAATAGGCACTACCGCTGCAATACTGCACTGCGTCAACACATCCTTTCTCGCCCCCCCGACCCAAAACAAACACACACACACGGCGAGCGCGTGCACAGGTGCAAATACGTGGGCAGAAGCACCCCCCCGCAAGTGCAATTCTATCCCAAGCGTGCAATCACAATATTATTGAATCAGAATTCGATACGGACATGGAACTTGTTCGGACATTTTTCTTTGTACATACGTTTTTACATTCTTAGGTAACTCTTGGAAGACTATCCAACAGTGAGCTAAACTCGATCTACATTAAATCCAGCCAGAAATACAGAGGGCTGAAGTAGAGAGAGAGGGAGTGTCGTTCTAAGTCTCTATGTATTGCTCGGCCTGTCTGTGTGTGACAAACACTTCTTACCGGTATGTGTCATATTGATTTGCGCAGTGCTATGTGGTTTCCCTTCTAAACTCAATGATAACCTGCAGGCTTCTTGTGTAACTGTCAACCATTGCCAACTTCCCGTCACACACACAGACACATTTAAAATTCTAGCTATTTGGGGACATGGGGCATAACGCTGACCCCAAAATCCATGTTCCCTGTTCCGCAACATAACCTTAAACGCAACCTCCACAACCTTACTTATACAGCGACTTCAAACCAATGTCAATACACCGAACACTTAACCCTAGACAAGACCAGGAATACCTAAACCAAGAAGTGACTCACATTCTAACACAATACCGAAATGTCATTTTTTTATTACATAACTTACACTCACTGAAACTGTATTTTCCTTCCTGCCAGACAACTTGATAAGGTTGAGCTAATGTTGTCATACCTGGGTATCTCCCAGGTGACGCTCGTAATCGGATACACCCAGGACCTGAACAACCTGGAAGTTGACCGGTAGTGTTAAACCTTCCCTGTGTGCGTTATTGCACCATGAACCAGAGCGTTTGCTTTTGATGTTCCATCACCCGCACTTAGAGAGACAGAATTGTCAGGATTACATTACATTTGCAGGGACACCTGGTCTCCAAGTGGTTTCTAAAACCAGAAATACACACACACACACACACACACACACACACACATAGAATGACTATTGCAAACAACACCCTTTTCCCAGCTCCTTCCACCTTCGGTAAAGCCACGGCTGCAAATGTTATTATAGAATATAAAATTGATTTTTATAATCCTCTGCCTCATATTTCAGAGTAATCCGTCTAAAAGAATGAGAAACAGAGACAGGGGGAGGGATGAAGAGAGGAAGAGGGAGAGATAGAGGATGAGACTGAGTGGGAGGAAGAGTCTGGGGAGTCGGAGGGAGCGATAGGATGAAGGTTGTGGGAGTGAAAGAAATAAAGAGAATGTGAGAGAACGATAAAGTTAGAGAGGGAGAGAAAACAGAGGCAGCGGAACACGTCTGGGGCACTAAAGCCCAACTGCATCTGGGAATCGTCTCTTACAGGTACACACACACACACACACACACACACGCACGCATGCACGCACCCACACACACACACATGCACACACGCAGACACACACACACACATACACACACACACATGCACACACAAGCACACACACATGCACACACACATGCACACACGCATGCACAGACACACACACACACACACACGCACACACGCACACACAACGATCCCATCCCAATCTACTCTGTTAGTGTGTGTGTTTGAGTGTGAACCATTAAGCCAGATAAAGACCTTTTCTACCTTACTACTATTCTCCCTTCTGAGCTTATCCTCCCATGGGGCTCAAAGAATCAGTGGGATTGAATTAGGCTGGAAAGAGGTGGCTGTTTGAACGTGTTGCCAATCACAACGGTGTCCTTATTGATGAATGGTCGCACGGTTGTCACCAGACACAGGAATGTACATTGGATGTTTGCTCTATTTGCTTTTTATGAAATCAAACTGCGGTATCAAAACACACCTGGTTCTCATCCTTTTTCTCTAATAACGGACTTAAGGGCATACTTACAATACAATACATGTTCAGTGGCATATCAAAAAAGAGATGAAATGCTACATTATTTTGTTGTGTTGACAGATATGGATATTTTGAGACAACACCTTCCACGGTGGCCTGCGTCAGACTCCATATCAACCCCCTAGAGGTTTGCAAGTGTGAAGAACAGTGTGTGTGTTTCAACTGAAGAACAGTGTGTGTGTTTCAACTGAAGAACAGTGTGTGTGTTTCAACTGAAGAACAGTGTATGTGTTTCAACTGAAGAACAGTGTGTGTGTTTCAACTGAACAACAGTGTGTGTGTTTCAACTGAACAACAGTGTGTGTGTTTCAACTGAACAACAGTGTGTGTGTTTCAACTGAACAACAGTGTGTGTGTTTCAACTGAAGAACAGTGTGTGTGTTTCAACTGAACAACAGTGTGTGTGTTTCAACTGAACAACAGTGTGTGTGTTTCAACTGAACAACAGTGTGTGTGTTTCAACTGAACAACAGTGTGTGTGTTTCAACTGAACAACAGTGTGTGTGTTTCAACTGAAGAACAGTGTATGTGTTTCAACTGAAGAACAGTGTGTGTGTTTCAACTGAACAACAGTGTGTGTGTTTCAACTGAACAACAGTGTGTGTGTTTCAACTGAACAACAGTGTGTGTGTTTCAACTCAAGAACAGTGTGTGTGTTTCAACTCAAGAACAGTGTGTGTGCTTCGACTGTATCGAGTTGCAGTGCTAAATGCACATGGATATCGAACATGCAGGTGTAATTTCAAATGCTATGGATATGATTATGTGAACTAAGATGTTTTTCTCACTAGTAATACAACAAAGCTTTAATTCAGATGTGGTACAAGCGGTGAATTCAACTAAAAACCAGGTGCAAACTAAATAATGAAAGGTTTCGGCCGTCATTTGTTTCTAATTTCATATGCACTACCGTTTAAAGTTTAGTAGTCGTTTAGAAATGTCCTCGTTTTCCAAAAAATATAGAATTCATCACAAGTGCGATGTAGACATTGGTAATGTTTTAAATGACTTATATAACTGGAATTACCACCAACAACCAGTCCTGTGGTCCAATGGCACCGTGCGTTTGCTAATTGGAGTTCATAATTTAAAAGCCTAATTGGCCATTAGAAAACCCTTTTGCAATTATGGTAGCACCGCTGAAAAACTTGTGTGCTGATTAAAGAAGCAATAACAACAATGGCCTTCTGTAGCATAGCTGAGAATCAAGAGCACCGGCCATTTTGGGTTTGATTACAGGCTCAAAATGGCCGTAAAGAAAGAACTTTCTTATTAAACTTGTCGGTCTGTTGTTGTTTGAAAAAATTAAGGCTATTCCATGTGAGAAATTGTCAGACGATTCTAAGTTTGAGGTGTTCGATCACAAAGAAGAACATTTGTGAGCTGCAGAGCAAATGAAAACATTCTGAAGGAGTGCTTGATGCCATCTGTCAAGCATGGTAAAGGGCAATGTGATGGTCTGGGGTACTTTGGTGGTGGAAAAATGGAGGATTTGTAGAAGCTAAAGGCGACCTTCATTAAGGAAGGCTATCACACTTGTTTGGAGGCATTTCTTCCTCTTACAACAGGACAGTGACAAAACTCCAAACTCTGCAATAACTTTTTAGGGAGGTAGCAGTCAGCTGGTATTCGATCAGGATTGTCTAAAGCAGCTTGATCTTATGGTACGTAAAAGTGCCCATCAAGTCAATCCAACTTGTGGGAGGTGTGTGGGAGGTGCTTCAGGAAGCAGGGAGTGAAATCTCTTCAGATTGCCAAAAACGATTTGACAACTTGAATGGCAAAAGTCTGCAATGCTTGAATTGCTTCAAATAGAGGAATCTTTGACGAAAGCAAATATTGATGGACACAAAGATAAATAGAAATGTATAAATAGTAATCCATTTTGCTATATCTACTATGTTTAACCAAAACAAGGCCATTTCTAAGTGACCCTCAAACCTTTGAATGGTTGTGTCTATCATTTTATATTATTATGTATTTGCATGAAGACAATTGGAAGCCATTTGTTGAGGTAACTATTAACCAACATTCGCACAGAAAGAGCCAACATGCTAACTGCCCTCAAATCATTTTCTTTCAGCTAACGCTATTGTGCAAATATTAGGTAAATGTGCAGAACAGACAAAAAAACAGTGTCCTCTCACATTGGAAAAAAGGGCCCTGTTTGGACAGTTCCAATCTGTCCCCTTTACACCGAGTGCCAACCATTTAAGTGTCAACTGGGTGATGGAGCCCCAATTCGTCCTTCATCACAGTGTGCTCCCTAACCACTAGACACTAAGTCAGTGTTGCTGTATTTGCCATAGGCAGTATTGAGTCATAAAACAGTTGGATGACTGTGATGTTTACTCACCATACGTCCTCCGCATCCACATCGCACTCGGCCCCAAACTGGCAGATGTCACAGGTGGACGTCTCCTTCTGCCCGATCTCTGCTGACCCCTCACCGCCTGCAACACAGAGAGCAAGAGAAACCAACGTTTGTATGTAGGGTTGTGCAACAACATGATGTTCCTCAGGTTTCATAGAACCTCGGCAGTAGTAGCAGTCAGAATGCAACCCTCTTTGACAACAGTGGGCTGATCTGAGCCCAGCCTTAAGCTAGATGCAGACGTCCAACTCTCCCGGAAGCTCCTGGAGTCGCCTGCGTATTAATAGCGGCTCCCTGGCGCCTGCGAATTACTTACAATCTTGCGGAAATCGAAAATATGTTTTTTACAGCGAGAGAGTTAAATGGTTATTTTTAACGCTAGACAGCTCTGGAGAGCGAGAGAGCGTGTGACAGACGTGGTGAGAGAGTGACACAGTGCACGTCCTGCCTGGTCTCTGTTTCTGCTAGCTAACATATCACTTTTTTCGGTTGGCGGGCTTCACAGTTCACCTCTCTTCAGTATATGCATCTGTTCGGTTCAGTTTAGTGACTGTAGCACCACAGCAGTGTGTCCAAATACACAAAGTTGTACAAAACGCACCTTATTCAAGACTACATTAAAACGTACCCATCTGTTATCGGAAATAACAACCACCACAGTGTAACTCGCTGCACCGTTTGTAGAAGTTACTTCTCAATTGCCCATGACGGGTGATATGACTGTAGAAGACATGTTGAGGTGAATCGATAGGTGTCATTCAACCATTAGCATAGCTGATGTTATTTTAACTAGCTGATATTCGCTGCTATATATAATGTTGGGATGCAGGTGGTGATGTCTGGAGATGCACACCACCAACCTTTGAATTAAACCTCTGTTAGAAGCCAGAGTTGCATCATAAATAATAGGAAAACCGGACACCGCAATAATACTATCTCAATCATGTTTTTAGCTAAAACTGCCACGGCGAAAACTTGTGCTGTCAAGCCAATGGAGGAGACGTGAAATTGTTGACATAAAAAAGGCCAGTGTTTTCTTGGCTTTTAAATGGATGAGCCAGGCTCCTCTCTAGGTTTCTTTGTATGCGCCGACTTTAACGTTTTTTTCTAGCCACCTTGCTCCAACATCATATTCCTTATTCTTTCAGGGTTTAGGCTGAGTATATGTAAAAGCACTTTTGTGATTCTAGGTTGTAAAAACTGCTTTATCAAATGAGGTAAACTATCTAGACACAGTATATACACAAGAAAATACAGTCTCTAGGTAACATCATTAGCAAACAAAATGTGTTCAGAGTGGGTGGCCATTACAATTTAATTTGAGGACAGTAGTGTTTGAACATGTTCACAATCAATTGCTTGGTTTCCAAGGGAATTCAAAAGAGAAATAAAACTGCACACCAAGGTTCTGACTTCCACACTACTGATGTAATCATTTGATTAATGTTTTGGGCTAAAATCACCAATCATGCGGCTTAATAGCTCTCTTAGGTCCGAGCAAGTGCATACCTCATTAACAGAAATTACTTATGACAACCTTGAATACAAAAACTCTTTGGCCGTCTCTGTTAATGGCAGACTGGCAAAGTAGTGTACACTACACCATGCATATGACAAAAACTGTGTATTTACATGTCAGAGTATTCAATCCAGAGAAAAACTCACAGGCCACCGTAAAGCCCCTCCAGATTCCCGTATAACTAGAGGTACAATAGAATCCCCACTTTTCTCTCACAAGCACTTTTAAACCCACAAGGCGTGCGTCTCGTCGCTCGATCCAGTAATGTCACGGTGACCCTTTACAGCCGGCGCCTGCTGTCTCAAGTGGCTCTCCATTCAGCCCATCCAACAATCAGACCGTTCTCTCTGATTCCCGGTTCCCACTTTTCCATCCTCCATCTCTCCTCGTCGCTCTCTCGTGCCGTAGTCTCAAATCCCCGCTGATCTTTTCCCGAGTCCCTCCTTTATTTCATCATGACCATTTCTTTTTTTTTTCCGCGGCTCACCGGGGAACCGTCTGTCTGTCTTTTGAGCTTACACAGGGCTTAGGCCCCGACCGGGGGAATGTAGCCGCAACTCATCAGTAGCCTGGTTTGAGTAAGAAAAGCAATCTGCCCAAACTCAACATGCAAATCCCCAGTCACCTATTTCTCTATCCAGAACCTGTATTACTTTAGTGTTGTTTTAAAAAAGTTATGGCATTAAAGTAACAGGAAGAAGTACGGTAGAGATGTCTATTCAGAGATGTCTATTCAGAGATGTCTATTCAGAGATGTCTATTCAGAGATGTCTATTCAGAGATGTCTATTCAGAGATGTCTATTCAGAGATGTCTATTCAGAGATGTCTATTCAGAGATGTCTATTCAGAGATGTCTATTCAGAGATGTCTATTCAGAGATGTCTATTCAGAGATGTCTATTCAGAGATGTCTATTCAGAGATGTCTATTCAGAGATGTCTATTCAGAGATGTCTATTCAGAGATGTCTATTCAGAGATGTCTATTCAGAGATGTCTATTCAGAGATGTCTATTCAGAGATGTCTATTCAGAGATGTCTATTCAGAGATGTCTATTCAGAGATGTCTATTCAGAGATGTCTATTCAGAGATGTCTATTCAGAGATGTCTATTCAGAGATGTCTATTCAGAGATGTCTATTCAGAGATGTCTATTCAGAGATGTCTATTCAGAGATGTCTATTCAGAGATGTCTATTCAGAGATGTCTATTCAGAGATGTCTATTCAGAGATGTCTATTCAGAGATGTCTATTCAGAGATGTCTATTCAGAGATGTCTATTCAGAGATGTCTATTCAGAGATGTCTATTCAGAGATGTCTATTCAGAGATGTCTATTCAGAGATGTCTATTCAGAGATGTCTATTCAGAGATGTCTATTCAGAGATGTCTATTCAGAGATGTCTATTCAGAGATGTCTATTCAGAGATGTCTATTCAGAGATGTCTATTCAGAGATGTCTATTCAGAGATGTCTATTCAGAGATGTCTATTCAGAGATGTCTATTCAGAGATGTCTATTCAGAGATGTCTATTCAGAGATGTCTATTCAGAGATGTCTATTCAGAGATGTCTATTCAGAGATGTCTATTCAGAGATGTCTATTCAGAGATGTCTATTCAGAGATGTCTATTCAGAGATGTCTATTCAGAGATGTCTATTCAGAGATGTCTATTCAGAGATGTCTATTCAGAGATGTCTATTCAGAGATGTCTATTCAGAGATGTCTATTCAGAGATGTCTATTCAGAGATGTCTATTCAGAGATGTCTATTCAGAGATGTCTATTCAGAGATGTCTATTCAGAGATGTCTATTCAGAGATGTCTATTCAGAGATGTCTATTCAGAGATGTCTATTCAGAGATGTCTATTCAGAGATGTCTATTCAGAGATGTCTATTCAGAGATGTCTATTCAGAGATGTCTATTCTGCTGGTGCTGCATCCCAAACTCACCCCCCCACCCCCCATCACATTGCTTGATGGCAATACTCTCCCTTGTGCCACATCCTTTATTTTTCATCTATCTAGGCTTGTTAAGGTTTTCCCATGCGGCGTTTGGAGATACATTTTGGATCAAATTGTTATTTTGGTCTAGTTTCGGTCTGGCTTAGTGCCTGTTTGACCTGGTTTTTCCCCGCATCGACCCGTTTAGTCTGTGTGAGTATTCCTTTTGATAAAGCTTTGTCCCACTTTTGGACTGTTCAGTCTTGGTTTTGTTGCAAATTTAATTTGTACCAATTAGTTGTTTGGGATGTTTCAGTGTCTATTTGATCTGGCATTTTCAATTATTGCCGAAATAGGACAGCAGAAGGTTCTGAACAAGTTCTGCCATGTGACCGAATTATAATTGGATTGAAAAATAATGATTTCAGTAACCCACCTGAGATAAACAAACTCCACAGTTGATAATACTATTATGTCACAGGGGCCATAAAATGTCAGGAAAGTCTAGTGAGATTGCAAATCTCACATCCCAGGTTCGTGCATTGTAAGTACATTATCCGTTATGCAATTATGATAGACTATGCATGCAGCTTAGCCTTGCAATACATTCAAATTTCCATATAACGGGACAAATCCTAAGCTCAGGAATGTAGAACCTGAATACAGGAGTTATGTTTATGCACGTACACATATGACAGGCTACATTCAATTTAAATTCGATCAAATAGAACCGTACCAGCAAGTAAGGGTTGGCTTTAGAATTAAAAGTTATTACATTTATTCCAGTTGTGCAACTAATGCTCTAGGTACAGGACACTAACTAAACAATTCACCAATATATACATCTTTTATTAAATGTTGGAGTAAAGTTACCAGGTAAGTTTGCTACCAACAGGTCCCTATTTTACAGCCACGACCTGGGAGCGAACAAGGTTAAATATGTTGTTATGGCAATATTAAACAGTGTTTTTTTTTTACAGATCTCAGTTCTACACAGACTTCACACATCCGAGGAGGCGTATCACGACACAGCCGGGTGGGAGATTCTACTGGCGTGGGCTGTTCATTGAGAGGCTTCTCATTTAGATAATGCCTCCACCAGTTGTTGTCCTGCACACATTAAGGGTCAAATGTTCTACTAGCATGTCTGATTCATGATTAACATCACATAGGGCTTATCAGAGACTGGCTGTCGCGAGATGTTATCTTCACCCCAAGGTATTCCTCCTAACACACATCACACACATTATTCATGTTAAGTCAGGTCTTGTCAAACTTACCGTTCTCCTCGTGTTTTGTTTTTGTCCCATAATTTGCTCTGACCGTGTACATGCACGAGCCTGGAGTCCTAACTCCAGGAAAGAGGAGAGAACGACGGAAATGTAATCAAGAAGAAAGTCTTCAAGTTTCGTTTGAACCTGTGTCTGTGCCCTCAGGTTTTGGCAGAGTGAACAAACACACCGGCACACGCGTGCTTAATGCTCAAGACTATTTTCCTTTCGCTGTTAAGGTAGACCCAGAGAGGTGAGAAATATGTACATTCTGTATTCATGTAACTGCTCTGTACCTTAGTTCTCTACAGAAGGAATGGTGAGCCTCCATTTTCTGAGTGTGCAGAAAGCAGCTGGAGTTCCAAAGCAGTTCTGCATGCAGCTCACCTATTCAACCATATTCTTAAAGGGCCGGATTTGAAATACAGGAAGCTGAGGCATTTCATGTAAAGTGTCACTGCTATTTATTAACACAATTATAAACATCAGAGACGCATGCAGGCAATTTATTAGGCATATTTGTTTAATTCATCATTGAGCAATCCTTAAAAGTGTGTTAAAACATGCATTTTATTTTATTTACAACAATTCTTAGACTCTGTATATAAGAATGGTCGAAGGTCATTGAAGATTCATGCGGGTGACGTTAGCTAGCATGCTAATGTCACAGGAATGCTCCAAAAGTCTGGGACATCTTGTGGCTAGTAATATATTCAGTGAAAAATATGATTTGCTACATTTGTTTCTGTGGACAGAATAAATTAAACAGCTAAATATCTTGTAAATGCCTACATTTTTCTTTAAATTTGTATTTGTGCCCATCTCCCTGTTTCCACTTAAAGCCACAGTCCCCTATTTAATCCTAATAATCCATATTGTTCCTAGTCATTTGTTGTTTAGGCTGCTATCTAACTCTCTTGTTCCGTCACAGCGGCCTAATTTCATCATGGTAACTTATTTGCCTGCACCTGTTTCCGTCTTCACTGACCCTATTTAAGTTTCCTCGTTGTCAGTTATTGTTTTGATTTCACCATTATAATTCTGGCCTGGTCTGTTCTGTTTAGTCTTTTAGTTTTGTTCCTGTCTTTCCTAGCTCTTTCATCCTGGCTTCTGTTTTGGCTTCTTTTAAATTACGTTTAGTTCATTTATTACATGTCCTCCAACCTCTGCTTCTTGATTTTAACAATACACTTTGTCAAAAACAGAGTATACAAATTATTAGATGTTACTGAACTGCAAATAGTAAGTTGACATGTCATTGTGTTTAAATGTAAGCTTTTATCTTAGAACACTGACACTCAAAATCAATGATTGTATAGTAATATTGACTTAATTTTTGGAAGAATGTGTAATAGCATTTGACAACAGAAATGTGTTTGCTTGCATAAGTATCAAACTTCAAACGTTAATCTTTGATAAAGTAGAACCACTTTTCACTACAATTACAGCGATAAGTCTCTTGGTAAATATCTGCTAGCTTTAAACACAATGTAATTTGGTTCATTCTTCCAGCCATTTTTGCATCTGGTTGTTCAGTTTGCTCGGGCAACGCATGTAAACTGCAATTAAGGCATTCAGATCCGAACTTTGACCCTGGGTATATATATATATATATATATACAGTACAGTTGTGTGTGAATTGAATGGAAAAACTAATTCTACGCCCTACAAACATAGCTGGATAACCAGTGGAAAGAACACACTGTTGGCAAGTGCCTAAAAACAAAAGGTCATATACAACCGTATACTAATGTGCTTCCCAAGGGCAACAACTCTGGCTGCTTGTCATGTCTCCATGACAGCCAGATGATAAATAAGTTATTTACCCCACACTCATTGACGTTAATTTAAAATAATAATAATCAGCACCTGGCTTGGGTTGCCAGCTAAACTGCATAACTTTCCATATATATCCTGGGAGGTTTGAGTGGCGGGCAGACAGATATTTTTAAGAGCTCTGATTGGATGTACCACATAAATTGGCTGATATTGACAACATTTGATTGGCGAAAGTAGATGTTAAGAGATAATCCTACTGACAGATTAAATTCGGATAGATTTTGGACGGAAAAATTACAAATGTGTTTCATGATCATTACTTCTATTATTGTAAATATTTAAATTGTTCAAACGGCCATTCAGGATTTGTAACTGGTTGCCAGTTGAACAGCCCTGGCATGCTTTAACAACCCAATGATAGCAACCTCTAACTCAAACCGAAGAAATGACGCAACGTTTTTTTACCGATACATGCTACATCTCACGAAAGCAAATTAGAAATGTAATTAGTTTTATATGATATCATCAAATTCCCCCCAAAAATGTCACGTTCAAGCATTAAAATGAGGGCTTGAAGGACTTGACAGTTCAATTACATTGTAATGAGCGAACGCACCTCATAGACGGCCCTTTTAGGCGGCAGACACAGCGGGAAAAACAGACGGCCGACACAGACGGCCGACATAGACGGCAGACACAGACGGCCGACATAGACGGCAGACACAGACGGCCGAGAGAGATGGCAGACACAGACGGCAGGCACAGACGGCAGACACAGACGCAATTGTTCTAATTTAATCCTTTAACCTTAACCTTTCTCTCCTTTAACTCAGTGTTCGTTTTATGCTGAAACTTTATCCTTTGTTTTTTGTGCTGTTAAATGCTTCACTACACACACACACACACACACACACACACACACACACACACACACACACACACACACACACACAGCCACAGCCACACACACACAAACACAGCCACACAGCCACACACACACACACACAGCCACACACACACACACACACACACACACACCACTCCCCACAATCTTAGGACGACAAGCAGTGCTTCACCCTCTCTTATCCTTTCCTTCCAGGTCCCCACGTCCCAGAATACAGATTATTCAGTGGCAACACAACACACCATCTACCCTGGTCCTGTCTACTAATCCCACAAATCAGCTGACACCGGAAGGTAACAACTGGAAAGATTAGTCCTGTTTGTGCTCTTCAACCCTACCTATTGATCGGATATCACAGGAAGACCAGTGCAAGCTCTCACTTCCTCCCTGTGAGCTCGTACGGCTTCCTACAAAGATTCCCTGTGTGGCGCTAGTGGGACGTCCAGTGGGCCCTTTTCAGCCCCGGGTCTTACGGCCTACAGTTGTATTGTCCACACCTCCTGTCACACGCTAACCCACACAACAACACACAGGCCAGTTCTACATGAGGTCCAAAGGGAAAGACAAACAGGAAGCGAGAACCAGGGAGAGATAAAGTGGTACTCGACAGACGCAGGATGTGAGGTTTGATTTTGTTCACAGCAATAGAGTTCCTTCCACTAACCAACACGCCCCTCTGAACCGAAAAAGGTATAGGAGAAGAGGTGTTGAAGGGGAAGGAAAACCAGCGTGTGGGAGAGCAGGAGATGTAGGGCACTCAAGCAGGACCTATCCTGGAGATGATGAATGAACTCTGCACACCTCGGAAAAACACTGGCTCAAGAGCAACCATGGCTGTGAAAGAGCAAGAGCCTAGTCACACACACACACACACACTGCTGCTGTTCTGTGGTCACTGAAACAATGCCGCTTCAGAATGGAGTAAACCTTTTGCCACACTGTTATTTCTGCTTGATTGCCATTTTTATTTAGACTCTTTGGAGCTTGATGGCTGTAAAGTCAAAAAGCCACCAAGCAGTGTCCAAATACCTCTGCTTACTTTCTTAAATAGCAAGCGGTAGCAACAGTGGGAGTGTTTTGTATGAAAAAGAACATATGAATCAATGTAATTGCACAATACATGACCCATTTTCCGTTCGATGACCATATTACACAGATACCGGTTGACTTTTTTTACCTGTTTTAGTGCATGTAGCAATATTAGCACAAAGTACGCCAAATATTTACCAATATGACCTGGAAACCTATTAGTTATTGTGGTTATCGAGAGCAAGACCTAAATTCAGAAAATGTTTCTTGCAGTACGCACACAAAGGTCCGTTTCCGAGTTAAACAGTATCGCAAAATCACAAGTAGACAATTATCAGAGGAAAGCCCCGACTATTTGAGGATTGCTTTGAGCAAAATTGTTTTGTATGGTTGAGGCATTTAAAAATCCATTCTGCTGGATTTATTGCTTTCATATTTCTCTGCAGACACTTTCCCACCCCTGTCGTATCGTTTCGAAGGTTTACTCGCTAACGTAAAAGAATGTGTAAAAGTCTTTATGGAGCTTTAAAATATCGCCCTAATAATTGCCTAAGCAAACTCAACCCTAGTACAAAATGTTCTGCTGCATCCATGATAGCATGACTGCTTGCTTTGGGTTCACACAAACAATACAAGAAAGAGCTGAAACTACAGATATAATGCAGCAATTAAAAATGAAAGAATACATTATTTATTACATTACAAATTCGATAATAAGCAACCTTCGAAAGTCAACACCAAGCTAATAGTGACATTATGTACCATGTTTTATAAGTATAACTGGTGCGATCTACAGGCAAGCGTGTTCATTTTTAACTGGGTGGTAGTCATTTTCTTCATACATTTGTTGAATTATTCAGGAGAACATGACAACCACAGTTAGTAATGTGGGAGGCCAAACAGACAGTTGATTGCTGGTAGGCAGATTCCATATTTAGTTGCTTGCTATTCAAAGTTTATATTATTGTATCTTTATTCATGTATGCAAATAGACCCAACGTATATATACAGTAGACAAAACAGGTACATATTCTTCTGTTTCTTAACCAGTTTCTGGAAATGCCTGAATGAGACAGATGCGGCATGCAGAGAAAAACAAATATTTACTGAAGTATTTAATGCATACACTTAAATAAATGACAAGGCAATAACCACTGATGTGAATAAGAGACTAGGTCATTACACTTAAGCACTGCTCAACATGGAGACATGTCTACACATAAGCTGGATGACTGGGGGAATGGGAACCAGGTGTGCTTAAGGAAAATGTGGACAACAAGATAAGTCCTGGAGTTTGATGACTATGTGGCATTTGGCCGATGACCAGGAAAAGGGTGTTTGGTCGACGGCAGCTAGAAAGCCAACGTTGCCAAGGCTCTTTGCAGGAGCCTCGGCGTGTCTGAGGCATCAGTCTCAATAGACTGTCTGGAACAAGTGTTTGGTTGGCCAATTACTGTTTCTGTAACAAGGAAGGGCATATGGTGGTCATTTAGTCACATAATTATAAAAGTGAACAGTTAGCGGCAGCACTGGGGCAGCAGCGTTTGAATTGCGGATTAGCCAGGGGTCTATCAATTTGTTTGTATACCTGCATACGTGTAGGTTATATTACTCCAAATGATGTTGCTAAATGATGCGTTTACCGTATAAAACAAATTAACTCTGGGTTAGCAGAAATCAAGGTAAGAGTTTTAAAAGACAAACAGTATACTGCCGCGGAGCTTTTGTTTTCCGTGGATATGCCTAGCAACAGTCCTGTCAATCAACATTAGCGCACCACAGATGCAATCAATAAGTTAAAAGGATTTAACTAATAAATTATCTGAATACAAAAAGTTCTGCCACTAACACGGTAAGCATGACGGAATCTGTCTATTTGATGTAAGCTACTTCCTGTAAACACGCAGGACAGATGATAGGGGATAGGAGGAGGACACACGATACAGGAAATTATATAGCGGTGGTCGAGATACTTGACAGTGTCTAGGGACTGCGTTGTCATGAAGTACAAAGAGTAAAGCCAACCGTAATCTGTCTGCACTGAAAGCTGATCCATTATTTAGCCTTTCTTTGAAAATTACACAATTAAACTGATCAATCAAAATGACATTATTCACGGCCTAGTGCCCTTAAGCATTGAGAATCTAAAACCCTGGGCCCATGCACACAGGATTAGAGACAGCAGCTAAACAATCCATAAACATAATGGACATTGATATTGAAAAAGATGAAAGATGATACTATTGAAGCCTAGATTCAATTTTTCCATTTATATTCAATATTTTCGCCTTTTTTGTCTATTGCGCTTTTTACAAAGTAATTTGTCACCGGCAGTAAAACACAGTGGCCTTGCCTGAACTCCCGGAAGCAAGCTAAGGGCTACAGAAGCATTGACAGGGATGACAAAATGACAAAGAATCTGAGGTGCGGCGGTAATGACTGAAATGTAAATAATGACACTATTAAAGGTTTTGATGAGAAGCAAAGGGGGAAACACAAAACGTGCCAATAACCCACAGGAGAGGGCGAGGAAAGCTACGTTCATATGAGAAAAGAGCTGTCAGCCAGCATGTATTTAAGGAGGAAAGCTACATATAACATGCATTCAATATGCAACGTGCCAGTCAGGCAGAAAATGTCATATCTAAAAAAGATTCTCTAAGGTGATTGCATCTAATTTGGAAGATATAGGGGAACCTTTGGGATGAAGACTTTCAGTTTGTAGGGGTGTCTGGTGCTGTACCGGTGCTGTAATGTGTATTAAGTTCGAGAACAAAATCGGACCATTTGCCTCTTTTCAGCAAAGAGAACCTCAGAGATGTAAAGCAGCCTCAGCCGCTCAACGGCAGAACCGAAGATGAAGACTGATTAACCATCATGCAGTAAAATGACAGCCATTGGTTTAAACACATTGTTGTTCAGTCGTTTGACATGCGTTCATTTAAGGCATGATTACTTCAATGCGTTTCATTATATTATAGATGCCATAATGAGCGTCTAAAATGTACGTTTTGTCTTTCCCGCCAGGCAGATTTTCGGCCAGCTATTTTCTACCAGGTTTAAAATAATAATGTAAACATTTTGTGTGGATGAGATGATGGGGTTGCTTGTGTTAGCCATGGTAGGGTTTCTTTATTTGGGGACACCACACCTGCAACATACCTCTCCATGATAGCTGGGTTAGCTAAACTGTCAACAAGTAGGGCTACCTGAGGTGTGGGCAGGTGTGCCTGGTAACGAGCTGACAGCCAAGCTGAGTTTAGATATGGCTACAGGGCTGTGTTCAAGGGTCACTATGGCAGCTCTGGGCCTGGTGGTTCTAACTGAGGCGTTGAACCGACACTGGAGCAGGACAGGGTGACATTGTGATGTATTTCTCTCATTTCCAGAATAAATCCCACGTGTTCTGGTTCCCTAGGTCAACATATGTAGATGTTCAAACGAACGGAGATTATTGATAACAAATTATCAAAGCGGTTATATTTTTTTACACGGATCCCTACAGATCCTCGGCAAAGTTATAGTGGGATACCTTCCTCACCCGCTACGAACGTAGAACAAATGGACAAAATGTCACAGCTATGCCCCTTGGAAAGAAAACGATTTCAATATTTAGTAAGTGGTGTTGAAATGTAGCGCGAGCTCTAGTCCTGCCGAAACACTGCGAGGGAACAGATTCGATGTGACTAATAAATCAATGTGTCTGTCCGTCTCGATCCTAACCCATAAAATGACACAGAAACACACTAAGGGACCACAGGAGCCAAACGTTGACAGTGCTGGATAATTTAATGGGTTATTCTCATGCTTTAGCACAACCCAATCATAAGCTGACAGCCATCACTTCCCAATAACGCGTGCTCTGGAACACTGACCGGGGTATTAAACATCGTTAGAACAACCAGAGTTGCCTCTCCATATTCGCTGACATGTGCTATGTGCTATGTGTTATGTGCTATGTGCTATGTGCTATGTGTTATGTGCTATGTGCTATGTGTTATGTGCTATGTGCTATGTGCTATGTGTTATGTGCTATGTGTTATGTGCTATGTGCTATCTGCTATGTGTTATGTGTTATGTGCTATGTGTTATGTGCTATGTGCTATGTGCTATGTGTTATGTGCTATGTGCTATGTGCTATGTGCTATCTGCTATGTGTTATGTGCTATGTGCTATGTGCTATGTGCTATGTGTTATGTGCTATGTGCTATGTGCTATGTATAAGGCCTCGTGGCATTAAGGGGCCTCCAAATTGTTCCTAAAACATAGCTTATATATAATTGTGTATATTATCTTAGGAAAGTATGTACTGTATACATATATAGTGAGCTGCAAAATATTCAACCCCGTGATAAAGTCACTCAAACAAATGGCACGTTGACATTTCACTCCAATTTTGGTCTGGCCCTGTACTCTGGATTGCTGTCACTGAAAGGTGAACTTCATCCCAAGTTATCATTTTTTAGTGGACTGTAGTTTGATCTCTGAGAGCCCATTCTCTGGAGCGCAATTTAAAAATTGAGCCAGAGTTTAAATTATGATCAAAATTGGGACTTGTTCTAAAGCCACTCCAAAATTGGTTTGGCCTTATGCTTGAAATTGTTATCCTGCTAATAAAGGGAATTTTCTCCCAAGCTATACTTTTTTTAGCAGGCTGAAGCTTGTTCTCTTGTTTCTGAATATTTTTCTCTTCCATTATTCTTTAAAAAAAGAAAAAGATGTTCAGTCCCTACAGATGAGAGGCCTACCAACAGCATGACACTGTCACCAACATACATGACAGTAGAGAGGGTGTGTTTAGCAGAATGACACTGTCACCAATATAACAGTAGAGAGGGTGTGTTTAGCAGAATGACACTGTCACCAATATAACAGTAGAGAGGGTGTGTTTAGCAGAATGACACTGTCACCAACATAACAGTAGAGAGGGTGTGTTTAGCAGAATGACACTGTCACCAATATAACAGTAGAGAGGGTGTGTTTAGCAGAATGACACTGTCACCAATATAACAGTAGAGAGGGTGTGTTTAGCAGAATGACACTGTCACCAACATAACAGTAGAGAGGGTGTGTTTAGCAGAATGACACTGTCACCAACATAACAGTAGAGAGGGTGTGTTTAGCAGAATGACACTGTCACCAATATAACAGTAGAGAGGGTGTGTTTAGCAGAATGACACTGTCACCAATATAACTGTAGAGATGGTGTGTTTAGCAGAATGACACTGCCACCAACATATATGATCGCTCATCGGACTAAAGCAGGTTTTCACATTGTATTTCTTTAGTAACGGGTTCTTTTTTGCCAACGTTCCACACAATTATGCAGAGCTATTGCTACGGTTACCTGATGAAGCATTACTTCAGTACCTGCCACAGAATCTGGTGCCTCCAACAAAGTCATTGTTTCCCAGTCGCGGATTTCTCTCCTTACTGTTTTAGCACCACGTTATGTGGGACTACCATCCATTTCCTGATTTGTGATCCAACTGTGCTTTTCTAGGATATATATCAAAACGCTAGATCATTGTTCCGTACCTTTTTAAGGCAAGCACTCGTACTTCTCAAACTCTCTACTATTTCTCTAATCTCTAACACATTCACAGCCTGATCAATGATCTTTCAACAGTGTTTTTTTATCCAGAAAAGTTTACGGCAACTTTAATGGTTCTCATGTGGAGGCCAACAGTTAGGTAACTGTGTCCTCGTAAATCCAATTTCCCTCAAATGTATTCTTTCAACCCCCTGTCCTTCCTATCCCCTCAAAAATAAATCAAAATTGCCATGAATCTGTGACAGGTAACTAGCACCAGAACAGAAGAAACACGTCCGATAAACAAGCTCTCAAACTGAGCCATTCATTATGAAAGGATTAACTGAGGTAAGAATTAGGAAAGGAATTAAAGATTAAAACTTCATATTTCCCAGCTTTGAGAGGATTACGCGACACTCTCTGCTCCTTTTCTGGACCACATGTTGGCTTCCACTGCTGTTAGGTGCTTTTACTGTACACAGGGCAACGCCTAAACGGCATCCTTTAACTTCCTGACTGCAAGGCTCTTTCTGAAGTGTCCTATATAAGGAATAGGGTGAAACTGAGGACGCTATCCAGAACTTGGAAGGCATATGTTGCACTTTATCCCAGAGCTACAGTCGCTAACCCACTGGGCACAGGGTCAAACACAGCATTCTGCTCTCCTATCTGTATAATAGCAGACGCACTGACAGCTAAATATGTAGACATACTTCCCTGTACATGAATTACACACCTTCACATTCACATACAATGATGACCAACCACTGACAATCACTGTTGATGTTTGTCGACTATAACTAAATGCATGTTTGAGCACGCACGCGCACCCACACACAAACGCACACTATTTCTTCGACAACACAGTACATCCTCAAACCCTGCCACCCGCGCATGCGAAATCGAAACTATTTCCAGCCCATCCTGCGTCAACGACTTGATTGCAAATTCATTTACCCCTCTTCAACCTGCCGCGTACTTTCTTTCGAAGCCCCACGTTTTCGTGCCCGATTCTCAGCGTTAAACCAGGATAGAACAAACAGCTCTCTCACCCTCTTAGACACGCCCACACACGGTCTTCCTCCTCATTCATTTCCATATCTCTCGGTTTCTTTCCCTCTCTCTCTCTGTCATACCACCCCCTCCACCCCCCCGGAGCACTCAGTGCAGCTCTCATCAAATGCACTCTCTGTGGAGAATCACCTCCCAGTCACGCCCATGGAGAAGCTCTGAAATAGGTCTGCGCCAGGGGAAAGTGCTGCAGGGACCGGAGGAACTACGGGGACACTTATTTCTGTCTACGGAAACAGGGGAGGAGGCTGACAGAATGGAAAATGAAATATGCACGTGAGAATAAACATTTGAATATAGGGAATCAGCTAAGACCGATTGAGAGGCCCTCAACCATAACCTCCCTCCACCTAGGAGCCCGTCTGAGGTGATACAAATGACACTGTTCTGTTATTCACAACGACATACAGGGTCGTATTACGCCTGCACATACAATATGTAGAGCAATCAGAAAGCAGTCTGCTAGTGCCAGCCAGCACCCGGCATTACTCCAACCTACTGTGGCATGGGAATAGATTATTGGCTCTCTTTCCTGTGGACTGTGCCGTCTGCTGCAGAGTGTGAAACAGCAGTGTTTTGGTTTCCCAACGGTCCATATGCTCACCGATACGGAAACTGTTTGGGACAGGCACCCTTACAGAGGCAACGCTGACGCTTTGGTTATAAACATACTCAAATGGTAACTCCAGACGAGTAAACATGCCACTCAGGTCTATAAAATGTCTCTTTGTGTTTTCTTTACGCTACATTGTCATGTGTTTGACGTTTTATGTGGATCCCAGCAAGAGCCTCTGATGCATTTTATTTATAATGAACACTGATTCTCATCCAGCATGAGTCCTGATTTCTCAACAGATACCGGCTGTATATTGAGGGAGGGGTGGAAGCATATGCTGTTAAAAGCACATGTAAACAATATGTGTAAACACATGTAAACAATATGTGTAAACAATATGTGTAAACACATGTAAACAATATGTGTAAACACATGTAAACAATATGTGTAAACACATGTAAACAATATGTGTAAACAATATGGGGAAACACATGTAAACAATATGTGTAAACACATGTAAACACACTCATAATGTTACTCGCACTAGGTCAAACTCTCCAGTACTGCCCGTCTCCCTAATGGGCCCGTCTGATACCTGGCACCGTGACACCCCTTCTGTCCTTTCTTGCCCCTCCATGTTTGTGCCAATGTGGCAGGAAATGCTATCTTCCAGCCTGCGCCCGCCCCCGTGCCAGGCCGCAGCCCCCCAGCTGGTGCCAGCCAGCACCCCACTGAGCCCCTGTCTAAACCTACCATTCGCTCACCCAACGGTCCAATCTCTGTCTCTGCACACTGTTGATCTTTAGAAAAGGGTCTCGGTCAGCACTGCAGCTCAGCGGATCGGGCTCAGAGGGAGCTGCTAGCGCAAACGGCTAATCGCAAATCCTTTGTGCAGAGGAGAGAGGAAGCACTGCCAAGGGCCCAGGCAAGAACAAGACCAAGGAGCAGGGAGAGACAGATTGAAAGACGGACGCACAGACTGACTGAAAAATAAGGGAAGAATAGACTGGTATTTTATATATATATATATATACTGTATACTACATACTCTGATCAGCCATAACATTATGACTCACAGAACTGAGTAACACTGATAACGTCATTATCATGGCACCTGTCAGTGGGTTTGATATACTGGCAACAGGGTCATGGGCGGCCAAGGCTTATTGATGCACGTGTGGAGTGAAGGCTGGCCCGTGTGGTCCCATCCAACAGACAGGCTACTGTAGCTCAAATTGCAAAAAAAAAAAGTTCATGCTGGTTCCTTAAACAGGATAATGTGCCCTGCCACAACGCAAAAATTATTCAGGAATGGTTTAAGGAACACAACACCCAGTTTAATGTGTTGACTAGGCCTCCAGATTCCCAAGATCTCAATCTAATCAAGTCAAACAAGTCGGACCTATGAAGGTCCCACATCGCACCTTACAATTTATAAATAATCTACAGCTAACTTTTTGTTGCCAGGTACCACAGGACACCTTTAGAGGTCTAGTGGAGTCCATACTTTGCTGTTTTGGCGGAAAAGGTGGGACTTACATATATGGAACAAGAGACAAAATAGAGTAGAAGACATACAGCAACCACTTTATGAAGAAAAATATATTCACCAAAGGGACACACGTCAACAAAGCGAGTCCCCAAATTAGCTGATGCTAAACCTGTGCAGTGAAACCCACTGAGAGTTCCCTTTGCTTTTAAAAGCAAACTTCCAAACAAACACGTCAGTGATCCCCTCAAGTCTTCATCAAGGCAAATTTAAATACAACCTTCAAAACTCCCTACAGATGGTGTGTTTCCATACCACATTGAAATAGGATGAAAACAACACACTAGCTTAGATATTTGTGTGGAAAGCCTCGGGTCAACTATAAGTTGCACTCTGCACACATTTATGCGGTCGATTCTATTTAAATTTTAAGTACCTTATTGGCTCGAGTGCCAAGGCAAAACTGAACTACACCAATACAGCTGGACTGACCTGGACTCCAAAAAAAAGATGACAAAGCCAATTCAATATTTGTCTTTATTCCACAGACCTATCGGCTTGAACTCCTCCACCGAAGTAGATCTTACTTTCGCTCTAATTCTCAGTTTGCAATGCAAATAAACGTCTTGTCGTCAGTAACATCCTTAGCTTCGGCAAGAACCCAATTTCCCAAAAAGCAAACACCTCTCGAAATCACCATTGTCAACCTACACCCTTCCCCCAGTCACAATCACACTGCCCATTTTAAGTTATAAACAAACAACTCTGCAACATGGAAATTCCCTAAACACCGACTCCCACTCTTCCTACGTCCTACGCTCGCAAATAACAACCAGCCCTAAACACATGGCAGTGGTGTCTACCCATTCGTACCTCCAGGGATGCAACACGCTCTCCAGAGATTTTGGCTTAACCCGTAAATAAACAGCCCTCAGATGTCGACATATGGAAGATAGCAACATGTGCTGTCTACAGAGAGTGGGAGGGTGCTGGAGCTAATTTACACTGCCTACTATTGATTAGACAAAGTTGTTAGTGGGAGTGGGTGTTGAGTAAGATGAGTCAACTTGTGTGAATCTAAAAACACAGTTTGTAGCCAGTATTTTTTGCCTACAGGCACTCTTATTCAAAGTGATTGGCCACAAACACTGATGTGCCAAAACATTATGACTAATCACATGTGAAACGAATAACGGTGATCCTCTCCAAACCAGGGCACATGTCACGGTCTGGTTAGGCTAGATGGTAAGGGAGGAATGTGTCACAACACGCAGTACATCAAATCTGCTGCCTCTGGAGCTGCCTGCCCCCACAGACCGGTCAAAGTATCCATGAAAAAGCCCGCAAAATAGGCAGATCTGGATCTTGTAACAGTGGAAGATCGTCTGTTTCATTTTACAACAAGTGGACGATTGTGTACCTGTTTATCTAGGGAAGTGATGTCACCCAGGATGCACTGTGGTGAGACGACAAACCGGGGAGAGGGAGTGTGATGCTCTGAGCCGTGTTATGCTGGGAAACCCTGGGTCAGGGCATTCAAGTGGACGTCAATGTGACACGTGCCACCTACCTAAACAGACCAGGTGCACCTCTTCTCTGCAATGGTATTCCCTGATGGCAGTGGCTGCTTTCAGCAAGATAATGAGCTCAGCCACACAGCATCCGTGCATATACACTCCAGGCGTTGTTTGTTCATTTATTACCCGGCAAACATAATTCCTTCCTTTACTTTTAAACTCTACTATGGTGTTCATTTAAAGGAACCATGAATTCCTGCAAGCTTGCCGCTTAAATAGTTCTAGATCGACCGAGAAACAGATTAAGTCCCAAAGAACCTCTTTTTATTGTATAGGGCAAAAGATTTCACCAGAGAATAGGAGGCCATTTTAGACACAGTTTGTCGCTCTTAATGAGCTGACCCAGCTACATGGTGAGAGCAGTGGAAGCAAGTGACATGGGAAATCACAGAGAGTTGTGGTTCTTTAATATTATGGGACCAAACACTGAAATAGGAGGGGGGTACTTCTAGCAACATCAATCGAGTCCACATATGCTGTGTTATGGCAGAAATCGCACAGTAGTCACCATGGTTACTTCGGCTTTTACTCTGGAGCAAACATAGAAATGAACATATTGAGTTCATTCACTTATTTGGTTAAAGGCTTACTCCAATGTTGCCCTTCACGCATTAAACTCACCTCAACATGTCTTTTACAGTCATTTAACCCACCATGGGCAGTTGAGAAATGGCTGCTACACTGTCGTGTCGTTGTTAACCCCTATTACAGATGGGTACATTTTAGTGTAGTTTTAGGTGAAGTGCGTTTTGTACATATTTTTGTACATGGACAATCTCCCATGGCGCTATAGACAGTAAACTGAACCGAACAGATGAATGAACTGCAGAGAGGTCTGTAAAGCCCACCTACCAAAAAAAATTGACTACGTTAGCATTTAGTTAGCACAAAGACACCAATTAGGGCGCGCGCTGTGTAACTCTCTCATCACGTTTGTCACTTCCACTTTCAGGTTCTCCAGAGCACTTCATGCTTTCGAAATGACCATCAATCACTTGCTTGCTAAAAAAAAAAAAACTATTTCCGGGATATTGTATGTAATTGGAATGTAGTTGGGGTGTCTAAAGTCCTATCTAAAATCTCTGCTGGCGGATGTTAGCACGTATTATACAAAATTTACTAAAGAAAAAACAAAACCAATCTAAGGAGAAATTTTATTTAGATTTTCTGATTTGAGTCACTTTTTCCATTGTAAATGCTGATTAAACTAGTCTCAAATTAATCTCAAAACAAGATTTTAACATACAAGTGGAAGAATACAAATGCCATCTAGGTTACATAGCATTCCACAAGGTTCAATTTTGAATCAGGTGCTATTCAGTTTGTAAACAGTGTCAGCAAAATCCACTTTTTACTGCAACATACCACGTTACATTCCTCTGTCACCAGAGGATTTTAGCTCAACTAATAAATTATTCAACTGCAATATAGATCCAACAACTTGGTTGGCTTGAAACTTCCTTCAAATAAAAACGGACAAGCTGAGGTATTTATTGCTGGAACAAAATCGAATGGAGGAAAACTGACACCCTTTTTTTAAACACAGACTACGATTTTTCCCCAAAAAGCTATTTACCAAATGAGGAACATTGCAAAGATACAGCCATTTCAAACAGATACTGACAGGATAATATATAAACTTTTATAACTTGTCGGTACGATTACTGTATTGCTAACTATTTAGGATTAGGTAGACAACCCTGAGCCTCATTTGACCTTTGTTAAACACCACATGCAGCTCTGACAACGGCCAGATGAGGAGAATGTTAGTGAGATATTTCCAATACAGTCACGCTTACAACTCTGGGCAAACAGGCGGTGACATACGAGCTATAAGTCATTTCTTCATTAAACAAACATTATTTTACGGCAGTCCCACAAACAATTTAAGGGGAAAAGGCTAACACCTACTTTGCTCACCTACCCATTTCAGACAGATAGGATATAGTCATAGGATATAGTCCTTCCATTTTTATTTTTAATTCCACCATTTTATTTAAAGCATAATTTACACCCTTCATGAAATTGAGCAAATGTTGACAAAAAATGATGAGAGTATTTGTCTCCCCTTATGGTTGACTCTTTTGTTGTGTTGTTCATTTGTTTCATTTGCTCAATTTTATGAAACATAGCAATATTTCTAGACATATGTATTGTACCAGGTTAGAAAACGTAAGTGTGCACTTTTTTGCCTGGCTATGCCAAATACTGTCAGAAGACTTTTCCGCCATATTGCCATGAAGCACACAATATCATTACGTAGTCACAAGAACAAGGATGTGGTTCACCATAGTGTTATATGTTTTGTTAACAATGCCCTATTGGTTCCTATTGGAGGAGTTGGTATCTCAGTGGTAGAGTGGATGCTCTGTATGTATGATGTCCTGGGTTCCTATTGGAGGAGTTGGTATCTCAGTGGTAGAGTGCATGCACTGTATGTATGATATCCTGGGTTCCTATTGGAGGAGTTGGTATCTCAGTGGTAGAGTGCATGCTCTGTATGTATGATATCTTGGGTTCCTATTGGAGGAGTTGGTATCTCAGTGGTAGAGTGCATGCTCTGTATGTATGATGTCTTGGGTTCCTATTGGAGGAGTTGGTATCTCAGTGGTAGAGTGCATGCTCTGTATGTATGATATCCTGGGTTCCTATTGGAGAAGTTGGTATCTCAGTGGTAGAGTGCATGCTCTGTATGTATGATATCCTAGTTCCTATTGGAGGAGTTGGTATCTCAGTGGTAGAGTGCATGCTCAGTATGTATGATGTCCTGGGTTCCTATTGGAGGAGTTGGTATCTCAGTGGTAGAGTGCATGCTCTGTATGTATGATGTCCTGGGTTCAATCCCCAGCTGCTCCCCAGGTCGCCGTTGCAAATGAGCAAATGGTCTCTATCGGCCTACCTGCTTAAATAAAGGTTAAATCAAAAATAAAATATATAATAATAATACAACACCCACCACTGTAACCTTTGCGCATTAGTCGACTGGCCGTCTTTAAACACTCAGCGTCTAACTCATTGGTACCAACTTATTTACATGTTTCTGCTAGGCAATCTCGCTGTATCTAAGCTCCTTAGACACCATATCTCTACCCACCCGCAGTCTACACTCAAGCAGGTACATTGCCTTAGTCACTCTGAAAGCCTGCACAACATTCGGCCGACAATCCTACCAGTTTTCAACCGCCAATGACTGGAACGAATTACAAAAAACCCTAAAACTTGAAGCCCTTAACTCACCAGTTGCCTTTAAACTGTCTGAACACATGTCCATCCTCCCTGTACGTGTTAACTTCTTCTCACTTATGCCACGCCCTCTTTGCACAGTGGATCTTTCTGACCTGCACTGCTGTCATACCTGTTTACATTCTTGAATTATTCTATTTGCTCAGGCATGCACAAATGCTCTTTCTCAGAAGACCACGGTCATATAATCTGTGCACACTAATGACCTACCTGCTAGATACACTTTAACCTTTTTACGTTCGGTATATAGACACTCCTTTGTATTTTTATATAGTTGTAATTGACATATAAATGCTGCTGAACTGACATACTTATACCTTTGACTCTTCACTTGATCCTGTATTGTCTTATGTCCCAAGGCTATTTGCACTCTAGTGTTCAGTGTATTTATTGTGTACATGTATGTGTCCTTAAATGAAGATTAAATAAATATATCATTACAAAATGTTCAGTGAACATCTCATATGGGTCTAACGGTAAGACGTCTTTTTGCTAATGTGTTACAGGCATCTCAGCCAAAATGACTTCTGAAAGTTCAGTGCTGTCTAGTAATTGTTAGCTGGGGGTCAGTATTGTTTCGTAGTAATAAAAACTGACATTAGCAACTAATCTCTAGTAAAAACATTGTTTGTCATGAATACCTTTCTATCTGGTTTTACCTTGCACTTTTTTGCAGAAACATATTAAACAAGCACCCAAACATCAGAAATAGCGGCCTCGTTAAAAGAAAAGACCCCCCATCTGATAGCCCATCAGACACTACCAATTTCCAGCTAATCCAGCCATTATAGGCGGGTTAAAGCAATCTATCTTCCCAATCTTTCCATCTTTTCATACCTTATAGTTCCCAGGCAGATTTAGATTCACGTCAGCTGTATTCCATTAATTATGATGATAAAAGGCTGGAATGGCCCAGGGATGGCCCTCTTATAATACAGAAGACTGCTCACATGAGCACACATACACACAACTTGGATGCATATGTTCTCACTCACAATGTACATCATCTCACACTGTCCCAAACCTTTCAAGGATTGCTAGGGATTTACATTTCGTCAATGACGGCATTAGCATAACAATAATTCCAGAGCTATTTAAATGATCAACTCTCTATAGGGTAGAAAGAGAGAAAAAGGAAAGGGTTGTCTCACACTGCTGAATTAGTTGTTCCAATTGTCACGACCAAGACTTCTGGCCAGACTGCATAAATAATTAAAACAGATCGTTTTACTCTATTTTTACTTACGGACGTTTTGTTCATAATATTCTTTTGCAATCAGTTATCTATTTCATTTACTTGATTTCCTTTGGTTTATTTGGATCATTGTTATGTTTTAAATCTTAGTAGCTATTTTAATCTGAACATGTTATTTATATTGGTATTGTTTCTTTTATTGTTAATGCAATAATTGTAATCCGCAACCGTCTTGGCAGAAAATTGTTAAGACATTACTTACAACTGTCTATTCAAATAGGTTGACATTGATCAATGTATATGGGTTCAACAATTCTTTATTTAAATTTTATATTACAGATCATTTGTTTTCAAAAGTTTTAGAACTCGATATATCCTTTTAAATAGTAACCAGATATGGTGTTGACAAAAAATTCACTGTGCAAATTTGGGGTACAAATGAACATTACAGTATATCACCAAGTCAGATCAACTTTGAGAATATCAACTTCGGAAGCACAAGCGATTGTGAATCAGTGTCACCTGTTTTGGAGCAAATGAAAGTGACAACAGGTGCACTGGAGAGGCAACAGCAAGACAAAAAGCGCACGGTTTGCAGATGGTGGCCACAGGCAGTTGCTCTCTCCTTAGTCAGGATAAGACTAGTAGCATAAGGCGGTACCTGCAGCCCATTCAGGTCGCACAGGTATCCACACATCCATCCATACATGCCATTGCAGGACAGTTTGCCGTGTCTCAAAGTAGTGTCTCAAGAGCCGGGCGGAGATACCAGAAGATGGACCAACATACGAGGAGCACTGGAGAGGGTCGTAAAGGGGATCAATCCACACCAGGACCCGAATCTGCTCCTTAGTGCGACAAGGAACAGGAGGAGCACTGCCATTACCCTACAACATGTTCCTGTAACACTTACTACTGTTTGGTACCAGGATGAAACCCACCATCAGACCGTAAGCTGGTGCAGTGGGCTCTGGGTTCCTCCTGGTGCAGATCGATGCCTGGCTTCATGTGGCCGAAGTGCGTGGGCGGTACCTGGATGATGAAGGCATTGATCCTTCTGACTGGCTCTCACATTCCCCAGACCTTGATTTCTGTGTGATCTTGAATCCAGATCACAATCGGTTGTTATGTAATTTTGTTGTTCTGTCATCGAGACCTGATGTGTGAGGTCGGTGTTCCCCTGACGTTTGAGAAGTGTAACATCAGTGAAGTACTTCCTATAGCCATAGATTTGCTTTCAGCATCTCTGCGACTTAGGAACAGTTTAATGTTATGTCTCGACCTATTCCTGGGTGCTATAAAAGTATGCTTTCGCCGTCCTGCTGGAAGACCCGTGACCTTCGACGCCCAGCTTTCTGAGACTGAGTTGTAAAATGCTATGACGTTCTCATGATTTCATGCGCACATTTAAAGCACACAACTGTGCTTTAAATGTGCCAAACGCTATAAAGCAACTGCAAAACATCAGTAAATATACTCCCTGTTTTACAGTTTGAAAGGCATTGAGCAGGAATGCAGATGGGTCTCCCTGGGTCTCCGATCATACAACTGCCTTTCAATTCTCAGATAGTGTAGTTTGAAACGGTTACGCCTTGTGTCTAAAGGTCAGCTTGAATGAGCGTGGTCGTAGATCGAGGTTCTTTCTCCACCATTTAAACAGTATTTCACTGAAATCTTCCTTTTCGCCATGCTGTTTGCGATACACACAGTGTCACAAAGTAGAAGAATTGCTAATTTTGTATATTCAAATTGTTCGAATGAGTGATTTTCACATCACACGCACCTGTGTTCCAAAGTGATGTTAATCACCTGCTGAAAACCAAATGATTACTCATTACTTCTGGAAGGTGCCAATAAAGTGCAAATTATATTTACCTTTTCTTTGTGGAATAAGATGAATACAATAGTCAGATATTTGGTCATGTCCAGAAAGGGAGAGAAAAGCTAAGGAATCAGATTGTGGTACTTTGATCTGGAGAAGTAGAGTCCCGTAACAGAAATGCAAGAAGATTTGGAAGTTAGAAAACACACTGGCGTTTCCTGTTACAACGGAGAGTCAGGCCAACATTTCAACTCAACATCACACTAGACAGGGTCACACAAGGTCACACAAGGTCACACAGGGTCACACAAGGTCACACAAGGTCACACAGGGTCACACAAGGTCACACAAGGTCACACAGAGTCACACACTAGACAGGGTCACACAAGGTCACATGTGGTCACACAGGGTCACACAAGGTCACACAAGGTCACACAGAGTCACACACTAGACAGGGTCACACAAGGTCACATGTGGTCACACAGGGTCACACAAGGTCACACAAGGTCACACAGGGTCACACAAGGTCACATGTGGTCACACAGGGTCACACAAGGTCACACAGAGTCACACACTAGACAGGGTCACACAAGGTCACATGTGGTCACACAGGGTCACACAAGGTCACACAAGGTCACACAGAGTCACACACTAGCTGCCTTGCAACACCTATGTGGGTGATACAAGCTGGTATCTAAAGGGTTAGTAAACGTATGTCGATTGTGGATGGACAAGCAGGTGTGTCAGACGATATGAATGCAGACTATTACCATTTCTGCACATTTTTTATCCTATTCCATCCCAAAACCTTCTGCAACTCCGAATCAATAGCATTCCTATGAAATAAGATAGCTTTTTACTCCTCACATTGTTAACACCTCAATGGTACTATGGTAACAATGGTACTATGGTAACAATGGTAACAATGGTACTATGGTAACAATGGTAACAATGGTACTATGGTAACAATGGTAACAATGGTACTATGGTAACAATGGTAACAATGGTACTATGGTAACAATGGTAACAATGGTACTATGGTAACAATGTTACTATGGTAACAATGTTACTATGGTAACAATGGTAACAATGGTACTATGGTAACAATGGTACTATGGTTGTCACATTGTTTCGACCATATCATATCAATTAATGGAGCAGATATGTCCTTCCTAATTCAGTTCACTAGCGGTGGGTGGAGATATTTTTCTCTGGATATCTGGGAGCAGAATGCATTTCGATGGCAAGAAAGTGTCTGTATTTGGACATTTTGGGTACACACACACACGCACGCACACACAGACACAGCTTTCTTTATCGCTGCTGCAAAAGTGGGAAGATGAGATTATTCGCTTTCCTAAACCTCTAACCTTGTTACCATGGCGATGGGTCTGCGACTCAGGCTGCAGGACACTGCCATCGGTGTCAAAAGAACAGGAATGGTTGAATATTGTCACCAAGGGAACAACCGGCTCATTTATTTTCACCAACCTGTTTTTATAAAGTGTCTCAATGGCTACGAAGATCAAGCATGGTCAGCTGTAGATCATTGGTTCTTAAACTGGTTTTGCGTTTGGATCTAAATTGAAAAGAGTCGTCTTTGGTCTAAATTGCATATGAAAACAAATTGGTTATGCATTATTAATGTATCATTTGTAATTGACAAGGAAGTCTAAACTTCTGCATTATTAATAATTCTATATTGCTGGTATTCTTCATACAAAATGTTGCCAAGCTTACTTGTTTGTAACAGCAAATTGGCCACTAATAGATTTAGCTTTACACTGAATATGCTGTAATTTCACACAGAAATATGGAAGCAAAATTATGTAAAAGCATATGTGCATAATCATCTTTATACACATTTTAAAACATCATATTGATATTGTCTGAGATTAAATGTATATCACTTTTGCATCCTATGTTGGAAATACAATTTGTCTTCTTTGCGTGTCAAAACTCCCCTGTCGGTATCTGAGTCAAGATGTAGCAGTCCACCATAAACAGCTCAACTCAGAGATTTATCACCAGCCATTAAAAGACATTTAATTTTTATAGAGGGTTGTAATTGTGCTAGTGCGTCTGTACTTTCATAACCTCCTTTTTATAACTGTCTAACCTTCTCTTTGCCCTTAAACCACCATCATCTCACATCCATTCTTCCTTCTGCAATCCTCCCCATTTGAATCTCTCTCTCTCTCTTTCTTTCTCTCTCTCTCTCTTTCTGTCTCTCTCTCTCTGTCTTCCCTCTCCTTATCGCTGTCAACCACCCCTCCATCTTCCCCTATCACTCTGCAATCATTATCAATCTCTGCCTGTTTCCTGCATATCTTTATCCCTGTTCCACGTGTCTCCGGTCGTTCTGTCCTGACAATAAATCTGAGGTTTCACCAGGTGTATAAACTCACTGACTAGGTTATTTACCTAACACTTATGTCAAGTATTGTTGCTGGGGATAGTACAATGGTACACATTTGTGCCAATGTGACATGTTTTTTAAGTTGATCTCAATGCCAGTTATAATTTATCTTTCAGATTAAGTTTATACATATGGCTGGACCAGACTTTATTCATTCCTGCTCATGATTCATTGTCTTTAGACCACCTTAGACACAGGGAGTATCTGTCCGAATAGTGAACCCCGTAACTTTGGGAAGATTTAGGATTTTTAGCTGTTTACACACTACCAACATGTATCTCCAACACATCTGGCCACAAGCTTTTTCCTTCTAGATGAAACTATTGTAGTGTAATGACACTCTAGAATAAATATTACATTTGAACGTAATGTCTGTTATTTAATTAACTGATATCCTGGCATCGGTATGAGCTTTAGTGTGCTTAAATTATTATTGGGCTGCTAACATACAGGCTAACATATATTATTATTGGGCTGCTAACATACAGGCTAACATATATTATTATTGGGCTGCTAACATACAGGCTAACATATATTATTATTGGGCTGCTAACAGGCTGACATATATTATTATTGGGCTGCTAACATACAGGGTAACATATATTATTATTGGGCTGCTAACTACAGGCTAACATATATTATTATTGGGCTGATAACAAACAGGCTAACATATATTATTATTGGGCTGCTAACATACAGGCTAACATATATTATAATTGGGCTGCTAACATACAGGCTAACATATTTTATTATTGGGCTGCTAACATACAGGCTAACATATATTATTATTGGGCTGATAACATACAGGCTAACATATATTATTATTGGGCTGCTAACAGGCTGACATATATTATTATTGGGCTGCTAACATACAGGCTAACATATATTATTATTGGGCTGATAACATACAGGCTAACATATATTATTATTGGGCTGCTAACATACAGGCTAACATATATTATTATTGGGCTGCTAACAGGCTGACATATATTGTTATTGGGCTGCTAACAGGCTAACATATATTATTATTGGGCTGCTAACATACAGGCTAACATATATTATTATTGGGCTGCTAACATACAGGCTAACATATATTATTATTGGGCTGATAACATACAGGCTAACATATATTATTATTGGGCTGCTAACAGGCTGACATATATTATTATTGGGCTGCTAACAGGCTAACATATATTATTATTGGGCTGATAACATACAGGCTAACATATATTATTATTGGGCTGCTAACATACAGGGTAACATATATTATTATTGGGCTGATAACACACAGGCTGACATATTTTGTTATTGGGCTGCTAACAGGCTGACATATATTATTATTGGGCTGCTAACATACAGGCTAACATATTTTATTATTGGGCTGCTAACAGGCTGACATATATTATTATTGGGCTGCTAACATACAGGCTATCATATATTATTATTGGGCTGTTAACAAACAGGCTAACATTGGTTATTATTGGGTTGCTAATATACAGGCTGAAACATTTTCCCTTAAGAATGTTGCAATTGGCAAAAAAAAGTAAAAAAGTTGTGCAATTGGCAAAGAATGAAGCATGCAAATCTTTTTCCATTGGAACTGTGATCATGATCCTTGTTTAGACTGAAAAAAGCAGCTAATTATCATAGATTTACAGTTGCATCATATAAAAAATAAGATATTTTTGAGGTGTTATTGACATTGATAGTTTGTGTCGGCGAGCATTGCTCCAAGCCAGGAGAGTTTGGCTCAATTTTCCACAGAGATGTAGCTGGACGTTTTCAAGAATGTGCAGCAGAGAAAGAAAATCTGCAATCATCTGACACTGTATTGGACACACTCCTGTCTCTTGCCATGCTCATTGACCATGGCGGATTTCCAAATGGCATCCAATTCCTCCTAATGGAAGGACTCTTCTCAGGGAACCTGGTCAAAAGTAGGTCACCTTGTGACGAACAGGGTGTCGTTTGGGTTTAACCAATGCTCCGCGTTCAATTTATTGTCATATTCAGGGGAAAAGCTGCCAAAATCAACACGCTTGTCTTGTGTGAAGCTGTGTGTTTGTGTGTTCTAAGAATGTTGTCATAGGTGTTTTTGACTCTTTATGGTATATGTGCATTAACGTTTAGTTATGCAGTGTTTCCTGGCAACACCTAGCAAACTCTAGTGAAAGGAAACAAGTCGAATGAGCTTACCATCATCTCCCGATCCTGAGCCGGCATCTGTAGGAGATCGAGTGAGAGAAACAGGGGAAGAGAGAGTGAGAAGACGAAGAGAGAAAGTGAGGAAAAACAGAAGATCAGAGGGAAAGAGAAAAAATGCAATTGTTAAAGATACATTCTGTAAAGGATTTTTGGCAATATGATACAGAGTGTGTGCAAATGCATTGAGATCCTAACTTGAGCCAGTTTGTCAAAGCAGAAGAAAGAAATCTAGCTGCAACAGGAAATTTGTCTAGAGATTTATTTACTATGGACATTTTTCCCTATAGGGCAAATTACATCTGAAATGTTTAAATGGAATTACATTTTTTTTTTTACTTCGTCTACATACATTTCTAGCAACAAGAAGGTTAGCAAATTAAGATACATTTGTTTCGGTTTAACATCTGTTTAAGATTGATAATTTCTCAAAGTCTTTTGTTAAATTCACCGAAAAACAAAGTGTCAATCTGAACAATGAAATTCTTGTGAGAAATTCTTGTGAGATGGCATTTTTTTTTAAAACAAACAATAAAAAGCTACAAAATACATAGAATTAAAAAACACACAAAAAAACGTTTATTTACATAGTTCTATATGAAATCCGGCTGAATCTGTGCAAATGTACTTTTAATTCATCTTAGGTTCCACTGTTGTCTGGCGATGCGCCAGAGGTATATACTGATGGCCACTTATTGGTGATGCTGCAGTGGTAACATGAGATGCAGCAGACCACTCTGCTAAAACGCCTAGAGGGGAAGGCAGGCAGCGGCCATTAACCAGGATCATGTTTATTATTCACCAAGCAGAGGTAAATAGCCTGAAACCTCAGGGCATTACCGGCACTTGTCTGAGTAACGTTTTATTTTATCCAATATTGCAATTGATTGAAAAACGGTTTGTTACAGTGTGAACACAACCCGACAGGTTTACTTTGCAAAGTGAGGCAAACCTGATAGGCCAGGAATCCAGGACCCCTTCAATATCCTTCTTCTTTGGACAATGGTATTCAATGCCTGTCCTACAAGGTGCTACATGCTGGTTTTATATTCTACCAAGTAATTAATTCCCACCACCTGGTGTCCCAGGTCTAAATAGGTCCTGATCAAAGGGTTGCAATGACCAAAAAGATTGAAGCTGTCTTCGAGGGCCAGAGTTGAAAACCCCTGCTTCCCATAGAGATCATTCTATTTTCTCTTTAATGTAACAAGTCAATCCAAATCGAAATACAAAGTTAACTATATTACTAGAAAGAGAAGGAACCCCAGACAAAAGAGATTTTCACCTTCAAATTGTCGCAGGCACCTGTGGCGATGCTGCTCACATACATGCACTTGAAAAAAATCTTTAAATAGAAAGAGAATATATAAGGGGGAGAAAGGGCAAACATTGAAAAGCTGAAAGAAAAGCGAGAAAGTCTAAAGCAGGGAAAGAACAGAGAGGGGAAAGAACATAAGAGGACAGAAACGAGATAGGAAAAGGAAAGACGGATATGGAACTGGGCTGCAGGAGTAAAGATTAGCAACTCTGCATGTAGCTGAGGGGATAAAGCCCGTTTTCATCCACATTAAAAGCCATGTACTGTATGTGTTTTAGGGGTTATTTCTGTGGCCTACAGTTTGCATGGTTATTTCTGCCTGAAACCAGATGGATAGCCTTTGACATAAACCACAAGCTATTATGGCTTCCATCAGTGTAGCGCATGTGCAATCACACGGTCTTTCGCTCACACACAGGCGGGCGCACACACACACACACACACACACACACCGACATGAACGCACAAACAAATCCAATTATCGTCATCCATATGCATTGCATGACACACATCTGAATGACATTTTCGCAGAAATGTGTGTGGACACATGGAATCGATCAGATGTGTCCAAACCCACACATACAGGCACGAACCCTGGTTTCTCAAAAAAAAACAATGCTTTCCCACGTTCCTATCCGTTTCTGCAGATCAACAATTTTAATATCCGAAAAAACGATCGGCCATGCCGCCGTAACATCGTGCCGCCTAATACCTTCACGTTGATTTGAAATCACCGAGCAGCCATAACATTATGACCACGGACAGACTAAGTGAATAACACTGATAATCGTCTTATCGTGGCACCTGTCAGTGGGCGGGATATGAACATATTGACCTCAGAGTTGATGTGTAAGAAGCAGGGAAAATGGACAAGCATAAGGGTCTGAGTGACTCTGCCAAGGGCCTAATTGTGATGGCTAGATAAGAGCATCTCCAAATCCTGCAGCTCATGTGGAGTGTTCCTGGTCTGCAGTGGTCAGTACCAACCAAAGTGGTCCAAGGAAGGAAAAGCTGTGAGCTGGCGACATGCCAAGGCTTATTGATGATGTGGGGAGCGAAGGCTGGCCCATCTGACAGACAAGCCACTATAGCTCAACATGTTAAAAAGTTCATGCTGGCTCTGATAGCATGGGACTGTAGCGACAGACCAGCCTCCTGTCCACTGCTGAAAGTGGCTACAATGGGCACATGAGCATCAGAACTGGACCACGGAGCATTGGAAAAAGGTGGCCTGCTCTAATAAATCACAATTTATTTTACATCACGTCAATGGCCGGGCACCAGGATGCACTAAGGAAAGAAGACAAGCCGGCAGACGAAGTGTGACACTTTTTGGCCGACCACGTAGACCCCTTCATGGAAACGGTATTCCCAGATACCACAGCACACCTTCAATGGTCTAGTGGAGTCCCTGTCTCAACGGGTCAGGGCTGGTTTGGTGGCAAAATGGGGACCTAGGCTTAGGTCAGCTGTCACCTGAATGGACCTGAAAGCTGACAAACTGTTATTAAACATGCAATCAACCACGTTTTCACTAAACACTTTTAATTCTTCCCTGTCGATGGCCTTGCGGTTCCTGATGGAAATTACAAATGTTTTAGATTGCAGTGTCCTATGTTGCGAGGCTAATAGCTAATCCCCATACACAACAAAACACCACCACTCAACGCAATGGAACCGTGACATCCAGAGCTAATCAGCTTTTATTCACTCTCCATTACTGCTGCACAATATTAGCCAAGCGCTACAATAGTACATAATTGGTTATCCCTAGCGCAGAGGTCAACAAAAGACAACAATTTTTTTTCTAACGCTTAAGTACTGCTGTCAGACCTATTTACATTATTTGAATTATTCTATTTGCTCAGGGATGCTCAAACGCTATTCCTCCAACCATCACGGTATTACAATTTGTACATACTAATGACCTACCTGCTAGATACACTTTAACTTTTTACATTCTGTATATTGAAAGTTATTATGTATTTCTTATTGTAGTCGTACTTACACCCCATCCTGTATTGACTGTTTATTGATTCTCCATTTGATCATGTAGAATCCCATTGCTATTTGCACTCTTGTATTCTGTGTATTTATTGTGTAACTATATGTTGTCTTGCACATTCTTGCTATATCTTGGCCAGGTTGCCGTTGGAAATGAGAATTTGTTCTCAATTGCCCTACCTGTTCAAATAAAGTGTAAATATATATATTTTTTGAGTTGGAGCATTTAAGCAACCTTTTTACATTAATATTTTCTCTCAATACAAAAACGTGAAGTGCTGTGAATTATAAACACTGCCAAACCAAGGTTGAAACATTTATTAACATGGTTTTCTACCTTACAGAAACTCTCTAGACAGGGTCACTGAAATGTAGACAGTACCTAAAAGAAATGCATCTCTCAAAAGAGTGCATCTCTCAATAACACAGTAGCATGACTTGGCACCTTTGATTCATGTCAATCTGTCCACAAAACAGCACAAACAGCAGACCTCGAAGTCTGGCCTTTCGGCCTTGGCTTTAGTCCCACGGGATATCTTCTGGCAAGACAGGGCCCTGCTGTCACACTGCTGTCAGACGCTTATACTGAGGTAAACAACAACAAGGCGTCTGGCTGTGTTGTCAACATGTAGGCCGCAGTATAGATAAGCCGATGTACTAACGGAGGCCAGACCCGTTCATATGGAAACACAGGTGTGTTTTCATTTCTCAATACAAACGTTTCATGAGAAAAATATTATGTTAATGTGTGTTTCCACTGGATTCCTGGTACATTTCAAATGCTGTTAAAAAATAAGTAAAAGGAATAGTCCAATATAAAGTATTGTCAAATTCTTCTGGTACGCTGGACACAGGCATTGGGGTGAGCGCAAACAAAGTCTTTTTAAAACATACTATGAACATTAATGTAACAATGACTGACAAGGAATGGGTGAAAACAACCAAACTAAATACACAGGTAAACAAGGAAGCAAGACACAAGTGATGTTAAACTGAGGAAAGACAGGCAGGAATGACCAAATAAGGGCTTACAGGGCAACAAAATACCAGGAGAGGGCATGACAAGACAAAACCATAAACAGAAACTACAAATGATCCCATTTGACCAAGACTATCACAGATATGCTCGACCAAATGCTTTGCGACTAAAATGTTTTGATTGATAGAATATATAGAATATACCCCAGGTTAGTTTCAGTCCCTATTCTCTTAGTTCCGGCCACCAGATTCTCTATGGCCACGGTCTGAGTGTCATCGTTTGAGTCTTAGTCTTTGTTTAGTTCACTGGGTCCACATTTACAAAACAAACTATATTTACTCATTAAAATTCCCAGTCTTCATTTTGGCAGGTTTTTTGTCATTTTCGTTTTTACATCAGGGTGGTTTTTTCGAGGTACTGGCAATAACTCAAACTATGAAAGACCTCTTTTCAGTAAATTTTTTTGTTGCTACAAATATTCAAATCTAGGTTTCTGGCAATTAAAAAAACTGGAGTGTCTCCACAAATGTTTTAGAAATATCGAAATTCAATGAAATTGATTTTATACGAAAGGGGCAAGGACATTTTTGAATTGGTCAAATAAAAACTATTTTTTGCTTTGAAAACATTTAGTTTAGCAGAATACAAATATCAACACATCCGACTGTGCCGCCTCAAAAATATGTTTATGTTATTATCTCTGCAAGATGTCGATGAAAAGTTAAGTGAGCTAATATTTCCAAACCTCAAGAAAAATATGAAAAGTGAAACCCAACTGATAGCAACTGATAGCACCAGTTCATACCAGGGTTGGGAGCAACAGAGCATACATTATGCATATCATGTGACATATTACAAGAAAACTGACTTTAATACGTTACATTACAAGCAAACACATTGAAATCGGAATACAGATGCTTTTCAAAAAATGTACGTTTACTTCATCGATTACATTTAAATAAAATGTACATAAGTGGGCTAAATATTTATGCCTCGATGCAGGTTTTAACTTAGTATTTTATTTTCCTAAAACATTGTTATTCACAGTGACCAGCATAAGCACAATGGTGGCCGCGCATAACTAGACAAGTGACATTATTGACCGAAGCACTTGTTCAATTGTTTCAGGTTTTGCTGGTAAAAATTAGACTACCCATAGAAAATGGTTTAGTAATCTACTAAATTCAACTGTAAATTCAGCCAGTCAATATGCACATACCATCAAACTTGACAGATAGGCTAGTGAAATATCATTCATTATAACATTAAAAAATTAAAACCTCCCCAAGACTAAAATGGAAAGAGCATGACCTTCCCTTATTTCCCACAATGTCACATATGTCTGATCTCTCTGTATATGGGATGACTGACAGCTCTTTTTAATAAGTGCTTAAGAATCCTCCATTTATAGGCGCTCGGTTTGTGGTCTGGAGCTAGAGAGTAATTAGCACCTCTTTCAGACGGGTCCCGATTAGCGATCAGTGCATTTTCACTGGCTATGTCAAAGTTCAGCTTGGTTTGCATTCAGAAGCTAGAGAAATTAGCTCCTCTCTTAGATGAGGCCAGAGTAGCAATACTTGCATTCACACTAGCCGTTTGCAGAGGCAAAAGCTATGTAGAACTTATGCATGTGCAAGAAATACAGTACCCCCCCTAAATGACATTTACTAGCAGTTACTTCATATTTTCTATTTTGCTCAGAGGTAACGATTTGCATCTAGCGATTGAGCAAGGCTAATAGCTTAAGACTAAGAGCTAGCTGTGGCTAGTAGCTAAAGACTAAGAGCCAACCTTGGCTAGTAGATAAAGACAAAGAGTGAGCCGAGGGTTGTCAATAAAAAGCAATAGCACAACAGCAGGCGAGTGAACGATGGGAGGTAAGAAGACACGTAAGTGATCGCAAGGTCTAATATCGCTATGGTTGGGTACAAAACTCAGTAGTTTTAAGGGTACAGACCAAATTCCATCGGTACTACAGAATACTTCACGTCAAATCAGTAAAATTTCGGTTCCTGAAGCACATCTGACAGGTTGTTCCAAATGACATGTTTATGTGTCGTGGTTCAAAAGGCATAATGCTGTATGTTATTATTATCATGACCATCGATGAACAATCAGTGAGACCGTCTCTGAGCAGGTCAGGGTATGGATAATCCAAAACCCGATATTAATTAAATGTGTATTTAATTATTATCTCAGTAATTTTATGGTTTATTGTTTAAAAAGTAGCAGAGAATTTGTTGCCAGAAGCCCAGTGGATTGGGGCATATATACTGTGAAAGAACCTGAAGCATTACTGCAAACTGCTGGGTCAAACTCGGCTCTTTCAATCTGTTTTCATACCAAGATGATACATACTAAGAAATATTTAACAGGCAAGTGTTGGAAGGCAGAAGACAATAACAGATAAAATATCTATCAATCTTTCTGAGCTTTAGGGGATTTATCAATTCAGACTTCATACATTCACTCTCCCAGAAAATACAGAGTCAAAGAAAAGCGGACGGATTAGGCGAGATAATGGGTAATAACTCGATGGGACACAAGCGTTTATTCCTTTCTTGGTTCCAGACTTTTTTTTAAAGACATTTTCTACAATGCCGATACTTAAGTGCTAATTTGATTTGACCACACAGACTCTTGATCTGACAGTGAGGAATGAAGTGAAATAAAATAAAATACATATTGAGAAGGACAAGGTGGAGGGTGGGGGGTGTGAGTATGGGAGAGGGGAGAGCGAGCTGTCAGCCCATTCTCATCACTGTCACAGCCTTTCTGCCGGGGTGCAACCACATTCCTTTTGTTTTCGGGGCTTGTTTCTTTAAATTAGCTCTTATCGTGTGGAAAAAGCCATTATTTCACTCTCACTTTCGTACAGAAAGACACACAGTGAGATGCACACGCACACATACATGTGTACACACACACACACACACACACAAACACACAAAGGAAATCTCAAGCAATTTCAGAGTTACAAGCTTTTGTGCGGGTGAGGCGAGAAGATGAAGGTTTTGTCTTGCGAAACGAATCACAAATGCGCGCGTACACTAGCGAGAGCTCCCCCGGACGCTCAAACACCCACCCACTCAAGCACCATTCCACCCAAACACAAACACACACAAAGTCCTGCTCCAGTTCCTTAGTGTGAACTGCTGGTCTACGCCTTTTAGGTCCCTTAAGTGGATCTGACCGGGCGACCAGGGAGGTTAACTGAGTCAGCGACCTACCAGTATTCTCGCACAGACCCCCAGTTGAGCTCCAATGTGTTCCCTTAACTGCCAACAGATAGATGTGTGTCATGTTAATTGAGAATCAAACTAACTGTCCAAAACAAACAGGGACTAGACATGTCAGAGAGAGAAAAAACACATTCTATAACTGTTGAGCCTCATTCATGAGTATTTATTTTTAGTAATAAATACATAAAGATAAGCCAAGGTCAAGGTCTTGGTAGATTCGATAGTAAGCAAACGATCAATTCTTCTAATCAATGTGATTGGATTCAACATAAATATGGTTAAAGCAACTTTGACAAGGGTCAAATTGTTACGACCAAGATGACTGGGTCAGAGTATTTCTGAGTTCCACCATATACATGTCTGCCATTACCTGGGGTAGAGATATCTCCAGGAAGCACAGTTGGTAGACTATAAGCCAGAGGGAGTGGGGTGCACTGGGCAATGTTCTGCTGGGCCACCATGGGTGTGGACTATCGTTTGTATATCTAGTTGACACATGCCACCTACCTAAACCCTGTCGCAGGCCAGGTACACACCTGACATGGCAATGGTCTGAGATGATGGCAGCGGCTTCTTTCAGCAGGATACTTCACTCTTCACAGGGAACACATTGTTCGGGAATGGTTTTAGGAAGATGATGACAAGATCAAGGTGTTGCCGCGGCCTCCACATTCCCCAGATATCAATCCAATTGAGTCTCCGTGTGATGTGCTGGTCATTACGTTTTGGTATATTTTGGTTTCATTTTGGAATGAAAACATAAAGGAAATAGCAATCAATTATACTAACTGAGTATATTTATATGATAAGTTCAGTAGACTATGCATTCAAACATTTAGGCATCACTTAGAGATGTCCTTGTTTGCCACAACTTACATAAAATGACTTTTAATTAGAAATGTAGCAAAACGAATGGAAATATAGTAATTGACAAGGTTAGAAATAATGACTTTGGCAATATCAATAAAGAACTGTCTACAGGATATGGCATTGCGTTGCAAAATGGAGTGATAGCCTTCCTTCTGCAATATCCCTTTTATCCTGTACAAAAACTCCCCCATATACTACTACCAAAGCACCTCCAGACAATCACATTACCTCCACAATGCATGTCAGATTATGTCAATCAATCCTCCTACATCTTTTCACAATGTGATGATGTGATCCAAACACCTCAAACTTAGGTTTGTCTGTCCATAACACTTTTTTCCAATCTTCATCTGTCCAGTCACCTGGGATGGCTGAGATATATCTTTTTCTTTGCAATTCTGCCTGGAAGGCAAGCCTCCCGGAGTTACCTCTTCACTGTTGGCATTAAGACTGATGTTTTACAGGTACCTTTTAATGAAGCTGCCAGTTAAGGACCTTTAAGGCCTCTGTTTCTCATACTAGACAGTTTGTCCTCTTGCTCAGTTGCTCAGAGCCAGTTTGAGCTGTTCTGTAAAGGGAGTAGTACACAGCGTTGTATGAAAGCTTTAGTTTCCTGGCGATTTCTCACATGGGATTTTTCTGCTGTGCTAACATAATTGAACAAGGAATTTCTAACGATCAGTTATCATTTTACAATGATTTATTGATTAGCATCCGCAACGTGCTATAGAACACAGGACTAAACTATTATTATATATGACAAACAATTTGCCTGTATTTCGAACGACAAAGCCATTACCCATTAGGTTCATGGTGTTTCTATTTGTTAGTGCTTAACAATTGTAAAGGGCCCTAACGTCCACCCTCTCCACCCGCTATTTGGACATTCTCACTTAGGGGTGTACTCACTTTTGTTGCCAGTGGTTCAGACATTAATGGCTGTGTGTTGAGCTATTTTGAGGGGTTAGCAAATGTACACTGTTATACAAGCTGTACACCCAGTACTTTACATGGCAGCAAAGTGTCATTTCTTCAATGTTGTCACATGAAAAGATAAAATCAAATATTTACTAAAATTTGAGGGGTGTACTCACTTTTGTGAGATATTGTATTTATACATTTCATTTTACCTTATAGGAAATGTATTGTGTTTCTGAAAAGTATAAAAACCTATTGACTTTCTCCTCATTTTGTTGTACTTTGGACTTCAATATCAGATTAAATTTTAATCTCTACACTCACCATTCACCACGCGTGGATGAACTTAACTAGTCCTGGGTTGAACTGTTGCCTTTAGAACCGCCTTCTAAGTTGCTGAAAACATTCCTCAGATATTTTGGACCATATTACCATTAATGAATCAGGCAGTTGAGTTGCTGCAGATTTATCAGCTGCACATCCATGATGCGAATCTCCTGTTCCACCACATCCCAGGGGTGTTTTTTTGGATTAAGATCTGGTGACTGTGAAGGCCATTTGAGTACAGTGAATTTATTGTCACGTCAAGAAACCAGTTTGGTATGATGTGTTCTTTGTGAAAGCAAAAACAATTGGTGCCAGATTATAAGAAAATAAAATAATATGAAATATGAAAAAATAATATTAAAAATGAAATATTTTCGCAAATAGTTTTTCAGGACCTTTGATCAAATGAATCCTGAAGCTCTTAAATGGAGTGCTCCTAATCGCAGATTGTTACATGTATAAAAGACACCTGACCACAGAAGAAATCAATCAATCAGATTCCAAACTCTCCATCATGACCAACGAGCTTTCCAAGGATGTCAGAAACAAGATTGTAGACCTACAGGCTAAAATGGGTTACAAGACCAACGCCAAGCAGCTTGGTGAGAAGGTGACAATATTTGGTGCGATTATTCGCAACTGGAAGAAACATAAAATAACTCCTAATCTCTCTCTGTCTGGGGCTCCATGCAAGACCTGATCTCGTGGAGTTTCAATGACCATGAGAACGTTGAGGAATCAGCACAGATCTACAATGACCCAAAGAACACCATTCCCACCGTCAAACATGGAGGTGAAAACATTATGCTTTGGGGGTGTTTTTCTGCTAAGGGGACAGGACAACTTCACCACATCAAAGGAACGATGGATGGGGCCAGGTACCGTCAAAATCTTGGGTGAGAACCTCCTTCCCTCTGCACGTCATAAAAAATGGGTCGTGGATGGGTATTCCAGGATTACAATGACCTTAAACACAGGGCAGAAACGTCTGACCTCTGTGTTCGCCAACAAGGGTTTTGCCACCCTTTTGCAAAGATGTCATATACGTATTTCACTTCAATTTAGAACATATATTTGAGATGCTTTTTTAGTATTTTTTTGTTGTTGACACTTTTCAAACAAACCTACCATTAAAATGATACACTGGTCATGTCTTTGTCAGTGGGCAAACGTACAAAATCAGCAGGGGATCAAATAATGTCTTCCTTCACTAAAGATTACTTAACCACATGTTCTATAGGCGGGCATAGTTACGCATGCTGAACTCGCACAACTGAGGCGCAACATTTTAGGGTGTGAGGAACAATGTGTAAATTACAATAAAATAAATAAACATGCAACTAGTCACTATGAATCACACCTATTCTTTTTTTAAAAAGGGTCTGTAACACTATATTTTTGTAAACGATTACAGTTACTTATTGTGTTTTTTTGTCACCCCCTGACCCTATTCACAACGGACACGTATGTTTGGGTGTGCAGAATGTAGGTCATTCTTCATTGATGTACCGTGCATCCGTTTTCCCCACGTATGTTACATACCAATCGGACATGAACCTTCTGACACCACCAGCACCTCCGACTGCCGCTTGCAGGCGTCTCGGCGTAAGTAACACTCGTTCTGGTAGTTCTCATTGTTGGAGCCGCACACGGGGACGTATTCATTGTTGCACTGGAAACAGAGAGAGAGAGAGAGAGAGAGAGAGAGAGAGAGAGAGAGAGAGAGGGAGCGGAGGTAAAGGTCACAGTCACATCTCTACATTATGCATTTCAGTGTTGGATGCATCCATCTGCTCGCTCCACATACCACAGTCTGAATTCTTATAGACAAGCGTACACATCCATAATGGAACTCAGTATGTGTCTGTGCGCTTGTTCCATAATGGATTTCGCTATGTGTCTACATGTATTTCCTACTCGTACAACGCACGCTACTATCTGGCTATATTTCGGGCCTAGTGCCAACCCTCATTGTCACGTCAGGTGAAGATCACTCGTCTTCGCCCAGTGTTTCCCGGTTTCCTTTCTTTTACAAACTAATTCCCCGGACTCAGGCATTCCTCGTTTTGTCTTTCATAATCATTCACACCAGGTCCCCATGAGTGATCAATAGAATACAAGTATAGGCCTGTTGTGTACATAAAAATAGTCTTAGATCTCGGAGTTCAGCTCGTGAAAAATGGGGGCGACAACAAAAGTGTTGCCTTTGTCATTTTGTTCAGTGTACGTAGCTCCTCTGCCTCGCTTGTTTTGTGGAACATTGTTGTCATGTCAAGAGAGTGTGCGTTCGACCTGTTCCCGCTGAAGTCATCGGCTAGTTAATTGCCGTTTCATTTCATTCAGTGAATAGGTTGTCCGTTTGTTGTCGTGGTTTCTTTTCTTTATTAAAAACCCACACACGTGATTATCTGCTTGCAAGTGATTCCTGTTCTCCAAAGATTTCGTGACACCCATGATGTCTGCTTAACGGAGAAGGCATATCCTTAATGCTACGTCCACTGCACAAACTGACCGGGCTTGTAGCCCTAAAAACAAACCATAAAACAATGTCAGAGCAACACATGGGAAGACTAGGCACGCTGGATCCACAGCTTTCAAATTCTAATTTGTAAAAGTCTTCAAGGCGGCTGAGTGCAGGGTAGTCTGACATTTTATCTGTTCACTTATCAATGCACACATGCATAGACACACACACACACACACACACACACACACACACACACACACACACACACACATACACATACACACACACACACACAGATTTACGATGGGAGTTGAAATTCGTCTTTACTATGTAAAACACTTTGAGTCCCACTATTGGTAAATAGGCGGTAAAGATATCCAATTCATTATTATTCATTATATACGCCCACACACACGCACGCACGCACGCACGCACGCACGCAAACATACCACGAGCAGCACAGAAATAACCACGCCATCGATTCTAGAAACCTGGAAGCAGCGCAGGGCTGCAACCATTTCTAACTGGCTGCAAGAGCAAGCAGAGAGGGCATAATGTGAAATGGGAAAGAAGCGACACAGGGCTGGCACCAGATCAAAGACACAGAGATGGGAAGGAGAACGGGTGAAAGAGCCAGCGAGGGGGGGCAGAGGAAAGAAAAGTCAGAGATAAGAACCAGGCAGAGGAGAAAACGGTGATGGAGAGGGAGGAGAGAGAGGGGAGAAGCAAAGGGGAGACGAAAGAAACCCGGGCATTGGAGAAGGAGAGGGTGACTTAAAGGAGAACGACAGACAGGGACTAGAAAGAAAGGGGGAAAAGTGTTTCAACGGAGATGGTGGAAAAAGTGAGAGAACACGAAACGAATGAAAACAAAATGTGTAAGAACTCCCACTCCCTTCCGGTTTTTTATGAGAAAGGATTGCCAATTCTACAGAGGCTCTGAGTGGCTTGTACTTCACTTCTTCATCCTCCTCTTCCTCTTTCCCCAACTGGCTGTGTGTATTTTGCCAGACGTGATGCAACTGCGGGAAAGATGCCTGGCAGGACCCCGCGGGTGTCTTGGAGTCGGTCTGTGTCTCTGTAAAGCTTCCTCTAGTCTGAAACTCTCCCAATCTCTCTTTCCCCTAAGGGAACTGGAGGAGGATTTAAACATCCAGCTTTTAGGGTGGCAGGCAGGGGAGAACCGTGTGAATTCTTCCCTTGTCTTGGAGCACCACTAAGCAGGCGCAAAAGATGCCAATGTCCCACGCTCCTCGGAGTCCAAGTCTACCAAGTCATCCCTTTTCGATAAGGGGATATGGTGGAAGGAAGAGGAAAGGAATAAAGGAGAGAGCGAGATAGGATCCGAGATAGGAGATAAACAGGCAGTGGGGGCAGGAGAAACCGGAGACTGACAGAAAGCTGAAAGATGGAGAGGAAAAACACACAAGGGAGTAAGTGTAAGGGAGAAGTGGCTCAAAGGGATATGGCGAAGCGGAGATCGAATGCAAAAGAGCGAGACAGAGGTGAGTGAGTGCAAAATGAGGGGTGGCGGGGCTAAATGAGATGGAAAGGATGGAGAGGGGAAAGACAGAAGGTGAGAGAATTGTATCCCGTGTCGCTCTCGGCAGATATGTGGCTAAGGCCATACGACACAGCCGTCGGTACCCTCACAAAATGGACCAGACCGCTGAACTGCGCTTCAGCTCTCGGTTTTGACGAAACGTAGCTAGCACAGGGCAGCGTCTCAACTACCCACAGCGTAATGGAGTGTAGGTGCGTCTTTATGTCTCTCTGTGCCTGTAAACCTTCATCTCATCCAGCTGCAGTGTTTGTGCTCATTGCTGAGCAGTAGTTTCATAATCCACCTGCAGGGGGTGCTGTGGCTCTGTCTCTGTCTGGCTCGCTGAGCTCCTATCAGTTTCTCAGTCTAAAGGCAGAAGAATCAGACACGGTCTTATAGACCCATTGTCTACTTTCCTGTAAAACTGTCCTGACACGAAAAACACTGGGACTGGGTTATTTTGTACACCATGTAGAACAGACCTCCATAACCAGCGGGCGACAGCGCACAAAGCATACGAGAAAACGGCCAATGTCTTCACATGCTAGACACACGTGCCCCAGCGCATCAAACAGCGTTAGGTTAGAAGTTGTCTGACACGGCTGGACGATGAACGGAGTGAGCAAGAGAATGGGGTGAAAAGCAGAAAGATTTAAAAATGTTGAGAAACCATTTCCGTGCAATATTTTAAAACTTCGTCTCGGCCGCATGTAACTTTCTATTCAATTTGCGTGAATTCGCGAATAATGCCAAACCTGTGCAAACACAACAAACGTGATCCCAAACATACATACGAAATAAACAAGCAAATAAACAACCTTCACATCCATACGTAGAACATCCATTGAAATGAGTATCCATCAACTCAACCAAAAGTCAGTCAGTTCGATAATTTTCTAGCGAATTAGATGATAGAATGCTGACTTTGTAGTATGAAAGCCTGTACGAGCCTGGGCTACACTTTATTCTCATAGATAAGAGAAGCAAATTACCATACTATTATGGAAGCATTTGAACTGCCACCAAAGTTTGTATTAGGATCTTAAAAGGTGACTTTGCATTTAATAGACAGCTTACTGATCATGAACTTATTCAACTGCATTTCCTTTGACTGATTTGCATAATAATAACTCAATAACCATGCATTTCCAACCAGGACCTGGTAAACGTTGATGTTTATATACAAAAAGAAATCCAGATATTCAAGGTGTCTGCTGTAACATTCAGACTTTTCTGTACTCTTGGCCAGAGTTTGGCACGCCCCCCCTCTGTCAGCGGAGAGGCGCAATCTGTGTCATTGTTGTCACCTGTGTCTGTCTCCGCACCTGTTTGGAGTTTCTGTCGTTAGTCTGTGTATTTAAGTCTGGTCTTGTCTGTCTGTGTTGGTCGGTTATTGTAAATGTCATGCGTACGTCTTGGTCGTGTGTTGTGTCATTGTGTCCCTGTACAAGGTACAGTGTTTATTTTCGCCCGTTGGTTTGGGAATTAAAAACCTCCTTATATCCAAGTTCTCTGCGCTTGTGTCTACCTGCTGCCAGCACACCACAACCGTGACAGAATAACCGACCCATGGAAAGTACACAGCGGAGAAGGAAGAGCTGTCCGTCCTCTTACGGGCAGTCACCTGTGTTTCCTGTCCGTTTTCGCCGGTGCGCGATAAGGCGCGGTCCGCCCCTACCGCATCGAGCATCCGCTCCGCCGGCTATATGGTTGCCGGCGGATTACAAGGCGTTAAGGGAGTGGAGAGAGTCCCTCCACGACGAGTCCGAGGAGGATTCCGAGGAGGAGGATGATGTGGAGAGGATCAGCCGGGAGTTTTGTGCCCGTCCGCGGGGGTGTCCGTACCCGCCACTGCCCTGGTTGGCCGCCGCGCCACAGCCGGAGAGGACTGTCACTCCACAGCACAGGATGGCTGCCGCCCCGCAGCACGAGATGACTGCCGCCCCGCAGCACGAGATTGCCACCGCTTCGCCACCCGAAATGGCCGCCAATCTGCCAGCGCAGGGACCTGTCTCTCCGCCGTCCTTCACGCCAGCTTCACTGCCAGCCCTGGATAGGGCCATTGTGGAGGCTGTACGGGAGGATCGGGTGGTCTTCCAGGACTATCTGGCCTGGGTGAAGGAGACGGCGTGTACCCTGGAGGAGGAGAGAGGGTTCTTCGGCGAATTCTTCGCGTGGCGAGCTCGACGAGGAGAGCTGCCACGGCCGGCATTGACCTACCTGATGCCACGGTTTTTCTGCCGTGCACCACACCTTGAGCCTGTCCCCGTCTCTGAGCCTGTCCCCGTCTCTGAGCCTGTCCCCGTCTCTGAGCCTGTCCCCGTCTCTGAGCCTGTCCCCGTCTCTGAGCCTGTCCCCGTCTCTGAGCCTGTCCCCGTCTCTGAGCCTGTCCCCGTGTCTGTCCCAGCCCCAGAGCTCACTCCAGCCCCAGAGCTCACTCCAGCCCCAGAGCTCACTCCAGCCCCAGAGCTCACTCCAGCCCCAGAGCTCACTCCAGCCCCAGAGCTCACTCCAGCCCCAGAGCTCACTCCAGCCCCAGAGCTCACTCCAGCCCCAGAGCTCACTCCTGCCCCAGAGCTCACTCCTGCCCCAGAGCTCACTCCTGCCCCAGAGCTCACTCCTGCCCCAGAGCTCACTCCTGCCCCAGAGCTCACTCCTGCCCCAGAGCTCTCTCCTGCCCCAGAGCTCACTCCTGCCCCAGAGCTCACTCCTGCCCCAGAGCTCACTCCTGCCCCAGAGCTCACTCCTGCCCCAGAGCTCACTCCTGCCCCAGAGCTCACTCCTGCCCCAGAGCTCACTCCTGCCCCAGAGCTCACTCCTGCCCCAGAGCTCACTCCTGCCCCAGAGCTCTCTCCAGCCCCAGAGCTCTCTCCAGCCCCAGAGCTCTCTCCAGCCCCAGAGCTCAGTCCTGTCCCCCTGCCTGACTCCAGTCCTGTCCCCCTGCCTGACTCCAGTCCTGTCCCCCTGCCTGACTCCAGTCCTGTCCCCCTGCCTGACTCCAGTCCTGTCCCCCTGCCTGACTCCAGTCCTGTCCCCCTGCCTGACTCCAGTCCTGTCCCCCTGCCTGACTCCAGTCCTGTCCCCCTGCCTGACTCCAGTCCTGTCCCCCTGCCTGACTCCAGTCCTGTCCCCCTGCCTGACTCCAGTCCTGTCCCCCAGCCTGACTCCACTCCTGTTCCCCGTCCTGTCCTCGAGCCCCGTCCAATGCCCGTTGCCCTGCCTGTGCCCGTTGCCCTGCCTGTGCTCGTTGCCCTGCCTGTGCTCGTTGCCCTGCCTGGCCCAATGACTGTTCCCGGGCCAATGACTGTTCCCGGGCCTAAGCCTGTTCCCGGGCCAACGCCTGAACCGTGTCCTCCGGCACGCCCGCCTGAACCGTGTCCTCCGGCACGCCCGCCTGACCCGTGTCCGCTGCCACGGCCTCCTGACCAGCGTCCGCCGCTACGGCCGCCTGACCCGGTCCAGCATCCGCCCATATGGGCTTCAGCTCCGCCTGCGCCTGTCCGTCCCCGGACCCGCCTGCTGACCTGTCTACGCCGATACAGCCACCTGACCCGTTCTCACGGGTTCGACCACCGGACCCATCTCCGCCCTTCTGGGGCCCCACTCGCCACCAGCCAGTCCGACCTCCTGATTGGTCATCGGTACCTCCCCTCCTGCCTGTGAGGTTTTAGCGCTTCAGGAGCCGCGCTTGGAAGGGGGGGATACTGTAACATTCAGACTTTTCTGTACTCTTGGCCAGAGTTTGGCACGCCCCCCCTCTGTCAGCGGAGAGGCGCAATCTGTGTCATTGTTGTCACCTGTGTCTGTCTCCGCACCTGTTTGGAGTTTCTGTCGTTAGTCTGTGTATTTAAGTCTGGTCTTGTCTGTCTGTGTTGGTCGGTTATTGTAAATGTCATGCGTACGTCTTGGTCGTGTGTTGTGTCATTGTGTCCCTGTACAAGGTACAGTGTTTATTTTCGCCCGTTGGTTTGGGAATTAAAAACCTCCTTATATCCAAGTTCTCTGCGCTTGTGTCTACCTGCTGCCAGCACACCACAACCGTGACATCTGCATCCAATATATATGTGATATACAAGCACAAGATATTGATTTATTTGCATTATTTATACAAAAATATGATACATTCATCTATGTTTAACTAGTAAAAGTTGATTTTGATATTACTCAAGAAATGAGCACTTCAACACATTGTAATGTATGGAATATTCCCAAAGGTGCCAACCATGTCAACCAGGTGCTCAATTGACAGTTTTTTAGTGGATACAGATTGGTGGGAGACACAGACTGCAGGGGTGGAGCAGGAAGCTATGTCTCGGTTGAAAAGGTGGGTTAGAAAGTGCCTCTTGGAAAATATTCTGACGTTTGTTCTGCACATCCCACAGCTGCTCGATATCTGTGGGATATATCGAGACCTTGGTAGTTTGGAGGCCAAGTCAACACCTTAAACCTGTTGTTGTGTTCCTCAAACCACTACTGAATCATTTTTGCTTTGTGGCAGGGCACATTATCCTGCCGAAAGAGGCCAATGCCATCTGGGAATACGGTTTCAATGAAAGGGTGTGCATGGTCTGCAACAATGCTTAGGTAGGTGCTACGTGTCAAAGTAACGTCCCCATGAGTGGCAGGACCCAAGGTTTCATCGGTCAAAGCATCACACAGCCTCTTCTGCATGCTTTCCAAGTGCCGTGTTTTCAACAGGTAATCGACGCACACTTACAAAGGCCATCCACTAACAGCCCCTTACACAACAAACTGCAATAGAAAGGTGTAAAACACACAGTGTATTTGTTTATTTAACCTTTATTTAACCAGGTACGCCGATTGAGAACAAATTCTCATTTGCAACGGCGACCTGGAGACATCATACATACAAAGCCAGCACTCGACCACTGAGATACCAACTCCTCCAATAGGAACCCAGGACATCATACATACAGAGCATGCACTCTACCACTGAGATACCAACTCCTCCAATAGGAACCCAGGACATCATACATACAGAGCATGCACTCTACCACTGAGATACCAACTCCTCCAATAGGAACCCAGGACATCATGCATACAGAGCATGCACTCTACCACTGAGATACCAACTCCTCCAATAGGAACCCAGGACATCATACATACAGAGCATGCACTCTACCACTGAGATACCAACTCCTCCAATAGGAACCCAGGACATCATACATACAGAGCATGCACTCTACCACTGAGATACCAACTCCTCCAATAGGAACCCAGGACATAATACATACAGAGCATGCACTCTACCACTGAGATACCAACTCCTCCAATAGGAACCCAGGACATCATACATACAGAGCATGCACTCTACCACTGAGATACCAACTCCTCCAATAGGAACCCAGGACATCATACATACAGAGCATGCACTCTACCACTGAGATACCAACTCCTCCAATAGGAACCCAGGACATCATACATACAGAGCATGCACTCTACCACTGAGATACCAACTCCTCCAATAGGAACCCAGGACATCATACATACAGAGCATGCACTCTACCACTGAGATACCAACTCCTCCAATAGGAACCCAGGACATCATACATACAGAGCATGCAGTCTACCACTGAGATACCAACTCCTCCAATAGGAACCCAGGACATCATACATACAGAGCATGCACTCTACCACTGAGATACCAACTCCTCCAATAGGAACCCAGGACATCATACATACAGAGCATGCACTCTACCACTGAGATACCAACTCCTCCAATAGGAACCCAGGACATCATACATACAGAGCATGCACTCTACCACTGAGATACCAACTGCTCCGAGTATCAGAACAAGCATTTACTTTTTAAGCAATTTGAGCTCCAGTAGCTCGTCTTTTGGTCCAGACCACACGGTCCAGCCATCGCTCTCCACGTGCATCAATGAGCCTGACCCAGTCGCCGGTTTACAGTTTTTTTTTCTTGTATCACTTTTAATAGGTACTGATCACTGCAAATCAAGAACAACCCACAAGCGCTGCAATGTTGGAGTTGCTCTGACCCAGTCGTCTAGCCATTACAATTTGGCCCGTGTCACATCAACTTTGATGCCTAATATCTCCCACCCACTAACTGGTGCCATGATAAGGAGATTATCAGTTTTATTCACCTGTCAGTGGTCATATTGTTATGGTTGATCGTCTATAACACCACAAAATGTGAAGAAAGTTAAATATTTCTGGAAGGCCACAATATCTAAAATGAATAAAGTTTGAAGGAGACCATAAAATAATGTTTATCACCTGCATATACTGTATATATAGACTGAACTAACTTTGCTGTAACGGACTTCAACTGACACTGGAGGCATTAACGAGTGGGAGATAACGGAAACCCACGCATAAGCGCGTTGAATGGGAATCAGACAAATAAAGTAGATTGGTTGTTAAAGATTAGATGGGCTACGAGTGCTTTATGATGCCTGTAATATATTTTTGTCTTTTAATTAAAGAAATAACATCGCCCGTAGATGGCCTTTGCTCCACCTTTACAGCTACAGCATGGGTTAAAATCCGACATACTGTTTGCATTTCTGTCCAATGGAGCTTAAAAATACATACATAAAAAAAATCTAACAAAACCATCATAATTAGACATTTTTGCAATACAGAATTAGCATAAACCTCCTGTAATCTCATCCTAACAGCACTAACAGACAATGAAAACTGCCAGGCCATGATTGTGCATAGAGCCAGTGAAGTGTTTACTGAATTACTAAATTGTCAGTCACAATTTACATACAGCATTATTAGATTTTCATTATCATGGGGGAAGATCGGCAATCTAAACCTCTAACAACATCTCTGCATTCAAAATCAACAGCCTTTCATATTGACATTGGTTTTCCCAATGAACCCCTCAGAATTCCTTTCTGTTCAATGCCAGGCGTCATCCGCTCGAAGATCCCCTCAACTTGAGCCTGTGGAGCGTCGTGTCAAACAGCACAAGCCGCACCATTGCCGATTAACATTGATATTCTAATCAGCTGCAGTCAAACCCATTATAGCTACATCAATGACCAATTATCCAGCGCCGGCTAACCCGGAGAGTCACGCAAGCTCTTTCAAGTCCGGCACGGTGTTGCCAAGAGTTGACGCTTACCCTGTGAAGAATCCATCCATCCTCTCAGTGTTTCTGTTTGTTTTTTCTACGCCGTCACTCTTGGCTTACTGTGAGGAGTCTTAAAGGTTTAGCGTACAGCCTCCTGCATTTCCCCTATCCATTATAGCCAGCTTTCAATTATGCAATACAACCCCAGGCTATCATCCACCCCTATCAATAATAAACATCTCTACAAAACATAAAGCGCACCTCAGAGGACGGGAACCTTAGTGCACCCCACGTTCTCGTTCTAAGTTAATTACTTCACCATTAGACTTACACAATCAACGATGGAACAAACAATCTGGAAATACAATCAGCAGATACCCTACAAAGAAAGGTATCAAAACAAGATGAACATGACGGTACAGACAACCTCGATAACATGGTTTGGTAATGGAAAAAATACTCGCTTCAAAGGGGTATATCATTTTTTTTACGGTTATTTGAGGCTGTCTGTTTTCGTGAGTAGATATCCAGACTACATGTCAACTAGGATTTTTGAAAGTTAATTTAAAAAATATCCCAATGAAATGTATTTTTACAACTGGTTTACCCCAGGTAAATAGAAATGACAAAATCTGTATTTTAAGGGCATATTCTATACATCTCCCGTCTCTGAATACAGTTCGCCACAGTATTGACGCTTTTCACTCTGCGACTATGTCTCTAATGACCCACTGGTTCCAGCAGTAGGGGTATCTGTGGCTTGCGACAAGAGACAGATGTTTTCATCCTAAATCACATCTCAGCCTCTGATGCAGGCCTCTCCACTGTCAGTCGACCTCGAAGCGTGATGGATGTCTGGTACAGTGTTTCTGACATGACACAGGGCTCGGGGGGCTGAAAATCTGGGTTTTTGTCAGATCATTAGCTCCACACTGGGGAAAGCTCTGACCTTCCACCAGGGAAAGGAAGACAACCGAAGAGGGCTTTCTTAAAGACGAGCCACAAAATGAAAGGAGCCGCTGGTAACTCATCCAGAAAGGTTTCTCAGAGTTGCGGTCAATTTCCTTTCAGCTTGAATTTTAACTCGAATTCGTTCCCTGAGCTGAATGGAGTTGTCAAGCTCTAATTGACTTCAAATGGTTTATTTAAAATTTCTGTTTTCTTCTCTAAATCTTTTAATGACTCCTACGCTACAGGCTTCAATTCAACTGTGAGCGTTAGAGCACTTTGTTGCTGCGAGCCCCAAGTTAGTGCCAAATCAGATAGGGTTCCACTACAGTATAACCTGAAACCAAAAGCACAGACAACAACTCCCAGTTTCTGCTGGTTTGTTGTGACTCAGCCTCTGCCTCTCAACACTTCCCACCACCCAAGACACATCCACACAAACGAATGCCAGTCCGGGTAAATGACAAATGCAATGCACCAACCACCAATTCCGAATGAAAACCACGCTTGGATAAAATCTGCTCCATGCTATGGACCAAGTGCGATTCCTGAGGAAAACCATACCAGAATAAAATTCGGCACCATGTCTAACCCAATGATGTATTCCCCCAATTCTCCCAGACAGAAATTTGTTGACAATCGTCTGAGTGATTGACAAACTCCCATGATGCCTTGCCATGGTTGCAGATGCTAGCCTGCTCTGATGAGGGGAGAGTGATGGACTGAGGGCTGCATGGCATGTGTGCGTCTGCTCTTTAACCGGTTGCCAGTCCTATCTTGATTAGGGGCTTGCCTGCCGGTCCCTGAGGAGTCTCCACAGTTCAGTCGCTGGAGACGGGCTCTGCTGTAATGGTGTCTGACAGGCAAGCTCCAGCCGCAGACGAGCTCACGCAGACGGTACCTTCCCGGGGAGAGAACACCGCCCATGCCCCCAACCCCCACCCCCATGCAACATCACGCCCACTGCCTTGACTAAACAATTGAGCGAAGTGCAACTAAAATGCCAGAAGATTACACATATTCTAATGGTGTGCTGACTGGGGGGATTTTAGCCTTGAGTGCAAAAGGCAAGATAATCTCTTCAGATCACGTCTTAATTTCCACTATGGTCACTTGAGCCGGTCCGTCTGATGCAACAACCAACAGTCGCCAGTGAGTTTCATACAAAACATTTTCCCATCCAAGGTGCATATGGTTCAATCCAAGGCTCACATATTACATCATATCGTGCAAAAACCAGTTGCACTACTGGCCTTTTTCTGGCTCCATTTGCCCTTCACTCAATCCACAGCAGCTCACGCGGTCAACTCACAAAGACAAAGACTGCTGGACCGCTCCCGGAGTTGCCTCCGGAAGCCGACTCTTCTTCCCGCTGATTTTAATTGGGGCATTTGTCATGCAGAGGTAGAAGGCAGCTTTGCACCACACCATGACAGCAGAGCCTAAGAGAACCCTCAGAGGGCTTTCAGATCCAGAGAACCCACGTCTAGGGTTTCCAAATTCCGGTAACTTTCAATATATTCTTTGGGTTTGCCAGGAAATGCTGGATTGAGTGTTTTAGATTTTCTGCTTGTTCCCTCCTAAATTCCATGCTTGATATAACCAGTATTTTGAGGGAAATGTTGGGATTTTCTTTCAAGTTGGTCCAACCCCATCCACAACTAATGCAATGCAGATATTCGGATGACCACATATGTGAGAGAGTTAATGGGGAATAGAGGCTGCAAAAATCTCCCCAGCTCCCCACCACCCTGTCTACCTATCTTTTGCATCCCTTTATGTAATGTAAGTAATAGATATAGAGTCCATATCCTAAAATAATGTCAGGACACAAGTGAAATAAATGACACAACCAATAAATTAATGTCCAGACGTGTAGCTGTATAGGAAAGGGCAGATTGTTTTTTTATGGGGGGGCAGGTATTTTGTCTTTTCTTTGTGTCATGCCAATGTCTCTCTTAGTACAAAAAAAACACCTGCCTCAGCCAGGTGGAACGTGTTGGAGTAAAACCCCCTAATAAAAGTTGCCATGGGAAAGATTATACATAAATATACAAGATTATACGTAACTATATATTCCAGATTCCTGACACGCATACTTGAATTGCACCTCAAACGCTCAATGAATAAGTGCCGCATCATCATCGTCGTTTTCCACGTACGGGCTTCTTAAATGCCCTACATCCAAGGCTGAGAACGACGTCTCTGTGGATTATACGAGTCCAGCCCAGACTGATCACATGGCCCCCTGAATAAAGGATCATAAATGAATGCAAATATATGGAATGAGGTCTCCATCTCTGATGGAGCACTCTGATGATGGATGGATGTGTGTATTTCAGCATGTGTGGGGGTGGGCACCAGAGTGCTTTCTGGTGAAAGGCTTTGCTCCGAGAGAGCTAAGAAGGACACGTTGTCCTTTTCCACTCTCACAACAGGACTTGCATTAGCTCTCACCCCTGAAGTACCTGAAGTCTGTCACAGACAAACGTAGAAAGAAATGATGTCGAAATGCAGAACAGCAAGTAGCCGCCATGTTGAGATGGAGGAAACAACGGCGTATTTAACCTATAACAGATTGAATGACTTCGAAATGTTTAAGAGCCGGCGTGGGCAAATATCAGAGAGACTGTCAGAACTCAATATTGTACGCAGTTAGAGATGTACTGTAATGTAATAGCATACTTGAAGTTACACAGACACAACTTACAAGTCAATTTGGGTGCACATCAGAAAGACAATCCTGGCTAACAAGGCGATATTCAACCATCATATACAGTGGAGAGAAAAAGTCGACACACCCCTGTTCAAATGCCAGGTTGTTGTGATGTGAAATAATGAGAGAAAGATAAATCATGTCAGAACTTTTTACACCTTTAGCGTGACCTATAGCGTCAATTGAAAAACAAACTAAAATTAAAATAAAAACCTAACGAATAACCTGGTCTTTACATTGACACTTATTAGACATGGCCTTGCTAAATACTACTAAATAGGGAACAAAATATGAAGTTAATATGTGACTCTGTAGCTAGCCTCTCTGTTGAATGCCTAATCATTACCCGATGTAAAATGATAAGCGAGTCTGATATCATGAAACAATTGGATATTCTGCAGCCCGTCAAGGTGTCATGTGACACAGGAAAACACACACAGCCCTGCATCAGCTAGCCGCGTGCTAGCCAGAGCGAGTCCCCCAAACAAGGCCAACTTCAGGTGAGCTGCTGGATGGACATATGACTGTTGAATAGCATCCATTGATTCTCTCAGATCAAGACCACTTCCTCCTCAGAGCTATTCTGCACACTAATCCTCAGAGACTAAAAGTGTGTGTGTGTGTGCACGTCTGTGTGTGTGTGTGTGCGCACGTCTGTGTGTGTGTGTGTGTGTGCGCACGTCTGTGTGTGTGTGTGTGTGTGTGTGCGCACGTCTGTGTGTGTGTGTGTGTGTGCGCACGTCTGTGTGTGTGTGTGTGCGCACGTCTGTGTGTGTGTGTGTGCGCACGTCTGTGTGTGTGTGTGTGTGTGCGCACGTCTGTGTGTGTGTGTGTGTGCGCACGTCTGTGTGTGTGTGTGTGTGCGCACGTCTGTGTGTGTGTGTGTGTGTGCGCACGTCTGTGTGTGTGTGTGTGTGTGTGCGCACGTCTGTGTGTGTGTGTGTGTGTGCACGTCTGTGTGTGTGTGTGTGTGTGTGCGCACGTCTGTGTGTGTGTGTGTGTGTGTGTGCGCACGTCTGTGTGTGTGTGTGTGTGTGTGTGCGCACGTCTGTGTGTGTGTGTGTGTGCGCACGTCTGTGTGTGTGTGTGCGCACGTCTGTGTGTGTGTGTGTGTGCGCACGTCTGTGTGTGTGTGTGTGTGTGCGCACGTCTGTGTGTGTGTGTGTGCACGTCTGTGTGTGTGTGTGTGTGTGCGCACGTCTGTGTGTGTGTGTGTGCGCGCGTCTGTGTGTGTGTGTGTGTGCGCACGTCTGTGTGTGTGTGTGTGTGCGCACGTCTGTGTGTGTGTGTGTGTGTGCGCACGTCTGTGTGTGTGTGTGTGTGTGTGTGTGTGTGTGTGCATGCTTGAACCGTAAGGGTAAAGGAGGACACATGCCTCTCAGACACGGTCTCTCCTTATGAGAGAATCATGTTTGCCGAATTACAGCGCTTAATGTAATAAAGTCATTGCAGCCATTAGGTTTAAACGCATTGACGTCGGGTCCTGTCCCGTCCATACATTCGGAGAAACAGGATGTCGCGACGGGCCATGACCCTAGGCTAAACCAGAATTACGTTTGTATGAAATAAAAGCGGTGTAGCCGGGCTCCTGAGTTTCACAGAGAGAGCTCTCTGTCACCCAAATGACAGACGCTATCACTGTGACATCTTCGAAATAGAGAGGTAATGTAATTTATCTGCGCTCCTCTACTAATGTTCACTCCTAGGGAGGTGCAAAATTGAGATTAAAGCAAGCGACCGATCGAGCCTCGATCTGCCTAGAGCTTTGGCACTGGGTGCACTGATTAGATCGTCAGATTGGATAGAGGGTGTCAAGACTGCCCAGATTGGATAATAAACAGAAATAAAAAAGGTATCTTCAATCAAAGTAGTTGTAATATGGGCCTGCATTATACAAGTATTACGAGCTATATTTAGCACATTTATCAGCAACCTGCGTAATACGAAATTATTGACAAAAGGTGGGAATAATGTATGGGAACAAAAATATCGGGTCACAACTTTCTTCATGTCCAGAATCAAGACCAGTTGATTCAGCTGGTTCGTTCAATGGAATGTGGTGGTAAAAGCAATACAAAAATCAATCAACACATGGCTGATTTGCTGACTTTTTATTTATTAGGTATAATTAACTCAAGAATAAGCTGTAGTACAGCATCATTTACCTGGATTTGCGTTGCTAATGAGCGTATTTAAATCTGTGTTTTGCCAATGGCAATACATCAAAAGAGCAGAGTGCATAGAGCAGACACCTTGATTGAGACTGACATTCGGTTTTACGAGAAGTGGTAAATTGTGTTTTTATTATACATCGTAGTACCCTCCCTTGTGATGAATTAATATTGGGTTGGGGGGAGTTTCGGAGGAGAATAGGACGTTGAACAATTACATACCTTGAAGTCACAGATACACGTAACTGTCTCTCCAATTCTCAGGCACTCCCCGTCAAACTTGCAGGTGTTAATGTCGCACATGAAGAGGTCTGTTGTATCCCCGTCATCAAAACCTGTCAAAACACAAAACATTCAACATTAGCTGATAGGTGAAAATATACCAAAGCCAAATAAGGTGTCAGAGTTGGGAAATATGGCAATACATCAAAGTCCTAATGAAACCCTAGTGCCTAGTGCACTTCTTTGACAGTGTTCAAAAGCAGTGCAATGAAAAGACGTTTGATCCTTCTGCATCGTTGCACATTTCTTCTATCGAATTTGGTCTTATCTTTTTTGTGGTTGTAGTAGTAAAAAGTGGTAGTCGGACAGAAAAGTGTGAGAGTGTGTCTGGTGTCGGTGTGGTTATCAAACATGCAATCTTCAGTCTAGTACCGCTAGTGAATTCTACGAAATACCAAGCCACAGTCTGAGCCCTGTCGTCCAATTGGGTAATATTTTCACCCTTTGCAGTCGTGACTGTAAAGTCTCATTGTTATCAAAGGAAATGTCAGCTAATTAAAAAAAACTTGAGAAGGGACTTAAGAAGATAGGAATAGAAAACGAACTAATGAGCACGAACAACTAATTTATGAAGTCTACTTTTAAAAGAATGTAACCATCTTACGTTACAGCACAAAAAAACAAAAGGAGAAACGCCTGAAAAGAGGTATGTTTGTCAGCCTAAAACACCAAATATGTGTTTTATCTCCTTACCCAAGGGAGTTCAGTCTGTTTTATACAGAGCCAGGGTTGCCCTTAGATGGGTTTTCATGAAGAAGCAACAACTTTTTGAGGAAGGACACTGTGATTTAATCCTAAATTGCACTCTATTCTAATTCAAGTGCACTGGATAGTGAATATGGTGCCATTTATGACCTGGGATCTGCTCCAATTCAGTCCGAGTTAGGTAGCTCAATCGACTCAGGGGGAGCAATCCAAATTGAATCAGGGAGTCATATGAGGGGAAAACAGAAAGCTAGAGGCTATTATTCTACCTGAGAGCATTGCTCAAAAATAGAAGCCTCGTAAAAGACTGGTCTTAAAGCGTCGAATTGAAACTGAGAAGCTTAAGCCATTTATAAAAAAGAACTAAGCAATTAGTTCTGCAATTTCAGATGTACTCCCCAAAGGTGAATGAAAATGTCATGGTTTTCTACAACTTATTCCAGAAATCTAATGTCAAAACCTGGATGTTAATGCAGGCAGCAGGATATCAGTAATTAATCATAATCCATACTATTTGGCCTATAATATAGGCTAAAGAATATCATATTTAAAAAAAAATACTGAATGAATGTCCAGTTTTCTTTAGATATGTGGTGAGAATGAAACAAAATTACAAAATTTTGCCTGAAGGTCGATCCTTTCAGATTTTCTTTGACTAATCAAACCAGCTCTGTTGTGATACGTCCAACAGATAAAGTTTGGTCTACCTTTGTTTTGAAACAAAAAAGCTTGATGTACAGTGGTTGAGAACATCTAGAAATTCTAAATAGCCCCACTGCCCAAGCAACATGACCGGAAACAGCTATAACTCTAACACTGCAAATTGCATTTTGTCTGCAAAGAAGCCTAGAGAATTCAAAAAGAAAGTGTGTGCAATTGATACCCACCTCCCGTAGGGCTACATTTCTCCCTATATAGTACATAACTTTTGACTAGAACACTTCGGGGCCTACACCAAAGTAGAGCATTTTCTAGGGAATAGGTTTAAGAGACAAAAAACAGGTCTAACGACTGCCTTAGAGAACAGCTTTGAGGCTTGACATGTTTGAAGGATGTTTAAGTGGGGGAAAAGCACAACAGAAATCGCATTTTCAATTCCCTGTATAGCACACTACTTTTGTACAGAGCCTATTAGCTGGGTCTTGTTTAAAAGTAGCACATAGCTATTGCAAATATGGTGTCATTTGAAATGAAGAACCACGACAGGTAGGGAGGAGGCTCATCCAAAGAGGAAGAGGAAAATGATCAAGATGATGACAAACACAGCCTGAGGCGTGCACTGGGCATAAATACATTCATATTAAATGTTATGTTACTGTCACAATGTGATGGTTAGGAGGTTGATGGATCGAACGTTGTGACATTGCTTCCATCACGAGAGCTCCCGAACTCGGCTGCCATTAGCTTGTAAAGCATTCTCTTCTGGATGGCGCTCGCCGCTCAGAGGAGAGGAGAATGGGGAAGCCACAATAGCCAATCCGCTATTCGCAGGGGTTCTTAATTGGAAGCAAGTGTAAGCTCTTTTGGGCGCTGCATAATCATACAGCCAGAAGCTGTAGTAAGGGGCGTCGGAGCGACACTTAGATTATACGCTTGGTGTACTGAAGGACTTATGAGAGGGCCCTACAGGGTGCCAGGGGAAAGTGGCAAGAAGCTGACACAATGGTGACACTCACAGCGCAGAAGAAAATCAGCAGTCATGCTACAGGTGAATTCACTTTTAGGAGAAAAATAGAGGTTAAGGTGTTCACTTGTTCTCAGTACGCTAACAACTGCGCGGTCACAATTTTGCAATTTTGCAACAAAAGCATGTGGTTGACAATTTCTTATTGTTCTAAAGTCAGAACTGTTTTACTTCCAATTGTGTTTTTGTCTAATTCAACAGGCTATACAGATTAACCCCGGCAGACTTTATGTAGAGATAGAAATACCAGCAGATGATTGCAGACATATTGAAAGTTGCTAAGTAATCCACAATCACCACAACACAAGCCATGAAAAATAACCTTGACGCATTACGATGGAGCAACCATTGGCAAAAACAAATTACCCTTCATGTTTTCTTGGGTTATATGATAGAATATATGACACGCAAGTTGCATAAGGATTTACAATGCAGTTGTCACATGAGCCGTGCCCCTAGAGGTTAGAGAGGTAATTACTCTAGCTGTTTGTCTGAAAACAACTTTGTGAACGCTATTAACCTCTTTTAGGAATTCCACAACATTAAAGGAGACATTTTTTTATATTTCATGGTTTGTGTTTCTTATCCTGAAAGAGACTTTTGGGGCAAGATAACATGTAATTCTCAAGGATTCCCACTAACGTTGGCCAATGCTGACTAAAAAACCAAGATGTGTGAACATGTTAAAAAGAACAATGTTCAAATGATCTGAAAACAACTGCATATATGGTCAGATTGTTCCTAAAAGTGATTTAGCCAATAAAAGATTAACGGACACACAGCCATATTACTTCCATTAGATGTTTTGCTAGCAGTAATGATAGTTTCCTACACATGTTGCAGAGTCTTAGGAATATTGTTTTATCTAAACAGACAGCTGCATGGTTCAACAACTACCTGACAAACAGAACACTATGTGTCCAGTTTGATGGCAAGCCATCTGATATGTTACATATGTCACACATGTCCAGATGCGGGTGCCACAGGGCTCTGTTCTAGGACCTATGTTGTTCACTATCTACTGTAAATAAATAATGTTGGTAAGTATGTGCCAAATGCTAGTTTTCATCTTTATGCTGAAGATACAATAATTCAAAACTCAACAAGGCTTTAGAATATTTGCAGTCTGCTTTAAATACTGTTTAGCCTCAGCTCTAACAACTAAATCTGCTTTTATTTGCTGACAAGAGAAAACTATTTTTTGTGATTATGCAGGACAAGAAAGTAAAAGGGTGTAACAACTTACAAATACTTGGGTATTTTGATGGATGAGTGTCTAACATTTAAGCCTCACTTGGATGTCAGGGGAAAAAGTTCAAGTTTGATTTTATTTATTTTTTCAGGAAAAGAAAAGAACTGCATGCTGCCTTTCTGCAGTTTATAACAAGGGATCCATTACTCTACATCCTCCACCTGAAATGAGTAACAATCAATTTTTTAATGATCTAGTAACACTGGTTGTTAAATATGTTTTGAAGGTTGAGCTGCGCTACATATTTATGTACAGTATAACTAAGAACGATGGTTGTCTCAGGAGCAGCCTCATTGTGGTGGTTTGAGAGGAAAAGGTCAATATTTCGGCTGCTGCTCCAGCATCATGTCTAGGCATCTTCTTCCTCGGTTTTGCAGCCTTGCCTGCTTAGTCTTATTTTAGATAGATATTTTTATGCTTTATTATTTTGTGACAGAGAAAGTTGGGAAGGTCGGAGAGTGTGCTGAATTGGCACAGGCCAGAATCGAACCCGCGCACAGAAGAGTGTATGTGCATTTGAGGCAGCAGCCAAGACTGCTTGGCAAGTTTTATTTTCTGCTAGTGGCTGACGCTGTGAGCTGCTCCCTGGATGGACTTATGTATGATATGAAATGCAAGGTTGGGTTGGTTACGTGGCCAAACCAATATTCATCTGGTTCAATCGACCTTGTTAGAAGAGGCATTAAAGCCCCTTTTAACAAGGAAAAATGAGCCAGATGAATATTGAACCAGATGAATATTGAACCAGATGAACATAACCAAACCAACCTTGCAATTCATATCATACATTGCATACATATCATCCTCTGTATCTGGTCCACCTGTCGATTATAGCTCATACACAGTCTAGATATATTTAAAGGATACTTCAAGATTTTCGTCCTGTATCTACTTCTCCAGTGTCAAATACAATTGTGGATACATTTGGATGTTGCGTGTACAATATTCATGGAGTAAGAGGTAGTAATGCTAGCACCACGTCCAAAAAATATATGTTATCTTTTGAACTACTTACTTTCCAGCATGTCTTCGAATATCTCTGAATGATTTGCTGTATTTTCAAGACATTGAAAAATAATTTATAACTTAATAACACATCCATTTTGGTTACTGTCATAAGTGGTAAACCTTCTGTAAATATCAGGGCATTTTACTGGGGTGCACATCTTGTGAGTTGGAAATCTGTTAGAATATTTAAGTCTGTTAGGATATTTAAGGGCCACGGGCGAGAGAAAGGGAGGTTCACGACCTGTTGGACCCAGCCAGCAGGTGGCTTCAGTACAACAACTACGCCTGCTCCTAGACACCGATTAAGTCCACCTGTGGGTCCAACACCCCCTGCCAGTCTGGAGTAGCTGCCAGAGCCGGTCCCCTCAGACAGTGTGTCAGGTGGTGGGGGGGGACTGGGGGATAACCCCTTTGCTGGAGCAAGAGGAGGACTGGCCTCTACCTTTAGAACCTGAGCTGGACCCTGCCGGTGATCTGCCCAAGCTGGTCGCTGTCGATGAGCTGTGATGAATTGGTACCGGTACAACACCTTAATTTGTGACAGTTAAAATTCTCGTCAATATCCTTGATTCTTGGTTGTAGGCTATAATAATTGCTAATCATTTTTGAGAAGTCACATAGTATGTAACCATCACTAACTGCGTGCGTAAATAACGACGACATAACTTTGTGCATATAATTGAGTTTCTTGGCTTGCAATTCTTGCATAGCTGAAAACATCATAACAAAGATATACAGTACATTTAGGCCCATCACTGTAAAACTAAAGACACTGTACATACAATATGGGATTTTTTCCTCAAGCAAACACTGATGGTTTGGCCAGCCCAGTAGCTCAGGTAGCAGAAACCATTGCTTAGTGTTATCTGACACTGTCACACAGTACAGACATCCAGGAACACAGCAGAAAGGGTAATGCAAAGGCATTATTTTACATTGATATCATGTAAACTCGCTCATTTCTTTGCTCTCAAAACCACATTTCTGAGCTTGCACAACACACTGGGCCAAAAATTGCAACACGTCATTCTTTACAAAAATAGTACACAAAAAAGTTAATATCTCAAATACAGTGCAACCGGAAAGTATTCACAGCGCTTCACTTTTTCTACATTTTATTATTATTTATAACAGCCTTAATCCAAAATTGGTTAAATTCTCCCTCAAAATCCTAAACACAATACCCCATAATGACAATCTGAATAAATAAATACATATTTTTTATGGATTTGCAGAAAATGAATGTACATTAGAATTTGCACACCTATTTTTGGGTAGTTTCTCCCATTCTTCTTTGCAGGACCTCTCAAGCTCCATTAGGTTGGATGTGCAGCGTCCGTGCACAGCCATTTTCTGATCTCTTCAGAGATGTTTAATTGGGTTCAAGTTTGAGCTCTGGTTGGGCCATTCAAGGACATTCACAGAATTGTCCCAAAGCCACTCCTCTATTATCTTTGCTGTGTGCTTAGGGTCGTTGTCCTGTTGGAACCTTCGCCCCAGTCTGCGTACCAGAGTGCTTTGGAGCAGGTATTCATAAAGGATGTTTCTGTACATTGCTGCATTCATCATTCCCTCGATCCTGACTGGTCTCCCAGTTCCTTGACACTGAAAAACATCCCACAGCATGATGCTGCCACCTCCATGCTTCACTTTAGGGATAGTATTGGCTAGGGGATTATTTGTGCCTGGGTTCTTCCTGACATGACGCTTGGCTTTGTTTCATCAGACCAGAGAATCTTGTTTCTCATGGTGGCGGCCAATTATTGGAAGAGTCCTGGTGGTTCCAAACTTCTTCCATTTATGGATCCTGTCTCAGAGGTCTACAGACAATTCTTTGGAATTCATGGCGTGTGTTCTGACATCCACTGTCAACTGTGGGACCGTATATAGACAGGTGTGTGCCTTTCCAAATAATATCCAATTAACTGAATTCACCACAGGTGGACTCCAATCAAGTTGTAGAAACATCTCAAAGATGATTAATGGAAACAGTATGCACCGGAGCTCAATTATGAGGGTTAGGGCTAAAGCTGTGAATACTAATGTATATGTGATTTATTCGGTTTTAATAATAATAGATTTGTAAAGATATAAAATAAAACGCTTTTCACGTCATCATAATGGAGTTGTGTGTAGAATTTGAAGGAAAAAAATGAATTGAATCCATTTTGCAATACGGCTGTCATAAAGCAAAATGTGGAAAAGGTTATTTGCAGGACGAAAACAGAAGCTGCTCACATTATTTTAGTTTTTTGCATGACACCCATTTCAAATCATGTGAACCCCACTTCGAGGTCCTGGTCCAAGTTCGGCAAATGTCAGTCTAATCTAAACTGGATCAAATGTTGCTAGCTGTGATTGTCAACTGCCTGTAGGGACATTTCGAATAGGTCTTTTTTAATGTTTTACCCATCTGTCATTTAAAACGTCCCCTTCAATTTATAAGTAAGAGTTGTCTGTACGAAATGTATATATTCTGTACAAAATTCCCTCATATTCTATGTAACTCTTTACCACTAACAAAGAAATCGTTCTCTAATATAAGAACAATGGAAAGAGTGTAATAATGCCTTACAGGTCTTCCATTCAACTATTATATTTTATTCCTATTAGCTAAAAAAAAGCTTGACGTGGGGATATACCAAAAGCTATTGGGTCATGGGAAGTCCTAATATTTCTGGCCTCTGACATGGCATGTTTTGTAGCTGGGGAATAATAAAACTGAATAATTGTAGCCTAGAAGTTGACACAGGGTCCAATATTTGCCTTGATGGTGTGCTTGTGGAGCTGCAACTGGAGTTGCTCTGGTCAATCGTTTGTTTTACACATATGGCATTATATCATTTGATTTGGACATATAGGTTAAGGCATGGCAGCAAAGGTTAGGGTTTGGTAAGAATAGAATGTATCGTGCTCTCTAATTCCTGAAATAACTATTGCTTCATGCCCCATCAACGTCAACAGGTTCAAAGACAAAATATACATAGCTCTGGAATTGATGTGCCCAAATGCCATTGCAACAATACACATAGCATACCATTATAACACTGTATGTATGCACAATGCCCTGTATAAGAAATAAAGAGATGGATAAGCTCCTGGGTAACATAACTATTCATTTGTCCTCATGTCTGTCCAAAGGAGTTCATGAACAACACTTGCACCTCATGCATGACTTTCCATTCGTTTCCCATTCCATTAATATTTTCTTTCTTCCTAACCCAGCCCAAGTGAGTCTTCCAGCTAACAATGTTTATTTCCAGATACCACCTGGTCATTACATACCAGCACGAGTAATACAATGACATCATTGCCAAATTACTCTCTCTGTCTCCTCTGTCTTTCTCTCGCCACAATATCGGAAGCACGGTCAAATTAATTATTGACACGCCGGGAACACTCAAGCTTTTGTTCATTGTCAGGAGGGTTATGATGACAAAATACAATGCGTTTCTTGCTTTGCAATCAAAGTCCCCACTGTCATGCCAAGGCAGGCACAGTCTTGGTGTTGAACACATCCATCCATTATATCATTAGTTTATATAGGCCATGACGAGGAAGAGAACTTCCATTGAGTCCAGCTGCTATTTGGAGTTTCTGGGGTTTTGCGTCATAGAGGAACACCATTCATGTTCGCTAAGTACAATGTTTTACTTGTTACATTGTCCTTTAGCAATTGTATGGGGTTGGGAAGGTTTAGGGGGTGGAGATTTTGAAACAGATGAAAGCACAGACGTCCCTTAAAAGGATAATGTGTGTTGGTCTGGCAGACACCAAATAAATCATCATTTTCATATAATTTTGGGTTACACACATTAAAAGAATATTTACTTTTACAGACATTAATAATCAATAAAAATGTAAATCCTCTGACCTAACAAATAATAATTTTCATGGTAGGGACCGGCAAATTAATCTTCATAGGTGAAATGGGGGGGATTTTCTTTAACCAACAACAACATATATCACTAATCAATAAAACATCAACACACTTACACCAGTAATAAACCACAACACTGTAACAAAGCCTACCGCCTTCAAAACAACTGAATATTAGTGAACGTTTTTTTCATTAAACCATTAATGAGATAGAATCCCGGATGTTAAAAGGCAATCCTATCCGAAGCCTAAAATAAGTCTCTTAACTCAAGTCTATTAGAGAGAAATGAGGGATGTCAAATGGCGGTTGATAAACGACAGAGCCTTGACCTAATTATATATGGCGGCCCAGTAATAGCTTAGCAACCATGGATATCTCCCAAATTACACTCTTTTCCCTTGCACACTTGTTCACAAATATAGTGAACTGGTGGTTAAAAGTAGTGTAGTGAGATAATTGGGTGCCATTTTGGATGCAGCCCAAGTAATTTCTCACCGGTACAGGATTGCATCTTTAGTCCCAAGATTACCATCACAACCTGTTACTTTGACAATGTGGCCCCATATTTAATGCTGGCTTTACGCATCTATATATCCTAAAGCTATACCATTTCCAGCCGAAGTTCTAAATAAACTGGAGTTTGTGATACATTTTGCTAGAAATAGTACTGTGCTTTATCCCAAGTACATTTATAGACCTCTCATGAAGGCTTAAGGCTATAATGATCTATATTAATAAAAATAGGGATAAAATTATACATTTGACAATAGGCTACAGGCTTTATAGTGGTCAAATACAGGATGATAAGAAGACAGGCCTGTCGGGCATATAGGCTTATGCTCTAGTCTAGCATGTATTGTTCTCTAATGTGCAAATGGGTCTCAGGCTATTTTAAGTTTCAACATTGAAAATACAATACAAAGAAATAGACTGTTTCAGAGTCCGATTATTTAAGGCATGTTAGTGCGTTGTCGAAGGATAACCACTTTACAGTGGGCTATGCAGGGATGTAAAAAAAAGCAATAAGCTGGGTAGCAGAAACTTCATCAGGAAAACAGCACCACAGAGATAAATAGATACTATGAGACAGTAGCCTTAACAGAAGACACATATTCTATCCATGATCAAGTAAAATAGATTGTGCCACAGAAATGGGTATAATATTATATATTTTGTTATCCATTGCAATGAGTGCGATGGGTCGCCTATATTTGGAGTCATATCGAATAACTTACAAACAGACAGATCACAGACAAAAAATTATAAAACTTAACGTGTAACATGTGTAGGAGTATTTCATAACCCTGAAGACTCCAAGGGGAGTCGAAAATACACATTAGACATGAATTTTAATTCCTCACATTAAGGAAAAATGGAAAAATGAGAATTCATGTCAATAATAATTGAGAATAATTCAAATTCTTATAGTGGCACACTGGTATATCATGCCAATAAAGCGAATTTCAATATAGCGATTACTAATAATAATAATATGTCAATAAAGATAATAATATAAAGGGTAAACATTGTAGTGATGTTAAATAATGGTCCATTAATTAATCACAAATGTAGCTATATTAGACCCTTTACAATGTTAGAAAAGTAACATGACTGGTTACTTTAATAGCACCCATGACAAACCTGAAATAGCAGATAAGTATGTCGAGCACAGAGGCATATCTGAAATCCTTCTTTAAGGCGCGATACATTCAGAAATAAACTGTTCCAACTTTTTTTCCGTTGACCCGTTTCAACAAATCTAGGTTCCATCATGTAGTTTCTATCATGTCCATGTTGCAGGATCATTTGATTCCATGTAGAACCACTTTAGTTCCATGTAGAACCACTTTTGTTCCATGTAGAACCACTTTAGTTCCATGTAGAACCACTTTAGTTCCATGTAGAACCCTCACTACAAGTCAAATCAACTTGGTTCTATTTGGTAACAATGTATCAATTTATAAATCTAAATGATAAACACACATTCGATCCCTTATTTTAACATCATTATATTATATTTTATGTTTTAACAAACAATAGCCTTTAGTGAATATTTATCAACCCCTCCACCGACATGTCCATAAGTACTAGACAGGTTACAGTACCGTTATGATTTCACCGAGACGGGGTAATGAAGTATACCCGGAATAAACACCTCGGACTCGGACTCACCCGAACAGTTCCAGCCTGTAGGCGTCTGACAGTCGCTCAGTGAAGACGGGAAAGCGCAGAGTTGCTCCACAGGTAAAGTGGCGAGAAATGAGACCAGGGTGATCCAGACCCGGTCTCCCACCGTCAGACCCCACCGGTGCGGGCGCCGGGGCTCCTGTAGTGCGGTGACCCCCATCCACAGACCTCCCATCCACAGACCCCCCATCCACAGACCCCCCATCCACAGACCCATATCAGTCCAGCGGCGACCCTCTACAGCACAAATGAGCCGGGCAGAAACAGCAGCAGACGAGCACCGACACCTCCGGTCCGCTCAGTGACCAATAAAGGGACATTTTCCGTGCAATAAAGCGTGCCCCATGAAGTGCTCTATGGGTTAACCGACGGTCCGTCCGATCCGGGTGGTGCAGCAGCAATATGATGGGGGCACCGGTGCTCTATGGTTGGGGCGATGGAGGGGGTAAGATGGTGTCGATAGGAAAGTTAGACAGGACGGACAGGCAATCTCCAAATGATGCTCAACGAAGAGGAGGAAAAATACAGAAAAGGGGAAGGAATAAAACCTGAATTAATGTTTATATCCCACTGTTAAGAAAAGCAGAGGAGCTGGCAGTATCCAGAAATGTCACGGGCTTTCTTGACAGGCTGTCGGTGTGTTTAGAAGCGCAATAAGCCGGTCGGAGGCGCAATAAGCCGGTCAGTGGCGCATTAAGGCGGCCAGTGGCGCAATAAGCTGGTCAGTGGCGCAATAAGCTGGTCAGAGGCGCAATAAGCCGGTCAGTGGCGCAATCAGATGGTCAGTGGCGCAATAAGCTGGTCAGTGGCGCAATAAGCTGGTCAGTGGCGCTCTGCGCAATAAGCTGGTCAGTGGCGCAATAAGCTGTTCAGTGGCGCTCTCCTCATCTCTCCTCATCTCTCCTCATCTCTCCGGAATCCGCGTTCGGGCGCACCAACATCGGTTTAGTCTGGCGGTGATCACGTGGTGTCGGATGCGAGGGAGAGGGAGGCAGGGGGTTCTCGGTAATTATAGCACGCTGATTGGAGGAAGGAGAAATGATCCGCTATGGAGGAGAGGCAGAAATAGACCGGCTCTGTGGCTTCGGAGCGACGCGCCCGTCCGATCCGTGTCTGCTCGCTGCTTAGATTGGGAACGACCGGGTCTCAGTTCTTCTAGTCACAGATAAACGGGTGCAGGGGGGGTGGGAAGGGATGCGCTCGCAGTGTAATTGGCCACCAGAATTTTTAAAAGGCTGTAGGAATCGATTCGTCCAGCTGGGGCTTGGATGGATAATTGCTCTGCTTTGAAATAATGCCGACTCCGACACAGAGTTGCATTCTGCCACACAGGATGCCAAAGACTTAAATATTGTAGGTGTCTCTAATATATACGGTTGCAATAGAGATGCACCCTGTGTGATGCGCAGCTGGACACAACGCCAGACAATGATGTGCACCCTTTAGGAGAAGAAAGACATGCATCCCAGGATTATTTTATTTTACTCTCGTTTTTTTCAACGGAAATTGAAGACCATTTATTGTCTAAACCCACAAAACGGACGCTGTTTTCTCATCCAGTGTAAAACATCTGCCTGTTATATCTGACCTTTCTGTTGACTCCATTTCTCACCAAACAAACAACTATTCATTGGGTGTTGATAACTGATTAATCTAAATGATCAATAGTCACTTCATATCATTTTTAATAGGATTTGCTATTTTTTATGTGTATACCAAGGTTATTATAGTAAACGCAAACAAAAGCAGAATACAAAACAAACATGTTGTTTTTCAAAATTGGTACAATTGCAAGACGAAACAGATAATGTCCAGTAAATTGGACTTCAGAGGATGACTGCTTGTTGGGACAGAAGAAAGAAAAGAAGACTAGACCTTAAAGGTCATCTAAGAAGCGGCTAATCAAGAGAGAGAGAGATAGAGAGAGAGAGAGAGCGAGAGAGAGAGAGAGAGAGCGAGAGAGAGAGAGAGAGAGAGAGAGAGGGAGAGGGAGAGCGAGAGAGAATAGCAGAGAGTGTGTGGTAGCTACAGCATAGTGCCAGTTTGAAGTCATATCTGGCGTGACACATTAGTTTGTGTTTCTATTCATTACTTTGGACGATGATAATAAGCAAAGTTCCAGGCAGGGACATTTAGTAGAGTCCAAAAATAATCGAACAATGACACAATTTTCATAATTTTGACTCAACTTAACCACAATGGATTTTAAATGAAACAACCGAGATGCATTCGAAGTGCAGTATTTCAGCTTTAATTTGATGGGTTCAATAAAAAAATCGACCAACATTTTTTGGAATTGCAAAAATGTGTATACCCAGTCCCCTTATTTCAGTGGCTAAAATGTAATTAGACAAATTAACAAACTCATTAATAAAGAGAAGATTGAGAATCCCTTGCAGACAATGGCTGCTTGAAGTCTGGAACCCATGGGCCATATCACCAAATCCTGGTTTTCCTCCTTTGTAGTGTTTTGCAGGCCGTTGCCATCACACCGCCTCCACCATACATGCCCATGCCATCACACAGCCTCCACCATACATGCCCATGCCATCACACAGCCTCCACCATACATGCCCATGCCATCACACCGCCTCCACCATACATGCCCATGCCATCACACCGCCTCCACCATACATGCCCATGCCATCACACCGCCTCCACCATACATGCCCATGCCATCACACTGCCTCCACCATGCATGCCCATGCCATCACACTGCCTCCACCATACATGCCCATGCCATCACACTGCCTCCACCATGCATGCCCATGCCATCATACTGCCTCCACCATGCACGCCCATGCCATCACACTGCCTCCACCATACATGCCCATGCCATCACAATGCCTCCACCATACATGCCCATGCCATCACACTGCCTCCACCGTGTTTCATAGATGATGTGATATGCTTCAGATCATGAGCCGATACAAGCATTCTCCACAATTGTTTATTTTCATTATTCTGGTTGAGGTAAATCTTAGTTTCATCTGTCCAGAGAATGTAGTTGAACTGGGATGGATTTTTTAAATATTGTTGGGTAAATTATAGTCTATCTTTTTTATTCTTGAGGCAAATTAATGGTTTGCAGAGCTCCTCAGTGTAAGAGACTGCCTCTGTTCCCCTCTATGCCAGTGTGGCCACTCCCCTTGCCAGCAGTGAGGAGTAATCAAGGACATTTCTGTCACCTGTGTGTGTGTTCTCACCTGGGTTCATTTGGCTCGTTAGTGTCGGTATATAGTTTGGTCTGTGTCAGTCTGTCAGTGTTGGGTCATTGTCAAAGGTACGTGGGGTTCTGTGTCAGTGTCAGTGTCAGTGTCAGTGTCAGTGTCAGTGTCAGTGTCAGTGTCAGTGTCAGTGTCAGTGTCAGTGTCAGTGTCAGTGTCAGTGTCAGTGTCAGTGTCAGTGTCAGTGTCAGTGTCAGTGTCAGTGTCAGTGTCTGTGTCTGTGTCTGTGTCTGTGTCTGTGTCTGTGTCTGTGTCTGTGTCTGTGTGTTTTGTCAGTGTTTCATGTCTGGATGCTTGTTACCTGATTGTTTGTGTGGTGTTTTCAGTACGTGTTCGGTGTAAGGCATAATTATCTGTTTGACCTTTGGTTTTGTTTCTGTGTTAAAGCTGTATTAGGGCTTCATTCTAAGTTCCTGTCTGGCCTGTGCTATAGACAAAATAAAGCTAAGTTCAAGAACCTCTGCAAGTGTGTCCTCAAACTCCTTAGAAGCCCAAACGTCACACTCAGTGGGTTATTTTTCTCAGAATGTACCAAATCGTTGATTTCACCAATCCTGATGTTCCTACTATCTGTCCTGTTTCTCATGCATTGAGAACTCCTTTTGGGTTTACAGCAACAGCCTCCAAATGCAAATGCCACATCTGGAGTCGACTCCAGACATTTTACCTGCTTAATTGATGATGAAATATTAAAAGAACAGCCCACACATATCCATGAAGCAGCTTTTGAGTCAATTGTCCAAGTACCTAGAGAGCGATACTTATTAGAGAGCTGTAATTACTTAACCCTTCCTTCAATTTGGATGTGAATACCTGAATATTTGGATGTGAATACCTGAAAATTAACGCTAACTGGGAGACTATCCATATAACTTCATTTCAAGTTCTACCTGTAGGTCGATAATGACTTGTTGCAAGAAATTACATAATGGGCCATTATGAACCACTCAGGCTTAGTGAAATTTCAACCACATATTAATTTATTATAGTCAACTTATCTCTAAGAATAATAAAATTTCAAGTAAAATACAAGATGAGATATCCATTAAAGCTCCAAGTTATAAGCAAACCAGAAAAAGTTGTAACCAGGCAGATTTGGCACAAGTCTGAACAATTGACAAATAATCTGTCCACTTATTTTTTAGAAAAGTCGAACAATATGCTGAACTTAAAAACAGAAACCAACCAAGATTTCTGTTAGTGAACAGGTGTCAAACTGATTCAGAGGGCCTAAGTGTGCTTAGTACAATCAAGTACAAGGGAAAATTATTGCAATCTATCAGAATACCAGAATATTTCACTTCAGGTGCACTATTCAAACTTTAAAATAATGTTTTAAGGTGTCTATTTATCATAAAGGATGTGTCATCTGTTGTGAGGTAAATGTAATTCATGTTCTATCTTGAAATACGCTTAATGTCAATACATTCTACATTTTTCTTTAGTAAAGAATCAACGTTTTATTGAAGATAAAAGTTTACAGGCCAGAAAAAAACTTTTCATATCCAGCCCATGTGACTTATTATTATGTGCTGATAATATCCTTGGTTTTGACTTGAGTGGAATACAGGGAACAAAACACATTTGTGTTTTTATTTCTGCCCAATAACATTAGCCATCCTCATGTAGCCGGTTAAAATGGCCTCTGCGTTGTGTCTTCCTTCGGCGTATAGATGACTCAAGGATCACGGATGCTCTTTTTGAGTTTTTATTCTGATAAAACAAGTGACAACATCCAAACATAAAAATGTGTCTTGTCCCAATACTTTCCCAAAAGCTTTCTCTGTTAAATATGAAGTTACAACACAGAACAAAAGAGATATTAATAATTAAGCTATCCCAACGATGAAACGTAGTTTGGTTTGTAGTTGCTAGTTAACTCACATAGTACTTCCAAATCACAAAATCTGAAAGACATAAATAACTAAAATACATACATTTGTCAATATCATTGCGTGTTTGTGGCTATATAAACCTTATACATTTCTTTAAACATTTAAAATAGATGAGTATTGTTTTGGGACAATATTGACTACCTACCTCTTCAACATGCAGAATAGAATGGGAAGAGGTAAGGGAGGGGCAAGGGATATTTGGGAGGAAAACCCAGTAATACAGATGTGCTACATTAAATAGGGAACTGACACCAACAAATGGGGTTCACACTAAAATCTGGCATGGGAACCATTATGAGTTTGTGTAATTATCTCCATTAATATTTAAAACTTGTTACACTCATAGAAATAATCACTACCACAGCAAAAATACCAAGCTGAAAATATATATTAATTTAGTAATTTTTTATAGTGTTAACAAACATTGTTTTTATGGTGTTTGCTTTTTATAATTCCACTTTTGTTGATTTTTTGATGTTCAGGACCCAGACTGATCCAAACATTGCAGAAGCTTGGCTGATAGACCAGTGTGTTTCAACAAGAAGTAAATGGAGCCGCTGATAAAGGAAGCAGAGTATTTTGAACTCCAGCAACTGACAGTACAGTTGTGAAGCAGCAGGACCCCCTGAAAATGCCTGCAAGATTAATCTAGCAAGCATCTTGACCACAGTGCTTCTGAAAAATAACTTCCTCGCATTGAAGGTTTGTCTGAGGTCACTGTTCAGCCAAAGTGGTAAAGCATATGCACAGATTTTATATATTGAGTTCAATAAACAATGACCTTGAACTATAATGAAGCTGGTACGTGTTTGTTTTTTAATCGCACTCATCAAATATGCTTATAACAGCTTTTGTCAAAGCCAGAATCTTTCCTCGAATCGTACTAACCAAACGGGACAAGCTTATAAATAAGGTTATAAATAACATTTCTTAGTCATGTATTTATGCAACATCCATAATACATACACTTAGCTAGCTAGACCAAAAATCTACACAACTTTCATTTAAAATTGTAAAAACTCCACATATATAAATCATTAAAAACCAGCTAGCTACTTACGAGTAAATAGTATTCCTCACTTGTGGCTGGGAATGTCAGTGACAACTGAAGTGTTCAAAATGTTGGAACAGCACAACACACTTTGCATACCTATTTTGTTATTGCGTCACATCTTTCACATAAACAGATATGTAAATGTTCTTCCTGGAATTCCTTCCAGAGATTTTAGATTTTGGTTACTGGTTTGAAGATATAACTGCTATTTGTTGCCCTGCAGAGTCATCTCCCCAGTTCTGGCAGGTACGTCACGTGTGACTGTTATTTCAAAAGTGTACCCAGTTCCTCTAGCCTTTGTCACTGCCTCATTATCATAAACATTCAGCATGATCTTAAACTATAATAAAGCTGCTTGGTGTTTTTTTTACTCGTCAATTAGTATGTTCCACCTCTCTGGAACTTTGTTGAAATAAACAAGAAATCTTGTTCGGTAAAACATAAAATCTGAATCGGAAACTAGTTTCATTCGCCGTGTCTGTTTGTACACACAATCAATTTGTTCTGACCTGTTGCTGCAACACTTTATACATACATTAAAGATGAATACAAACAAGTTCACTAAGTTGGAATATATTTTTATATTTTTTTTAAAAGATCATTCAAAACAACAATTTCGCTAGCATTTTAGCAGAAAAGCAAAATGTGTAACAGCTATCTATGGGAAATGTTGCTAGCTTTGCAAAGTAAATAGCATTGGTTGATACAGCATTACATAGTCAGCAGTTCAAATGTTTGTATATTGATAAAATGATAATTTGTGATTCATAAAGATAGATCATTTAAATTGAGATAAAGAAAATATATATCTAGACGATAGACAAAGATAATAACGATAGATGGATAGATTTCTATGCATTTAGAGTATTATCTGTTTGACCAGTAGAGGAGTGATCTGAGTGAATGCTATTGTTCTGTATTATCCCATAACCTGCCCTATGTCTAGTGTCTCTGCCCACTCATCATCCATTGTCATGTCACCAGCTGCCTGTGGTAGAAGTCGACAAAGCTAAGTGTCTTGATTTCTTCTACACACACACACACACACACACACACACACACACACACACACACACACACACACACACACACACACACAGAGAGAGAGAAACAGACACAAACATACACAGACACACTCCACTGTGGCATACATATGTCACATTGGTACCTCACACAAATTGTGGTGTCACAACTTAGAGCTCAGTATAAATAGTTATTACTTTATGTTGTTTGTGGTGTTTGTATTTATGTTAGATCAGTGTTGGCTGCTTACTTAGCTTTTAAAGTGTAGTTGTGTGATGCTGAGCATTGGATCTGCAGTCTTTTTGCAGCTCTGTCAGTACCTTTTATGTGAAACTAATGATCAATCATGCATGACAGTGTTGGGAGTGTTTAGACCTTATTTTGTAATTAACCTTGAATTGTTAAATGTTATATGCTTGACAAATAATGATTTATCCAAAGTGTCCACCATTGGGTAGATTCTGAGACAATCTCTGTGTTCTTTTCTTTATTGTACCATTTCTCGCTGGATTTTCATGAAAACGTCCTACAACCTTTGCACCACTTTGCTGCCATATAGATGATCATAATATAAGTGTTTTCAGCACTATGACCTATGTCAATGTTACACTATGGTTCTCGTTCTAATGTGTTGCAAAAAAACATGCATACGTTTTTCCTTTGTGTTAACTTTTCCAAAATTAATGTAGTATATTTTTAATTGAGCATTTTCACAAACTTGTGAACCTGTCTTCTTTCAAATGAGACTAAGTACGAGTATACATTTCTAGCTGGTTCAGGGAGGGGCTGCTTATATTTAAGTATGTCATTCAGGTGGAAATTGTCATAGATGGAGCGGCGTAGTGCAGTGAAAGCCATGTGCAGAGTCCAGTAATCCGTTTAAAGAAGGTTTATTTATATGATCATTTATATGAACACAAAACAAACTGAGTACGGCGAAAAGGAACTAAACTGTGAAATAGAAATAATAGTGCGCATATATAGCGACTTACACAACATCTACAAAATCTACAGTTAGTCTTTCCGACCCAATAACACTCACCCTCACATAACTGTGACGTGAAACAAACAATGATCAGCAACCAGGTGACTACCTAACAATTCCTTTATAGCCCGACTTAATGAACAAATACACAACAGCTGTGACTAATCAACGTGAACCAAAAGTGGTGCACCCGAAACCAGACAGTGCAGTACCCTAACTCACCACTCGTGACAGAAATTTAGATTTTTGCCATGATCCTTAAGAGGTTAATCATCATGGTCATTGGCAGATTATACTTTTAAGCTGGCTGCAAGAAAAACAATCTTTGTTCTTAGGTTCCAGAGGAAATGTTATTGTTTTTATTTTGTTTGCTGACCTGGTGTGTTTTGCATTTAATACTAGTTAGTAAATGGTTTAGAAGAATCTATATTAATCATTAACTACGGTATTAGTATATACATGTACACATTTACATATAATTTATTAATGTTTATAAAGTATATATAGTTCAGTTCACACTTTAGATTAGCTGCACATTATATATTAATCATTAACTACTGTATTAGTATATACATATACATACACACATTTACAAATGTAATTGTTCAAAAATAACTCTTCTGTAAATTATTTGTAAAGATGTTAATAGGACATCAGCAGCAATTTAAGTGTGGACATACTGAGATCCACCACTTTATTTATGAGCATTTACATAATTATAATTCATTTTTGGAAATGAACGATTGGCCATTAATAAACGTTCTTATTGCCATTTATTAATGTAGGAAAAATATTAATTAATAAAATGTAAACTATAAGGAATATTAATATGCATACTTCTGTAAATATTAATACTAAGGGTGAATCAAACCATGAATAAATCCTTAGCAAATAATTGCATCATGTAATTCTGAATTAAATTACAATGATGTATGAGTTTTTACCAGTTATTGAGTGTAAAAGATCCTTAGGGTGACAATGGTGTTCAATTGAGGCGCAGAGCACAGCAGGCGTTACATGCGCCAAATCAGAAGTCATTTTATACTAGGACCGAAGGCAAAATAACAACAAGGGCTAGGCTGAGGTAGAAGACTGTTCACTGAATATACAGTTGCATATATATACACAATTGTATTACGCATCGTTGAGCTAATGATTCTCCAAATTAAAAAGATAACAGTTCTGCCTAAAATTCAAATAACACTTACTGTTGAAGTTTACCTAACTACATCTAACACCTAGCCAGGGTACTTCTGTATTATCACAGCACTAGAAAATAGGCCTGAAGAAAATAATGGGAATTCTAATCAGAATTTTAAAATAAATATATAAAAACCAACGACTATAATATCCTTTATTTAATTTGACCTTAATTACAAAGCATGAGTGATTGGGCCATGAAGTACAGTTGAAAGAGATAATCTGGCTAACTGGCACTCTGAATTAAATGATAAGTCCCTATAAAAAGCCTGGTGATGAAACATGATGTAAAGAAATCTAAATGTTTTTGTAACATAAAAGTGTTCTATGCTTAATATACACTAGATCAATAGTCTTTCAACTTTCAGCATTGACATTATTAGATTAATTAAGGTTTTTCAAGAAATATGGGGTTTATAACTTTAAGTTTCCAGGAATGAGTATGCATGTTGACATGTGTACCCGTTTTCACACCCTATATGGATGTAATGATTTGCACAAGCCAACTATCCTACATAGAAATGTCAGTGTTCAGCGTCTCGAAATGGAACTTGATAGGAGTTTTTCAGCTGGCAAATGATCTGACATTTTTATTTGTCTCACTAGGTAGTGCAACCCATTGAACACCCACTCTACATTGCATGTGCAAGCAGCAAGAAAATAAGTTCAAAAAAGTTATGCATTTTAAATATGTGTTGTCCTACAACAGTGAAGGCAAAAATGATTTGATCCCCTGCTGATTTTGTACGTTTGCTGACTGACAAAAACACGATCAGTGAGAGACAAAAAAAGTCCAGAATAATGCATTTCAAATAAGAAATTGATTTGCATTTTACTCAGTGAAATACGCTTTTGATCCCCTGTCAACCAGCAAGAGTTCTGTCTTCCAGGTGTCTTTTACACAGGCAACGAGCTGAGTTTAGGCGCACTCTTTTAAATGGAGTGTTCCTTAACCAATTTGGTTACCAGAATATAAGACACCTGTCCACAGAAGCAATCAATCAATCAGATATTGGATATAGATTTAAAATGGCATAATATTATGTGTGTGGCTAAATTAGGATTATGTTTACATGGAAGCTAATGAAGAATCTCCATCTCCCTGTATTTCTTGATACCATGTTTTATGCACCATTTATTTGATTGTGAGATCAAGGTTACTTATAAGGCATGTTTTGTTTTGCCATTTTCCCATTGGACCTGAAATACAACCAAAAACATACAATTTTTTAAGTCATTTGTTATGTTTAAGTCCTCTTTTAGCATGAAAACGCATGCATAGGTATTTTTGTAAATCAAATCTGTATTTTCAAAAAGTCAACTGGAATGAGCGAAGGTCACATGATTTGGATTAATGATGCTCTGATAGACATTCCAAGAAACAGGAACCATTTTGAAATGATACCACAAGAAGGTCCAACCAATCAATCAAAGTTGTTTCATAAAGCCCTACTTACATCAGCAGTTGTAAAGTGCTCTACATCGACAAGTGCTTTTACGGATTACCAGCCTAATCGAGCAAGCACCAATCACAATGCTTGCACAATGGCTAGAAAAAGTATTTTATACCGTCGAAACTTAAGAAGAAATCTAGAGGAGCAAGAATCTGAGAGGTGCCAGTCCTCTTCTGACTGTGGGGGACGATGATTATAAGAGTACATGACCTTTTGTGCCACATCTGTATGCATCTGCATGTTCAGGAGACCAGCAGGTCAATAAATACAGATGGACTGTGTCCATGGGCTGAATGCTCTCAAGGATCCTATTGGCCAGATCTTTGCAGGAAAGCCAGGTTGACAAATTGTTCTTCGTTCAGGTAAGGCTTTAAAACATTAAAGACAATGTAAAAGGGCCATATTTTATTTATTACTTTTTCTAAATTAGGAAATTATGGTTAAATGGAAAAAAAGAATTACACATTACAATTATTACACACACTTATATTATGTTTGTCACACTCTCCACACAGAACTGATGTATTATTAGTACACCATCAGCTTGGTATTGTATATGTGGAACATCCTCCCAGCAGATGATAGCAGTGGGTAAAACATCTATTTATGACTTGCAAACCATATCACTAGTCTGAATGACGAGTGCAAAAACAATGGATTGTCGCATTCACATTTTAACTTCGAAGTTTGTGAGTTTGGACCTGTGACATTTATATCTTACACTCATTTTAATAACCTAATCTTCAACCATTCAAAATGAATATCTAGCAACCATTCAAAATGAATATCTAGCAACCATTCAGAATGAATATCTAGCAACCATTCAGAATGAATATCTAGCAACCATTCTAAATGAACATCTAGCAACCATTCAAAATGAATATCTAGCAACCATTCAAAATGAATATCTAGCAACCATTCAGAATGAATATCTAGCAACCATTCAAAATGAACATCTAGCAACCATTCAAAATGAATATCTAGCAACCATTCAGAATGAATATCTAGCAGCCATTCAAAATGAATATCCAGCAACCATTCAGAATGAATATCTAGCAACCATTCAAAATGAATATCTAGCAACCATTCAAAACGAATATCTAGCAACCATTCAAAATGAACATCTAGCAACCATTCAAAATGAATATCCAGCAACCATTCAAAATGAATATCCAGCAACCATTCAAAATGAATATCCAGCAACCATTCAAAACGAATATCTAGCAACCATTCAAAATGAATATCTAGCAACCATTCAAAACGAATATCTAGCAACCATTCAAAATGAATATCTAGCAACCATTCAAAACGAATATCTAGCAACCATTCAAAATGAATATCTAGCAACCATTCAAAATGAATATCTAGCAACCATTCAAAACGAATATCTAGCAACCATTCAAAATGAATATCTAACAAACATTCAGAATGAATATCTAGCAACCATTCAAAATGAACATCTAGCAACCATTCTAAATGAATATCCAGCAACCATTCAGAATGAATATTTAGCAACCATTCAAAATGAATATCTAGCAACCATTCAAAATGAATATCTAGCAACCATTCAGAATGAATATCCAGCAACCATTCAATATGAATATCCAGCATCTCATCTCTCATCTCATCTTCAACCGCTTATCCGGGGTCGGGTCACGGGGGTAGCAGCTCTATCAGGGGAACCCAAACTTCACTTTCCCGGGCAACATTAGCCAGCTCTGACTGGGGAATCCCGAGGCGTTCCCAAGCCAGTGTGGAGATATAATCTCTCTACCTAGTCCTGGGTCTTCCCTGAGGTCTCCTCCCAGCTGGACGTGCCTGGAACACCTCTCTAGGGAGGCGCCCAGGTGGCATTCGTACTAGATGCCCGAACCACCTCAACTGGCTCCTTTCTATGCAAAGGAGCAGCGGCTCTACTCCGTGTTCCTCTCGGATGACTGAGCTTCTCACCCTATCCCTAAGGGAGAGGCCAGCCACCTTTCTGAGAGAACCCATTTCGGCGATCTCGTTCTTTCGGTCATGACCAAGCTTTCATGACCATAGGATAGAATATCCAGCAACCATTCAAAATGAATATCTAGCAACCATTCAAAATGAATATCTAGCAACCATTGAAAATGAATATCTAGCAACCATTCAGAATGAATATCTAGCAACCATTCAAAATGAATATCTAGCAACCATTGAAAATGAATATCTAGCATCCATTCAAAATGAATATCCAGCAACCATTCAGAATGAATATCCGGCAACCATTCAGAATGAATATCCGGCAACCATTTAAAATGAATATCCGGCAACCATTCAGAATGAATATCCAGCAACCATTCCATATAAATTCTCAGTCCTAAACCAAACCTGAAGACGTAGCTTTAACCTTGAACCATATCCATCCATGTCCAGGCTTCATGCTGTGTCTCCTTTCAATCGTTTCGTCCTTGTGCAAGGGTCATTCTTATATTTGTTCTGTCATTTATTCCTTCACGTCAAATTTAGTGTATTCACTTGATGAATAGACATTTGGTTTCACGTCACCCACGTTGTTCCTCTAAACATGGACAAATGTCTAAAACCCAAGTGAGACTGAGATCACGTTATGATGTAAAGACGCTATATACTGGGTTAGGCTTGTTTTATGGTAAATAGGTTGTTCTGTATGTGCTCAGTGAGTACATAACCATCAAATAAATATGTGTGTGTGTGTGTGTGTGTGTGTGTGAGTGTGTGTGTGTGTGTGAGTGTGTACTATACCTCTGTGCTCTATTATGTAAGAGAGAGAGACAGGGGCATAATGCAAGTGTCTGTACATAAGGGCATTGCACATTGTTGCTTGAAGAGAGAGGCCCGTTTTTAGAGCACCATTCCCCAAACAGTCCAATTAGCAGAATGGTGGAAATTGAACCCAAGGCTGCCTTTGTGCCTGCTCTAATTCGGATGCCAAAGAAAGAATATTCTCTTGGCAGACTTTCTCCTTGAAATAATCTAGAATGATACATTTTGAGTAGTTAAAAAGCATATTAATTTCAACTGCATCATAGATGATAGACAATTGAGCATCATCAAACACACTAAAAAGCACAGCATCGAGTTCAGTTGATATTATGAGAAAAGAACGACAGGTCTGTTTCATGGGTATGTTAAGAAAGTGGTTAATGTGTGGAAAGCACGCACATTAACACACATTATTTTTCCTAACCATAAACTTAACCTCAATGAAAACGAATCTTCATCCCGAAACATAAATGCTGACGCATAAACTGAAAATGAACGGCAGTTCTACAACTAACCACAGGTGTGAGCTTCACCAAAACCTGAACAATGAACCGTATATGGTAAACAATTATAATCATCATTAAGAATTTTATTGAAAACAGGGACATATTTTCAGAAGTGCAAATGGGAAAATGTACCAAGCCACTTTCTCCATCTTGTTTTCCTCTTTCTCGTCCAAGCCCATTAGGAGTCAATCCTGGCTTTAGAGAAAGGCTTATCTATTTCCATCTTTCTGCGCCATTGGCGGCCAAAAAGATTGGTATCAGCGGCGCCTATGCACAGGCGGTTTAGAGGAGGTTAACTTAAACGTAGAAGGCTTGGTGGCTAAAGGCTAATTACATTCCTGACTTGCTGAAATGCACACCATCTCCAGAGAGAGCATTCTTGAGTGACTCTCAACCTGGTATCAAATATCTGATGATTGATTTTCATCTAATAATCACCATAATGAATTAATGAATCATCCATTTTGTTTGTATATCTCAACGCTGGTATTATCGGGGGACTCATCCGTCAGTGTGTATTACCGACTTCCAGAGTTGAGAGGTCACATGGCGGTTCCCATATTGTGCTGGGTAGATCGTACCATGGATAGCCAATTGAGAGCCTACGATAATGCCACACAACTCCCTGTGCCTGTAGTCTTCTTTCTGCATTAGCACACTACTAATGATGCTGGCTTGCTCCGGGCACACTCTGCAGCACATTGAGAACAAGACCTGGCCACCCAACTGTCTATAAAGAAGACCTCTATAAAAAAGACTTGGAAAACCTAGTACTGTGTGTGGTGGAAGCCCTACTGTGTGTGGTGGAAGCCCTAGTGTGTGGTGGAAGCCCTACTGAGTGTAGTGGAAGCCCTACTGTGTGGGTTGGAAGCCCTACTGTGTGGGTTGGAAGCCCTACTGTGTGGGGTGGTAGCCCTACTGTGTGGAGTGGTGGAAGCCCTACTGTTTGGGGTGGAAGCCCTACTGTGTGGGGTGGAAGCTCTACTGTGTGTGGGGTGGAAGCCCTACTGTGTGTGGTGGACGCCCTACTGTGTGTGGTAGAAGCCCGACTGTGTGTGGTGGAAGCCCTACTGTGTGTGGTGGAAGCCCTACTGTGTGTGGTGGAAGTCCTACTGTGTGGGGTGGAAGCCCTACTGAGTGGAGTGGAAGCCCTGCTGTGTGGGATGGAAGCCCTACTGTGTGGAGTGGAAGCCCTACTGTGTGGGGTGGAAGCCCTACTGTGTGGGGTGGAAGCCCTACTGTGTGTGGTGGAAGCCCTAGTGTGTGGTGGAAGCCCTACTGTGTGTGGTGGAAGCCCTACTGTGTGGGGTGCAAGCCCTACTGTGTGGGGTGGAAGCCCTACTGTGTGGAGTGGAAGCCCTACTGTGTGGAGTGGAAGCCCTACTGTGTGGGGTGGATGCCCTACTGTGTGGAGTGGAAGCCCTACTGTGTGGGGTGGAAGCCCTACTGTGTGGGGTGGATGCCCTACTGTGTGGGGTGGATGCCCTACTGTGTGTGGTGGAAGCCCTACTGTGTGTGGCGGAAGCCCTACTGTGTGTGGCGGAAGCCCTACTGTGTGGGATGGAAGCCCTACTGTGTGGAGTGGTGGAAGCCCTACTGTTTGGGGTGGAAGCCCTACTGTGTGGGGTGGAAGCTCTACTGTGTGTGGGGTGGAAGCCCTACTGTGTGTGGTAGAAGCCCGACTGTGTGTGGTGGAAGCCCTACTGTGTGTGGTGGAAGCCCTACTGTGTGTGGTGGAAGTCCTACTGTGTGGGGTGGAAGCCCTACTGAGTGGAGTGGAAGCCCTGCTGTGTGGGATGGAAGCCCTACTGTGTGGAGTGGAAGCCCTACTGTGTGGGGTGGAAGCCCTACTGTGTGGGGTGGAAGCCCTACTGTGTGTGGTGGAAGCCCTAGTGTGTGGTGGAAGCCCTACTGTGTGTGGTGGAAGCCCTACTGTGTGGGGTGCAAGCCCTACTGTGTGGGGTGGAAGCCCTACTGTGTGGAGTGGAAGCCCTACTGTGTGGAGTGGAAGCCCTACTGTGTGGGGTGGATGCCCTACTGTGTGGAGTGGAAGCCCTACTGTGTGGGGTGGAAGCCCTACTGTGTGGGGTGGATGCCCTACTGTGTGGGGTGGATGCCCTACTGTGTGTGGTGGAAGCCCTACTGTGTGTGGCGGAAGCCCTACTGTGTGTGGCGGAAGCCCTACTGTGTGGGATGGAAGCCCTACTGTGTGGAGTGGAAGCCCTACTGTGTGGGGTGGAAGCCCTACTGTGTGTGGTGGAAGCCCTAGTGTGTGGTGGAAGCCCTACTGTGTGTGGTGGAAGCCCTACTGTGTGTGGTGGAAGCCCTACTATGTGTGGTGGAAGCTCTACTGTGTGTGGTGGAAGCCCTACTGTGTGGAGTGGAAGCACTACTGTGTGGAGTGGAAGCCCTACTCTGTGTCGCTCAATAAGTATTTCAGTCTCGTTTGTCTCAAGATCCAAAAAGTCAGAACATGGAAATGTGTCCTTTAATGGTTGTTGTATTTATGGGGCATTTCTTTGTTAAATCTTTGTAAACTAATGGTATGAGCTATAAATTATTAGGCACACACAAATACACTGATGAGCCAAAACCTTACGTCCCATTATGAGATTGGTCCTCCTTGTGCCGCCAAAGCAGCAAGTCCCTAGCTCTCCGAACGGATCCAAAACCACTCCAAAGGTGTCACACCTCTCAGTTCAGGACACTCAGGTATCACAAGGACCACCAAACTACTCTCAAGGCATTACTGGTGGTCCTCCCCTGCGGATGACGTTCGTGATAATGTCTCGTCTTTTCCTGTATGTGTGCTCAGCCGAAAAGCCCACACAGAAATTCACAGAATTCCACAGAATTTCTCCACATCATTCAGAGTTCATGGTTCTCTTTTATGCACTCTTACCTTCAGCTCAGCCCACATGTTTTCAATTGAGAAGAGGTCAAAGGACAAAGATGGCCATGGGAGAAGCTGATTTTGTGTTCCGTGAATCATTTTTGTGTTTATCTGGATGTATGTCTACGCTCATTGTTCTGCCGGAAGATCCAATGATGACCCCGTTTTAGATTCCTGGCAGAGACAGACAGATTCTAAAGTAACATGTCCTGGTATGCATGAAGCCATGTGCCCTAACAAGGTTCAGAGGGCTTTGTGAAGAAAAACAACTCTAGAACATCATGAAACCTCTCCATACATAATAGTGGGGACCAGGTTCTTTTTCGAATAGCCATCCTTCTGTTTGCACCAAATCCATCATGAATGTTTGTTGCCAAAAACCATGTTGTTGTTTCAACTGACGACAGCACTTGGTTCCAGTCAAGCATACATCAGGCGCATATGTCTGAGGTGTAATGGCTTTTTACTGACATGCCTTCCAAATAAGTATTTGACATGCAGGTGGGGTGCAATGGCAGTTTTGGAGACTTTGTGACCTCAAGACGCTACTCTTCTCTGCAAATCTCCAACACTGACATTTGAGGATTTTTTGGCCTTAGCATCCTTCTCACTATGCAAATAGACGTGGGTCCTCTTCCAGGCTTTTAGTATTGCCCTTGATATGTGCATTTTTAGGTGCACAGCTATTTTAATAGCCACTGCCTCACTTTTCGCTCATTTGCTTTGTGAAAAAAATGCTTCTGTTACATTTTGTTCATATACTTTTCTAGAGCTGCCAATAGTTGTTGAGGGCACAGTACTTGTATATACACACACACACACACACACATATATATTACACACACATACTGTATGTTTGTGTGTATTTAAAAACATATGTGATTGAAAAACAGAATGGAGGGAAGGGGGAGAATTCAAGGGAAGCAACTGTGTAATTACAAATGTAAGCCTCTCCCCTCCATTCAGTTTCACAATCAAATGTTTGTGTTTACATTATCCAGTTTATTTGTCGTTTGCTCTTAAATTCATAATTGTAAAGAGAAACAGCTGGAGGTTGAAATTTGAAGAGCGTCCTTGGTAATAACTGAATTGCTTTCAATCAGATTTGTTAGGCAAATTTTCTCTTGAATACCTCATCTGGCCCTTTCAGATGCACTCACAAAACAAAACAGGTCCCTGTTTTTGTATACCAAGTGATCCAATTGTGCACTTGATAAACCTATTGTTTATGATGTTATGGCTTGTAAAGAGTCTTGTATTTTATATGAAACGTCATGACTGTCATTTATCATGTCTGTGCTGAAGAACCAGGAATGTTTCATTATTGCATTTCTACTGAAAGAGCAATGGTTTGCTGATGATTGTTTAAGGTAAAAGAAATATAATGAAGCCCCTGCAGACCACAGTGGTAGGGATCTCTGTAGTGTTCCACAAATAATACGACAGCATTTTTTAGAGGGAACATTAGGGAACATGCCAAACAAGGTTGATGAATGGAAAACGTGTTGTATTTCAAGCTTGCAAGGATTTTCATGCGCTATTCTAAAAAGCAAAGATTGGCTTACATGCTCTGCTATGCTTTGTTTAGGAGAATGAAAATATTTTACTTTTTGTGAAAGTTGTAAAGCAATGAAAGGAAGTGGTGGACCGTGGTGATTAAACAGATTTATGATCAGCTCTGTTCCAAGTAATTAAAGCTGTAATGGACACAGGAGCTCAAATCATTCTTGAATCTTTTCATCTTTAATCCTGGAGAAAGAAACATCTTGGGGACTACAAGCCGCCCTGGAGGGTAGGTGCTACCTATATTTTGAATTGTAGTTAGCTTTAGAATCGGAGTCAGCTAATTGGCAAGGTTGTGTTAATTTACATTTATTGGGGAATAGGTAGTGGTGTACAACTTTCCAAATTGAGTCGGCCATTCTGAGTTTTAAATGAAAACAACTTGAACTGGAAAAAACTCCAATGCATAAAAAAGAAAAACAGCCAGCCATTTTCCCTAACCCCCCAAACTTTCTCTGGCAAGCAGGACTTTTTACAGAAACACCAGCGTTTATATAATTTTTTTTTTCATTTTACCAGAAATAAATACTGCCAATAAACATTCCCTTTGGTCACAGTGGAATTCTTGAGTAGAAGTGTGGGGCAGCTTGTGTCACTTTGATTTATCAGCCCCATGTGGCATTCCCATGAAGTGATTTGACAGGTGGGTGGGACTTACGGTTTGTTGGGGAGGGACTTCCTGTGTGACGTATGTTATGCATGGGACTTCCTGTGTGAAAAAGATCTGACGTGTGTCATTGATGGGAATGTCCACCTGGAGGTAATAAATCAAAGTAACACAATCCCCACTCTACTTGTTTCTGGCATAAAAGAGTTTGCGAATATGTGGTCATTTTACATCATATTTAATGTCATTTCATAATTTACAATTGCGAAGAATCTCCAAAGAAGTTTTTGAGGATTAAATACATAATTAACATATTGTATATCTCAGCTGAGAAACACTCATGGGGCATATTAGTACAAGCTTATTTGAAGTGCAGCTATTTTGAAAAACATGGTTCCTTAGAGAAAAAATATGAGGAAGATAAGTGTAAAAATAAATTTTCAGAGAAGAATGGTAAATCAAATAAGTTATTTTTAAACTGCTGCACATATCCAACATTAAATCACAAATCAAAACAAATCAAAACACATTGTTGATTAGCTATGCATTTGGGAAGCAGTTGGTTCACTCAATGGGGGTCAAATATTACATTAATAAGCAGAAACAGTTTTTTTTATATATTTTTGTAAATTGAAGTATGTTTGTTTAGCAGCAGGGGCACAGGGCCCATATCACACCTAAATAAATGTTAGAGGTAGACCTGGGGCAGACTACTGGGCCTGTGTTTTGCTGCAGAGGTTGATGCTGGGCTAGACAGTCCTCTTGCGGATGACAGTACTCCTCTGAATCACAATCTGGCCATCTGAGGAGTTCACCTATCATCCAGCTCTGCTGCATCCGTTTATGGTGGATTATTTTGTCCAATTGCAACGCAGGACACAGACGCAGAGTCAAAGTTCATACCTTTAATGTTCACTTTTAAAGAAAAAAACAAACAAATGAGGGGGAACTATTTTTTTAACTAAAAAGCACATGGCTCAAACAATAATCAATAACAGTGGAGTCCAACATGCAATTTAAGTAGGGTCCCAAATAACAGCAACGCAGGGCAGCTGCCACTAATTGGGGACAACACAAATGCCGGTATGCCTACAGGCCTCCATATCCCCAGAACCTGACATCAGCAAGTGAAATGCATACTTAATCAGATTGACATTAGGTGAATCAAGAAGTTGATACACAATGGCTAGGAAAAACTCCCTGATGGGTTAAATTCAGGAAGAAACCTATCATTATGCACTGTCCTCAAAGTGAACGTAAACAAGACACAGGGAAGTGATAGACACCGTAGTTCCCTCAGTCCGCGGCACAATTGTACAGCAGTGTGAACCTTGAAAATGTGACATAAGGGATCAAGTGAAACTGTGGCCTTGAACGGGGTAAACCTGAGACAGGGCCCAACAAGCCGGAAAACATCCAAAGACTTTACTGAGCATCAACCAAGGGACACCAGTCAATCGCAATCACTCTGGGAAGGTTTAGTTTTACTCACAGAATTACTCGAATTGACGTGAGAGACGTAAAAGTTTGCAGTCCGTCTGCATTTCTAACTCTGATGAGAAAGCTCTACCTCTGGCTGTTTGTTAAGAAAATGTAGGTACAATTAGAAGGCCAGCATCTTTTGATTTTAGGTTACGTGCAGGTAGATAAGGCTGGACGAATTCAGCGAGGTAGATGTAAAGCTTTATATGTTAACAATAAAGCTTTGAAGTCTGCCCTAGCCTTAACAGGCAGCCAATGTAAAGAGTCTAGTACCGGGTTAAGGTGATACATTTTTTTTGTTCTAGTTAAGATTCTAGCGGCCGTATTAAGTACTTATTGAAGTTTATTTATTGATTCATCAGGATAACCAGAGTATAGAACAGGCATGAAAACGGGTCAGGGGTGAAAATGGTGATAATGATATTACCCCTATAGGAGGGTACGGGGCATGCTCCCCGGATGAAAATTTCAAATATTCCACATGTGAAAGACCTTTGTAGACAATATAAAGTAAATTGAGGTTTCCAAGTGATTTCACAAAAAAATGATTTTTAATTTTTTTTTAATGTTTATTCAACATCTCTTACACCATTTCCTTAAAAAAAACAAAGCAATGCAAAATGTGGGTTTCCTCTATAAAACAATCTGAAAGTGGTTTGAAGTTTCAAGGCCAAATGGTTAAACAGCTATTGAATTCATAACTTTAAGACTTGTACTTTATTGACGGTCCATAACTATAAGTACACGGAAGTTTCTGTCGGTCGATCACCGCGGTGTAGTGTGGTTGCTTGCCCTGTACTTGTACTTTATTGATGGTCCCTTACTATAAGTAGACAGAGGTTTCTGTCGGTCGATCACCAGGGTGTAATGTGGCTGAGTGCAGGGAAACCGGACCTGATCGCACTATAAAAACTAACCTTGCGGGAATGGTTTAAATGATGCGCAATCCCCGCAATCTCGGACCAAAATTCAAGCCCTGCAGATTTTTAGCTGGCTAACTTTGCGTTTGGTAACGGTATTCCCCTACCTTCCCAGAGAAGGAAACTGGTGATGCAAGGCCCTTTGCGCTAATATTTTTATGCACTCGCGCACCTGTTCGTAGTTTACTAAATCTCTGGTACCTAACCCCCCAAAAGAACTAAAGTTTTCTCATCGAATCTACACGATTCACGTAGGTCACCTATTCTGGTTTCAAAATGGCGAATTTCGCCAAAAGGTGATTGATTTTCATACCTGATAGAACAACTCTTGAGATAACAAAAGCATGGATTAACTTTTAAATAATGATTTGATAAATCGTCTCTGATTTTTGCAATACTCCAAAGACAGAGAAATACTGTCCGTGAAATATTTTTTAGAGATCCGGGATCCGGGTCATTTCTTTTTGATACAACCATCCATCAATTTCTTAGGTCCTAAAACATGAATTTAATTTTTTCTGAAGTTAAAAGCACAATGTTTTCTGTCATCCACTTTTATGTCTGAAACACATGCTTCCATATTAGCTAACCAGTGAGAATTGACGTCATGGTTTCGGATGATATCACCCAGTGGAGGCATATATAGTGAGAACAAGAGCGGTCCTAAAACCGAGCCTTGAGGAACACCAAAGCATACCTTTCAATTTGTCCGAGGATAGGCCATCCACATAAACAAAATGAAGTCTATCTGATAAATAAGATCTAAACTAGTTGAGAACATGTCCTCGTAGCCCAACATGGACATGTATACCCTCCGTTTGCCCCCTTGTCTTTGTTTGGTATTTTTACATGTAAAAACGCTGTTCTAGACAGAGATACATACAAACCTTAAACATTTGTTTATTGGGAAATAAAACCTGTTCAATATTCACCTACCTCTACTACCTCTACTACTGCGCCTACCTCTGTTCCTCGCATCTCATTACATTTTTCAGGTGTAAATAGGCTAAATCATAGAATAAAAATATGTACACATTGAATCATGTTAAAAAGATCTGAGAGAGCGTAATAAATGTAAGCAGTGTGACATTCATTCACCTAGATCTGTCATGCAGCTAGTTTTCAATGCGTTGCCTCTACCCAACACCATGGCAATGTCTGAAATGATTACCATGATCTGTCACTGTCAAACCATTTGCATACGCTGTCCTTGTTTCTTCAATTCATCAAAGATCCACGGAGGAGTACTAAGGAAATCCAATTAATGCCGTCTGAGAGGAAAGTGAAAATGTGATTGTTGGTCTGAGGATCAAGCTCATGCTTATGTGGTTGGGGTATCGATTGAATAGCTCCTAAAAATGAGTTCTTTCACCCTTTTTGACATACTGAAATTGTCAGTATAACTGCTCCTAAAGACCATCATCTTTCTGATTTAAAGAGTGAGACTATTGGCTAGATCGATTTAAATCTGCGACATAATGGAGAATCTTTCTTTTATCCCACTGTGGTTGGCGTCTAATGAACAGCATGTTTGTGGCCCTGAACTCATTCTTCTTGCAAATGAACACCTGTTCTCATGATTGGCTATGAATAACAGAAGTCATTTGGCTAGACCTGACATACACTCAGCTGCACAAAGAAAAAGCACATACTTTACAATGTGCCACCTTTAATAGCAGGCTTATATTTGCAGTGTCTCTCACCTTGACAGCCTTTAAAACTCTGATCAAAGCAACCAAATGCACAGGAGCAGAAAAGAGACAAGGAAACAAAATCAGTAGGAAGTGGAACAAATGATTAGTCCCGACCCCAGTTAGCCTATTCACTCTCTAGTCAGTGCCACTCACGCCTACTGGGTTCACAGAACCAGCAACTCATTCCCTTCCTCCTTACATCAGCCTCTCTCCATAACCAGCACACCTCCTTCACGCCTGCCTTGAGTTTATATTCAAATGAATCATCACCTTTAAGCCAAACTGATTTAAGTATGTACTCCACTACTGCTGTAGTGAGCTCAGTTAACAGGTGCTGCCCTATGGGAAACTGTGGATCTGGATGCGTTTGACGAACAGCAAAGAGGAAAGTAATATTATATGAGATTTATATAACACTGTATACAATTATTATAATCATCAGGAAATACTGAGGAAACCAACTTGCTTCAAGTTCTAAAGACTTCTCGGACTGGTTCTAAAGACCTGAAAAGGTTCAGAAGACCTGTTGAATAAAATGTACACAGTTACTACTGAGATTTAATGTTTTAAATCTAACAGGTTGGTATGAATATAAAATGCATGTGTTTTATTATTATTTTCCTTTGTAAAGAACATTGAATTGCTTCTATGTTTGAATTGTGCTATATAAATAAGCTTGCTTGCTTGCTTACATGAGGGAACCTAAAACACACCACCTTAAAACTTGCCCAAGTCCGGAAGCGAGCAATGCAGATGTATTCATTTCTTAAAACAAAATCAATTGCAGCAGTTATTGACATTTTCCCGGTAACATGGCTATGGCATTCTGTGATAGGCCTCTATTAGCAGGATAATGTGCCCTGCCAAACTGAACACATATTTCAGGAATGATTTGAGAAACAGTTCAAGATGTGGCCCTGGCCTCCGAGCTCCCGAGATTTTATTCTGATATAGCGTCTGTGGGATGCGCTGGACCAACAAGTCCAAACCACTGCAGCTCCACTAGCAAAATCTGCTGTTAACGTTTTGCTGTCAGACACCACAGGACACCTTTAGGGGTTTTGTAGAATCCATGCCTTGGTTGGTCGGTGCCGTTTTGGTGGCAAGCTGAGGACAAACAGCATATTAGGCAGGTTGTCATGATGATTTTGCTAATCACTATGTGTTGATCTGAATGAATCATCATAACACAGCAGTCTTTCTGATTATATCAGGTTTTTACTCCTTTTTATTAACCCATTGGTCAGTACATATATAAAAATTCTGATGTGTAAGAACATTTTATTTTCTATTAACAATATACCCATTTTCTTTAAAGATGAAAATGTAAACTTTCATTTCCTTTTCCATATAATACAGTTTTTAATTGTTCCCGTGTAATAAGCCCATACAACTTTTTCAGGTTGTTATCATTTTACTCAAGTGCCTCCAGTCGGATTGTTTTCCTGAAAAAATGCCCCACCTAGTTCAAATAAATCCTAGAACTCACCCAACTCAAGACACAGAAACATGACATGTTTTAGTTCCTCAGTTCATACCTTTTTTCTCTCACACAACCATCCTCTGATCCTTTAAATCCAGTGGTGCTATGTATCTCATACTCACACACCCGCTTGTAATTAAACACCTCAATGAACAGATTAGGAGTTTTCCCATTTGGAAATTTCATTACCATTCCCATAATTGGATTCCAATTTAATTAGCGTTCCTGGGCTAAACAGCAGGTGATATCATAGTGACGCTAGACGCTGTACAAGGTCAGGAGACCCCTCCCTTTTGCTCAGACTTCTGGCCCAAATCAATAAACATTCTGACCCACATACAGTATCAGACGTCCAAAAATGTACAATATACAATCGACACTGGCTAAATTAGTCTTGTGTAACTGGTAAGGAATGTATTTCTGTACAAAATGTAATTTGCCCCACAACGAAAATAGACATACATGCTTTGTATTGATTGTATTGATTGTATTGACAAGATATGCAAATACACTCAAGTACACACAGACACACACACTCACACATGCACATTTTCACTTAAACCATTGCCTGTTCTATGAGAAATTATTAAACTTTCTTGGCCCACTATCACAGATCAATACCCAAAACATGTTGTTTACTTGTCCAATAGTAGCATATGTAGCCAAAGCTTTAATTGACGATAAAAACAAAACACCACAAAAAATGTCTGAAACTATCTGAAACCAAAAATCTTCCCCATCATTCTGAATTGTGTGGTATGCAAAACAGTTATCAGACAGTAAAACAATCTTAATATTGTCTATATGATTAGTCCAGATCTCCTGCCTGAACCATAACAATTCATTTAGCTATGAATATAATATTTTTATTAAATAGTGCTTTTTCAGCTAAGTTGTTTTATGTGTTAATTCAAATTGTATCAATGCCAATAATGACTAAGTAGTCCATTATAGTTTAGACTTAGAACAAGTCATATGGGGTGGCATAGCTGAAGCAACATGAGGATGGAATCTATCAGTTCAACAAACATTTCCTGTTCTCATTAGAAAACCTTTAAAGGGACCCATAAACATTCATTCTGCTCTGTATGCTAGCAAATATTTTCCTTAACAGCATATCCCCTTTTAGAGTTCTCAAGCACATTGTTGCCTCTGGCAAAGTTGGAATTACTTTCAAGTGACTTTGTTCCATCACTGTTATCACCTTAGCCTAAACTTGTCTGAAATCTACCCGGACAGGGAGGAACAGAGGCAAAAATTGATTAGTGTGTTTCTCTTGAGGCCCTGAGGTGAAGAGCAAACGCTTATAGTGAAGCTCCGGTACTGTATAGAGAATGATGAAATAAAGATTTTTTCGCGGGGGGTGTTGCGTTCTTCTGAGAGCATATTGAACCTGGAAAGGTTATAGTGGGTCACTAAGGGAATTGATATAAGGCCATCCTAAAGTTGCTTCAGATTTTATAATATGAGCAAATTTTGCCTCTAGTTGATTGATTCTAGCTACAATCTCGGATGCTAGGGCTCAAGATTCAATTTCAGGCAGAAAGAAGATACAGAGTTCACAATGCCTGTGGCCTGGGTCAAAGCGCCAGTGCCTGCACTTATAAAGTTAGATTTGGACCTCATTCATCTCTATTACTATTACTAATGACTGAAGCACTGAGCAACTTCTGGCTTTCTTTTCTGTAAACTCGGAGGCTGTACAAAGTTCACATTCTAGGCTGGAATATTGCATTTGGGGCCCTGAGGCACAAATAATATGTTACTCATGATTGAGCTGAATCAGAGACTATCCAGAAGAACCAGCCAGCTTGTTTGGGTACTCGTACCCCCCCAACTGTAAACCTACCATTAAATAATATACAGTGCTGAATAAAATATAGACACATTAACCAAGAAGATGACTAAATTCGTACATTAAAATAACACCAAATGAATTGATAATACAATTTAAACACACTGAAAACAGAAGAAAATCGAGGTTTGATTACAGGTTCAAAATGGCCAGGAACAAATATCTTTCTTATAAAACTCGTCATTCTATTCTTGTTTTGCGAAATGAAGGCTATAACATCTTGAACAACTTTGTGTGCAACTCCATTCACAGAACAGCGCAACTTGGCTCGAACCAGTATAGGATGAGTGAGAGGCCCCGACTCTGAGCAAGAGGACAAATACATTCGTTTCAGAAACAGACACCTCACAGGTCCTTTGGCAATACTACTCGCAAAAAACCCCAGAATAAACTTGACTAGTTGTTGTTGTTGAGCTGTTGTGAGATCAGCTTGACCGTTTAGTACATACTAATTGCCCGTAAAGCCAATCCTACTAGTGGAAGCATGGGGTGACATTTCTTCAGATTACCTTAACAAATTGACAACTAGGATGTCAAAAGTGTGCATGGCTGCAATTGCTGCAAAGTCAAAGTTTGAAAGACACAATTATTAATTACAACATTTATTTCTAACCTTCTCAATGATTGTATTTCCTAATAATTTCACTATATTTTTTATTGAAACTCATTTAATGTATTTTCTTTTTATTGAAAATAATTTCATAAATGCAATAAAAAACTGATTTCAATGTAATCAATAGATCATACACCACAATGAATGAAGTAATTCACATAGAAATGTCAAGATGTTATACAAAACCCAACAAATGTATACAGTCGTTGCCAAAAGTTTTAGAAATGACACAAATGAAAATGTTCACAAAGTCTGCTGCCTCAGTTTACATGATAGCAATTTGCATATACTCCAGAATGTTATGAAGAGTGATCCGATGAATGCAATTAATTGCAAAGGCCTTCTTTGCCATGCAAATTAACTGAATCCCCCCTAAAAACGTTCCACTGCATTCAGCCCTGAAACAAAAGGGTGATTCCCTTGTTAACACAGGTGTGAGGGTTGGCGAGGACAGTGCTGGACATCACTCTGTCATGCTGATTAAGTTGGAATAACAGACTGGAAGCTTCAAAAGGAGGATGGCACTTCTTCCTCTGTCAACCATGGTTACCTGCAAGGAAACACGTGTTGTCATGATTGCTTGGCACAAAAAGACCTTCACAGGCAAGGATATGGCTGCCAGCATTATTGCACCTAAATCAACCATTCATCAAAAACTTCAAGGACAGCGGTTACATTTTTGTGAAAAAGGCTTCAGGGCGCCCAAGAAAGTCCAGCAAGCACCAGGACAGTCTCTTAAAGTTGATTTAGCTGGAGGATTGAGGCACCACCAGTACAGAGATTGCTCAGGAATGGCAGCTGGCAGATGTGAGTGCATCTGCATGCACATTGAGGCGAAGACTTTTGGATGATGGCCTAGTAGCAAGAAGGGCAGCAAAGCCACTTCTCTGCAGGAACAACTCACCGCCGTGGGGGAGAAGCTGTTCTTGTGGCGGGATGGTTTGGTCTTGATAAACCGTAGCCGTCTGCCAGAGAGGAGAGTCCAAAATAGTCAGTTTCCGGGTTCCTTAGTCTTTGCTGCCCGCTTCAGTGACCTGGCTTTAACAGGTCCTTAAGAGACGGCAGCTTACATCCTATTGTTCGCTCTGCAGTCATTGACAGTGGCTGCAACGTACCAGATGGGGATGGAGGAAGTCAGGATGGCCTCGATGATGGCTGTGTAGGCCCTAATCATCATGGACGTTGGTAGTTTGTACTTGCTGAGCTGTCGCAGACAGTACAGTCTTTTTGTGCTTTCTTAGTGAGAGGTGATGTTCAGCTCCCACTTGAGGTCCTGGGCGATTGTGTCGCCCAGGAAGTGAAAGGACTCCACTAAGTTGACAGGGGAGCCCCACCTGACAATTGGACAAAGTCCACTCTCACCACTCGCTCAACCATTTACATGTTGACACAGGCACTCAAATGGTGGAGAATGGCTGGGATTATGGTGTTGAAAGCAGAACTGAAGTCCACAAACAGGATTCTGGCATAGGTTCCGGTGGAGTCAAGATGCTGGATTATGAAGTGGAGAGCCATGTGGAGAGCCATGTGGAGAGCCATGTGGAGAGCCATGTGGAGAGCCATGTGGAGAGCCATGTGGAGAGCCATGTTGATCGTGTTGTCCACAGACCTGTTGGCTCTGTAGGCCAACAGCAGTGGGTCAGGTACTGGATCAGTGATGGTCATGAGGTGCGACCGCACCAGCCGTTCAAAGGACTTCATAACCACAGAGGCTGTTCTATTTGCCAATCCTCTGAAATCTTGGATTGGTCTTTGATCCAACTCTCTCATTCTAACCCTGGGAACACATTACTCCCATGCTGCAATACCTTCACTGGCTCCCCATCAAGTTCCTCATACATTATAAGATTCTGCTTCTTACCTACAAGGCCCTCTATGGCCTTGCCGCTTTCTACCACTCCAACCTCATTCACTTACAAACCTCATCTTGTAGTCTCCACTACTGCAACTCTGGACTGCTCACTGTCCCAAAAACTAGACTGATCGAGCGGTCAGAGCTGCGCCCCCAAAACGGTGGAACTCTCTCTTTCATTATGATTTCTTTGTTACTCAAATTGTTTTATACAGTACATGATCTTGATCTTATCAGGACACAACGTGTTGCAAACCAGTGGTGATAAAACAGTTACAGTACCTATTGACAGTTGTTGCCTTTGGAACACATTTTGTAGAGCATCCCTCTGGGAATTCGATTCTGACATTGTCGGCTTCATGATGTAACAGAATGCTCTATCATTCCATCAATATTGTAAATGCTAATGTGAATCGAGAATGTGTATGTGTGGGACTATGTGTGGGAGTGTGTGTGATAAAAGAGAAATACAGATATAGAGTGTTTTTTCCCATCAGGCGTTACTTGTGATTACATCTCTATAGTGTTGTTGTAGGGCACTTTCTCTAACAAGGTATATAGTGTTGTTGTTGTAACTTGGTGTCTCGGATGTGATGCTGCATTTGCGGCAGCGTAAACTACTGATGAAGTGTAACTGATTGTATAATGGTCTACACGTTTCTGGCCCACCCACCCATTATGACCACCTGCCGTCACTGAAGCTTAGTGTCATTGTTCATTTGCTTCAATATATCCACACAATTCTCATCCCTCAAAATGAATTCCTTCCTATTTTGTAAAGTACACCAGTTTCTCCTGCAGCAAAGCACCATTATACTGCTACGCACATGCTTCACTGTTGGGATGCTGTTTTTTAGCTTGCAAGACTCACTCCTTTTCCTCCAAACACAACAATGGTAATTTTGGCCAAACAGTTCTAATTTTTTTTCTTTAGACAGTTCTCTGAAACAGTATAATCGTTGCAGTTGCAAACCGTAGTCTGGCTTATTTATGGCAGTTTTGGAGCAGCGTCTTCTTCCTTTCTGGTTATGTTCATATAGGACTTTTTAACTGTGGTCCTGTTGTTCTGGGATTTTTTGCACTTTTCAAAACAAATTCTGTAATCTCTAGGAGACAGAATGCGTCTCATTCCTGAGCGGTATGAAGGCTGCCTGGTCCCATTGTGTTTATTCCTGTGTAATATTGTTTGTACAGAAGAACATGGTATTTGTAAGCATTTGGAAATTGCTCCCAAAAATGAACCAGACTTCTGGTCTGCAATAATTTTTTGGAGGTCTCGGCTGATGCATTAGATTTTCGCATGATGTCATTGAAACGGCACTGATTTTGAGGAGGCCCTAAAATACATCGACAGATACACCTCCAATTGACTCAGATGATGTAATTTTGCAGAAGCTCGAAAAAGCAATTACATCATTTTCAACTCTTCAACGTTTCCAACCTGTTTAACAGCACAGTCACTTAGTAACTTAGTGTATGTACACATTTGACCTACTGGAATTGACACAAAATAAATTATAAGTGAAAAAATCTATCTGGAAACAATTGTTGGAAAAATAGCTTGTGTTATGTGGAGTGGATGAAAATTAGTTTAATTGATTTCAACCTATTCAACTTTTAGCCTGTTGCACAGTAAGGCTGTGATCCACCTACATGTGGACTTGGGCACTTCCAGTTGGGAGAGCTTGACCCGGAGCAAAGCAGAAATTGTGGTGTTGAATGCCGAAGTCCACACATAGGTTTGGCGTAGGCGTAGATTCTGGCATAGGTTCTAGATGCTGGAGGATAAAGTACACTAAAGTTGACTGCGTGGGTCAAGTAGTGGGTCAGTAATGGTCTTGAGGTGGGACGGCACAAGGGGCTCAAATGACTTCTTAACCACTGATGTCAGAACGATGGTTCTGTAGTCATTAAGTCATGTGATCCTTGACACTGTGGGGACTGAGATGATGGGGATTTGAAGCAGGCCGGAATGCAGCATGTCTCCAGTGAGGTGTTAAAAATGTCAGTAAACACTGCAAATATGTCATGAGTGGTGAACCTTTTGTTTTGTTTTGCCTTTAATGGGATGCACATGGCTAGTTCCGGTTGGGTGGTTTGTTTAGGTTAAGCATAGCCAATGTTAGTTAGCTAATCACTTGGGCTATTTAGTTTCCTGGGGATATTGTCACTTTGCTCTGCATTATTTCACGTTTCCTTGTTTTCACGACAGTGAGTGTCTATGTTATGTGTATGTTAGATTTATATGTTAGTAATTTGCATTTTGAGCAGATTTTCCTTTCGAGTTTAGCGTATAGGTTTGCAGTTTGACGCTTCCATTGAACGTGATACAAGCTCTGCATTTGGCTTATTCCCTGCACTCCTGTCTGAACACCTGTCTGATCTCTGTACCTGTTAACCGTCTTCAACCTCTTCTCACGTTGCCCTGCCCTATTTGCACCTGTACTGCTGTCATACCTGTGTTCCCTGTTGAACCACTCATATTTGCTCAGATATGCTCAATTGCTCTTTCCCCATAACCTCATATCTTATACTCCCACGCACTCAATCGACCAACCTGCTAGAGAGACTTTATTCTGTCTATCTGCTAGACACACTTTAATCTTTGCACATTCTGTATTTAGATACTCACTGTATTTTTTAAATATATATATTTGTTATTATTGTACCTATGCTGCTCTACTGTTCTTCATATATCTCATCCTGTATATCTTGAACCTGTATTCCTTATTGTGTCCCATTGCTATTTGCATTTGTGTTGTGTGTATTCGTTAAACTGTATGTTGTCCTGCAAATTTTTTCGTAAAACATTAAACATCGTAAAACATTAAACATCTTGCTATTGTTATTAACCTGATCGCTGTATTAAGCGCCTGGGAAATTAACAAGCTGGGGCACATTCCACTATTGTAAAAACATCAAGCACAAATCCCAGTTAACGAGGCATCAATTGTCTTGGAATTTTACAAGCCCATTCTAAAACATCGATGACATACCCTTGTCATACACAAGTCCTTCCCTTAGCATACATTAACAGGAAGTCCTTCCCTTAGCATACATCACACAAGAAGTCCTACCCTTTGCATAAATCACTCCGGAAGTCCTACCCTTTGCAGGCTCATAGCCTGCGTCTCATAGCCTGCGTCATACAGGAGGTTCCACCTTTACCATAAGTCACACTGAATGTCCCGATCACCTGTAGAATCACTTGATGGGAACGCCCACTTAGGGGTCATAAATCAGAAGTGACAGGCTGCTCTCCACTAACTACTTATATTGATTCGTTTTTGGTTCGCTGCGCCTAAAAATTGCATCAGGTCGCCTGCAAGTACATTCATGTGATTTGGAAAAAGAAAGTCAGCTATCAATCAAGCTCGGGCTAGGGGAGAGGAATATTAAAAGGAAGCACTTTTTCTTACATTTGAATTATTTTTTAAATCCTACCAAGTGCAGTTTCACTTTTTAAATGGAATTACTTGTATAAATCAAGTTTTTGATGATATTGTAATTATATGACCAGCAGGTGCGACTATCATTCCCATCATGCAGTGTGACACATATCCTTTGAATTAAGGTGATCAGGCAGTGGATTGTAACCCAGGGAATGTTTTTTTTATCTCGACCAGAACAATTGACCCAAGAGCAGACACAGAGGTGGAGACCAGGTAAGGAAATTATAAATGTTTATTAAAAGAGTAGTCCTTTAGTGATGGGCAGGCTGGGTTCGATAACGGGAGTAGGCAGGTTCATGGCAGGATTGTACAGGGCATGGAATCAGGAAACGGAAACAGTCAAACACTGGAAACAGAAAACAGAACAGGTAGCACGGAACAGAGTAACGCTGGAAACGAGAGTACTAAAACAAACAAACTGACAACAGGAAACAGGAAATGCTGACATATAAAGCCCTGGGAACAATCAACACCTGGAACACCTGGTGGATAAGGGGTGGAGACAATGACCAGCCAGGTGAGACAGATCAGGGCGGGACAGTTCTAATCCTCTTAAATGTTGTGCAAAGTTGCTGTTTTTTTCCAGGAACTGGAACACACTGCTGTATACGGCGAACCAGTGCATCCTGTTCAATTGGGTGACATTTCTGGTGGGTATGCTGGACATGCAAGAATTGGGACATTTTTAGTTTATCCAAATATTGCTTGAAGTCACATAATTATGTATGCTTAGCTGTCTAGGATTGGTTATACTTGGTTCGAAGGAGTTATACTGCTAAATTTCCTTCTGGACTTACACATCCCCTTTTTCTACAGTATGCCAACATAATAAAGAAAAGGCGATAACGCATCCATCTGCTTTTGTCCTCAACTCCACATTTTGATAGAACATATATAGCTTCATATTCACTGTGTGCTTGCAAGTCAACACTGACCTTGACAACCCTCTCAATTGTTGAGTAATTTATCCCCTTGTTTGCTCCACCTCTTCTGCCGGGAAACAAAAAGCCCTGGATGCATTTTAATCTATCATCACATCATTTATTGTGCCCCTACTTTGACGCCTAGTTATTGAGCGGACGGAGCTGTGCCTAATTAAATATTCTCTCAATTTCAAGTAACAGGCACTTTGTTTGCAAGCCGACATGGCATCACTAAACATGTCAGTCGTTCATAACTGAGCTTGCGCAGCTCACACCTACGGAGGTGGTTCAATAAGTCATGCCACCCACAAAACACCTGCAAGGAAAAACTGGCTTGTTAATGGGCCTCCGCCTAAATATATACATGAGAAAAAGCATGCTGGGTAATGGTTATTTTCAGTAAGTAACAGAATAGGATGATTTGGTTCTGCATTTTATACTTAACAAAACCGTAGCATTTCAGAAAAAAAATGTAAACAATTTAGATACTTTTTATGTGTAAGAGATTGGTGCTCACACATTATGTGTGCCCTAGATGGCTGCCAGGGCATGATAACCCTGTAGATGTCTGAGGATCTTGTTGGCTCGCCAGTTAGTGGCAGCTTATGTGTTGCCCTGATTGGGGTGCCTACATCTGTGTGACAGGGTGAGCCACTATCTTGTGGTTCATTGTTTGCTGTCCTATGTTGTCTTTTTCTTAATTTGTGTCTAAAGTATGGAAAAATAAAGAAGCATTTTTGAAGAAAGCTCAGCATCTCCTCTACCCAGCGTTGTAATATTATGGAAGTATTGCTAAGTGGCAATAATTGATGAATGTTTAGGGAATGAGTTTTTCGGCTTGAACAATGTTCTTACTTGTTTAACATTTTATCAGATTTTGGATAAGGCCATGTTACAATTAAGCAGTTTTCATGTATTTCGATATTTGAAGAGATAACAACACATTTTACGAATATTTTATGAACAACACATTAGGAGGAGTCACAACTTCTTTCATAATTTCATGATTCTCGTGTACCTCACTTGTGCTTACCTATAGCCTTTTTCAATTCAAAATGTTTTGACTTTCAAGTCCTAGACTAAGATGGTTCTTGCTAAATTTTTTAGCAGACATTTATGTGCACTTGGGGGTATCTAGGTTTTTTATACTATTGTTCATGGTTCTGTTTGTTGCATAAACCCTTGTGTGACAGTTTTGTTAATAAACCCTTGTGTGACAGTAATCTTTTTTGGCAGCCTTGATGTGATGTGTGAAACAGAACAATTGTTGTCATTACACTTTGTTAGAAGGCTTTTTTCCTTTTTTTCTAAACTCCACCAGCTATTGTATATTCAAGCCACTAATTACTGAACAGCTATCAAGTCATCACTAGGCCAACTATAAATGATGACATTAAAATGAAAACAACTGCTACATTAAACGTGTGAACGCAAACTATACCAAATTAATTAATGTATTGAGGTTCTATGAGGTAGGTTTCTTATCCTTTTGGGCTCATTGCTTGCATACATTATGTTTATGGGATCTCCATTGAATGTTCTTAAAATAATACACTCACAGCTTAAGATCACACTAAGCTAATGATGCAGAGTGAAGCACATACATATTTGTCTTCTGGTCTGATAAATGCATCACTTGTGTATCTTCTGTAGATATCACAATGCAACTGCCATTATCCAGAAGGATGCATGCATTTGGACACAAGATAGTTTGATCCAAAGCGTACTTCAATCTAATGAATTGCAAACATTTGGAACACAATAAACGCCAAGACGTTGTCACAGGTCAGCAACAGAACAATGATACGGTATTCAGGCTTCTATTTGGAGTTTCTTTCTACCATAACCGGGAGCTTGGTCATGACGTTGTCACAGGTCAGCAACAGAACAATTATACAGTATTCAGGCTTCTATTTGGAGTTTCTCTACCATAACCGGGAGCTTGGTCATGACGTTGTCACAGGTCAGCAACAGAACAATTATACAGTATTCAGGCTTCTATTTGGAGTTTCTCTACCATAACCGGGAGCTTGGTCATGACGTTGTCACAGGTCAGCAACAGAACAATGATACGGTATTCAGGCTTCTATTTGGAGTTTCTCTACCATAACCGGGAGCTTGGTCAAGCAGTCGATTGTTGAAAACCTGAACCTGTTGCACACTAATAATGATTCTTCAGAAAAAGACATCTCCCGAGAGAAGAAACCTAGACTGTTCTACCTTTGTCTTCCTCAATAAGCACACCAATTTTGCACTAACACAATGTCATGTTTATTCCAAAGAGAGCTGTTGGCACACTTACTATCACAAGCCATCGAGCCTTATAGTGGTAGGTTTGTGACTATTGATTGAGAGAGTTTCAAAGCGCGACATGGGCACTGTAATTATAAGCCTCTGAAAGACAAAACGCGTGTATGAGGGGGCAGTTCCAGAGCATGAGAGGTGCCGTTCTTTAGCCTACATTAGCAGCTATGCTAATCAGTGTTTTAGTGAGTCAGGATATTCAAGCTGGGAGGTGAACTGAAGGGCCAACCCCCGGCTGAGGCACAGTGGTACCCCGCTAATGGTGGCTAATTTGCTGGTGAGGCATAATTGAGTTCCGGCAGCGTAAACACAGTGGGATTATGAACCTCAAAGGAATGAAAATGGCGGTCGGGCGGAGAGAGAAGTGAAAAAAAGGTTTAGCCCTATAGCGGTGTGTGTGTGTGTTTACGTGTGTGTTTGTGTGTTCGTGGACTTTTATTATGTGATAGCAAGCCAAAGGCTATCAACTGTTTAATGTTGATGTAAATGCATCTTTGTCTATTTGTGAGTTTCTGCATGGTGTAAATTAACATGCAAACAGTTAGAGTTCATTTCAGCACCTCGCTTTTCCACCAGCTGCATCAAATTGAAGAGGAGACTGAAGTGGAGATTTAACAGGACTTGAAGGATAATGGAATTAATACAAAAATACATAAAGTGCGTTCAGAAAATGTTCAGAGCCTTTCACATTTTGTTGTGCCATAGCTTATGTTTTTAGTCAGTCACAGAACCCCAATGACAAAGATAACTATTTTGTTAGGAGGATATTTTAGTTTTCACTTCTAAATTACATTGACACATTTTTCAAAAAGCCATATCTTCTTTTTGTCATTATAAGATATCATGTGTAGATTGTAAAAATAACATTTATAATTGTCAATAATACCTCCTGAAGGCACAGTATATGTATATTGTAAACAGTAGAACTGACAATTTTGGAGTTTTGACTATATTTCTATTAATAGAAAAAACAAGTACATTAGCACGAACAGGAAACATATTTTTATTAAAGTTGCATTGGTAAGATGATATCTAATGATCAGCAACATAACAAGAGATCCACTGAGTGCATTAGTGCAGAAGAATTACGTGGAATACACATTCCAACCAAACAAGGTGTCAGGTAACATTAACATAATGTTTTGCAGGTCCAAATGTCTAATGTCATATTCATTGACAAATGTCATGGAATACAAAACTTTTGGCACTTCTTTTTTCAAAGGTACTGGTAACTGTGGCTAAAATGTTTCTCAGAAATACTGTTACGTTGTCAGCCAGCAATGTGCTGTTTTATTCCCTAAGTATTTGTTTTGTCTACCAGTCAAACTGAGCTATTACATTCAGATACTGCTTTCCGGGTCTACAAAACACTTTCACAAAATGTATCTGCATTATGTCTTGATGAACAACAAGAGAGCAATTATTGATTGATTTCTAAAGGGGGGAAACATTAGGAACACTTTATTTGAAGCATGGTATCATAACAGCGTATAGCACAGTCATAGCAGAGTATAGCACAGTCATAGCAGAGTATAGCACAGTCATAACAGAGTATAGCACAGTCATAACAGAGTATAGCACAGTCATAACAGAGTATAGCACAGTCATAACAGAGTATAGCACAGTCATAACAGAGTATAGCACAGTCATAACAGTGTGTAGCACAGTCATAACAGCGTATAGCACAGTCATAACAGAGTATAGCACAGTCATAACAGTGTGTAGCACAGTCATAACAGCGTATAGCACAGTCATAACAGAGTATAGCACAGTCATAACAGAGTATAGCACAGTCATAACAGAGTATAGCACAGTCATAACAGCGTATAGCACAGTCATAACAGCGTATAGCACAGTCATAACAGCGTATAGCACAGTCACAGTCATAACAGCGTCATAGCACAGTCATAACAGAGTATAGCACAGTCATAACAGAGTATAGCACAGTCATAACAGAGTATAACAGTCATAACAGCGTATAGCACAGTCATAACAGAGAATAGCACAGTCATAACAGAGTATAGCACAGTCATAACAGCGTATAGCACAGTCATAACAGCGTATAGCACAGTCATAACAGCGTATAGCACAGTCATAACAGAGTCATAACAGCACAGTCATAACAGCGTATAGCACAGTCATAACGGAGTATAGCACAGTCATAACAGCGTATAGCACAGTCATAACAGAGTATAGCACAGTCATAACAGAGTATAGCACAGTCATAACAGCGTATAGCACAGTCATAACAGTATAGCACAGTATAGCACAGTCATAACAGCGTATAGCACAGTCATAACAGCGTATAGCACAGTCATAACAGCGTATAGCACAGTCATAACAGAGTATAGCACAGTCATAACAGAGTATAGCACAGTCATAACAGCGTATAGCACAGTCATAACAGAGTATAGCACAGTCATAACAGAGTATAGCACAGTCATAACAGAGTATAGCACAGTCATAACAGCGTATAGCACAGTCATAACAGCGTATAGCACAGTCATAACAGAGTATAGCACAGTCATAACAGAGTATAGCACAGTCATAACAGAGTATAGCACAGTCATAACAGAGTATAGCACAGTCATAACAGCGTATAGCAGTGTCATAACAGCGTATAGCACAGTCATAACAGCGTATAGCACAGTCATAACAGAGTATAGCACAGTCATAACAGAATATAGCACAGTCATAACAGAGTATAGCACAGTCATAACAGAGTATAGCACAGTCATAACAGCGTATAGCACAGTCATAACAGCTTATAGCACAGTCATAACAATGTCTATCATAAAACTATCATAAAAGCTGACAAAACATGCCTTAACATGTAATAGTTTCACTGATCGTGACACCATCATAATGCTCATAGCCCGCTTGTTTGGCATCATCTTGTTAGCTTTAGCCTACCCCTCCTAGTGTGCATTGTGTCTCAGGTGGTGCGCATCTTCCTGAACAGCGGTCTCCTCAGTTTTTTGTAAATATGTATTATTTTATTCACTACTAAATTGTATTATGTATCAACACAATGGAAACTCAATGATTCGTCAATATAGCAATTTTCTTTGTTTTCGGTTATGCATGTATCATTCATCCGAGAGCCCTCTGAAACTCTCTGAAACATTATTCGATGCAACCATTTAAACAAATTAAATCTCTGCATGAAGGCAGAGATGCATCGTTAATAAAACCACACAACGCAATAATACGTTTCTTGTCCATGTTTTAAGCTAGTGAGCAAGTTTTAACCCTTTCACACACAAGTTCCAAACATATTTTCCAGGTTTCTTTATTTCAGTTTTTACTCACTTACAGAATGTGATTATGATGCAACAGGATTGGCCGACAGCTCGATTAGAAGAACCAGCCTTCCTGCTATTTATTTTCTTTATTTGATATTTTTTATCCGGAAAGTATCACCTAGCCAAAACCATCCCTACAGTGAAGCATGGTGGTGGCAGCATCATACTGTGGGAATGTTTTTCAGCGGCAAGAACAAGGAGACTAGTCAGGATTGAGGGAAAGATGAATGCAGCAATGTACAGAGACATCCTTGATGAGAACCTCCTCCAGCACCATTGAGTGGCCCAGCCAGAGCCCAGGGTAAAATCCGATTGAACATTACTGGGGAGATCTGAAAACGGCTGTGCACCAACGCTCCCCATCCAATCTGATGGAGCTTGACATGTCCTGCAAACAAGAATGGGAGAAACAGACCAAAAATAGACAGGCTGTAATTGCTGCCAAAGGTGCTTCAACAAAGTATTGAGCGAATGCAGTGAATTCTTATGTGCATGCTATATTTTTGTTCTTAAATTTTGGCATAGTAAACTTTTTTTACTATGACATTATGGGTATTGTGTGTAGAATGCTTAATTGAATACATTTTGCAATAAGGCGCTGTGAATACTTTCTGGATGCATTGTATGACTAATTGCAATAACGTAGTTATACAATATTACTAAAAGACTACTCAAATAAAACATAGAGACTCGCCTGTAGTAGTTAACATCTAAGAATCTACTTTAGCTAGACATCTTGTTGCTTTCAAAGCATCATCTAGTTGCTAAAAACTAATGGCTTTTTAGCACATTATTTACAAAGCATTGCACTTGTATAAATTGCAATATGCTCTTTTTCAGTATCCTAAGTATAGAATTTAACACAGTTGCAAATAACTTGTTGGCTACTACAGTTCAATATGCAGTGACATTTCTGTTAATGTTGGTTGGTTAGACATACTTAGTCGATGGATTTACTTTAGGATGCCAAGAAATGACACTGGCAATATTTTGTGTGGTAAGAAAAATGGTTAGTACGTCTAGAGTCCAGGCCCAAGACAGGTGACCGGCCTAGAGAGGATTACTGTATTCTATGCTGAGCAAAAGTTTATGAACAGCATCCTCACATGGGTGTTGGTTTTGTCCAGGTGGGTCAGGGCAGAGTGGACAGTAGTGGAGATGGCATCCTCAGTAGACGTGTTAGGGTGATAGGCCGTTGATGAGGGGGTATGGGTACGAAAGAGTATTTAAAGCGGTTTAATTTAGTTTTGGGGATTCTGTACCTCCTGCCTGAAGGCAAGAGCTCATATTCTGTTTGAAGGATGTGGGATGGGTCCAACAGCACTCTCCGCGCCTGCCTGAGTACAGACTGCTCATAGATGGACTGAAGGGAGAGCTTTTCAGTCCTCCCCATCACCTTCATAGCAGTCTGTACCAGTCGCTGTAACTTTGATTTAGACTGTATGGAGAGATGTAAAAGAAAAGAAGGTTAAAAGAAGGTTCACCTATCTACTATGGTTGAGAGTATTCTAACCAACTGTGCCACAGTCTGGTATAATGGCCGTGAGGTAAAGTATAGTATATAGATAGTATTTCTTTATTTATTTAAATGTACAAATGGTTTTAAATTCTAAAGACTAAAAATGTATGTTGGTTTTTGCTTAATTGGTGATAATCACATGTCATCAGTGTAAATCTTTTTTTATATAAATCTTCTTTATATATAAAAGATCGTTCATTTGTATTGATATCATTTTTTAAGACTGCTCAACGATCCTAGTCTTTAATGGTAACACTTACGATACTTTCCTATTAATTGGTGAGAAGACAAGACGCCAATAAGTGCTTAACAGAACTGTTATTTTCTGTTAAGTCTTTAACTATTTGATATATGACTTCAAGTGCTATGAACCATAAGAACAGTAAAATTATATATCTTCTGCAAAATGTCCATTACGATGTCCACATTTTTACAACAACAAAGAAAATAAACGAAACAGATAAATAATAACACATATTATGCTTTACACAACAAAAAGAAGTGGTAACAGCACTTTATTGTCAACGATGGAGTCTTGCTAGGAAGTAAGCTCAATAAGAATTGTCTATGAATAAAGGACACCATCTTAATCCAGTTGCTGGAGTTTTCATACTTAATTAGAACAGAAAACCGGATTACTGAGGACCTTACAGTCTTGGTCACTGCATCACAGAGAGAATGTTGAGTGGAGATTTCAACCTAGCATTTATTCAAACATAACGCTTCTGGGACCACTCTAGCGAGCAGAAAAGAGAAGTGGCTGCTAGATGCTTCCAAAGAACATCAAGCCTGCCATTTGTTTTTCGCCGAACTCTGTCACGGCTCGACTGCGGAAATTACCATAAAGGTGAACATATCTCAATCCCTTAATTGTCGGTACTGCTGGGAAAATTTGTCCTAGAGCATAGCTCCACCCCTTGTCGCTGATATTCACTGGCTCTCTTTGGAAATGAATGGGACCATGCATCAACATAGCTGTAGCAAGCGGACAATGGGCACACAGCCTAAGAGTGTCAAAACACAAGACAAACACTTACATCAAACTACAATAGATCATTTTAAATAATTCTTTTAAAATTGGCAAAAGTACAATTGCATGATGAACGCAGGAGCATGACTAAAAAGCCTGTAAGTGCTGGCCAATATCACAAGAATTACGTTCCCTGGGAACTATTGTAGGAACACGTGATTATGCTACTAGTGAACGTATCTACCATGCATTTATGTTAAAAAATAGCGTGTGGAATGGAACCACTGCATACGGCTCGGCAGCCGAGCGCCCTACCCACTGCTCCCCCAGGGTCGCTGTTACGTCTAAGTCGTTATGCAATGTAAGCGCGGTTCTTACAATTGTTCACAGGATATTAACCCAAACCATAACCCGAACATTACAGAACTAGCCGCAACCTTAACCCTAACATTAAGAAACTAACCCTAACCTTAACCCTAACATTACGAAACTAGCCCTAATCTTAACCCTAACCCTAACATTACAAAACTAGCCCTAACCTTAACCCTGAGATTACGAAACTAACCCTAACATTAAGAAACTAACCCTTACCTTAATCCTAACATTAAGAAACTAACCCTAACCTTACAAAACTAGCCCCAACCTTAACCCTAACATTAAGAAACTAACCCTAACCTTAACTCTAACTCTAACATTACAAAACTAGCCCTAACCTTAACCCTAACATTAGGAAACTAACCCTAATGAAAACCTTTTTCACTGTAAATTGATACAATAAGAAAACCTGCTAGAAGACACAGGGTGGTACAGTCTACGGAGCCATCAGCGGTGATTTGATTCCACCTGCATGATGTGATTTTTTTGCTTTTTACGTCTTAATTACGTTTCACTAGTAATGTAATCTTGTGTTTGTACAAAAGTTCCCAGGGAACATAATTGTTGTGATACAGTTGTTTAAGTGATGTACAAGTGATGTACAACTGATGTATGGTATGTAATTGGTCTATATGCCCAATATCTTTACAACATCAATTTTTTGCACCTGATTTTTTATTAACCCTGTAAGACCCAAATATAGAAAAACCTAATAAAAAAAATATTTGACCTTTCAGATGTTGTTGTAGGAGGCCTTGGATGCAGAAATTAAAGAGTTTTTAGAAAAAAAATGTTTATATACGTTTTTAGAGAAATGTTGTAATATTGCAACATTGGGCTTAGCTGGGAGCAGAATTTCTGTAATTGTACTCACATTGTCTGAATAACAATTCAGAACAACTAAAGGTTTATTTGCAGGTTTGATTGCTTACTCAGCCCCATAAATGTATATAACATTAATAATAATCACACATTAGTCATATTTTTTTATGAAGTCATTTATTTACAAAAATTATTAGATAAAACGCTTTTTCTAGCAACTTCTCCATTCCTTATTTTCTTTTCATGACTGACTTTCATTGGTTGTGAAAGTCCCAAAAACAGTTATTGTCGTCTGAAAGGCGAACATCACACTTGCTGCATTGCGTGTTGGTGTATCCTTTATCGTGTTGGGACTGATTAAATCTTTTTTCATCCAGCGATAACTGTCACGGGGCATGGTGTGTTTGTTTGTTTTTGGCTCAATGTCCACGTAATTATCAGCTGGACAGTCCAGGTAGTTGGTTTTCTTTGTCCACTAGTTGACAGACATCTTCATCTGAGTCTTCATCAATCTCATCAGTGTCATTGAGTTCCATCTCAACTTCACTCTCCCCATTTTGAATGATATCAATCACATCCTGCACAATGTATCGCGGCTCTCTCCTTGCTGGTGGAATTCTGAAAATAAAATATCAATTAATTAACATGTATAAATATGCTTTTTATATTGTAGTACATAACCTGAAGTAATAGATAGGGTGGTGGACCAAGTGCTCAGGGAACACATGTTATCCAGGCAGACAATACTGTCTGCTTATTGTAAGTTGCTGTAAATGGCTTAGCCTATGCTCTCTTCTTATCATGCTAAATGAAACATGCATCCCAATCACCAGCCATTTAGTCACACAATACTGCCTTCACATAACAATACTGCTTATATGCTCTTTAATTGTCATACTAAAAGGAAAACATGCATACCCCCACTTACATCCACACCCCACATTCAGGAACATTTTCACCTTTCCCAGAACTGAATTGTCTGTTTATATCCTCTGGAATGTTAGGTCAGTCTGATCAAATTAACTACATTTTTTTTTGAGATAAAACGTTTAAATCAGTCAAATTTGACCAGAACACAACACAAGGGTAGAATGTATACTGTCAATATATAAAAAGTGTATCTGTTTCAGGCAGTGGTGTAGTGGATGGAATACAACCTGTTTGAGCCCACTACAACAAGCTTGCTATTTTGCCTACCACACTCACCCAACGTTGTATAATTGCAACAAATACTTAACAAGCTCTAAATGGAATTTGATGCATATATTTCAAAATAACTACATATGTACATGCTCTAGACATTCTAATTACAACCAAAAAAAATATAAAAGACATTTTACTTAATTGAATCTGATGAATCCAGTCCAATGAAAAAAGTAGATGTTGTTCGAAGGAAACCTTGAGAGGTTGTGTGAGTTCATGGCCATAAAGCGGGACTTTAAACAAATTTACTATCCAAAAGCATTGTGAGACTGAACAATAGCACCCAATGACTATGTAAATGTGGTAAAAAATAAGATAAAAAATAACAGATTGTTTTTAAGGATGGCTAAAGGTAACGTTGTAATTTTACAACGAGGGGTGTTACAGGGTTAAAACTTGTTTTGAAATTAGTGTGGTCCTATTTGATTTTGGATTAATATCAGGTGTGAAATGAAGCCAAATGTGTGGGTTGTGCAGTCTAGGTAGCAGTCCAACCTGCATCTAGGTAAAACAAAATGTATTTTACAGTAATGAACTTGTACGACTATAGGAAACTATTAACATTTCAAGTCATTATTGTAAAATACATTACTGACATGTAAACAGGATAAAAAGGTGCACACAGTAAACTGATAGGACGCTCTTTAAAAAATGTTGGTTTGGCAAGAACATTAAACTACTCCCAAAGCAGTGGGATAAGTGGCGATGGAAGATGAGTCCAATTGCACAGAGGTGGATGGAGAAATTCAGGCTGCAAGTGAGGTGGTCCAAGAAAAAGATATAATTACATATTTTGTGTTTTTGTAACAGATGTCTCTTTCCATTTTATGAAATTGCAGTTTTCAATGAATTGTTTGTACGCTTCATATATTTTGAGAGTGGGCAAAGGTGTGTGGGTTGCCAACAGAGGCATGTTATAAAGTAGTTCATTGATAGTGAGATAAAAACATAGTGACGGTTTGTGTTTATGCCACAATACAACATAAGAAAAGGTGTTATTTCACAGATTTACAACAATTCCTCATTGTGTTTTAATTAGTTTTATCACATAGAAACCACCAGTGGATACACACTACACAGTGGGTAATTGTTTAAAGTGGAGGATTTCTGGTAATAAATTCTAACAGCTTTTTACACTTGGTTCCTCTACAAGGCAGGTTTTTGCAGATGCAGTCAATATAAACTATCACAACCTGGGGGGTGTTCTCCGTACGTCGCTAACTCAGTTAGCCGGATTGATTGTTGTCGATTTGGCATCATCCTGGATAGTTCGGTTCTCCGAAGCTCATCCTGTACTTGTTGTCATAGCAACGTTATTCATATGTTTTATGTAATCGCATCTTACTGCCAAGTATAAATTCCTTGTCTGTTAACACATTCATGGCGATTAAACACTTTTTAAATTCTGATTTCGGATTCTTGATTGCTGATATGAGCAGACAAACACATGCATTTACCTGCTTTAAAAGAGACTTAGGTGACTAAGAACAATGTAAGTAGTAAAGACTACCATTTAATTAGGGGATTACTCATGGACCGACTAGAACATGGGAACATGTGTGTTGGAGTTTGTATGAATAAATGTGGGCAGAAATCGTATTTTACGCAGTGGGGATTATGGAAGAAATGTACTGTCCTGTGGTGGCTCTGACATTTAGAAAATATGAAATGAATTTATAACATTATTAAAATAAATACCGTAACAATTGATAGAACCATAACATAGTGACCAATAAACGCATTTAATTTGTCTGGTAATTTTTGCCAGCCCTCTCCTGGCTTTGCAGACTTTGCGGTTTTCCATTGCGTTTTAATTAAACATTTAAGTTCCGCATAATAATATATAATATCTCTGGTTCTGCTGAGGAGAAAAAGTGGGCGTGATCTTTGGCCATAATGAGTAGCCAATAGGAGTGTCGCTGATCAAGGTTTCTACTATCGATACATGTCGCCTTTTAAACAAACGCGTGGACGAGCATTTATCTCAGGTGACTCAGTCCAGCTATACTCATCGTAAACAGCAGTGTCACGACCGGGACCGGAGTTCAGAGCTCGGGGACCGGAGTGCAGAGCTCGGGGACCGGAGTGCAGAGCTCGGGGACCGGAGTGCAGAGCTCGGGGACCGGAGTGCAGAGTTCGGGGACCGGAGTGCAGAGCTCGGGGACCGGAGTGCAGAGGTAGCGGGACAGGCTCAGGAGGCGGGACAGGCTCAGGAGGCGGGACAGGCTCAGGTGGCGGGACAGGCTCAGGTGGCGGGACAGGCTCAGGTGGCGGGACAGGCTCAGGTGGCGGGACAGGCTCAGGTGGCGGGACAGGCTCAGGTGGCGGGACAGGCTCAGGTGGCGGGACAGGCTCAGGTGGCGGGACAGGCTCAGGTGGCGGGACAGGCTCAGGTAGCGGGACAGGCTCAGGTAGCGGGACAGGCTCAGGTAGCAGGACAGGCTTAATCTCAAAGCCGGGGGCATACAGAAGGTGTGGCGCACGGAGGAAAAACCGTGGCAACAGGCAGTCCAGGGCCGGCCGTGGAAGACCCCCCTGATGATCTTGCCACAGGAAGAGTTCGTTGTGCCACCTCCTCTGCTCCGCCGGTTCAGCCACCCTCTCCTTCACCCAGACCAGATAGTCCATAAAAACCTCCCAGTCCTTCCATAGGGCCTTCTCCAAGGCCAGAGGCACACCTGGGGTGGAGGACGGCGGTGAGGCAGGTCTATGGGCCGGCGGATCGGCGGCCATCTTGTGCAGTGAACCAGCAGCCATCTTGTGCGGTGAACCGGCGGCCATCTTGGGCTGCTAGGCGGCGACCATCTGGGGCTGCTGGGCGACGACCATCTCGGGCTGCTGGGCGGCGACCATCTCGGGCTGCTGGGCGGCGACCATCTCGGGCTGCTGGGCGGCGACCATCTCGGGCTGCTGGGCGGCGACCATTTTGGGCTGCTGGGCGGCGACAATTTTGGGTTGCGGAGCGGCATCCATCTTGTGCCGTGGAGCTGGAGGCAGAACTGCTGGTGGCAAGGCGTGTATAAGCCGGAGGGTGAGGGGATCCCAGCTGAATTCCCCCTCCAGGTAATCCTCTTCACCAGCCTCGTCCTCAGGCTCAGAGTCATCAATACAGTAGGGCTCTATGTACAGCCCTTCTATGAACCCCTCGTCTGGGGTTTGGAGCTGTAGGCGAGCCCACCTTATGGCACTCTGCGGGGTTCTTTCTGGTTGGTTCATTCTGTCACGACCGGGCTCAGGCAGGTAACAGGACGCAGTAGCAGAGATGATAATAAACTAATAATTTATTGAAAAGACAAAAACTGAAAACTACACTCATGTGGAAAATAACCACGGCAAGTGGGCCACACAAAACATAACACTGAACTGAAAAACACACACTACGAATAGGTACAGGAAAAAGGCGAGGAACGGACTTACGTAGGGATATGGCACGCAACAGGATACACTGAACCAACAAACACAAGAGACACTGGGGAGCTTATATACAGAGGGATAACGAGGACTAAACGACAACAGGTGTGCAGGGCTGGAAAATGAGTGACAAAACTAACTACAGGAAACAACCACCAGAGGGAGACAGCATTTCCTCCATAAATGAACCAGCCTACTCCTGTGTGCCGAACCCTGCCTGTCCATAACCACGTTTATGGATGACCTCTTAAATTAACTATTATTGTTTGCTTACCTGGTCTCCGCCTTTGTGTCTGCAATTGGGTCCTTTTGCTCTGGTCATGATAATGAACCTCTTGATTTTTGCCCCAATATTTGAAACGGGTACTTCCAGGAATGTAAGTATTTATAATTAACTCACTCATATAAATAATTTATAAAAATAATATATAATTTGTAGAACTCATTTAAGGCAATTTTGTGTTCCATATGCATCCCTCATTGTTGGTTGTCAACAAAAGGACTTTTGTATGTGTCAACTAGTATTTGCTCAGGCATGCGGAAATGCTCTTCTCCTACAATCATGACCATACAATTTGTCCTGGTAGATACACTTTAACTTTACATTCTGTATATAGACTCTATTTTGTATTTTATATAGTTGTTATTGACATATAAAAGCTGCTCAACTGACCTTCTAAATTACTTCACCCTTTCAGAAAGGTGATGACAGAAACTTTTTGCTACTAAACTCTGAAGGAACGCACAGTTTTTTACGACCTAAGAAACAGAGATTTGTTGACAGATCTCACCTTAAACCCAGACAGATATGGGGTATTGCAAAACAATCTACGGTAGTAAATGGCAAAACCAATAAACCGCTGCATTGCCTTTACCGTGGTGGCTGTGGGCCAATTACACACTGCAACCACGCGATTGATTTCCATCTCAACCCCCTTAGTGGTAATGTGCACAGAAACATCTCTGCTCTGCCATAAAAGTAAGGTGCCAACAGTCGCTCCAGTACTTTGCGATCAAGGCAGACATGTTCGGCCAATGTGGTCGAATACACCAGGATGTCACCACCATGCGCTGGACTAGCATGTTCCTAAAGACATATACAAAGGACATGATCTTGTTTGATGTGTTTATGTTCTGTGTTTTGTCCTGTCCTGGGGTCCGTTCTCCGTACGTTGCTTAATGCATCCGAAATCAAATGAGACATCCAAGATGACAATGCTAATTCGGTTCTCCGAACACACCTTCTGTTTACGATGAGTATAGCTGGATCTAGTCACCTGAGATAAATGCGCTTCCACGCGTTTGATTAAAAGGCGACATGTATCGATAGTAGAAACCTTGATCAGCGACACTCCTATTGGCTACTCATCATGGCCAAAGATCACTCCCACTTTTCTCCACATCAGAACAAGAGATATTGATGGAAGGTTATGCAAAACTTGAATGTTTAATTAAAACGCAAGGGAACACCGCAAAGTCTGCACAAGCCAGGAGAGGGCTGGCAAAACGTAGCAGACAAATTAAATGGGTTAGTGGTCATCATGTTATGGTTCTATCAATTGTTACGGGATTGTATTTTAATAATGTCATAATTTAATTTAATATTTTCTTAAAGTTTCTCAACGATTTCTGCCCATGTTAATTCATACAAACTCCAACACACACACATATATTCGGGAATTACTCATGGACCGACTAGAACATGGGAACAAGTACAAGAACATTCTACTTGTGTTGTTCATGGTCACCTAAGTCTCTTTAAAAACACAGGAAAATGCATGTGTTTGTCTGTTCATAACAGCAATCAAGAATCAGAAATCAGAATCAGAAAAGTGACAATGGTAGGAATTTGCATAAAACATATGAATAGAACAATATAAATTATACTAAGGGGTTGAGGGGGTATATGGATAAGTAATATACAAAATGATATACCAAAATACAGATAAGTAAATGAATTTACCAAACTGTAAAGTTATTTGTTGCTGCATTAAATTAAGTACACCTATAATCCAGATGACTGGTACAGTAATTTCAACTGTTAAACATTAAGTATTGAGTAATGATAAATTGCTTTGACTTTTGAAAGTCAAAACTGTGTAGGAATGTATAAATATGACCACACTTTTCCCCACGTTTTCCGCATCTCCAATAGTGTAAAGGAACGAGCCACTCGCAAATAATATTATAATATGCAAACGGGTTGTGCCGTTATTAAAGCCTTGTGATGTATCGGTTTTCACGTGAGGAAATGACTTCCCACGTCACCTCCGCTTATAAAGCAGCCACCTAATCGTGTTTACATGAAATAAGCCTGCTCCGGAGCAGGTTCAAGCTTACCCACCCGTTGCTATGACTACAAGTACAGGATGAGCTTCGGAGAACCGAACTAACCCGGATTATGCCAAATCGACAACAGTCAAATCCGGCTAACTGAGTTAGCGACGTACGGAGAACGGACCCGTTATGGCTTTCACCCTGTTGCCATTGAAAATAAGAGTTGATTTAAAGATGATTAAATGACATAGAAAGTATATAAATGAGACAAGCGCATGGTTGGACATATAATAAAGCAAATACACAATTGCTTATAGACATACAATATTAATGTTATAAAATGTGTGAATAATACTGGAGATTCATGGAGTACATTTCTTGAGTCTCTTCTATTCCTATTACAATAATGTCAAAATAATGAATACGATCTTACATGAGCTGACTTGATTCCCCTATCAAGAAGAGATGAAGATAAATTAGCACATTAAGGCCCTTATGAGTCTCCTTGAAATAAGCCCTTCAGGATCTTCAAACTGGTATTATAAAACATGCAAAGAAGGAAATAACATTATGTGGAGAAACAGTCCTTTCAATTCCACAAAGTAAACAGAAACGTTCAATCATTTTGTAGAGAAAACAAATCTATTCTACTCATCAGAAAACAGAGAGCAGCACTATTTGGCTCAACACCTCCGTATGTGCAATCTCTGCTGAAAATTGGACTTTTAGAATATGCCTATGGAAGTAGTAAACCAGCAACAGTCTGTTAAATAGACAATGGAATGTATTCCAAATCTATCTTCAGTATCTTAAGTGTGTGTGTTTCCATGGACAACTTAGATGATAACATTTTGGGTACAATCAAGCTGCACAAATTTAAATTGCACTGTGTTTGTTTGGCCTGTGTGTCTTTTGTGTGTATGTTTTTGCAAGTCTCAGGTGTGGGTGTATGAGAGTAATCAGGCCTACATTCCCCTAGCTGACAGCTCTTTTATTCTGTCTGTCTGAAGTCTGGTGCGTTCCAGCCAGCCAATATATTTCCCATCTGAGCCACAGGGTCACTTTCACATACTAGTTTCAAACTGAGGATAACCTGTGAATCTCGTCTAGTAACTAACAATATACAGTATCTCACAAAAGTGAGTACACCCTTCACATTTTTATAAATATTTGATTATATCTTTTTATGTGACCACACTGAGGAAATGACACTTTGCTGCAATGTACATTTGCTGCCTCCTGAAAAATAACTAGACACAAAGCCATTGATGTCTGAATCGCTGGTATTAAAACTGAGTACATCCCTAAGTGAAAATGTCCAATATGGGCCCAATTAGCAATTTTCCCTCCCAGGTGTCATGTGACTAGTTAGTGTTACAAGGTTTCAGGTGTGAATGGTGAGCAGGTGTGTTACATTTGGTGTAATTGCTCTCATACTGGTCACTGGAAGTTCAACATGGCACCTCATGGCAAAGGACTCTCTGAGGATCTGAAAAAAATAAGTCTTGCTCTACATAAAGCCTGGGCTATAAGAAGATTGTCAAAACCCTGAAATTTGTTTTTTATTTTTTACCATCATGTTAGAATGGTGAAAGAAGAATGACACATTGACATAGGAGGCTGGGGACACTTCTAAATTGTTCCATTAGATAAAGTGAAAGTGTAGCTAAAGTTGTAGGCTGTTTGAATAAAGTAGGACACAGAAATTGTCTCCGAATCTATCCAAAAGTGGACACTTGGATAAATGATTATTTGTCAAGTATATAACCTGACCGACAACATTCAACAATTTTACAACAATTTTACAACATTCAACAATTTTACACATTCAACAATTTTACACATTCAACAATTTTACACATTCCAAACCCTTTCGTTCATGATTGATCACTAGCTTCCCATAAAAAGTACAAAACAATTGCAGATCCAAGGCTCCGCATTACACAGCTATATACAATAAACTAAGTCAGCAGCCAACATTGATCTAACATAAATATAAACACCACAAACAACACAATTTGAGTAATAAATATTTACACAGAACTGTTAATAGAACAATGTATGTGAGGTACCAATGTGACACATGGATGCCTCAGTGGAGAGTGTATGTGTGTTTCTGTATGAGCTAGTATGAACCAGACATGCATTTGTCAAAAACGTTGCACATCATATGAGAGCTACAAAGAAGAAATCTAGACACTTAGCTTTGTCAACTTCTACCACAGGCAGCTGGTGACATGACAATGGATGATGAGTGGGCAGAGATACTAGGAATAATACAGTACAGTGTTCACATTCACTCAGATCACTCCTCCAGTGGTCAAATTAATCTATCATCTATCGTTGTTATTTGTCATCTAAAAATTATATATTTATATCAATTGATATTATGTATCTATATCAATCACAAATTATCATGTTATCAATATGCCAACATTTTATCACCTGCATTTGCAATGCTGTTATCAACCTTAGCAAAGCCGGCATAATGACCTTTTCTGCTAAAATGCCAGTGAAAATTGTTGTGACTTACCGGAAGTCATGGACATCTTCAGAAAATATTTTCCAACTTTGTGTACTTGATTTCCGAAGTTGATTTTCAACTTCTAGTAGCAAGTTTTTGTAACATTTACGTATAAAAAGACATGCAAAACTAGGCGCATGGTGCACTATGCTACCCCAATACGCATTCTCTCAGAGGCAAATTCCCATTATGTAGAAACGCAAACACTACAGTTGTGCCCGCAACCTTAATGACGCTAAAGGCAGCAACAAGCCAGAACAGGTTAAATAGAAGTCATTACACACCATCATTTAATGTCATAATTTAACTCCTATTATTCACAAATAAAGGTCAGCTCTTCCAGTAAGATTTTCCTGACATTTTCTTAGTTGCAGAGAGCAAAAGCCATGGTCCGCAGAGAGCTTCCAAAGTGTCGGAGGGATCTCATTGTTTAAAGATATAAGTCAGGAGAAGGGTACAAACACATTTCCATTAGATATACCATGGAACACAGTAAAGACAGTCATCATCAAGTGGAGAAAATATGGCACTACTATGAAATTACCAATAACTGGAAGTCCCTCCAAAATGTATGAAAAGATGAAAAGAAAACTGCTCAGGGAGGCTTCCAAGAGGCCTACAGCAACATTAAAGGAGCTGCAGGAATTTCTGGCTCTGTGCTACTTGTGACGACAATCTCCCGTATTCTTCATATGTATGGAATATGGGGTAGGGCAAGACATTCTTTTTTTGCAAATAAAAACATCCAAAAACCTGGCTGAAGTTTACAAAAACAAACATCAAGTCTCCCAAAAGCATGTGAGAAAATGTGATATGGTCTGATGAAACCAAGGTTGAACTTTTTGGCCATAAACCCAAAAAGTATGTTTGTCGCAAAAAACAACACTGCACATCACCCAAAGAACATAATAGCCACATTGATTGTGGCAGCATCATGCTTTGGGGCTGTTTTTATTCAGCAGTAACTGGGGCCTGAGTCAGGGTGGAGGGAATTATGAACAGTACCAAATATCATTCGATTTTGTCACAAAACCTTCAGGCTTCCGTTAGAACCAGGAAGTTCACCTTTCAGTTTGACAGCAACTCAAAGCACACATCCAAATCCACTTCCTGGAAAACAGATTATCCTTTAGTAGGCAGAGGCTATGTTATGAATTATTTTGATCACTCAGTAAGTAATGGTTGGATAATGTTGGTGATAAGTTAGCTTTCAGGACTGAAGGAATAACTAATGTAGGGGTTTGTGTTTGGTTTTGGTGTTTGGTCTTATTTCGATATCCCAAAAGGTCATAGAGAAAGGAATGTGAGATGTAGGTGAAGAAAATAAACTGGACCAGAGGGTGTGACTGATTGTGAACCTGACCAACTGTCTTTCTGTTTAAACCTGTATAATATTGTTTGATCTGGTCAGAGGTTCATGCCTGGTCGAAGAGACTGGATGTGGATTTATCTGTCTCATAGGAGACGTAATGTTATTTCTATAATAAACATAATTGTGGAAAAGAATTGTTGTCTCTTGAATCCTAACTGTAAGAGTATAAAAGTGGTAATAGTTTCCAACACAGCTATCACTGTTTAATGTTGACGTTAATGCATCTCTGTCTATTTTAAATGAAATTATATTAAGAATCAAATGAACATGCAAACAATTGGAGTTCAATTCAGCTCCTCGCTTTTCCACCATGTGCATCAATATGAAGAGGAGACTGAAGTGGAGATTGGATGGACAATGGAATTAGTTAAAAATACATAAAGTCCATTCAGAAAGTGTTCAGACCCTTCCACTTTCTCCACATTTGGTTGTGCCATAGCTTATGTTTTCAATCAATCACAAAACCCTAAAAAAACAAAAATAAATAATTGTGTTGGAGATATTTTAGTTGTTCCTTTTAAAATGCATTGACACACAGGGAACCAGCTTATTAGGTATTTATTTCCCCCCCCTCAAAGATTTCAGTTTGCTTTCCAATTGAAATGGTCACATTATAAGTCAGATGAAATGTGGAAAAAGTTCTGACATTATTGACCTTTGTCAAAAATTTTCACAACACAAAAACCTGGCATTTTAACAGGGGTGTGAATACTTTTTATATCCACTCTATGTTTTGGTGACAGAAAATGGGGAGACTATGTGCAAAAAGTGCTGTCATTTCTAATCGGTTTGTCCAATATATATAAAATACCCTAAAATCAAAGCTGACAGTCTGCACTTCAGAGTGGCTCTTGTGTCTCTAGTTCAGAGTGGCTCTTGTCTCTCTAGTTCAGAGTGGCTCTTGTCTCTCTTGTACACACATGGCGTATTCCTAGAAGAATTTCCATCCATCATCCTCTTCTACTTTGACCGTGCTCATTGTCCTCCATGTCTCCTTTCCTCTAGTCAGTTACGCCCCATGGGAGATTCCACTTACTCTCTCCTACACTGCTTGCCTCTCTCCAGCCATCCCTCTTTCGTTGTCTATGTCTCTCACAGTTTTTTATGCATCATTATTCGTTCATCGCTTCTCTATTTGTCTCTTCTTTCCTATAATGTATCTGTCCTATTTTCTGGTTTTACATGTGTCCAATGTTCTTGTATTAAAACGGACTCGCTTAGCTCTTTCACTCCCCCTTCCCTGTTTTAACCTTTCTCTCTATCTCTTTTTTCTTGTTTCTCCTCCTTTCTCACTTGCTTTGGATGGAGATGGATCGGGTCTGCTGCGAGGTGGTTCTTTGTTTGGATATATCACCTTGCCTTCATGGGGCACCAACTCGAGAGCGGATGTACTCAACCTTCCTCATATCAAGTCACTCAAAATGAGTGACTCATAGCACACATGTAGAGAGCACAGATGTATTTGGGGATAGTAGTTACACTCATACATACACATACTTTTACATTTTCTATTGGCCATGGTATTTGTTGCCAGCCATAATAAAATCTGGAAGGGTACTTTGGATCAGTCTCTGTTCAATGTGTGATATATCAAGAAACTGATGGGGAATCTTGCATCAATAAGTCCTTGCGAAGCTGCTGGATACTATAAACGTACATTAAAATACCGGGATATCCTGCATTTAATGTACGCTCACACGATCATGTGGCTTTCCAGGCTAATAGAAATCCAGTCTTAAGAAATGTACACTGCAAGATGGCGGCGCTGTGTTGACCAAAGCATATGTTTTTTTTTCATTCATTTGCCAATCTAGCTAATAATCTTGTGTTTACATATTATTAAATAAATGATTTATTCAATATTTATTTATTACTGTTTGTCCGAGTCACGTGATGATGCCACTCCCAGTTTGTTATGGCTAATTCTTCATTTCCTCAAGAAGTAAGCAAGGCTCCAAATCTAAGCCATCCCTCAAGAAAGATCATAGAGGCAATGTTGTAAGTTCATGTTTCTATGAGAAGAAATGTTTCATACGATCTATCACGAACAATATTTCTAAATATAGGAAAGATGGATGTTTAATGGCGCTGCCACCCACTTTTCCGGGGCTGCAGCCACTAACACAGCCCCAGCTGTGCCACAACCCCTTCCTGCAACCAACATGAAGGACCCGGAGGCCCCCTGTGGGAATTAACGTGTGGAGGTGGGTGGGAGGTGGTGGAGAGCATGGCTGGAGCTGCCCGAACTGGGCCCCGCCAACGACGTGACATTGCAGGACTCCGCCGAGATTTCCTAGTCCACTGACCGAGCCAGAACCCGCCGCGTGACAGGGTCGGGCCCTTACCTCCTCCTCGAGTAGAGCCGCTGTCTGAGCCTCTCACCTTATCCCTACAGGAGAGGCCTGCCACCGTCCTGGTAAAACCAATTTTGGACGGTTGTTCATACAATCTTGTTCTTTCGGTCATCACCCAACCTTCATGACCATAAGTGAGGGTAGGAACAAGATTGACCTGTAGATCGTGAGCTTAGCCTTCTGACTCAGCTCTCTTATTGTCACCGCCGTGCATTAAAGCGAAGGCAACTACCCCCCACCGCTCCAATTCCCCGGCCAATCTTAGATCTTTAATATAAACAAGTTTGGTGATTTTTTCACTTTATTCTATTTTTGTCAATAACTTAGCAGATGTACCTCTGCTGCTAAGGATGTGCATGCTAATAAGGACAATTATTATTCCAACGACACAAAACAGTATTAGCTCATGCAAGATAGCTAGTAAACTCAGTTCACATTTAGTAACGATTGAAAGCTCAAATGTTCTGCACTGAAAATGAAAAATCTGGTTTTGGAAACAGCTTTTCACTCACGTCTAGCTTCCCCTTCGCATTCATCTCAGCTTGTCTCACTGTCATACCAGTGTCTGTCATACCAGTCCTATTATTTAAGGGTTTAAGGCAGACTAGATCCAAATCATTATTTCACCCTCCAATACTAGACACAGAAACTGTATTTTATGATACTTTGAAACCTAAATTGTACTGAAGCCTCTAACAAGATGATTTGCACATTAACCAATGACTCCCTATTTCAAAGCCACTTTCCTACACAGGGAAACGTCTGCAACTACACTTCCCTGAAACGTCTCTGCAGTTAATTTCTGGTTGTCCAACAATCTGGATGCTGTCTGGGCTATGATCTCCAACTTCTTCTATCCGATCAACAATGTCCTTTGGCTGCATTGATGTCTCCACTTGTCTTCCTTTTCAACAAAAAATCTTTTCCCTAAGTGACCGGCAGTGATTCTCACCGGATATCTTACATACCTACAATCAAAAAAGTGTTCAGCTTTTCCTTGAACTAAAGCTCCATGTTGCTTTCTACATTATCACTAGCATTATTGCTTTCCAACGCCATCCTTCCAGCTGCTCTCTCATCAAAACAAACATCAATGTAAGCCTCCTCTGTTCTTGGAATTCAGCAAGGTAAAAAACAGACGAGATCAGACAAAACCATCCTTCTCCTGGTTCAATATCTCCCAGCATCCTCTGTCACTTCCACTCCTGCCTCTTCTGCATTTTCATTGGACGCCTGACTGAAACAATCATAGTTGTCACAGTAATTTCTGCCAATTTTGCAGGCATGTCCTTTATAACAACAATGTCAATCTTAATTTAAGTCACTCATTGCGCAATTGAACACAGAATAATTGTGATGTCAGGAATTAAGAACTTGATTACCACTGGGCAGTGAATACTAACTGGGATTGAAACTTTTTGGTTTTTGTTCGCACATTCATTCCCCTTTCATCATTTTGTTCAGTTTAGATTCTCTTTACTTTATTCCAGGACGAATGAACAGATTTAGGTAAACGCTAAATATCCAGCCCTCAGGGATGACCCTGTGGGGATTGCTGTCAATCAAACTTCTCCCAGCCGCGTAGACTGATTTATTTTCCCAAAACGGAGCGCAGACAACAACATACGAGAAAAAGATTGCCCATTTATTCCCAAACTGCATCGTAAATTAGCCATAAGTCATTTATCATTGTATCTTTGTAGATAGTTACAGTATTTATTGATCTTTGTTGAGGTGAAATAAAAGAAACTTGAGCTCAGAAAGGAAAAAAAGGAAAGAAAAATAGAATTATTATATTCGGTGATTTGATTTCGAACAAGCTTCTCTGTGAAAGCTTTGTTCATTTCAGCTATGGCTGTCCTGGTTGATGCCCTGGAGGAATTCTTAGTAGGAGTGCTGAGTGAAAATAAATCCCTTGAAACCACTTCAATCATTAGTGTGATGACTATTATAGTTGTCTGTTTTCAGAAAGAACTGTATGAACTCTTAGGCACTTTTCAGTATTTTAACTTCAGTATAGTGTTATGCTTTTTGCTATGTTGATTTTTTTGTCTACATAAAATATGTATGTTTCTTTGTTGGCCAAAGCTGATATGCATTTCTGTTTGAGTGCTTTGGTTTATTACAAAACAAATGCAATGTATAAAACAATGCCACATCTTACAACAGCCAACTTTTTAGGCAAGTTTTAGTCAACAAAGAATCATAAAATGTACTATATTTTTTCTCAACAGAATCATGAACCTGTCTGATATTAGTCACTTGAGTTCATGTGTTTTATTCCTATGTTCCATCCTACAGCACAACTCCTTCTCATCCTCTCAGGACCACATTTTCTCTCCTCTAACAATATCTAATTCAATAGGCTACTACAAGTATTGGAAACTAGAGCAAGCAAAAAGGTTATGAAGTTTTGTCTTTAGAAGGTCGATGTTTAAACGGTCAATTAATGTGTTGCATCTATAAAATAATAGATGCTGTACAATATATTAGGCACAACATGCATTCACTGCCTTTTGAGCTAAATCAAACCCAACATTAAGTATCTCATGGGAATTGCTGTGTAGCCATTGTAACCAATTTATAAAACTGTGTCTGACTAGCTACAGTTTATGGGAATTTAAGTTGTGCCAAATACACCTAGCCACAATGCTCTGACAGCCATGCCCGCTGTCTAGGAGAACAAGCTAACCTGGGAAGATTAGCACCTGTACCATTTCCAATGCATAAATTTAACACCACATAAATAGGCTTCTGGCTAGACAGCTAATTTGCTCACTATAAAAGGTTCCCATTGACTAGTCTAAGGACAACCACAAGTCACACTAGAAGAGAAAATGATCATTCATGCACACAATTTTATACAGGAAAGACATTAATGACCATACTAATGTCCTTGTTACATTTCTGAAAACTGATTTATTATATTATGTTTATTATGTTAAATTGTTATGAATTGTTACCATTTTCATCAGCAAAATCAATTCTGCTGGACTCTCTGGTTAGTAGATACCTCAAATAGTACAGATAGATTTCTGGGACTTGCCTCGTACTATTTTTAGTTAGCTTTGCATTTTATTCAGTGACTGATGGTTGTCGCTGAATATGAGTATTTGAATGTAGTCATGTTGGAGTGAGAGCAGTTAACCAGACAACTGGCAGGTGTAACACTATAGCTGGCACTTCCAAAGTTTAAGTTAAAAACGTACATATGTGTATGAGTGTGAGAGTGGAAGACTAAATTTGACCCTCTCCCGTTTCCTCTGCTGGTTGACTGTAGAAAACAGTGGAATGATAATTAAATAACAGACACCCAGCGGTGCTGCTGGAGTGTGTAACAGTTTAGTTCTATTTAAAGCAGGAAGACCGGCAGTGACGAGAAATAGTTCAGTCTGCTAAAATGCAGAACACAAGGAATATTATTAAACCTGTATTGAATAAAATAGAACAAAAAAATATGAATGGTTACCTGTCACAGGTGTGCCTCTTTGGGCTACAGTTTCTAGTTCAAGCAGCTAGATGTTGCATTCTGCATGATTCCGTAATATTAAATAAACCATGCTTAAGACGTATCGTTAGCTTGATCAACTCAAGACACAGAATCAGCCATGAATGTGGTACTATTGTGGACTTTAGCATCAGCACACAACATTGTTGAGTGTAACATGTTTCTTCTTCTTTCATTTTATGGATTTTAGTCTTGTTCTAATTATTTGATTTTGGGAAAATGATCACTCCCCTATTTTACAGTTGGTAGAATCCATAATAAGACAGATCCAAATATTAGGTTTAGAGAAAGTATTTAGGTAAAAAATAATTTGTAATTATACAAATTGTGTTGAATAAATGTGTTACCTATATCACCCCACATGTATTATATTTTATATGTCTGTTATTATCTTATCAGAATATCATATGAGCTATAAAACTGATCACATTTGTTTTGCAATTTTTAAAAGATGAGCTAGTTAGCCAGTTCCTTAGAATGTAATACTAGCATTGACACATTTTGAAAAGCTTATGTTGTAGTGTATGAACAGGTCTAGAACACCTCCAAATATTTAGAGATTTAGAGATTCAAAAAAAGTATTGACAGCGCATTACTATTTCTACATTTTGTTATTCCAAAATGAATTGTTTTCCTCAGAATTCTACACACCAAAGCCCATAATAAAAAAGTGAAAAAAGTTTTCTTAACATTTTAAATAGATTTGTGAACGAAAATATAACATGTACATAATATTCAATACAACCTTTGCTCAATACTTTGTTGAAGCACCTTTGGCAGCAGTTACAGCCTCAAGAATTTTTGAGTATGATGCTAAAAGCTTGGCACACCTATTCTAGTCTCTCAATTCCCTACAGCCTGATGCTGCCACCACGATGCTTCTCCAGACATGATGCTTGGAATTCAGGCCAAAGAGTTCAATCTTTGTTTCATCAGACCAGAGAAACTTGGTCTGAGAGTCCTTCAGGTGCCCCTTTGGCAAACGGACTGTCATCTGCCTTACTGAGAAATGGCTTCCGGCAGGCCACTCTACCATACAGGCCTGATTAGTGTAGTACTGCAAAGATGGTTATCTTCTCTTCACAGAGCAACACTGGAGCTCTGTCTTAATGACCATCTGGTTTTTGGGCACCTCCCTGACTAAGGCCCTTCTCCCCTGATCGCTCTTTTACGGATGATGAAGGCCACTGTGCTCATTGGGACCTTCAATGCTGCAGACATTTTTCTGTAGCCTTTCCCAGATCTATGCCTTGATACAATCTTGGCTTGGAGGTCTACAGAAAATTCCTTGGATTTCATTGCTTGGTTTGCGCTCTAACATGCACTGACAACATTTGCAAGACTAAGGAAATGATCATGGACTTTAAGAAACGGCAGAGGGTGGGTCATGCCCCCATACACATTAATGGAGCTAAAGAGGATTGAGTCTTTTACTTTAAATTTCACGGTCATCAAAAAGGCAAGCAGACTTGGTAGTAAAAGCTTCCCAATAGGGCTTGCACTTCCTAAAGAGATTCAAGAGGTTTGGCGTGTCTGCAAAAATTCTCACCAACTTTTACAGGTAGCATCCTCTTAAGCTGCATAACTGCAAGGCCCTCCAGCAGAGCGTTGTTTAGTCAGCGGAACTAATCATCAACTGCCATCTCCCTTCCAAGCAAGGCATTTACGAAATACAATGCCTTAAGAAAGCATGGGGCAAGACACTCACACGTTTAGCATTCCCATTGTAATATGTACCATTTATATGCACTAGAAAACATGTATTTATAGAATTGTTATACAAATTATCCATATTCCCCAGTTATACACTTGCTACAATTGATACCTTAAGTTTAAAAGTTAATAAAGTTTGTGTCTTTAGGAATAATAGTTGCTTTATATCTTATAAGATGATAACTTCGTAGATGTCGAGTGTCAAGTCAGATGAATTTTATTTTTACAGAATGACGCAATGTTATTATCAATCAATCAATCAATCAATCAGTTAAATGTATTTTATAAAGCCATTTTTACAACAAAGATGTCACAAAGTGCTTTTGCAAACCCCCAGCCTGAACCTGACAGGGCACACCTCAAAAAGTTGATACAAGTTGATACATGCGGCTAGGAAAAACTCCCTGTATCGTCGAATTAAGGAAGAAACCTAGAGAGGAACCAAGCTTTAATAAATATTAAATGCAATATTAGCGGATACAAGGCTTAGACAGAAAAGTTAGACACCCTGGACAGGGTCCAACAAGCTGGAAAGTATCCACCCACTTATCCAAGCATCAATTAAGGGAAACCGGTCAACCGCAACTACTCTATGAAGGTTCTGTTTTTGTCACGTCCCAATAGGAGCGCTAATTATCAGTCCCTTTATGGGAATACTGATATAGAGAATAACCAATCGAGTAAATACAATACAAGGGACACGTAATATGCAACAACACCTCACAAAGACCGGCCAAACACAAAGGACTTATATACGAGACTAACAAAGGATAATGGGCACCAGGTGTGTGATAATGACAAGACAGACAATGTGATGAGAAAAGGGGCGGTGGCACTAGTAAGCCGGTGACGGCCCGTTGATGACTGTAGACTGGCTTCGGGAGGAGCTGTCACCGGATTTGCGACAGTTTTACTCACAGAGTTACTTAAATTGAGGGAACAAAAGAGAACAATAGCAGCAGCCAATGTAAATTGGTTATTTTTTTCTAGTTAAGATTCTAGCAGCCGTATTAGTACACTTTTTTGTTTTAGTTTGTTTATTGATTTATCAGGATAAAAAAAGAACATTGCAGTAATCTAATTTTGAGGTAACAAAAGCATGTATAATTTTTTATAATTATTTGATAAATGGTTTGGGATTCTTGCAATACTCCGAAGATGGAAACATGCTGTCCTTGAAATCTATTTGATATGTTTGTCAAATGAGAGATCTTGGTTGAGGGTCAACAAGTCTCTTTGTTTCTTAGGTCCTAAAATAGATAGAATTTCAGTTTCATCTGAATTTAAAAGAATAAGGTTTTCTGTCATCCACTTTCGTATGACTATGTTCCATAGTAGCTAACCTAGGTGCTTCTCCATTTTTAATCCAATTATACAGCTGCGTGTCATCAGAGGATAGGCCATCCACAAAAACTAACTGAAGTTTATCTGATAAAATTAGATCTAAACCAGTCGAGAACATGTCCTCTTAGCCCAACATGGTTCTCCAATCTTTCCAAGAGAAGGGAGTGATCAATAGTGTCAAAGGCAGCACTAAGATCAAAAAGCAATAGGAGAGATGCAGAACCTTTATCAGAAGCCAATAAAAGTGCATTTGACAATCAAAAGACTTTGACCAAATCTCCAACCGATTATTCTAAGCTTATGCATCACATTTGATTCTAAAATGTTTTGGAACACAGCCATCTGCCCCCAACCTTCTGAGCTCACCTGGAGAAGTGTGGAGCTGAGTAAAATGTCCAGTTTACTTAACAAAATGTCTGATATTGTGTACATTTATACATATTTCTTTTACAATACGTGTTTTATTGTACTGCACGGTTTATAGACTAAACTTTATGACCAAAATAGAATGTTTGTCTGTTTTGCAAGACTGACGACAACAGACATCTAATCCATTTGGCAATTTTGCATTGGTTAAGTAATGCCAATGTTTGTTTGGGGGTGTATTTTAGATATATCTGCTGTTAGTGTCACGAGTGGTGAGTTAGGGTACTGCACTTTTGGGTTTCGGTGGCACCACTTCCTGGTTTCTGTTGGGTAGTTACAGCTGGGCTTGATCAGCTCATTAGTGGGGCTATAAATGGTGGTCAATAACATTTCAATGGTGCTTAGCATTGTTTGATGTCACAGGTTAAATAGAGGTGAGTGTTAGATGCATAGAGAATAACTTGTTCGTATGTATTATAAGTTGCTTGGTATTCGCACTATTATTTCAACCAGTTAGTCCTTTTTCGCCGTACTCGGTTTGTTTTGTGTTGTTTATCTTTAACAAACCTTGTTAAAACAGCTACCTGGCTCTGCACATGGCTGTAACCGCACTACGCCGGTCAATCCTTGACAGTTAGGATAAATAGTAATATCTCAAACAGTAATTGGAGTTTGTTCTCTGTAAAGGGACCTCCTGACATATTGTGTTGTTATAAGTTAGGTGTCTATCGTCCTAGCACACATTCAAGCTTTAGTGGTTTAGATACTTATGGTATGCTTAGAAGACTTTTATACGATTTAATTGGAACATAAATATTGCTATGTTTTTGTATTGTAACTTTATTACTTAAAGAGAATTTATTATATTACTTGGACATATAGAATACGACAGCATTCCTTGTTAATCTTGAATGACTTCAGTGGAGCCATTTAAACCATATTTCATTCTTGTGTTTGAAGCGCTCCTGATAATTAATCAAACACAAGTGAGTATAAGCAACCTTGTCATTTATTAGTCCTTTGCTTCTACACAGAAACAAAAGGCATTATGATGCATGATTTGTGTTAATCAAATGCTTGTTATGGTCGCTTTTGATAACTTGTAAATGTAAACACAGACAAAAAAACTGAAGTGACCAGACTGGTCATCTAAGTTCCCAATTGCTAATAACAATAAGGGATCAGACTAGAGAAGTTCAATTATGAGTAAGATAATATTGTCTTGCACAAATTGTCCTACCTGTCCCTCAGAAAAGTGGGACATTTTTACCACCTTACTACAATACCATTCATATACAATTAATTAGGATGGTATAAAAGCTTTAAATATTAATGCACTGATCTTCTCAAAAGCCCCTGTTATATCAAAGTTATATTAAATATGTAACAATAACTAATTCCCAGCATGCTAATTAGGAGAATATGTTTTCAATTAAATACATTTTAAAGTCAAGTATTTATGGTGCACTGACAACATCTTATTTCCACACCGAACAGACACAGAAATAAGATGTTTTCAGTCATTGAACACTGGAAATTATTCTCTCAGTAGCCTGCTGGGAATTATTTATTGTTACAAACACAGAGTTGGAAGTTACATACATTTAGGTTAAACACATTTTTCAACTGATCACTGATGTCATGTTAACAAACTATTGTTTGGGCGAACCGGTTAGGACATCTACTACATGATAAAAGTCAATTGTTTACAGTATATTTTACTTCTAATTCAAGTCATACACTAAGTTGTCTATGTTGTTAAACAGCTTGGAAAAGCTGTCAAACTTAAATGTAATTACAACATGTGATGTATTGGATTTGCATTTTATAAAATAAAACAATCCTAATAGTTTGTTCAAAAATGGAATTTCATCCATCTTTTCTCTGTAGAGATTATCCATCAAGTCATAGCTATATCATATCAAGAAGGAGCATGCATTTGGCATGGTGACCCCTGAAAAGTTTGTCAAGAGCTATTGCCTGAGAATTTAATTAATTTCTGTGCCAAATGCTACATGCATGTGCTATTAGAGAATGATGTATGCCTATTAACTATTAACAGCCTATTAACTAGATGTGGATCCTCCCCAGAACATCAACTTAAAAAACAACAATGTAAACCTTATTTCACCCAAATATGAATATATGCCCAACATGCCCTTCACGTTTTGACATTGAAGGTAGTGTTGTTTACTTGTATTACGTTGCAGATAGTTGCACAACATCCTGTTGAAATGAAATTATCTATATTTAGGACACCAGATGTATGACTTTTACAATGTTACTTAGCATAAATACAACCAAAATGAACATCTTTAACTTCAGGTTAGTACGTTTTAAATATTATGTTTCTATGAAGTTAGACTTTCTTTCTGGTCTGTCTATCAGTTTGAAATTACTTTTCTTTGTCAATTTTTTTCACCGTGCACAGCTCATTGGGAACCTGTTTTTACCACACTTTACAATGCTGTGGTGGGAGGCAGCACCTGTGCAGGGGTGTGGTTGGGCTCGCTGGCTGCTACCGGAAGGTGTTTGAAGTCATTGCTGCTCTACATCCATAGAAAACCTAATTAATCAAAAAAGAAAGGAATAAATTAGTATGTTTGCCACCATTAGAAAAACCAGCCGAGAAATGAAATGCCTTACATCAATTATAAATTGTATGATTATAATTGAGGTCAAAGCAGTATAACATTCTGGGCATTTAGGGACACGTCATTTGTGTAGAAATACCATTGGGTAAATTGTACTGCCCCATTTGGTACATTTGAGATTCAAGGACATTGTTCAAAATCACAAGAAGCTGTTTTCTAGCTCACAAACAACTAATTTAGAAACTAAATTGGCCGAAACATGCTGGTAGTATGAAGGACAGTGCGTGCCATAATATGAAATAAATATATAAATATATACAAAAATGATGACATTTTTAAATAAATATAGAAATATATATTATGAAATACTTTGTTGACACTTTATGCATCTTCCAAATGCAATAGTTATTTCATTTTAATGGTGTAAAGATGTTTATCATACAAATACAATGGGGCGGGACTTAACCTATTTTATAGAGCTATCTCATTGGACTGTGTTGTAAGCTTGAAACACTGTGATTGGACACTTGAATGCAAACTATCAGATGAGTGTTGTCAATTAAATAGCACACAAACGGATAACTTGTCGGCTATGGATCCAAACTTGGGAGACTTCGAGAACAAGGAGGAAAATAATTGGCAGGTCTTATCTGATTTGAATGCCGAACAACGTCACACCATCCAAATACAATGTCTATTGCATTTGAACGACGTACAACTTCACACCATCCAAATACAATGTCTATTGCATTTGAACGACGTACAACTTCACACCATCCAAAAGGAGCCCAGGAGTAGGTGTGGCCATGCGTGGCTACGTCACAGTTACATTGAAAGAAAACCAAACAATGCCCAACAAGAACTAGGAACACAGGTTAGGCAATGAACCTATACACATTTATTTGGCTTTGCCTTATAATTAGGAAGTATTCATTAGGAGTAGGCAAGTCTACCACAATGAGTAAGGGTGAGCAACAACACAGAGCAACAACAAAGTGCATTACCGGTGTAATAAACCCACCCATTTGATTGGACATTTATATTAATTGTCCCTGTAGTTCACCATGTCTCTTGCTGGTACAGTAGATCGGAATCACATGAGTAACCCATTAGTTGTTTATGATTACATTATTAATGGAATGAACAAATAAAATCATTTTTTCATCTTTAACATGTATCAGAGTTTCCCCACAGTAGTAAGTCTGAGGAATATGCCTCTAGCACTAGACTGCCTTTAGCCACAACCAAAGCCTGGACATTATCAGCCCTGATACAATAGAAAACTAGACTAACTGTATTTAAACAACTAGATATTGCTTCTTTGCACTATTCAGAGACATTTCACATTCTATACTGTATATACCCATTACACATGCCAACTAGGCAGGGTCTCATGTCGGACTGTTTGTGTTTTGCTCTGTTTAAACTGTTTGCGTACTTTTTTGAACTTGTGTTATAAATGCTGCAGCTAGGGGTCAGAACACATACCGTGTGTAAACGGACTTGGAGAATGATTCTGATCACTCTTTCTTTCCAATGAATCCCACATTGAAGCTATGATACACCACCTTATTGGTCAGCTGCTGACGCTTACGAATCAAGTTGGTATTGAAATCAAACTGTGATTATTTTCATGTAAACAACCCATTGCTTAAAAAGAACTGTGTATTGCAAGGTATACTAAAATGGGATGCCCGTGGCCTAATAATATGCACAGGAAACGGAGTAGACGATTGCATTCTGCATTCTTTTATTTAGGCTTCTATGCAAATAATGTAATTGAATATGACTTTTAGCCTGAGGCTAGTTACTTAAAATATTAATTTAAAATGGTATTCACTGACAGAGAGATTGCTAATAAAATACTACTGCCTTGGGCCTCACATCACCAGGGGCCCTATGAACTTGGCATACTTAATAATAATCATATTACATTACAAGGGTGGTCTACCGATTCCTTTGGTTTTGATTTTTGGTTATATTAGGTTATTCTGACCTAAGCAGGACTGTCTTGGTCTTGAGTACTTTGGTCAGTACTCACTTTTCCATTTCCCTTTTGTCAATGAAGATTGCAGAAATCTTTACATAATCAACAAGGATTGTACAGTGCCTATAGAAAATCATCACACCCTGCACCGGGCATAGGTTTGTTTGGTTAGGTTCACGGGTGCTTGATATTGATTTTGATTATGTGTCATTGGAGGTGAATTTTGAATTATTTGTCTTTGTTTAAAGATGGTTCTGATGTTCTTTACGTCACCGTCTATGCGCAGTTTAAGTTTGTTGTTACGTGCTCGTTTATGTAAATAAGTTCCACAAACGTGATTTCTCTCCCTCTGCATCTCACTCCCTCCACACTACAACCTAAGGATCATTGACAGACAAGAACAAAGCCTCGTCTCAGTTTCACATTGTAAAAAGCACATCTGACCATAAACCTTGCAAAAACGTTTATGGTCAGATGAGACCGCAATTATTGAGGAAAGCCCTGTGGCCCTTTGCAGACATCTGAAGATGTCGATTTACCTTCCAGCTTGACAATGTCCCTAAACACACCACAAAAATGTAACTATTTGAAAGGGGTTTGATGATTTTTTTTATCGATAGACACGGTTTATTAAAAACGTTCTCCAAATATACTGTTATTCCAAAGTACTATTTACTTTAACTTACTCCTGATTTTCTGTTATATTTTGATGGAAACAGTTAAGTGCATATTTTTAAAGGCTGGCACCACTACTTCATAACGCTCCAAATCCGTATCCAAAATTTTGCCTGAACACCAGTGAGTTTTTCTGCTTTTCCATAGCCAAGAGGGCAGACATGATGAAGAACTATTGATTTCTACTGATCTCAACACAACCTGTTCCACAAGTTGGGAATGATTATATTATATTTTGCATGAGAGACAATGAAAATGGATCTACTTGTCTCTACTCATCCATAGAGAATAGGTCTAACCAGAGACTTAAAAAATATAGCTTTTGGACCCCTTTTTCATTGGGACACATCTACCAATGTAGGCAATTTGTGGTACACAGTGTAAAAATGTAATAGTGGATAGTTTTGTGAATGACTGGAAATGTGTAATGACATTTGCAAGCTACACTATAAATTCTAACAGCATTGTGCTGTTTTTCAAGATTACCGAGGAGGCATTGTGTATTGAAGATAACTCTGGAAAAGATCTAGGCAGTAACACTCTGGAAGCTATTGGGGTTGTTCATAAATTAGCTGCTATCTCCATTGAAACAAACCGGTTTGCATGATTAATTAATTATACTATACAAGTGGCTGTATTCCTAGAAAAAGTTACATTTAACAACTGTAATGTCTGGTGTGGCTAAAGGTCAGTGGTTACACTGTGATGTACGGCCACTGGAATATATATTCCTATGATGGGATTCCAAACTAACCAAAATATGAAAATTGTAAGATCTTGTCAGCCACCTGAATTGCCTGTCTGCATGTTTTCAAACACCTGTTACCAATTACCAGTCATAATTAATTGCCACTTGTGCCATTACAGAAGTATTGTTCCTTTATGACTTGCTGAGATTATTCTGAGCCTGTTTAACGTGTACCGTTTGTTTCTGCCTGTTGTTTCTTCTATGCCTGATCCATGTCTGTGCTGCTGTTAGTGATCTCCGGTTGTGACTACCTACCTGCACCTTATCACCAATGTACCTTCACTAACGTACCTTCACCAAGTACCTGATCACCAATTGCCGACCTGTGCCGGTTAGGCCATAGTTTTCATCATGCTGTATATAATAAATCTACGTTGGGCTAAGGTCTACTTGTTAAAACAATAAAACGGTAAACCTCATAATCTTCAACACACTGTAATATCTTTTCAAGTAATTCGTTTTTAAAATAAATTACGACACTAATGCTAACTCCCACAGCTGCCAGTACTCTACAGTCACTTTACAGGTTTGTTTTCAGTGTCTGTCTGAAATGAGTACATGTACGACAAAATGTTTAACATAGATAATAACATATAACAAATAACAATAACAAATTATTTTCATAGAAATCTAGGGAAAGCATTTGTCTCAATTATAAAGTTATGGATCTCAAGTTTCATATTTTTCTTCAAAGACAGATTAATTGATCATTATTATCATCATTAGGAAACATTGTGAACATCCAGCAAATTCAGTGAGTCTATCACCACTCTCAAGGATAGGGACTAACCTTATCACCACTCTCAAGGATAGGGACTAACCTTATCACCACTCTCAAGGATAGGGACTAACCTTATCACCACTCTCAAGGATAGGGACTAACCTTATCACCACTCTCAAGGATAGGGACTAACCTTATCACCACTCTCAAGGATAGGGACTAACCTTATCACCACTCTCAAGGATAGGGACTAACCTTATCACCACTCTCAAGGATAGGGACTAACCTTATCACCACTCTCAAGGATAGGGACTAACCTTATCACCACTCTCAAGGATAGGGACTAACCTTTATGTTTATGGTATCATACAACATGGATGAAGTCATACAGCATAGAAAATGATCACACCCATGGAAAGACAGGAATAAGTAATCCAAATATATGTTGCTTACATTATACGTCATTCCTTAATTTCTTTTAGTGGGTAATTGGTCAACCTAGGTTAGCAAATTAACTTTCCAAGAAGTTCAGTGATTTTCAAGTGTGAGTTTGATGTGGGATTAGAAAATATGTGTACTAATGTCCAGTATTAGCTGTAAATAGCAATTGTTGAACATACACATCAGAAAGCAAATGTTCACTATAATTTTGTTTTTCTAAAAAATGTCCACTGATCCTTGATAATTCCGTTAATGGGTTGTTTTTCAGTTCTCATGTTTTTTCGGACAGGGAAAATATATGCAGTGGTTATTGTGGTGCGTTTGCCAAGTATCAGTTCCAAAATGTTGAATTAAGAGATAATTAAGAGATGTTAGATATTGGCACAATGCATTTGTGTCGTTCTTCTGATTTCCCGTATACGGGGATTATCTGATGCTTCCAGGGCAGATAAATGTCAATGACACCTTAAAATTTCAAAGCAGATAAGGCAACAACGTGTAGACATGGAGTCCTTTTATGTTGATAAAGGAATGACTGGTGGGTCAGAAGGTCATATGAACCCTGGCAGAAGAGGTGTTGTACAGGGTGATTTGTTTACTTGCCTGACAGGCAGCTATTGGACGCAGAGTCAGCCAACTGCCAGGAATATCAGATTGGCCTGGCATGTGCAATGTGGTCCCCACAGATGTTTTAGACAAAAGCAGCTGGAGAAATGTAACCTTAATAAACAATCAAAACAATAGAAGCCAAAAGGCAAGGTCTACTGAAAAAAGGAACTAGGCCGACTCAGTCGTCACTGACATTGTAGTAACTTGTGCCGGGGGGAAAAACAGGCTAAGTGAGCAACGTTTGCATTGAGTAGTCGCCCCTCTCTAGTCTGCACGTTGCACAGCCACCTAAGGCCGTGTATGTTGAAAAGCGGAGGCATTGACTGGTACATTAGGCACAGGGGGCCTGGGGAGTTGGTGTGTTTGTGTGACTGACTGTGTGTGTGCTTGAGTGTATGTAGCAGCGGATTTAAATAGCTGCTGGAGTTTGTGGGACAGGGACACTGGGGGGTAAATGATGTGTTTGGGAAATACCTAATGTAAGGATTGTGGTAATGACAGAGAGACGAATATCAGTTTTGGCACAGCACGTTGTAGACATTCCAGCGAAATGCAGACACATATTCACACAGCTGGGCAGAACATGATCAGACTTAAGTTGGCAGTTGTTTACAACACATGGAGGCAGCAAGGTTTATCCACCCATACTGTGGACTTTTTGAACCTCAAATGCAAACCCAAATCTCACTGTTCATTGGTGCACTCAAAGTACAGTATTTCCATTTGAAAATAAAGGCTTCAGCCAGACAATGGTAAAGGAACAGTAATAGGAAACTAGATGCAATTGTAGTAGTTAGTCTAGGTTTTATAGATGCCGTACAGATGGTTAAGTCAAAATATTGTTTGAAATAATGTACAAGAATGGTATTATTTATTTCCCATACAGCCAGGTGAATTCAGAGTGATGGATTGTAATGGTATTTCACTGAAAGCACCTACAGAGATTTCAAACACAGCCACCTAAATTCTAATAAGACTCTTCTAATTTCACTGCACAAGAGTGCAGAACTTGCACATGCATGTAGTACTTATTGACTCTTTAAGTGAATCGCTGGATGCCCATTACGTATGCCCGTATACGTATTTTCTCATAGCCTGGAACATTTCAGGTGCAGTAAAACAGCAGGGTTCACCGGCACTAACTACAGTTCTGTCAAAGCTTTGCAGGGTTAAATGGATAACAGTACTGAACACCAAATGTGCACATGCGCAGCCACTATATTGTTTCCAGTGCTTTCCATTTGAGCAACTTAATGGCTTTGTAGGTAAATTGAATAGTCACCGAAGAGGGCAATGAGATGTAGCATACATGTAGCTGATGGCAACCAAGTACTTAGTGCCATTAATCAAAATGATCATTTGACTATGAACCATGTTTAATTCGCAGTGAGCTCGGAAATTTGGCGAGACCGAGGGTGGTTGTCACACTGCCTGTTTGACAGAGAGCTCATTACATTCAAACAAGGGAGGCCCTGTGTAAAATCCTTCTCATCAAATGTGTATCGTCTCTGTGTAAGGTCATTCATATGGTCAGTTTGAAAAACTGAAGAAGAGATTTATTTTTATTTAGGTAGTTACTGTTGCATTGGTTGTTGCATTACGGTTATTATTTCAAGGTGATGCATTTGGAGAATGGCTAATATCCAAAATACATGAACCTAGCTAGTTTAACATAAATGAATATTTAAAATCAATTCATAAAATCATGGCATATCTGTGTACCAGTGGATATTCAAGGTGGAAGGATACACTCTGTGAAATACTTTTTTGTATCAGTTCAATGATTGACCCTGAGTCTCCTTTCTTGACTGACACAGAGGAAAATGAGAAGATACAGGCAAACAAAGCTACACTTTAAAAAGAAACAGAGACAAGAGGCGAGAAATAGAGAGGCTAAGTGATGGAGGAGACTGTGGAAGAGCAGATATTGCTAAGGAAAAAAGATTATCAGAAATGTAGTCTAGAGATTTTAATCGTGCTCAAACTTTCCTAGCTCTGCAGAAAGTGAAGCAACGATCCAAATAGTTTATTTAGTAGTGACGTTCACTAGTGCAAAATGTCTTTAAGTAATATTATGGTGTTTATAATTTAAATTAATTTTGACCCCTTAACCTACTGGTTTTGCCAGGTTTTACTTGGTTTTCTTCGATCTTGATCTTATTTTGAACTTGATTTGTCCAGTTTTGGTCTTGACCTGGTCTTGATTTAGGTGGTTTCAAACACAGCATGTGCCCCTGCAGCTGCCTGAGCTGGGTTCCGTTACACAACCAGATTTAACACTGATTGGTGTTTTTTTAGGTGTACCATTTAACAGTTTTAAGCAACAACAAATTACTATTGCCCAATGAATACCAGCAGATTTTATTTTTTGGCCAATTGGGCAGAAATTAGTATAGGAAATAAATTGTGAGAGCAGTCGACACAAACTCTGGCAGTGAGAACTAGAATGGCAGGTAGAGCCACCAAGGCCAGAGTTCTTGCCAAGGAACCACAACTGAGCCCCCCAGTCTCGCTCAGCCTGCTTAACGATGATAGGCTGTAAATAATCTAATAGAGGATTTAAATGTAACAATGTGTAAGACTTTAAATACTGTGGACCCGCTGAAAACAAAAGCAATAATCAACTAGAAACTTGCTCCCTGGTACACAGACATTGCTAGAGCCTCCAGAAAATTGGCGTGAAAGTGGCACTCCAGCAACTTGGATGTATTTAGACTAGCCTCAATAGAGAGTACTGTGGAAGCCCGAAAAGCACTAGAAATTCCAACAAAATTACTTAGAGTTACTTCCTGTGCTTGGTCCACCAATGTTGTGTCACGTTCTCTTTGGGTGTAGTGCAGATAAAAGCCACTTGTGGTCTTTATTATAAATAAAACAAACACGAACAATGACTGGAACAAAACATACACTGGCTTATCAAAGCGCCAAACCCAATTCATCAAAAAAGCACAGCGATATATAAACCTAACACAGATCTCTGAGGACATGAAACAATGCTAAGCACCGTGTACTAAACCCCAGAGAACTAAATAGCAAGCTAATCACCGAAAATGACACCAGCTGTGCACAATAAAAACAAAACCACTGGAAATAAAGCGTGCACCCCATTAAAATCCCCAGAGTGGGAACCATTTTGAACATAATAAATGCGCTTCTGGTTGGTTGCTTTTTGTTGTATAGTACTTGTACTGTTCAATGACAAGGAGGTTGAATGTAATCTATAGTCTATCCTTTTAAAACTTAATAAAACAGGCACACCTTTCTTATGAATATTTAAGCCAGCAAACAGAAATATATTTACTGGTGCCAAACACTTTACATACAGGCTGAAGACACTATTATGTAAGCTGTTGTAAAGTCCCTTGACTAATACATACAATTTGCTACCTCAAAGTGGTCAAAAGTATGCACATCAACCCTGTACTTTAGTCTTTATATATAGAATAATTCTTCTTTTTTTATGATGTTTCTATAGCTTTTTTGTCTTGAAACACCCTCCATATATTATTAACTGTGATAAGATAAGTATGTTTAAATGCTGTTTTATAGTTTGTATTAGAGGCATGTAAGTAACACTTACACAACTCATCCAGTGCAGTCCATAAGAGGTGAAAAGTGACACCATGTTTGGTGTTTTGACTCTACTGCAGCAATTTGATTTAAAATAAAATTAAAATAAAATGTGAAATTGATTGTGAGTAATTGCAACTGTAACCTGTGTGGGAATTACAGCCCTTTTTATGCATTGTCTTCTCCAATCTTAGGAGACCAAAATAATTGGACTCATATACATAATTTAACTAAAGAGCTTATGAGGCAAAGAAACCTGCTTAACAGACAGCTCTGAAGCCAATTTCTACATATTTCTGTCACCCTTAAAAGATCCATCCGGTTTGGATGAAGATACCCTGAAATAAAAGCTCACAGTCTGTACTTTAACCCCAGAGTTATTCTCCAAATACCTATGGATTACACATTATAAGTTAGATAGTGGACATATTGTGTGTGTACATTTTTTTGGCTATTAGGCTACATTGCAGTGAATTACTCAAAATGATAAGGAATGTATCGTCTAGATAAGGAGTGTTCAACTCACCCTGTCTGGTGCGAAGGCTGCTGTTTTTCTGTTCTACAACATTATTATTTGTATCCACCTGGTGTCCCAAGTCCCCAATTTAAGGATTTTAATGGAAAACTGAGTGGAAATGAACTCAGGGTCCAGAGTTGAGTTGGAGGGCAAAAAGCCATTTATTACCCATGAGAAGTACAGTTGTAGTAAGCAAAATGTCCAATTGTGTTGGTGATGTAATACAAATCTCAACACCAGTCTCAAGGGCCAGACGCCTCTACACACCTTCTATCAAATACACAATATAATTAGACTAAACCACCGGTGGTTTGGTGAAAAGCTGAAGGACGGACCTTGAAAGACTGTGTAACAATGTAACAAAAAATGGCATTGAAAGAAAAAACGTCCATCAAGATTTACAACATTAGGGCAGGTTTACTTGGTTTAATTCATTAATATTAATATTTTACCATTGCAAATGATCAACTTTGCACTATATATATATACAAATCTATATTTCTTACTGTCTTCTGTTATTATTTTCTTATCTCTTTTTTTATTATTTATTTTGTTAACTGAATGTTGTACGTTGTACATTGTTAAGTGAATGTTGTACATTGAGAGTGTTTTTTTACCGGAGTCAAATTCCTTGCTTGCTTACGCACGGTTGGCAAATAAAGCTGATTCTGATTCTGACTTAATAAGTAGACCTCTCCATTCATGAGAATGTATGAGGGGCCGTATAGGCCATAATTCAAACTTACCTCTCACATACACTACTGAAATGCTCTCACATACACTACTGAAACGCTCTCACATACACAACTGAAAATTAAACCTCTCACATACACTACTGAAATGCTCTCACATACACTACTGAAATTAAACCTCTCACATACACTACTGAAACGCTCTCTCACATACACTACTGAACTGCTCTCACATATACTACTGAAAAGCTCTCTCACATACACTACTGAAACGCTTTCACAGAAACTAATGAAACCCTCTTACATTCACCACTGAAAACCTCTCACATACACTATTGAAAACCAGTAAATCTAAGCGCTGCATTTAGAAACATACAAATAATGGATAATAACAGATTATATGTATATGTACAGGTGCTGGTCATATAATTAGAATATCATCAAAAAGTTGATTTATTTCTGTAATTCCATTCAAAAAGTGAAACTTGGACATTATATTCATTCATTAAACACAGACTAATATATTTCAAATGTTTATTTCATTTAATTGTGTTGATTAAACTGACAACTAATGAAAATCTCAAATTTAGAAAATTAGAATATTACTTAAGACCAATACAAAAAAAGGAGTTTTAGAAATGTTGGCCAACTGAAAAGTATGAACATGAAAAGTATGAGCATGTACAGCACTCAATACTTAGTTGGGCTCCTTTTGCCTGAATTACTGCAGCAATGTGGCGTGGCATGGGGTCGATCAGTCTGTGGCACTGTTCAGGTGTTATGTCAGCCCAGGTTGCTCTGATAGTGGCCTCCAGCTCTTCTGCATTGTTGGATCTGGCGTATCGCATCTTCCCAATACCCCATAGATTTTCTATAGGGGTTAAGGTCAGGCGAGTTTGCTGGCCAATTAAGAACAGGGATACCATGGTCCTTAAACCAGGTACTGGTAGCTTTGGCACTGTGTGCAGGTGGCAAGTCCTTTTGGAAAATGAAATCTGCATCTGCATAAAGTTGGTCAGCAGCAGGAAGCATGTAGTGCTCCAAAACTTCCTGTTAGACGGCTGCGTTGACCTTCGACCTCAGAAAACACAGTGGACCAACACCAGCAGATGACATGGCACCCCAATCTATCACTGACTGTGGAAACTTTACACTGGACTTCAAGCAACGTGGATTCTGTGTCTTCCTCCAGACACTGGGACCTTGATTTCTAAAGGAAATGAAAATGTTTCTTTCATCAGAGAACATAACTTTGGACCACTCAGCAGCAGTACAGTCCTTTTTGTCGTTAGGCCAGGCGAGACGCTTCTGACGCTGTGTCTTGTTCAAGAGTGGCTTGATATAAGGAATGTGACAGCTGAAATCCATGTCTTGCATATGTCTGTGCGTGGTGGTTCTTGAAGCACTGACTCCAGCTGCAGTCCAGTCTTTGAGAATCTCCCCCACATTTTTGAATGGGTTTTGTTTCACAATCCTCTCCAGGCTGCGGTTATCCCTATTGCTTGTACACTTTTTCTACCAGATCTTTTCCTTCCCTTCGCCTCTTTATGAATGTGCTTGGACACAGAGCTCTGTGAACAGCAGCCTCTTTAGCAAATACCTTTTGTGCCTTGCCCACCTTGTGCTAGGTGTCAATGCTCGTCTTTTGGACAGCTGTCACGTCAGCAGTCTTCCTGTGTAGCCTACAGAACTAGACTGAGAGACCATTTAAAGGCCTTTGCAGGTGTTTTGAGTTAATTAGCTGAATAGGGTGTGGCACCAGGTGTCTTCAAAATTGAACCTTTTCACAATATTCAAATTTTCTGAGATACTGATTTTGGGGTTTACATTAGTTGTCAGTTATAATCAACAAAATTAAAAGGAATGAACAATTGAAATATATCAGTCTGTGTGGAATGAATGTATATATTATACAAGTTTGACCTTTTTAATGGAATTACTGAAATAAATAAACTTTTTGATGATATTCAAATTATGACCAGCACTGTACATGTAATTATATATATATATATATTTAGATATATAATATACATGTAATAATACATAGAGATTTACATTTACATTTTGCGCATTTAGCAGCAGACACTCTTGTTATTGAGATGCAAAAGATGCAATTTTAAACTAAATATTAACTAAACTTAGTTTTTTCAATTACGTTTTCTAAGCCATTCTAAATCATAAGGAATACTATTTATTATAGAAAATATCAAAACCATTTACAAAAACATAAAACTATTATTGTTTTAAAAATTATTTTGTCTTCTAGAATAAAGAAGTAAATCTAACTCATAAGGATATATAATTGATAATAAAAACCATTAAGGCAATAAGCAAGCTGAAACATGCCAAATATTATCTCTATATACACCTTATTTATTGAATTGAGTTCTGTTGTTGTCATAAAAAAGAAGGATATTTGTTAACTGTGACAGTAATAGTTAATCATTGTCTTTGTAGACAAAATTGAATAAAAAACAAACTAAACATGTCAAGCTGACACTTGGTTAAGTGATTTAGACGCAGCAATATTCTGTAATGCATTCAGAGTTGCCGAAATAATATTTCATAATAATGTAGCTTGATCTAACAAGTCGATTGGTTCGCGAGTAGCCTTGCTTGCTGCGTTGGAGCAATAGTCTTCTTTGGGTTTAATGGCAGATCGCTACCAAATGAAAAGCTCATCTAGCGCCCCCTTTGTACCGGAGTGAGAGTGCGGTCGTTTTCCGGAAATTCAGTGAAAAAACAGTGAAATGGCTTCCGGTAACACAGTGAAATGCTCTCACACAGACTACTGAAAATACACTCTCACATACACTACTGAGATCCTCTCACATACACTCCTGAGATCCTCTCACATACACTCCTGAGATCCTCTCACATTCACTACTGAGATCCTTTCACATACACTACTGAGATCCTCTCACATACACTACTGAAATTTGGAGATTGGTCTGGCAGCAAGGCAAAGTCAAAACACCAAGTTTGAGAGTATTTTTTTATGTTTTGGTAAAGTATTCAATTAATGCTTTAACAGTTTATATTATTGATTATTTATATTTATATATGTATGTATGTATGTATATATATGATTTTGATTGGCTTATTTATTCTTGAGAACTATTACTTTTTCTGTTGAATTAATTACTGTTGTATTCTTTTATCAATGGTTTGATATTTTCTATATAATTAAATATGATTCCATATGATTTAGAAGGGCTTAGAAAACGTAATTATAAAACAAAGTTAAGTTAATATTTAGTTTAAAATCACATGAAAGGTTCACACCCATCTTTTACAATTGGCTTATTTATTCTTGAGAAATATTACTTTTTCTGTTGAATTAATTACTGTTGTATTCTTTTATCAATGGTTTGATATTTTCTATACAATTAAATATGATTCCTTATGATTTAGAAGGGCTTAGAAAACGTAATTATAAAACAAAGTTAAGTTAATATTTAGTTTTAAATCGTATGAAAGGTTCACACCCATCTTTTACAATTGTAAGTAATAGTATATGTATATTATATATCCAAATATATATATATATATATATTTAATTCTATATGTACATATAATCCATTATTTTTTTATTTTTCTAAACACTGCCCTTAGATTTACAGGTTTTCAATAGTGTATTTGAGAGGTTTTCAGTAGTAAATGTAAGAGTTTTTTTTTGTTTGTGTGAGAGCGTTTCACTAGTGTATGCGAGAGCGTTTCACTAGTGTATGCGAGAGCGTTTCACTAGTGTATGCGCGAGTGTTTCACTAGTGTATGCGAGAGCGTTTCACTAGTGTATGCGAGAGCGTTTCAGTAGTGTATGTGAGAGGTTTAATTTTCACTAGTGTATGCGAGAGCGTTTCAGTAGTGTATGTGAGTGCTTCAGTAGTGTATGTGAGAGGTTTAATTTTCACTAGTGAATGTGAGAGCATTTCAGTAGTGTATGTGAGAGTGTTTCAGTAGTGTATGTGAGAGGTTTAATTTTCACTAGTGAATGTGAGAGCATTTCAGTAGTGTATGTGAGAGGTTTAATTTTCACTAGTGTATGTGAGAACGTTTTAATAGTGCATGTGAGAGGTTTAATTTTCACTAGTGTATGTGAGAGCATTTCAGTAGTGTATGTGAGAGGTAAGTTTGAATTATGGCCTATACGGCCCCTCATAGAGTCCTGTCTCCCCATGTTATGGTGGTGCTGACACCTCCCCCGCATCCGGAGAGGGAAAATTAGGGACTTCGTTCACCTGTGTTTTTGTCCGCACCTGTGTTGTGTTTGCTCGTTAGTCCCTGTATTTAGTTCTGTCGTTTCCTGTCTTTCAGTGTCGGTCATTGTTAAGGTATGTTTCTCTTGTTTTACGTTTGCTGGTCCTGGTATGTATTTGTCTCACTAAGGGGAGGTTTTGTTAATTATGTTGTTCTTCTGTGTTTGTGTTAAGTGTTAGGATTGTCTGTCTTAAGCTACCCGTTCCTGTGCCTGTCTTGCCTGTTTTGGGAGAAAATAAACCCCTTTTATTGCAAAGCACTCTGCATTCGTGTCCTCAACCTGCTTGAAAGCCCGGATCCTGACAATGAGAGAGTGTTTGCGCCACATGCACCATATATATGTACACTACCATTCTAAAATGTAGTGCCACTTAGAAATGTCCTCGTTTTTTAAATAAAATCATACTTTTGGATTTTTAAAAAACACATTGATCAAATCAATCAACTTGTTTTGGAGCATCAGCAATTATTGTTTCGACTACAGGCAAAAAATAGCAAACAAATAATTTTCTTCTGAAACTTGTCAGTCTATTCTTCTTCAGAGATATGATGCCATGGAACTGGAGATCTCATAGCACACTGTGTTCTAGTGCATTCATACAACCATGCAAACTGTCTCTAACCAGAATAAAAAAGCAATAGGAGGCCTCAATGCACAAATGAGCAAGAGGACCATACTTTAGTGTCTAGTTTGAGAAACAGACAAGTACTATATTATATAGTACCTTCAAAAGACCTGTCTCAACATTACCATAAAAGAAGGAACACCATCTGTCAAGCATGGTCATGGCAAAATGTCAGTGCTTTGGTGGTCATAAAGTTTATTTATTCATATAGCACAATTCATACAATGAAGCAGTTCAATCTGCTTTACAAAGGAAAATGCATGCATTTTATATTCATAGCAATCTGTCAACTGGATTCTTGGCCCAGTGTATTATTTTCTCTAAATGTGTATTCATGTAAATTTCACACATACATGTCAATATGTAACTGTGTATAGTTGTAGTTGTGTGTAGCGAATTTGCTGAATGCCGCTTTACCAAGTTTAGTTTGACTCTGGGCTTTACTAGCTGTCCTGAGTTCAAAAGAGCACTGCTCGGTTTAAAATGTTCAAAGATTTCAGAACCAAAGTGATGTGCTCTGTTCTCTTGGTGTTGGTTAACCTGTTCTAGAAAGCTATCCTTTCTCCGGGATTTTGCAGTACCCTTTTACAACCACTAGGGATACTTGCAGTACCCTATACAACCACTACAACCTCTACACCAAGATCGTGAAATTCAAAAACGGCCGTTTTATAATATACTACATGCTTATATTGTGCATAATGGTTAGAATCTCCCCTTTCTAACGTTTTCCCTTTTAAAATAGCTAAAACAAAGGACTGCTAATGGCGGCGATGACGTCATCATCATTGCAAACATTTTTAAACCATGGCGATAATATACGATAATATTGTACTTACATCAGCCAAAGTTGATCATTTTTCTTTTTCTATAGTCCCAGGGATATTATTAGCATCGTTTATGACCCATAGTAATCCATAATAATCCATATTCGGTCGAGAATAGAAGTTTTCAACAGTCAAGACGGTCCATTTCACTGAAAACAGAAGCTTCCGGGTAGAACTGACATCAAAATTGAAGGTGAATGTCTAATCTCCAAGAGGGCAGGTTCTCAGTCGCGTGGCATGTAATTTGTTATAAATGCCCTTTACCAAATCTTCCTACATGGTTCTGTTCCAGAGCAATATCCATTTACATTGGGGTGGGTCATTTTACAAGGAAATTGAGATTTAGGGCCCTGTCAAGAACAGGTTAACATTCCTGCTGCAGCATTCGGAATGAGCTGCAGTTGTTTTACAGTCTTTTTCGGGAGTCCAGTAAAGAGACCATTACGGAAGTCAACCCTACTGATATAAATGCATGTACTGGCTTCTCTTGGTCTTTTCGGGACACTTGATTCTGGCTATATTTTTATATTTAACACTGTTTTGTTGACTACTTTGACATGACTGGTGAACATGTGATCTCAGTCTATCATAACACAAAGATTACACACTTACACCCGGGTTTTATAGTGAAACTGACATTGTAAAGAAAATACCCAGATAAGTGTCACGAACCAGGTGTAGTGCAGGATAAAAGCCAGACGCTGAGCGTGATATTGTTTGAGATGTTTCAATATATAAAACAAACACTGAACGGAAAACATATACACTTTACTTGAAATGAAACAAAAAGTGTGCTTAACAAGCGACTTACAAAAACGTATCTGGTGTCAGATAATTTGTCAATATGATCAGGTCAAGTAGTTTTGTATTTTTTGTAAGTTAACAATAAAAGCAAAACAATAGCTAACATACGAAAGACCCATAAAACTCAGCAATCACGTGAAAAATATCTGGATTCTCTTGACTTTTTGGTGTCTCATTATCTCTCCTGTGTAGCTCGGTTGCTCAGTGAGCATGGACTCCCAGAGCGATCACTATGAAAATCTATGCACTTACGCTTGCAAGTTGCCTGGAATAAGAGTGTCTGCTAAATTATTTACATCTAAAGTTATCCAATTGACTACATGCTACAGTGCAGTCAATATTTGATGGGTTTTTAACATTTATGTCTCAACATATGCGGCATTTGCGTACCTTTTTAACCCTAACCCTAAGTATAATGTTAATTATGCTTTTGGTTTTCCGCTTACCACCTAAACAGTACCAATCCCCTGAGGACTAGACAACAGAACACTTCTGTCATCAAAACATTAGCAGCAGATCCTGTGAGTTCTGCACCCTATACGCTTGCCGATTATGGCTGCTTTCGAAACAGGACAGAGATCGTAATGGGCACTCTGGCCGGTCTGCAGCTACGCAGCCCCATACGCAGCAGTGTTGCAATGCACTGTGTGTTGAGACACATTCCTCCTCTTACCGTCATAAATATTTTATTTGTCTTGAGCCATAGTGACCTTCTGTCAGTTCGGACCAGACGAGGTAGCCTTGGGCCCCCAAAACCCTGGTTTGTGGTGTGTCCCACCCCAGACCCTGTTGGTAGGTACTCAGCGCGGCCGACCGATGCTCTAACACAATTGTCCGGCCATAACAATTAACTTGTTAAAGTCGCTCTGGTCTTCATTCCTGCCAATTTTCTGCATCCATTTCTTTATATTTCTTTACGTAATATCATAATATTTTGGCCCATCAATCTAGAAGCCCATGCCAATACGCGGCAATTATACATCTTTTTTTTTTAAACGAACAACAGATATATTTCTCTTACTTTCTGGCTCAAATATTAATATAACATAGCAGTCAATTGCTATGTTGTCCCATAAAAATAAATAAATAAATAAAACCCCTATTTCTTTATGTTAACACAGAAAGTGTCAACTACTATATTGTATTTTACACAAGCACATAATTGCCTCTACTGCAACAGTAAACCCAGTGCCTAATATAAAGTCAAAAGATAAATAATATTTTTACTAATTCAATATAAACTGAAATATATTATAAGTACGGTATGTTACAGTATGATGACGATAACGGTCAATCGACACAAGCTCAGTGGCCTTGTGCTTAGATGGATTTAGGATTCAATCCCCAAACGATTCCCATGAAATGGGCCTTGAAGGTTTCCACTAGGGAGTTGGATTTGCGTTGAGGCCCTGCAATAGACTATCCTGTTCCTTAGCTATACTTTTACATCATGCAGTCACAATCTACTGACACACATTATAGACTCCTGCTCTAAATCTTGATTAGACAGTCTTGGTTAACGAGGCTCTGGGCTGTTGCACTTATTTGTAAATAATGTTTAGTCGTCCTTCTTGTGCTCGATGCACCTGGTTAGACAGGTAATTATAAGTTAATTGCCAGGTAATAAGCATTTAAGACAAGCCTGTGAATTGCATTTCTTTACTGTTTAAGATTCAAAAAATTAACCACGTAGGATCATGGAGGTCCCAATTGAGCCAGATCCAATACTAATTATTTTTCAGGAACTTAAACGATCTGTATAAGCCCAAACGATAACTGTAGTCCCACTTAGTGGAAAAAAATCCTAATGCTTTGGAAAAATAAATAAATTCCATATATTAACTTATGGCTCAGCAACTTTTGGCTAATGCATTACATTTGGAAAGAATTGAAGACATAAGTGACAATATATACACATTTGATCTGTCCATCTGACGTAGTGTACCTTGCAGAATGGATTTTTTTTAAATGTTCTGCTTTTGGCATCTTGTTCGGCTTTGTCCTCTTCCAGTGGGCAGCGGTGGGAGGGAGAGATCGGGATGTAAAGGACAAGTGGATATCTCTATATTGGGCACGTATTTTTGTTTCTCTGGAGATTTTTGTCAAGACTAAATAAAAAAATGTGGCAGAAATGAGCTAAACTGTAAAAACAACACACACACGAACCACACAACTTTACTTCGAAAAATCCAAACACACAACTTTACTTAAAAAAAATCCACCTTGGGGTGGAGAATACAAGATGGCCTAATTGATGATTTGGCATCTACTGTGGTTGTACAACATTTCAACAGTGGATTATCCAAAAGGCTCACAAAAACAGTCACCCCAGCCCAAATGCAGTTCCTCTGCCAACTGATAATTATCGGATCAAGTAATCCCTTGGGCCAATAACTCTAATCTCCTGCTTAGTTTATACTAATTGTCCATTTTGTTACAGATTTAGGTAAAGATCAGAATAAACAAGACAGACTGTCACATTGCCCCCGTCCAAATAATTGTTATTCCTACACCCCAACACTGACTGATGAGATGACTGGAGAGACATGACTTCAGACACAACAATAACAATCTGGGTCAAAAAAACATTTCTGGAAAGTTATTGAAAAATGTTTATTCAATATACATTATTTGATAAATGGAAATATGAGGTTTCAAAGACAAAATGCATACTGACCTTATCAAAACCATATTGACCTTGTTGCAAGTCAAAGCTATGAAGGACTATGGAGTATGAAATAAATAAATATATAACTTAATATATATATAATATATAACTAATGAGCACCTAAAGCATTAAGTTCATTTTGACGCTCAGCACATACTGTGGTCTTTCCACTGACGCTTTAAACACAGAGTTTAAGCATTTACAAGCAATAATACAATTCAGAATGACTTATGGAAAGTGCATAGTATAATGTAGTTATAGGTACCACTTTAACTTTGTGTTTTCCCTAAAGTGTCCCACCCTGATCTGTCTCACCTGACTGGTCATTGTCTCCACCCCTTTTCCACCAGGTGTTCCCTAAGTGCTGATTATTCCCTGGGCTTTATATGTCAGTGTTTCCTGTTGCCAGATCGTTTGTTCATTCACTCATTTCCAGCGTTACCCTGTTCCGTGCTACTTGTTCTGATTCTCTGTTCCCAGTGTTGACCGCTTCCGTTTACTATCCTTGTACTATCTGCTAAGTACCAGCCTTGACCATTGCCTGCCTATCGACCACACACCAACCTACTCCTTTGTACCTCCAGCCATCTGACCACTGTGTACCGAACCTTGCCTGCCACCGACCATGAAACAGTCTACTGCCTTTCGATCTTAACAACATGTGCTCTTATAGTATGTGCTTGTAATACGATGTTCGTTGTTCTTGGACGGTATTGTATTGTAACGCTTTCTTTGTCATCTTGAATCATGCACCTACATCCTGCCTTACAAACCGTGACAGAATCCAACCATGGACGATCGCCCCCTCCATCAACATCACAACCAACTGGCAGACTTGAGTTCCACCATGGAGAAAGTCCTTCAGCTTTTGTGACATGCAAGGTGCAATTTCCACCACCACAACTGATTGGTAATTGTCTGAGAAATATTGAAATCAAGGGAACAATACAGAAAACCATTACAAATTCACACATTTTTCAAGGTACTTAACCCTCAAGTCCTATTGCACAACACATCACATTTCCGCTTAACCATAGTTCCCTGTATGTTGGTGCCCCAATATTTTTCATACTTTTTACACAGAAACTTATGAATCTGCAAATCAGTACAATTATCAGTATTGGCAGTACCGGAATGCAGTACCAGAATGCGGCCTTTTGCAGTTTTTCTGCCAAAGAAGAATGCTGGAAAAAACACAGATGTCTACAAATATAAAACTGTTTGTGCAACAAAGCATTTTATACGTTGCTCAAAAGGAAAAGGCCAGAGGTGAACAATTGACTAGGGTTCCATCTTCATTAAACAGCATTGCTGGTGCATTAATAGCCTAGCAAAACCTTTTAACACACCACAAAATGATTAAGGAATTCATCAAAAGACGTTAGCCGAGCCGAATACTGTCCATTGACCAATTGCACCGGCCATGCATTGAGCAGCCATTTGTTGATGGGACACATACCAATTGATTCAAAACCACAGTACATGAATCATTGGTTTCCCTGGCGATGAGCACCCCCTGGCCTCAACCTGTCTCCCATCTTAGCTCCACAGTCAAAAATCCTAGCATCGATATAGTCTCTGACATTCTACAGAATGATGTGCAATACAAATGTAAAATATATCAACCAGTCTTCCTCTAAAATATATTGTACTGATTCAGTTTCATGCAAATCTTTTAACTTTTGTCTGGGTTTCATAAGGAATCGCTCTTTATAAGTAATGTTATGTCAACAGGCTCTGCATTTTTCATTTAGTGGATTTGCAGTAGGCCTACAATGTGTCACAGTCAGTGGCTGTGACTGTTAATGATGTATATGTACATAGTAATGTGTGAAATGTGCCACCAAACTCCACCAACTCTACTCCCACTTGACTCTGAGAATTAATTATGATCAGACCACACCTCATGTGCTTGACTAATATTTCTGTGAAATTTGTATTTGTGATCTCTTAGAAAAATGACAACGGTTGTGCTAGTCAGCCAATACCTCTATCAGGTCCAGTAATTTATATAATTGGTCTTGGTTGACAGTGTGATGTAAGAAAACATATTTTCAATAATACTTTTGTTGGTATCCCACGTAAATACAAAATGGAGTGGTGCAGATGTAACACAATATGTTGGTGTATGGAGGACTTTGTCTAACACTCTGTTGTTGCCCTTGGGGAACCTTAGTTGATGTGTATCATGTATAATAGATTTCTAGGGCAGTGAGATGTGTTTCACACATAATTGGCCAGGAGAAGCAAGGTTTATTTTTATCACTCCCCGGGAATCATCACCTTAACGTGGTGGAGAGGTTTGTGTGCCCCTATGAACCTGAGGGCTGGGTTGTCTGGAGCTTCATGCTCCTGGTAGGGTTTCCCAAGGCAAAGTGGTCTCAGGCGAGGGGCCAGACTAAGAATGGTTCACCAAGACCCCATGAAAGATAGAGGGAAAAGGAGCGAGACCCTGCCTGGAGGAAGCCCAGGGCCCTCGTCTGGAGCCAGGCCCAGACGGCGGGCTCGAAAGCGAGCGTCTGGTGGCCGGGTTTGCCACGGAGCCCGGCCGGGCACAGCCCGAACGAGATACGTGGCATCTCTCTCCTCTCCATCCTGTGGGCCCACCACTCACAGGAACAACCGCAGGGGTCGGGTGCGCTGTCATATGGGTGACAGTGAAGGTGGGGGGTCTCGACGGATCAGACCCGGGCGGCAGAAGCTTGCTTTGGGGACGTGGAACGTCACCTCACTGGGGGAAGGAGCCAGAACTTGTGCGTGAGGTGGAGCGATACCAGTTGGATCTGGTGGGACTTACCTCTACGCACAACCGTGGCTCTGGAACCTTACCCCTGGATAGGGGTTGGACTCTGTTCTTCTCTGGAGTTGCCCAGGGTGAGAGGCGGCGGGCTGGTGTGGGGATACTCACGAGCCCACGTCTGAGCACGGCGGTGTTGGAGTTTACCTCCCTACGCCTAAGGGTGGTGGGGGCGAAAACTCGGACTGTTGTTTGTGCTTATGCACCAAACAGCAGTTCGGAGTATTCAGCCTTCTTGGAGACCCTGAAGGGAGTCCTATATAGGGCTCCAGTAGGGGACTCCATCATTCTGCTGGGAGACTTCAACGCACATGTGGGCAACGATGGAGACACCTGGAGAGGCGTGATTGGGAGGAACGGCCTCCTGATCTAAACCCGAGCGGTCGTTTGTTATTGGACTTCTGTGCTAGTCATGGATTGTCTATAACAAACACCATGTTCGAACATAAGGAGGCGCATAAGTGTACATGGTACCAGAGCACCCTAGGCCGGTCAATGATCGATTTTGTGATCGTATCGGCTGATCTAAGGCCGCATGTTTTGGACACTCGGGTGAAGAGAGGGGCAGAGCTGTCAACTGATCACCATCTGGTAGTGAGTTGGATCAGAGGGTGGGGAAAGACTTTGGACAGACCAGGTAAGCCCAAACGGGTGGTGCGGGTGAACTGGGAACGTCTGGAGGAGGCCCCTGTCCGAAAGATCTTCAACTCACACCTCCGGCGGAGCTTTTCAGGCATCCCTGTGGAGGTTGGGGGCATTGAACCTGAGTGGGCAATGTTCAAAGCTTCTATTGCTGAAGCTGCGGCGGTGAGCTGTGGTCTCAAGGTCCTAGGTGCCTCAAGGGGTGGTAACCCTAGAACACCGTGGTGGACCACGGTGGTCAGGGAAGCTGTCCGACTGAAGAAGGAGGCCTTCAGGGATATGCTAGCCCTGGGGACTCCGGAGGCAGTTGCAGGGTACCGACAGGCCCGAAGGGCTGCAGCTGCTGCCGTGTCAGAGGCAAAGCAGCGGGTGTGGGAGAAGTTTGGAGAAGCTATGGAGAAGGACTTTCGGTCGGCACCAAAATGCTTCTGGAAAACCGTTCGGCACCTCAGAAGGGGAAAACGGGGAACCATCCAAGCTGTGTACAGTAAGGATGGGACACTATTGACCTCAACTGATGATGTGATCGGGCGCTGGAAAGAGCATTTTGAGGAGCTCCTGAATCCGACCTACACGCCCTCTAGTACAGAGGCAGAGCTGGAGGCTGATGGAGGGTCATCGTCAGTTTCCCTGGGGGAAGTCGCTGAGGTAGTCAAACAACTCCACAGTGGCAAAGCCCCAGGGACTGATGAGATTCGTCCAGAAATGCTAAAAGCTTTGGGTGGGGAAGGGCTGTCTTGGTTGACACGCCTCTTCAACATTGCATGGAAGTCTGGGACAGTGCCAGAGGAGTGGCAGACCGGGGTGGTGGTTCCCCTCTTTAAAAGGGGGACCAGAGAGTGTGTGCCAATTACAGAGGTATCACACTCCTCAGCCTCCCTGGTAAAGTGTACTCCAAAGTGCTGGAAAGGAGGGTTCGGCCAATAGTCGAACCTCAGATTGAAGAGGAACAATGCGGTTTTCGTCCTGGCCGGGAACCACGGACCAGCTCTTTACTCTCGCAAGGATCCTGGAGGGGGCCTGGGAGTATGCCCATCCAGTCTACATGTGTTTTGTGGATCTGGAGAAGGCGTATGACCGGGTACCCCGGATCTTTTGTGGGAGGTGCTGCGGGAGTATGGGGTGAGGGGGTCTCTTCTCAGGGCCATCCAATCTCTGTACGCTCAAAGCATGAGCTGTGTCCGTGTCCTCGGCAGTAAGTCGGATTCGTTCCCGGTGGGGGTTGGCCTCCGCCAGGGCTGCGCTTTGTCACCAATCCTGTTTGTAATATTCATGGACAGGATATCAAGGCGTAGTCATGGGGGAGGGGTTCCCGTTCGGTGGGCTGATGGTCACATCACTGCTTTTTGCGGATGATGTGGTCCTGATGGCCTCATCGGTCGGTGACCTTCAGCACTCACTGGATCGGTTCGCAGCCGAGTGTGAAGCGGCTGGGATGAGGGTTAGCACCTCTAAATCTGAGGCCATGACTCTCAGCAGGAAACCGGTGGAGTGCCTACTCCGGGTAGGGAATGAGTCCTTACTCCAAGTGAAGGAGTTCAAGTACCTCGGGGTCCTGTTCGCGAGTGAGGGAACAATGGAGCGGGAGTTTGGTCGGAGGATCGGAGCAGCGGGGGCGGTGTTGCATTCGCTTCACCGCACCGTTGTGACGAAAAGAGAGCTGAGCCGAAAGGCAAAGCTCTCGATCTACCGGTCAATCTTTGTTCCTACCCTCACCTATGGTCATGAAAGCTGGGTCATGACCGAAAGAACGAGATCGCGGGTACAAGCGGCCGAAATGGGTTTTCTCAGAAAGGTGGCTGGCCTCTCCCTTAGGGATAGGGTGAGAAGCTCAGTCATCCGAGAGGAACTCGGAGTAGAGCCGCTGCTCCTTTGCATAGAAAGGAGCCAGTTGAGGTGGTTCGGGCATCTTGTAAGAATGCCACCTGGGCGCCTCCCTAGAGAGGTGTTCCAGGCACGTCCAGGTGGGAGGAGACCTCGGGGAAGACCCAGGACTAGGTGGAGAGATTATATCTCCACACTGGCCTGGGAACGCCTCGGGATTCCCCAGTCAGAGCTGGCTAATGTTGCCCGGGAAAGGGAAGTTTGGGGTCCCCTGCTAGAGCTGCTACCCCCGCGACCCGACCCCGGATAAGCGGTTGAAGATGAGATGAGAGATGAGATTTTTATCACTGTGTGTATTATTGGGCATGTTTGAGTTAATTTCACTAAGACTCAACGTTGTACTAACTTTAAATCAATAGTAGACTGGTGAGTAGTGTTAGCTGGATATTATCACAATTTCTCCTGTCTGGTGTTGTTGTGAAATGCGTTCAATACGGATTGAATAATTTATTTACTAATCGCATCTGGACTACAGCAGTTTTACAAGACCAATGAGGCAAATAAGTAAGTAAATTCTATTGATTTGTGCCTTGCTTCTTGTTAAACAAACAGTTGGAATTTACTGTTTATTTTTGTCTGGATAAAAAAATAACTATTTAGATTTGTGGCTGGTAATCTACTGAATATTTTTGGCCTACTCGTCATATAACAGCTCGATTTGGTGGAAAGTTAAGAAATCATGAATTCTTAGCTTTTTCTACACATACATATGTAAATATAATCTAGTTTGACCAAGTAACCTTATACATAGATAGGCTAATTAGCTTTTTATTAGCTAATGTTAAATGGAACAAGTTATATCTGCTAATAAATATGTGTTGACGTTACGATGTTTTGTCAGACAGTTAAACGTGAATGTAGTGTTTTTCAGGGGAATCTGTTGTTGTTTTTATCTGGTGCATAACTGGCAGTGGTACGATGCAAACAAAAAGCAAAAAGGCATATTTTTGTTGACCTGTAATTTCTACACACAAGCACAGAACACAATACAGACATTATCCACATTGGTGTTTGAAATATCTGTTGTTTAGACGTGCATTCTTTATCTACAGACAGAGCAATTCAGATGAATTAAAATGTGCTTGTTATAGATTATGTTAAGGAGCCGTTGTGTTTTTAGGACACAAAAGTATTAATGCTAAGATTTGTATTTGACACATTAAGAAGTTCACCAGATCACTTTAGTTGCAGTATTTAAGGTTTGCATACTGTCCATATTCTCACTTTATTATGTATATTTTGTAGCTATGTATATTCTGTATATTGTTGTAATTCTGTTTTTATTTTTATTCTTCTAACTACGTAGATGTTGCTTGCCATGTCACAAGAATTTCATTGTGCAGTTTGATGCAATTCATTCTGTACACATGACAATAAAATACTTTGACTTTGAAGTTGTGCTATAGTGAAATGCCCCTTTAATATGTAACTAAAATACTTCTAGCATTAGTAACAGCAGTTATGGCTGTGTCTTATTACAAAATACTAAATTATAGTTTAAACATGGTATAACCTGTGGAGTTGATGGTAGGGTCACAATGTATTTACATGTATAAAGGTCATATTTTGTGATATCTAATAAATATGGTAATCAGCAGAATGAACAGCACGGTACAAATACAAAACATCAGTATATAGTGGAACAAAGACATGTGAAACTAAATTCAACAACTACATGTGTATTTTGTTTCATTTTTCACAATTGAAATATGTGTTACTACAGTAAATACTTTGTCTCAAGTGTACCCAAACTTGACTGCCATTTCTGGGATGTGGTACCTGAGCAAAGTGTTAGTTGGATGTGTAGATATCTCTGGTTAGCTCTGGGAAAGATTAAAGCTGAGACCTTCACTCTGCTGCTGAAGAAACCACATGGTTTAATTAGGCCATGGCTACCTTCAACAGGGATGAATTACATTCTGTTAATGATGTGCTTAGCAGATGCCCTTCTCTGAGGTGACTTCTCGTTTTACACTTACACATTCGGAAGCAGACTGCGGTTTATAATTGTAGACTCAAGGTCATACCACCCAATTTGAATCACTCATCAAGTCATTCATCAATGGAATTTAACCAGCAACCAAATGCTGGACGTGGGTGGGTATAAACGTCTTCGTAAGTCAACCCTATTCCCTGTTCTAATGCAACTTTATCCAGAGGACTAAACCAAAAGATCCGGAGAAAAATCAACCTTAAAATCAAATGCCCATGCATTTTTTTTCAAGTATCAACAATAACAGCGTGAACAGGGTACATGAACAGGTCATTGCAATGGTTCGAATGACCAAAATGATTGTCCCAGATTGAATGCCTCTAGAAATTGTCTGACAGGAAGAAAAAAAGTCACACTTCCCACAAATGAATTTTCTAACCGGTCCTTGATCGCTGCATCTATAACGATGTTTACATTTTAATGACTATTTGTTGATAATTTGTCATTTTCTTTCAACTGCATTCTATCTCTTTTTATCTCATCCTGCACACGACCTCCTGACAGAACACGAAAGTTAAAACTCACACTGGTTTGGATCAGCAAACCTGACAGCTCATTTAGACTCACAAAATTAAGTTCAATTCCGTGTGATCTATTAATGTATTCCCTTCCTACGCTTCTCGACTGTCATCTCTCCTTTCATTAGCCAGAACAATAGCCAATGCCACGGAATCTTCTCCCCCAGTTACATTGATTTCTTAGGTACAAAAACACACTAGTACTGCGTTGGTAGTCACACTTGTACGCAAAACACACAAGTACTGCGTTGGTAGTCAAACTTGTACGCAAAACACACAAATGTGGCAACAACGTCCAGCATGCTGCCCTGTTACTTCCATCATCTTGTCATCCAGTCATATTCATATTTCTACTCATGAATCAGCTTATAAACAAGTGACTCATCCCATGTCAGGAGAAAGAGTTGAATAGAGGCTTAAACAAAAAGGTCATTAAATCGATAGATGGACGGACAGAGACTGAATGCAAAAGTAGCCAAACACAAAGACATTTTCAAGCCAATCAATCAATCAAAAATTTTCAAAACGACAGTAGTTGTAAAATGCTTTTTCAAACACCCAGCCTGAAACCCAACAGAGCACGCATCAACAATTTAATACACAGCGGCTAGGAAAAATGAATTTATGAAGAAACCTATTGTCAGAACTCCCACGGAGGGTGTGGCAGCTCCACCTGCGGGCGGTATTCGGCGGTCGTCCTCACCGGCTTATTAGTCATCACAGAATCTCCTCCCCCTGCACACCTTGTTCAGTCTCGTCATCACTACACCTGGTGTTCATCTTCTCATTAGAGGAGTACTTAAGTTCCCTGTGTTTGGTCTTGTCTTTGTGCGGAATTGTTATATGTTACCTGTGCCTGTACTATTGAATCTCATTGTGAGATCTATTCGCATTATTGCTTCTTTAAACTATAGCGTATAAAACGCTCTACTGCGTTCCTTATTTTGTGCCGTTACCATTAAAAGGACAAATAGAACGCTATCCGGTCTTCCTCCTTCCGTCCTCCTACATGCCATGACACCTAGAAAGGAACCCGGCTTTGAGGGGTGGGTAGTCCTTCTGGCTGTGGGCGGCAATGGAGGACAACAGCAAGCCAATGACTCCACCCCCCAAGTAACAATTGGAGAAACATTCCAGGGAGATGAGATCCCGAATGGCAAAAACAATGTGATATTCAAACCTTCTGTTCACCTTCATACACCTGGGCCAGACTGCACTTAACTGAGCCTGCATTTCTAACCCTAATTGGCAGATCATTCCATAGTAGTTGAAGATACAATTTAGGTAGAATTTGAAGGCTGTGGACTTATGATCTCAGGTTACATGTAGGTACGTATATCTGGACAAATTTAGCAAGATGAGTTAGCAATAACATACAGTCAATGTATTGAGGCTAATACCAGGGTAACATGGTCAAATAAAAACAAATTGGCACTAAGTCAGGGCTGTTCTGTGTATTCTCAGAACAACTGAGTTTCTTATTAGTTTTTTTAAAGTGATGATCTTTTTCATCAAAGATGTTCATGTATTTGTCACAGCTGAAATAAAGACCCACTTTAATTAATTATAGATTTTTCATCAGTTTTGCAACGGTATCAAAAAGAAATGGTGGATTATTTTTGTTTGCCTCAATCAAGTTGGAGAAATAGGCTGAATGTGCATATTTTTTAAGTGCTTTCAATATTGCACAGTGCTGTCTATCCGGGGTAATCTAAAAACGTCCAGCTTAGTGGAGTGCTACTTTCGCAAAATTTTCTGTGAACTTGCTTAAGTGCTCTAGTAGTGTCTGTGTACCAGGGAGCAAGTTTGTTGTTGCGTATTGCTTTTGTTTTAGCGGTGCAGCAGTATCTAAGGTCTTGTTGCAATGTTAACCTGCGATCCTCTATTAAATTGTTTACGGATGTATTAACTATATCATCCTTAAGCAGGCCGAGCAAGTGCTTCAAAAATAGTTCGGTAGTTCTAGATAACTACGGCTCTTACTAAACGTCCCAAACTGGGGTGCAAGTGTGCCACCTATTGTGACAGTAAATTAATTACGATAGTTGTCCTGGATTCTGAAGAAAAATTCACTATATCCTGTGGACACTACATCTAATGTGTGATTTTGGCAATGCTTAGGACCCGAGATATGCTGGACAAAACCGTCACTGGGGAGTCCTTTCGCTTCCTGGGCAACACCATCACCCAGGACCTCAAGTGGGAGCTGAACATCACCTCTCTCAATAAGAAGGCACAACAAAGACTATACTGCCTGGGGCAACTGAAAAAGTATAAACTGCCAATGACTTTGTGACTAACACTTATACAGCCATCATTGTCATGTCACCCTGACCTCCTGCAGCTACTGTTAAGGACAAGGGCAGACTGCAGCGCATAATTCGAGGCTAACTGGATGTAAGCTTCCATCTTTCAAAGAATTATATATCGCCCGGTCAGTGAGAAAGGCAGCAAAGTTCAAGGCAGACCCCTCCAATCTGGGCAATGGACTATGCAGAACTCTCCCCTCTGGTATAAGGCTGAGGTCTCCCTGCGGCAGATTCTCCCTGCGGCAGTGAGCCTAAGGAATTCGTCTTAGCACTAGACTGTCCTTAGCCTTTTCATTACATTCTCATTGGTTTAGCCACGCAGTACACTAGCAGGGCTGTTAGGTTTTTTTAAAGAACACCTGAACTATAAAATATCATTAGACATTTGAACAAATAATCCACAAAATATCCTGTTCGCCTTGTCATCTCTAAACGTCATCTGAAATCTAACCAGACATTCCACATTTGCACAATCAAAAAACATGATATTTAAACTCAGTAGCCTATATTATTATCTACGCATGGTCTCCTAATGCTCAGATTGTTAGTATTGTAAGTATTGTTAGTATTGTAAGTAGTGTTAGTATTGTTAGTATTGCTAGTATTTGTCCTTGTGAAATAATGTTGCTGGAATGTGTCAAGACACTTTCCATGTTCGTGAAAACAAACTTTGGCAAATAAAACACTTTTTGATTCTGATTAAAAATATATGCTTTTCTAGATTCTTTTCTGGCAAAAAAAAAACCCGGATTGCTCAGTGCTGTGCAAGAAATAATTCTGGCCATGCCTAACTTTTTGTGTGTGCCAGCTACTTTCCTTTCTACATTTTGATAGCCCTTACTGCCAAGGCTTCCATGTGTTTATGAAGAGGGATTGTTATAAATTGTCTCAAAAATATTCTTGCAAGACATGAAAAAAAGGTCTATTGCATTCAATTAGGCTTCCAGTTTGAAAAATCTGGTGGACAAGACGCCAGAAAATGCAAACTCATATTCAATCACAGTGCTGGTCAACTCCTGACCTCAATGGCTGCAGAGTATCTGTGTATGCTGTTAAGTGTGTTTTGTGTGTCCATAAACTGTAATACTAAACATATTTATTTTCCTCACCCTCGGGTTATTTCCTGTTAGCAAGGGCTGCTGTATTAGGGTGATTTAATTAGACTGTTTCCAGACAATACACTCAGACGGCAATTATCTGAATCAAGGCACTTTGGCCCTGGTGATGTACCAATCCCAGCCCGTTTTATTCTCAGTAATAAACCCCTTAGCAAGAAAAGCTTATTTTTATCCAACCAGTCATCAAAGTATTATATTTGTTGCAAATAAAACAATAGGTTTACATTTGCTTACAATCACAGCACTATTTTACTTGAAGTTTAAACAAAGCTAAAGCCACCATAGCATATTGCATTCTGTTGAGTGCTGCAGGCTAGCAACAGGTTAATTGACAGGTATAGCCCCGAATAACTGATGCAGCAGCTGAGTCAGTAGTCATTAGAGAGATGGTTGAATAATGAGAGACGAGACCAACAGAGATCATTGATTGCCTAGATGGGAGACAACGTGGTTGTTAGGCCACATACTATTTCTCATTTTTCTCTAACTCCCACTCTCTTCTTCTTGCACTCTGCTGAAGAATTCTGATGCATACTAATGATAAGTCACAGTAACCAAGACAACAAGGAAGCAGAGGCCAGCAGGTTGACGGTGAAACGTTTTTTTTTATTGAGAATTAATATCGTAGACAATTGTACAGTGTATGCATGTATTCCAAATGCACTGTAACACTGAAGCCAGAAATTATTTCCTCTAAAAATGTAACCAGCATGGTTGTCACATCCCTGCACCTTTTCTAAAAAAATATATTAAATCCTTTTCAACCATTTCAAAGTCAAGCTTGACGAATGATTTTATCCCAAAACGACATTTTCTTAATTAGCAAAATGATAATGCATTGTCCAAAAAGTAAATGTTAATAATAGGATTATGTCTGTAACTGTGACAACTAGAAAAGCTAGGATGGCATCTCTGCCCTCCATTTAGTTTTTTCTGTTTAACACCACATAACCTCTACTGGGCTAACACATTGTTGGTCTTGTTGAGTAATTATAATATTGATCTGTTCCTTTTTGATGTCATTAGAAAGTACTATATTTAAGTTCCTCCTTTTCACTGGGTTGTTTTGATCATTATTTGCAGTTTGTTTGCCGTTGTGAGTGCTGCCGTTTGTTTGTTTGTTTCCTTCCTTAAGTATTTTTTTTTGAAGAAACTAAAGAAGAAGCTCTGCGCCTGCGTCTTCTATCCAGAACTGTGACAAAAACCCTTGTTCCCAAGAGTGTGGGTAGCAAGTACTACATTTATTTATTTTACACTCAAGCACCTTAAATCACTGACACTTTGAATAAAGAGCAAGCGAAAAGATGAACCGTGAGAAGCCATCCAAAGGGCCATGAATTACTGCTCTTCTCTGATCCAAAAACTCTCCCAGGTTTAAGACAGCCACGCTGTTATATCGATGCGTGACAAACCTCAATTAGATAAGTTGAGACAGAGCTAGCCTTAACACAAAGCTCTGCCACAGCAGCCCTCTGGCATATTAACAATGCCACTTGCATAACCAAAATGGCTAAAAAGCTGATACCACATAATTGTCTGTATGATGACAGTCACGTGTTGTCCCTAGATATGTGCGCCCAGTAGTATGAACATCACCACACCGACCACATATTAAATGGAAACATGTTATTTTGAGGAAATCAGACATACAGTCTTCATAGCATTTCAGAAGTCATATTCCTGACTCAACTTCACACCTACAGTCAATCCTGTCTCCTCCTGGCCAGCCATAGAGTGACGTTCGTTACAGTAGATATAATTTCTTGTTCTGGAAGGCAGAATTTCTTGATATTTTGCTGCATTCAAACAGTATCCCAGGTTTCGAATAAGCTTTATTAAAAGGAGTTGCTGAAATCAGAAGTGTTTTGACCGTGAGTTGAATACCCATAGTAAATATCTATCCAGCACCATAAAAAAGACAAAGTTAACCAGAGCATTCTCAAATAAACAGTAACAACACCAGAATATAACTAGTAATAGCAGTTAAATAATTCCTGAATATGAATGTTCTGGTGTGACACAGATAATGCTTAGCTAAATACATATAAAAAAATATATTTGAATTTGAATAGTTTTTTCTCCTGTTCAAATTTTGGATTGACAATGCACAAATATGTCCTCATATATTTGCAATAACTCCATAGCAGGTTCAGAAGAGTCAAAGATCAAGACATATGTTCTAGATCACACATCTCAACCAACCATTCGGGATATATGTTCCAGCACATATGTGTTGGAGGTCTTTTACCCCAAGCAGTCAGTAGAGCGCGAGCAGACAATGCCACGCAGTCTGACCTTCATCCATCCATCCCGGCCGACAAGAAACAAACTGCCATCAGCATTGTCAGTAGGCGGTAACTATGAATCAAAGTCCTGCAATGAAGTAGCCATAATGTGAGGCAATAAACCATGACATGTTTAAAAATAATAATTTTCAGAAATCTCCTTTTATTATACATGTTGCCGTCTCACCTGTCATGCGACCACATGATAGAAACACAGACAAGTGTCTAAAGAAGATGACGTCTTTAAGAGAGCGCACAGACCACATCATTGTCTACCTTAGCAACACTAAAAATAATTAATTAACTTTGGAGTGGTATAACTCCATTTTATATCCATTAACAGAGTTCTCTCGAAGCCAGGGACTCCATATCAATTCAATGAATTGTTTAATGTAATCATGCATTATGCAAATGGATTAATTGAAAATGGCCGCACCAAGAAGGACCAATGCATTAAGGAGCTACTTAGAATCAAAAGAGCATTTTCTAAATGGTCCTTCAGGCTTGAGACACAGGGAAATTAATTCAACAGTGAGTGAGATGTTTTTTGGAGAAAGTGCATTACTTTATTATAATATGAAAATGGAATTGCTTTTGTCCCTAAGAGATGTACTGTAGCTCAAAAGCAGTGTGATTTTTTTTTTTACAATATATATAATGTTATAGAGGATTGACCATGAAAACATCTTCAAGTCTGTGATTAGGATTATGGTTGTTGACAGAATTCAGTAGGACGTTTCCTTAAGCTGTGTTATAGGCAAATTGTGTATTTGCATTGCAAATGTACAGCCACATAAAAGCTAGGACAATAGAACAAACATTTGTATTCCGACACCTAAAGTATATAAAAAATATTGTCCATTTCATTCTGATTAATTTCTTTAATTCTCCCACATATATTCCTAGTGTAAGACACTCGTAGATTCCGGCGCAGCTGGGAACTTTATTGATGAATCATTTGCACTACATCTGTGCATTTCCCTGGTACCGTTGACCATTTTCTGTCGATGCGACATTGGTGGAGAGTCCAGAAAATGTTTCTACTGTGCGTATTCCTCCCTAGTAAAGTGATTTGGCCCTAGCCTTCTCCAAAAGGATGGCTACAAAATTACCGGGTACAAAGAACGTCAAGGCAGACGCGCTGTCTTTGCTATATGACACAGATAAGAGGCAGGTTGATAACACATCCATTCTTCCTGCTTCCTCTGTAGTGGTACAGGTGATGTGGGAGGTAGATGCGGAAAACCACCGCACGTTATGAATGTTGCTGACACACAATGACCAGTAGATGTAATCTTGCATCTCATCTTTGCGTCAGAAGGACCAGGCTGTTGTAAAATCACGGTGGCGCATGAAGTGAAACCAAAATGCAAATGCATGTGAATATAGATGGCCTAAATGCATCCATAGTCATTTAATAAGTGCATATAAATGTAGGCATTTATGGAGCCATATTACCACACTAATGCATTTTAATTAAACTATATACATTTAGACATAGCCTACTGCAGACATGATTGAGTTAACATGAATGACATGACATGAATATGGTCCTGTTGCTTCTGTCTTATGTGTTTAAGGGAAGTTCTAAATGACAGTAAATTCACAGCCAAAGAATAAAAAATAAACAATAATAACAACACTTCATATAAAGTGGAAAATTGGTTTCATTCAAATTGTGTTTATTCAAATTCTACACGGTTAGAATACATTCACTACATCCACTGTGTGGTAATATTGTGCTATAAAATTAACTCCGGGGAAATGTTTATTTTAACTGTGTGTAGGCTATAAGTTGTGTTTGCGCGAGGGAATGTGATAACATCATTTAGTGACAGAGCTTTCACACCATCATTAGTAAATTCAGCCCGTCTGTGTTTCGAAAGCAAGTAAAAAATGTACTGATGTGAATCAAAAAAGAAGATAAGAAAACAAACGCAGATCTTATTGACACTCGGCTGTGTAGGTCTGCCACTTGAGGTGACACTGGAGCTGCCGCAGATGACACAAGTGTTAATGTTACAGAAACAACAGAACAAAATATTGATAGTAAAAACAATTGTCTATTATAAAAACACTGATATAGCCTATGGATAAAATTATCGTAACCAAAACATACTTTTTTCAATGTTTATCAATGGAATTATATAGCCTAACTAACGTGAGTTTGTACAATAAGCTACTGATAATATGTTGATAAAATTATAATGCATTTTTTTGTGTACAGATGCACGTAGTCTGTAGCCTTTTGGAGTGCTGAAAATTTGATAATATTAGCCGGAGCAGTCGCATTTGGAGAGGTGCTTTCATGTAACCCTCTTATTTTAGCCCAGATAACGCTAGTTCAGACCCATCTAGCGTGGCAATGCTAGGTAGACAGGCATGTGTGGGCAGTGATGACATAGAAACAGGATGGTATCATCTGCATAGAGATGGATTTGAGAGTCCCCAACAGCAAGAGCCACATCGTTGATGTAGACTGAGAATAGAGCCGGCCCGAGAATCAAGCCATGTGGCACCCCCAGAGAGACAGCCATGGGTTCTGACAGCAGGCCCTCTGATTTAATACGCAAGACCCTGTCGATAGATAGAGAACCAGGCGAGGCAGTTGCGAGAGAAGCCCAGGCTGTTGAGTCGGCTGATGAGAACATGATGGTTAACAGAATCATATGCCATGGACAGGTCGATGTAGAGTAGTGCACAGTAGTGCTTTTTAACTATGATGTCATTCAGGAACTATAGGGCAGACTAGGCCATAAGTCTTTAGAAAGCTAAATATTGTTGGCTGTGAAGCGTAGGCAACAAAATGTGGCTGTTTTAAACTTCCAAGATGCCGCCTTATTACACAGAAGCAACAAGACGATATTCATTTCATGTCATTCACGTTAACTCAATATTGTCTACAATAAGTCCAAATGTATTTGTTTTAATTTAAATATCAAGTTACATTTCGGTCATCAATGGCGTATAGCAAGTTAGCGCATCATTTCGGCAAAATAGCTTTAAATTCGCTCGTATCATCTGCAAAGCAATGATATCCTCAACGTCTTCGGGCAGACTTCGGCGCTCATTGTCACAGAGTGGATACCAGCCAAATCCGCTCCGTTAGTCTTGTCAACTCTCACACCTGTTTCTCATCCTCTCAAGATGACTGCCTATATGCTTCCTCCGATTCCCTTTGTATTTGTGCGTTATTGTTACGCGTTATGCCTTAAAGGCAGTATTCAAGTTATCAACTACTTGTTTTCCAACCCTGCACCCGGCTCCTCTCCTTCCTCACACCCTCTGACACCAAAACCACATGAACCTTCAAATGCAATGGACATAAGGAGAGGTGTTTTAGGGTCCAATACATTATATGTGTACATTTTTGATACAAGAAGTATTTTTTTTTGGGAATAGTTTCCTCTTTTTTAATAACCAAATTAACATCATAACAAACTTATCTTGTTTCTATTTGTTTAAAGTTATTGGAATAACGACTTATCCACAAGCACCTAAACATGAGGAGAAGAAATGACAAAGACAGCGACAAACTGGCTCCGAACCAATTATTTGACAGTGAAATAAGCCATATCGGGGGGATATTCACAATGAGATATTCACCTAGAAATTAATTACTGAGGTTATGGGCACAATGCACCAAACAATGCCTTGCATTCTAACTAGGACGGCATCTTATTACTATGATTAATTTGACCGGTTTGGGCTTCTTATTCACGGGATTGTGAGGTTGAAACGTTTCAGCTAAGTTTCAGTATACTCATTATGACAACGCCACAGTCTGACAAAGGTGACGTGTGAGACAATTCTGACTTGTACTGAAGTTAAGAGGAAGTCACATTCAAAAAACCGGTTTGAGTGTGGGTAGGAGAGTGCTCTCAGAATAGAGTTTAGGATCACGTTGTCCTCGTCCCATGTCTCGTTTTCAGTAAGATCTTAACTGGTGATTAAATTAAACAAATCAGTCAAACATCATCAGAACCGGGGCTTTTGCTATTGTCTCTGCTGCTTTATAAATAAAAAGGAGATACTAGATCAACACTCACAATGTGCACCAAACCTACTCTGCAATTATAAATACAAGCTGTATAGGCGCCACTAATCTAACACGAAACGTATTCCTTGTATTTTCATTGTAGGACTTCCTAGATACTGTAACTCTCTTAAATTGTTCTCAAGGGAAGCAGCAAAGAAAGTGGCAACTGAACCAACCACGTGAAAGAGCTTTTGTGAAGGCAGCACTGTCTCTATAAAAAGCCACTGGGCAAATGGTTCAATACGATTAGCACCACGTGGACCACCGGAGGGCCAGCACTGGTTTGCTGCTCTTTGATCATAACTGATACAGTGAATGGCATTTACCCCTTAGCTGAGTGAAAACAGTCTGCTTTTTTTCCTTTACACTGAACAGATGGCTGCCAAGAAGCGGTTGCTATTTCTCTTTCCCACTATCTCGCCGAGGTCTTTCACCATGTTTGCCCCGAACGAGATCAACACTCTTACGCTGGCTAAAGGTTCAAAGGTGTCGTGGCTTTTACCTTGTTTTCAAATTCTTTTGCTGAATGCAGTATTTATCCTGATCCTGGTGTCAGGAAATGAAAAGTAAAAAAGAGGTTTGAGTTGAACATTCGTAAAGGTAAATAAAGACAGTTGATACTTGGAGACATCAGCTGAACACAACAAACTGTCTACCTTTGACCAGAGCAGAGAGCTTTGGTGTGTCCCACAGAGACATTGGCTTTGAGATCCATCTCTGTTTGGAATGGCGTAAATAACTGTTTAAATTCTCAGATGAAGTCACCAGCGGTCAGGCAACCCTAATTTTAGTTTTGGCGTAACTTAACTTTTTGGTAAAATAAAAACGCCACTGCAATTTCCGATCAACTCAGCAACTGTATTCACTTCTGCCATTATTTTACTTGCAACCAGGTGTTTCTAACTTGACCAATCACCTCAAATGAAGTTGTAAAACATATTGGATATTGCTAGCTGGACCAGCTGTTTTAACAGTATGGTGCTGGCTTTTGTACCTTGTTCTTGAGGCAAGATGGAAGGATTCTGACGCTTATAAGCTGAGGCGTTTTAATTAGGGCGACAGACGCTTTTGTGCCGTCCATCTGTTGCAGGGGTCTAGTCTTGATTAAGCCATTTAAAGTGAGCCGCCCACATGTGTGTACGTCTATAACAAGTCTTTTGTAGAGTCGAAAGGATGACAAATCAGTGTAACTTTACTGGTTATTAGCGTAGCCTTTCCGTATGGCCATAGCTTAGGCCAATTGCATCACTGTTAGTGTTGATGTCAGTGCTGTGTTGTTGATCATGATCCTAGTTTTCACAACTGGTATATTTTTTGGTTTGCCATGTTGTTGGTTCTGTAATAGATGCCAACTCACATAACATACCAATCGTTTGTCTGTACACAAGAAACCATTGGCAGGCTCAATTAGGTCTAAATTCTCACTGACTAAGTTTTGCTATATGCTAAAAGCTAAAATGTGCTACTTCTGTAAACTAATCTCTGACTCAAAAAATGTACTGAAAATGTTTTGTTCCTATTGCAACTTTGCTGCTGGCCTGCCAGGCACTAAAACATAACAATATCACTGTGTAAAGTTACTGGATTCATTGCTTCCAATAAAACATATATGTTTAAACAAACTAATGTGTTTTATTAGCAGTCTGTTCATGTACCATCTGTGGAAATGCAGAGTACATCCGGAGGTTCTAGTACTGATGTTTGGGAACCACGGGTCAAAGGCTAGTTAGTAGCCTTCTTAATGAAGATTTTAATTGCTACACACAAAACAAGTGAAACCAAATCAAACATACAAATTATCCTGCTGCTGAAATATACAGTATTTGGTTGCTGCTCTTTGATTGGGCTATTATCCACAGAAGTATCAGCTAATGTCATCTTTTAGTTTTGGACAGTGTGACTGGTTATCTGAAGCATTTCAAATTGACTATTATCATAAGTATTATCTATTAGTAGATACAGAAATTATGATGGAACAGTCATTCTTTAAACTTTTGCTAAAGTACCCATATACGGTGTCATTGTTTTAATATTTTAAACTTCCTATAGTTGCCGAACTAAGCCAATTTGATAAATGTAGAAAAACAATCTGGAGAAATGCTGTTCAAATACTTGGTCTGACTGGCTGGCAAAGTAATTCCAACAGTTTGGCAGGCTTTCCTTAAATATTTAGCACTGCAGAGAATCATTGCAAATATCCAGCTGTGACCCTCACACATTTAACTTTTTCAAAACGAAGAGTTCTCGCTTGAAGCTAAATGTTGAAACTAAACAAAAAACTTCTGGCTCAAAAACTACAGTTTATATCAGTGTCAGAGAAAAATAACTACTCTATTCCTCTCATTCAAACAAAGGTGTCAACGGTGGCTGTCTAATGATTGTTCTACACCTTGGTTTCATCTACAGTACTTTCCCATGAGACCTAACTCTACTTTTGCATCATAAGATCACATATAAACGTTTTAGGTTACTTCTAGGTGCCTAAACCATAGTTGAAATTGACTCAAGAGTCTCTTGATCCAAAATACAAGGTAGGAAGAAATGATCATATCAAAACGCTTTCAATCCCTGTAATGTCTTCCGCTGTATCTGAAAGATGGAGCACAGGACACGACAACCTTGAATTCAGTTTTGTCTCAGTTATATTACCTGTTATGCATTGATATAGTCTGTCAATCTCACTCAATGTTTTATTTACTCTGCCATGGGATTGCCCGTGTCAACATGTAAATGGATCACAGACTTTCTTTCCAACAGGAGGCAGCACGTGAGGTTGGGGAAACACCTGTCAGACCCTCTGACCATCAGCACTAGACCACCTACAGAGGGAAATCGACCAGGTTCTGGTGCCGTCTCAACAACATGGAGCTCAATGCTCCAATGACAGCGGAGATGAGAGTCCACTTTAGGTTGTCCTGGAGGGCTCCCCCAGCAACACAGTGGAGTCATTTTGCTTCCTGGGCAAGTGGGAGCTGAACATCACCTCTCTCATTAAGAAAACACAACAAAGAATGTACTGCCTGTGGCAACTCAAGGAGTACAAACTGCCAACGTCTTAATGTTTAATGTCTACACGTCCATTCTGACTCCTCCATCACCATCTGGTACGCTGCAGCCACTGTCAAAGACAGTAAAGACAGGCTGCAACGCATCATCCGCTCTGTGGTAAGCAGCAAAGATTAGGGCAGACTTCCCCCATCCGGGTAACAAACTACTCAGAACTCTCCCCTCTGGCAGACGACTGAGGTCTATCAAGATCCCCCCACACACACACACACACACACACACACACACACACACACACACACACACACACTGTTCGTGTTGAGTTCAAAACGCTGCAACTAGTGGTCTGTCTGTGTAAACAAACATGGCGAAATAACCTGATTCTGAATGTTTTCCTGTCTTGAACTTGTCTTAATCAACGAGGACGTCGTTGTCCTGTTGACGTATGTCGACAGTGACAGAAATGTAAGACAGGCATACATGCCCATTATGCCCTAAGAACACAAACATTACCAAACATTTGAAATTCAGGCTGTGTCACCTAAATATCAAAACTGTGTAGAACAAAAGAATACATTCTTTTTAAATGGGGAATTGTTTGAACGTTGGTTGAACAGAATGTATTGTCCGCCCCAAAACACCGCTTTTGTCCATTCTCTCATGGATCTTCTGTTCTCTTGATTGCTGTAGGTCAAAAGGCAATACCTAATGGAACCAGCATGTGGTTTGTGTTTTCGTTCAACACTGCTTTGAGCTGCATCTCCAGTGGAATCAGTGGAATCTTCCACCATGTGAATTGACTGAACCAGCTACTTCGGTTTTTACGACTAGGGTTTGAACGGTGGTGAACCAGAATATTTTTTTTAATGTGACCTATAATGTTTATACGATTTATTAAATTGCCTGCTAATTTCCATACAACATTGAGAGGTTCTTAGAGATGAGAACACAACGTGACTCTTAGTTGGAGGTGTTTTAAAGTGGTATTCCACTTGCAATGCTGCTTTTGTTTCTTAGGACCACTCTAGGTTAGGCACGTTTAAATGCACGTTTCCTGAGGTTTTCAGAGATGGCACTCGTATTAAACACAGTAAATGTTGGCTTAAACACAGCGGGGGTTTAAATATTTATACTTACCTTTTTTATTCATTTTTTTTTCTCTGACACTGTAGTAAAACTGGTTCACATCTGAACCATCACTCCATTACCTCGTCTTCAAACATTCAAGTAGCATTTAACTTCAGCTTTTTTCCTCGCTCTCCATCCCTCTCTTGTTACCTCCTGATTACAAAACACGCTGGCTGCTTCCTGAGTTAGGGAACCAGGCTTTAACCTTCCTTCTACACACTTTCTCTCCCTTTCCCCTCTCGCAGCCCTCTCTACGGGGCCATAAGAGGCATGTGATTTACATGTTAAGGGAGCATGTTGACGTGAGAATAACATGCCTTTCCAGGGGTTCAGCGTTTCATGCTCTCTGAGGAGGCAGAAAACAGCAGAGCGCAGCAGGATAGCCTTTTCCATGTCCCAGTGCTGCCTGTGTATGTGTGTGTGTCTGTGTGTGTGTGTATACGCATGCCGAAGCGTGTGTGTGTGTGTGTGTGTATGTATATGTATGTGTGTGTGTGTCTGTGTGTGTGTGTGTTTGTGTATATGCATGCCCAAGGATGCATGTGTGTTAGTAGGTAAGTCTGTGTGTGTGTTTGTGTGTGTATGTATATGTATATATATGTCTGTGTGTGTGTGTGTGTGTGTACCCATGTCCAAGCATGCATGTGTGTTAGTTGGTAAGTCTGTCTGTGTGTGTGTGTGTGTGTGTGTATATATATACATGTATGTGTATGTCTGTGTGTGTGTGTTTACGCATGCCAAAGCATGCGTGTGTGTGTGTGTGTGTGTGTGTGGGTGTGTGTGTAAGGGTGTGCTGTTTGCCTGGACCATATGGTCATGTTTAACTCTCCCCACATCTGCACTGGCTATAATACACTGTGTACCTCATGAGATTGACCACAACCTGTCAAGTCCGCTCAGAAGTGTTATAAACATAAACGGTCTGGTCATTTTAAACCCCAGCCTGATCCCCAAAAGGATGGGACTCCTGATCTTTCACCTTTTCAATCAACTCACAGCTCTGGATGTCTTTCAATAGAACGACAGATCTATGGTCATCTCCGGGTGGGTTAATCAAAAGCAGGAGTCTAAACTTTTTCTCCTCTGGCTGAGATTTGTAATTTGGAAAGACATGTATTCTGTACACTTGCCTTGTTACATAAATACACATATTGCAGAAATTACATAAAGTTACATGAAATGACTCTTGTCAAATTGCAAATTTAAGGTTGATAATAAAAAAGTATATCCATTTGAAAAACATTTTGATTAATCCAATACTGTATAGTATATTGTATTAAAATAATTTAACACATTAATACATCATAAGGGTATCTCAACTCATAATAATAACTATTGTTGTTAAAGGATAGAACATAATATTTGTAATGAATCGTAATTCATTCAAAGTAGTTCAGGTGTTGCACTTGATGACACCCTAATTGGCACCTATGTACCGGTACCGTGTTTGACTTGGAATTAACACTAGAAGTGTGCTTATTATTTAAAGCTTATTGAGCTTCAAATAAAAAGCTATTTTTTGCCTAAATTTCTGTAAGATGCGCTATCTGCCATTTTCATCTGTAAAAAAAAAAGAGAAACCAAAAAGCTAAAGGCCATTGTAGTCTTCCAAATTAATATAGAGTTAATTTCAGTCAGTACAGTCCGCTGTTTCCTACCATGAATGTAGTCAATAACAGAGATTTTGATTTTGTTTCCTGCACACCGGCCAACTTGACAACGTCAATAACGTCAATGTAAATGCCAGTATGAAATATATTTATCGATACTATCTGTAGCCTATTGATATGTTTGAAGATTATAAACCAAGCAAGGCTCTTAGATCATCGAACTCAGGACAGCTAGTAGGGCATAGAGTCAAAACTAAACATGGTGAAACTGCATTCAGCAGTTACACTGCATGCAACTGGAAGAAATTACTAGAATATCTTAGACGTTCCCCAAAGGTATCCATTTCTAGAGACCAGATTTTAGAGACCTGAAAAGCTTCTAAAGACCTTTTGAATAAAGTTATTCAATACTGAGTTGAAATGTACACGATACCAGTAAACAGGTATCTGTGAATATATAGTGCATGTTTTTTATTATTTCTTATTTTTTCCTTTGTAAAGCACATTGACTTGCTTATATACTGGAGAGAACAAGTATTTGATACACTGGCAATTTTGCAGGTTTTCCCACTTACAAGTATGTAGGAGTCAGAAATTTGCAACTGCAAAATTATTTAAAAAAAATCATACAATGTGATTTTCTGGATTTTTGTTTTAGATTCCTTCACTCAGAGTTGAAGAGTACATAGGATAAAAATTACAGACTCCTACATGCATTGTAAGTATTTTATTAATTAAATTCCTCTAATACATAAGTAAAAATGTTGTCCTTCCTTTTTATAAAAAAGCAATGTACCACACAAATTATTTTTAATTAAACCAAATTAATTTTGAAGTATTTTAGAAGATAATAACAGGAAATAGCATTTGTCTTTTTCATATTGGCGCAGCTCCTGCGCCTTTGCCCCACACATATGCAGGACAACATTATGGTCGAAATATGGTAAAACGGCACACAGTGCCACGAATCCTCCTGAGCTGCGCTCTCGACATCCACGAGCAGGCTTTAGAGTTCATCGTCACCGGCCTTCTAGCCACTCGCCTCATCCTGTCATCACTCCAATTGTCTTGTCATTACGCACACCAGGGTCCATTCCCTCATTCGGAGGTGTATAAATGTTCCCTCTGGCTGTGCCTTTGTGTGGTTTTCTGTCAAGGCTGGTGCAAAGGAGAGGAGAGCCAGATGCAGGAGTTGATACAAAGTTTTCAATCTTTCAACAAACGTAGAAGGCAACTTTGCCTACGTTAATATAAAACACTGTTAAATGAACGTGGAAATAGAAAAGAAAACAGCGCAATGATCCCATAGTTAAGCTAGCTTATCTTGTTCTTTTGATTAATCCACCAAGAAAAATAACTTCCAGGTTAGGCTGCTGTATAAAACAAATATCAACTCTTCATATCTGTAAAGCTGCAGGGTGTGCAGGCATTCAACCCACTAAATCACACCTAAGCGTGTTAAGGTTTTGTCCCTTGATGTTTATGCTGAAATGTGGTTAAGATAAGGTTGGGGAGGGGGGCTGTATACATTTAATATAAAAACAAAACTAATGGGTAGCCACAATCATATATTTATTCCTCTACTTAATGATTCCCGAAAACAACCAAATGCACAAGTTAGGCAACTTAAATATGCGATGGAATAAGTTAGTCATGGTGGCTAAAGATTATATATATAAAAGTGAATAATGGTAATATCTGTAAATCAGGCAGAGCACAGATTATGTTTGTTAATTCCACTATTAGAATATGCTTTGATGGTAACAAGCATGCTTAGATATTCCAAATTGTATTAATGGAGGTGTAGCCAACTAATGCGTTGTTCATTTGTTTCTGTCAAACTAGTGCTGTGTAAACACAATTCACAACATGAATGCTAACTCTCCATTTATATATTGAAAAAACATTTCTGTGAAACACATAGGGCAAGTCAAACGCCAATAAAGTTACGATAAACAATAAATGTGTGAGAGTACTGTGATCCTGACATGTCACGCTGAAGTCGAGCTTTAACTATAGATGGACCTGAGGCTCAAAAATGATAAATGAGTTAATGGGGTCAAAAAAAGTTAACGGCATTAAGTATTTGAAACTAAACGCACGAGTTAACCCATTAACTTTGACTGCCCTGATAATGATATATTTTTTCTCATGTTTTCTTCATGTTCTGTCAACAAAATATATGTTAAAAAATATTCCTAGAATTTACCTTACATGTTATATCACACAAAAATAATACTATTTTCAATAAAATGTTGTCCTAAACATAACATACTATTAACAATAAAACTGTACAATCCTCAGTCATGTTAAATACATTCAGGTGCCCACTACGTGTCCAACCCTGATCTTAGTGAATACTTCTTCCCTTTAAAATGGATCAACATAAAATAACCAGCTTTGTATAAAAAAGTGTAATTCTGTCTCTACATATGAAAAACAGGAAGTCTGAATCGTTAATGCCATGTCACAATAGATACAGTATTTAATGTCCATGGAAATGAATGGCCACGTGTCCTCTAGGTGTTGAGTCAAAAAAGTAAGCCTTGAATACGGTAACTGAATTTTAAATGTCAAATCAAAACAGTTAGCATTGTAAGAAAAGTGTGTCAAAAAACAAACACATGATACCAGAACAGGCATATGTATCAATTCTCTTACTTCACATACCCAGAACTTCAAGAGATTTGAGTACCGCTTTTTTATTTGCTACATATATTTTCCCAAAAGAGATGTGACTTGCTGAAGAAAAACATAATTCATTTATTTTCCGGCTGGGATTCTAAGGGAATATGCTTTCTCTCTGTCAATGGCTAGTTAAATCCACCCCTCAATTGAGTTTAATGATATAGTGGTCTGCTTTCCTTCCAATCCAGCCAAATAAAATAGTAATGATTCTGCTCAGATGAACTAGTGGCTGATATGTAAAAGCCACTTATCTAGATAACCTTATCAAATAGAGATAAAAGGAAAAATGTAGTGTACCATCAACTGAGTGCTACCCATGTAAGCCAATCAGAAGGGCCGACAAGAATGTTTGTTGTATCATAAAAAGTTGAGCAGAATAAATATACTGTTATTGATTTATTTGCTATAAACTATATACTGACGATGATACTTATGTTGACATAGAAGTAAAGAACATCTGCATTTGTTTTATGATATTTCTACTGACCAACCTGTAACCGTGTGGGGCGGTTTTCCACTCACAAAAGAAAAGCAAGGTTTCTTAAAAACAATATAATATGCAGCATTAAAGAATCAAGTGGGAATGGAGGTTTGACAGAGATTAATTGTAACTGCAGGTACAAATTGTAGTAGTTTAATAATAATAGCTGTTCACTTGGTGCATGAAACATTCTTTTTTGAAGAGTGGTATCAAAATCAATATTGTCTGCTCATATCTTTAACATGGGAAATCAGGTTGCATGGTAACATTTTAAAGCGCGCCACAATACCTTGCACCCATGGGAGTAAATGCTATTATCCGCCCGTTAATTAAATAGATCCTTTCAAGCTTCGTAGGGTTGGATGGGAACGTCGCCATTGTCAGGTCTCTCCAGAGATGTTTGATCAGACTTTGGGTTATTGTTGGTCAGAAGGTTACATTTTCTCCCAATTACGTTCTAAAGCACAGATTTGCATCACAGATTTGTCTGCCTTTTGCTCTTTATACCTGACCTACAATCCAGACTGTCTAAGAGTTTTTAAGGTGCCTTTTTGCAAACTCCAAGTAGGCTGTCATGTGCCTTTTACTGAGGAATAGCTTCCCTCTGGCCAGTAAACCCTCAAGGCCATACTGGTGATGCTGCAGAGATGGTTGTCATTGTAAAAGATTCTCCCATCTCCACACAGAAACTCAAACATTCCTTCCAGGTTGAACAAGGCCCTACGTTTCTGACTGCTCAGCTCTAGGAAGAATGCCGGTAGTTCCAAACTTCTTCCATATGGAAATGATGGAAGACACTGTTGTTGGGGACTTTTAATGTGGTAGACTTTTTTTGTTACCCTTTCCCAGATCTGTCCCTGGACACCATCCTTTTTCAAAACTTTATGGACAAGTATTTTGAGGATATGGTCTGACTTTTACTCATGCACTGTCAACTCTGGGATCTGATATAGTCAGGTGTTTGCCTTTATAAATCATGTAAAATCAATTTAATTTACCACAGTCGGACCCCAACATTGTTGTAGAAATGTCTTAAGGAAAATCAGTGGAAATTGACAGTTTTACACACACATAATAAGCCTAGCTCTGGACCAAGAAATCAATTTAACGTTAGTCGATGACTAGATTTAATATGTATTTGAGAAACCGGCACTAAGAGTGGTAGAAGACAATGTGATATAAAATGAAAAGGGTATTTCACAATAGCACAGCAAGCTAATGTACAAATGACCTATGTTAGCAATAATATATTGGCAGATACAGTGGGGCAAAAAAAGTATTTAATCAGCCACCAATTGTGCAAGTTCTCACACTGAAATGATGAGAGAGGCCTGTGATCATAGGTACATTTCAACTTTGAGAGACACAATGAGGAAAAAAATCCAGAAAATCAGATTGTAGGATATTTAATGAATTTATTTGCAAATTATGGTGGAAAATAAGTATTTGGTCAATAACAAAAGTTTGACTTGAATTGCAATGTAAAAACTGCCAAACTGCAACCTTTTTTGCAATCTGCCCGATAATCTATCGACATACTGTGCAATTCACAGAGCAAAACATTGTGGTTGCCATGAGGAACGGGGGAGGGGGGGTTGCACATACCCATCCTCTGCTTACTCTTCAGTATAAGAACTACATCTCCACTGATCTGTCTGCATCTGTCAAACTAATTAAGAATGCTGATGACATTGGCACTGCTTGACAGGTCTCATCTCTGAGAGCAAAAAGTTCAAGTACCACCGTTTGAATTGGGTGCAGTGACAACTGGAACTCACCATGGTCCCGACAGCAGAGGTGGTGATTGACTTTGGAAAACTCTCCCCACCACTTCTATCCGTGACTGACGGCTCAGCCATCAAGAAAGTCAAGTCATTCCAAATCCCCACCATCCATTAGAGTTTTGAGTAGGAGGACAACATTCACCAAAAAGGCTTAGTAGAGGATGTGCTACAGTATCTGCACAAGAGAAAACTTTGCAGGGCCATTCTAGTTTGTTTCTATTACTTCATCATTGAGTCCCTCCTCCACCACTTTCCAATATTGGACCCTACATCTCCATCGCCATCTGGTTTCTGATGGCATCATCCGTCAGTGACCTTTAGCACTCACTGGATCGGTTCGCAGCCAAGTGTGAAGCGACTGGGATGAGAATTAGCACCTCTAAATCTGAGGCCATGACTATCAGCAGGAAACCGGTGGATTGCATACTCCGGTTAAGGAGTGAGCCCTTACCCCATATGAAGGAGTCTAAGTGTGAGGGGAAAATGGAGCGTGAGATCAGCCGGAGAATCGGAGCAGCGGGAGCGGAGTTGCATCCGCTTTACCGTACCGTTGTGGTAAAAAGTTAGCTGAGACAGAAGGCAATGCTCTCGATTTACTGGTAAATCTACGTTCCTACCTTCAACTACAGTCATGGAGTCAGGGTGATGACTGAAAAAACGAGATTGCGTGTACAAACGGCCAAAATGGGTTCCCTGGGGAAGGTGCGTGGTTTCTGCCATTTTGAGCATGTAGTCGAACCCACAACTGCTGATGCTCCAGATACTCAGCTAGTCTAAAGGCCAGTTTTATTGCTACTTCATTCAGCACAACTTTTTCAGCTGTGCTAGCATACCTACAAAATTATTTTCTAATGATCAAATAGCTTTTTAAAATGAGAAACTTTGATGAACAAACACAATGTGCCATAGAACAGATGACTGATGATACCTGTAAAAAGGTACCCAATTCCAGCTGCATTAGTATTTATAACATTGACAATGTCTACACTGTTTTTCGGATCAATGTCAAGACTGGTAAGAAAGGATTGGATTATTCCCAAAGTAGAAGGACAAAAAAAACAACTGGCCTGAGGAGCGACACAATGTTAATATGTTAATCAGGGCTGTAATGTGTATGTCTTTGAATGGCTCCTCAAAACGTGCTTCGAGCATGGCAGGCGGGGGTTCCGGGTCAGAAGCCTGATCCGATCGTCTGGTGCGTAAACCAGGGCGTCACTACGGTGACAATCAGCGGCAGACTTCTGGCATCGCCAAGAGCACTGAAGACATTCCATGTCCCCTCAGCAGGCCGAAACCACGGCTGGTGCCTTTTTCTGGTGTTGATGCCACCAGTACGGGCTTATACCCTAAAATGCATTGAAACTGAGACATAACTGAGGGACATTGGTCAATGGCACCGCCAGCACAAAACCCTGCCCAACCAAGATTAACAGGTAGACATGCTATGGCCAGGTTATCAAACAGAGATCGAAATCGACCTAGACGCTGCACCTAAGAGTCAACACAAACCACCACAAAATCTAAACACACTGCGAACCCCTCCAACCCACAATGTCATGTGCCCTCGCCGAGAGACCCTTCAGAAGATCAAATTTACTGACATACAAAACCAAGCTGCTCAAGACAGTACTCCCTATGAGGCAAGAGGAAAAAGTCAGACTTGGTGACATTATTTACCTTCTGGTTACCTGTACATAATCAAATGCTAATATCTGGCTTAGCAACCAGTGAAACAAAGGGAAGACCAGCTGGAAAAAGGGTCCGCTATTCCATTGTTAAGCATTTACTAAACTTTCTTATTGTGCTGTCTACGCTTCTCAGGGTACACCCGACAGAACCGCAGTCTGATAGGCCACCCCCACATCAATGTCACGTTCAATCGAATGAGTACGACCAGGCGTATCAATAAACAGGGAAGGATACCGCTTCATCAAACTCATCGAATCTACCCATTGCAAAATTGGCAAGTGACTCAACAGCACATTCAACTGTTCCAACGATCCTGAATTTTTCACCCACTCCTCGTCCTGCACACCGACAGCAGTAGACATTGAGCTTGCGCTCGTACTAACAAATTCACCGACCAGGACAGGGATAACTTCTACCGCCCTAGTCATGGTCCATTTCAGTGCAATATGAGCTCAACAATTATTTAAGATGAAACTGCTCCATATCACCTTGGCTCTGCTAATGGAATGCACTAGCCATGTTATGCTTAATTCACAACAGTTCTAAAACCTGGCCAAAGATATGGGACGTGAAATTGAAACCATGATCACTCTGAATGATCTTAGGAATTCCAAAAACAGAATTACTCTGGGACAATGCCTTAACCAGTGACTTAAGGGTGATGGTCCGTATAGGATACAGTTTGGCACATGACAGACAATGAATAGATACTACCGGCTACGGTAATGGTCCCACACAGTCAGTAATTAAATGTTGGGATACAGCCGAAATGGAACACAAAGGGACAGGTTTTTGAACTTGGTTTGGATAACCAGCCAGTTGACAAGCATGGCATGTTTCAACAAATACCAAAATCTTCTTTTTAAGACAGGGCCTAAAATAAAATGCGGAATTACGCGTTGTTACTGGATAAACTCAGGAAACCGTCATCAGGGCAAACAAATTGCAGTAATCAAGGGAGTAATATTGCCATAACAACCTTGAGTCAGTTTGTACAATAAGCTATTGACAATAGTTTGTTTGCTTATTTGCAATGGCCACCTGGGGAGAAGCTGGGGATTGAACCCAGGACATTATACATACAAAGCATGCACTCTACCACTGAACTACCAAGTCCTCCATAGCTAATACATATAATAGGAAAATAAATAGGCTATACACAACATACATCTTTGTACAGAAAAAACTGAATTGTATGACCTATACCCATTAATGTGTATCGATCAACTATTTTATAGAACCTATTGTACAAACTGATGTAAAAATTGGTTAGGCTATATAACTGATAACCATTCAAAAATATTATGCTTTCCCCATTTTCCCACATAGTCGAGTCTGGTACCGTTGGAAAGGTCTTTTTACTCGGATCGTGCCTGTTTTAGTCCTGTGCAAATCGCACTTTCCTAGCAGAAATGGTTTATAAAATATTAGTGCTGGAATGAGAATACATTTCCCTGATCACGCCAGGATTGCATGGATGGATGCATACAGTTTTGTTATCTATAATATGATGCATACATGGTGAGAAATGTATGATATACTTACACACATAGTATAAGTAAATTCATTTGGTTTGATTGAAAATAATTTGTGTGCTTCAGTTTCATATTTTCTAATTAGCCAACATCTGAAGAGGCTTTTGTTTAAAATTTTGCAGATTGTGTTGTGTACAGGGCGACATCTCTCATCTGATTTTATTATTTGCACCAACAATTGTGGATTTGTTTGCCAAAATATTGCTTGCCAGTAGCAGGGAGGTGACAAAATTGTCAGTCGTAACATTTCTTCCTTTGCCCAGGAAATGTTCCATCAGACGCATGACGACATTGTCAGATGAACGCTGCACAGCCGGCCTGCTGTTATCTTTTCCAAGATGAGAAAGTGCTGACTCAATTTGGGACTCAGACTCTGAATCCGATTCAATTTGAATGTCATCTCCGCTCTCATCTTCATTCTCTCCCTCTATTTACACACACGGTTCACCATCTGATTCCAGTTTGTCAATATTTTGTAACAAATCTAAAACTTGCTGAGTTGTATAGTGTACAGAGGAATTGAATTATTAAAATAATTTTTTTAACGCACATCTCTGCACATATTCTAAGGAATCATTGCATTTTGGTTGGGCCGGCAAGCTCAAGTTCTCACTTGCACGAACACACACACACTCATGCACAAACACAGCCTGCATCCAGTTATAGGGGATTATAAGCGCATGATAATAGAACAGCCTCAAGACCGATTCCAATTTAGAAAAATATTTTGTATCAAGTCCCAAGAAATGCAGAGCCGTATCAATGAATACCCTTTTCTTTGCTAAATGAAACCCTCTAGGCATTTCCCCCTGGTGCCATGCATTTTTCCATAATAAAATATTTGTATTTTATTATTCGTTATGAGATCTTCAAAGGCCTTGAGAACCTAAAAAGCCAGACAATAGAGCTAAAGTGCAAATATAGATTACTTTTATTTAATGTCCTAATGGGGGATTGGACAACCGGTACGCGGAATGACAAGACAATGGGAGTGACGAACATACTTTCAGGCATTAATAAATACTGTGTAGTAACCTTATGTTGGTGCACCCTTGTCATGTGTGGGGGAAGGCGCACTCCTTCCCTTCACCATCAATGAAAAATAGACGTGGCAAAACTAATAATAGATCAAAATGCTAGTACAATTTGCATTATGTGTGGGCATTGAAAGTTGTTTCCCTCGAAATCACACACATATTTTAAATTAAAACAAATTAATGTACTTATACTATGTGTGCATTACGTGAATTAAATACTTTAGCAAAGAGAACTGTATGTATTGAGCATAAAAAATCAGACTGTTGGAGTTGACAGTGGCACGAACAAAAATCCCTGGAAATGATATTTTGCATTTTTAAGTTATCTTCAACACTATATCACAACAATTACATTCCCTGTAATTACTAGTAAAACGTAATTAAGACGTAAAAAGCGAAATATCATATAATGCAGGGAGATTATTAACACTGCCTACAGCTTGGTAGGCAACAGCTCTACCCACTGCACCACCCTGCGCTCTACTGTCTTTGGCAATACACAATTTACAGTGGCAAAACGTTGCGTGCATCCTACATTTACGTTAGGGTTAGTTTCCTAATGTTAGGGATAGTTTTGTAACATTAGGGTTAGAGTTAAGGTTATGGCTAGTTTCGTAATGTTAGGGCTATGGTTAAGGTTAGGGCTAGTTTCGTAATGTTAGGGTTTGGGTTAATATCCTGTGAACAATTGTAAGAACCGTGATTACATTGCATAACGACTTACTGTAAAACAGTGACCCTCGTGGAGCAGTGGGTAGAGCCCTCCGCTGCCGAGCCGTATGCAGTGGTTCAATTCCACATGCTATTTTTTTACATAAATGCATGGTAGATACGTTCACTAGTAACGTAATCGCATGTTCCTACAATAGTTCCCAGGGAACATAATTCTAGTGATATTGGGCTGGTTATTTTAACCGTTTATTATAAAATCCATTACTTACGTATTTTTACAATGGACAATTGTCTACGATATTTTAAGAATAAAATGAAAAATTAAACGTTTCATTAAAATAAATAGTGTGGTAACATGGTACCATAAAGGCCAATATCTAAGATAAATGATAGTCTACTCTTTTAGGCCAACAGTATTAATTTGCGAGGATTCTTAAACTTTTTGGTTTCAATGCATGTGTTTCACTTCATTCTGCCACCGTTATTTTATAACAGCCTGGTCCATCTGACGCAAATCTACCGGTCATTGTGTGTCTGCAACACCCTACAATTCACAACATGCATGGGTCAAATGCACAACTAGTTGGTGTCAAAGCCTCAGCGCTCCTAGTGTTAAATTGTAGTGTAACATGAAAATACATTTAAGAAACAATAAAATATGAAAATATCAATAAAAAAGGCATAAAATGCCTCATGTCTGCTGATAGTGTCCCTGAATGATGGTCATAGCTTTAAAAACATATGGGTCTCAGTATATTATTTGCAAGCTGGATAGCTGGTAGATTATTTTACATCACTGAGAGATTCAAACTTGCTCCTGTTTGCTAAATGTTAAAATTTGAGGCCACAGAAAGAGAAAGTTTTAAAGAGAGATACAAAGCATTGCTGACTAGCTTAAGACATTATTTATTCAGACCCATAACCAATATTCAGGAAGTGAACAAAAAGCCATCCTCATCCTATTGCACACCTATATTATTCATGTCATTACAAGGATGAAGATAAGGGCAACATAGTGATCTCAATTAGTGAGAGTGAGGAAGGAATGAAGCGGCCTCAGATAGATAACAAGATGATGGACTAATAAGAATCTGCGGCAGCAAAGTACACAAATGAAATATAGGGCCTTTTACTTTACCTACCAGGGTGGGTTTCACAAAATAATGTTTTATGCTAAATGAAAGAAGGTTTTTAAGGAGAAGTTTTTCGAGAAAATTATTAATTAATCTTAATGTTCTAACGTTTCTCCAGAAAAAAATGAGTCTGCCTCAAGATGTTCTTAACACTAGAAATGCCGTCAATTTCACCCAGAGGTCATTTAAAAAATATATGTTCACGAGAATTGCAAAAAAAAATGCATGCGTATCCCCCATATTTTTTTCTGTTAAATATTAATGTTAATATGATATTATTGGAACATTTTTTGAGTTGGCCTACATGTCATTTCAAAATAAAACTTGTTGGTGGTAAACGTAGCAGTCATATGTATTATATGAATCAAATCAACAATAAGCCGAAATGCATTTGTTAAATACTATATTTTATAAAGCTTTATAAGAAAGCAAATAGCTTTTTATATTAGCTTGTTATTTTTTTGACCTAGAGTACACAATTCTAAACAGTGCACTTTAAATTATGATAATGACTTGAGACATTTACATAAAAACATTTTAACACATCACATTAATATTCAAACAAACCACTGACAGTCCAGAAATATCCCTTCACTATGGCAGGTGGGTATCATACATGCACAAGTTCCAAGCCATTATTGGTTGTGTTTGGTATTTTCATCCTGTTCCCCGAACATACTCCCAGCTCAGCTTTGAAGCATTTGTCTTCCATGTAAACAACTCTTTGTTTGCTGTTGTGAAACTTGACCCTGTGTTACACATCATTTTGAATTTGAATGATTTGATCAGATCTGTGATTATGTGCATCAAGATAGATTTTTGTGTACTAAATTTAAACTTACTGTATTGGCAGATGGGCATAGAAAATGTAACTGTGTTTAACTTAACACATTAAAAGCACAATGGAACACAATACAATCGTTAAGACATGCGTCACGATGAAACACATTTAAAATCAAATAAGTAGTTTTTGGAAATATATATTAATTTCAATTGACGTTATATCTTGTTTTAATATGTTTGTTTTTGCAGTTTGATCAAACAGTAGTTTGTGTAGGCTGTTAATTGTAAGAATGGCTTTGTGAATTCTTCATATTATTTATGGCAGGAAATATTTCTTATTTAACCCGTTTCTGTGCGTACGCATGGGTCAGAGTGTCCATGAAGGACCGCACATTTTCCCGGCAAGTTTGCTTTTTATAAATCCCAACTATTGCGTAGGGAGAGGCATACGCCTTCTTATGTGCGTACGCAGCGTTTATAAATGAGGCCCCAAGTTGTTGAAAAAATACGGTGGCAGCAGGAGATGAAACCAAACTGTTAAACCTCCTTACACTATCATTTAATCAGTGGTGTTAAGTAACGAAGTAATAATACTTTGTTACAGTACTTAAGTAGTTTTTCGGAGTATCTGTACTTTACTTGAGTTTTTATATTTCTGTCGACTTTTACATTTACTTCACTACTTCTAAAACAATATATCTGTACTTTTACTCCGCTACATTACCCGCTACAAAAAAACGGAATTATCTTCATGAATGTAGACACAATGTAGAATTGAGTTGACACAGACTTCGTGCAGCCTGTATATGCGCGCACTGAGAGCGCCCTATCAGCCTGTAGACTTTGTGCAGCCTGTATGTGCGCACTGAGAGCGCCCTATCAGCCTGTTGACTTCATGCAGTCTGTATGCGTGCACTGCGCGCACAATTGGCGCTCTCGAGACACATCTCTCTCTATAACCACACCAGAGCACCGGTGTTTGAAAACATCACAACAACTTTTGGCGTTTCGCAACCGAAGCATGTCTGAAAACGAGAGCAGTGAACCATCCTCGTGACCTCGTCCACCGGCGCTAGCTCAGATGATAAGCAACACCCATGGCCATATTTAGACCAACTGTTTTCTTATGTAGGAGTAAAAGATTCGTCGTACCGCATGAAGTGTCGGTTGTGTCTGCCTAAATGCACCGAAAGAGGAGAAAGGAGTTGAGGGAAGGAGGGAGGGGCAATAAGGTACAAGGGAGCAAGGAGGGGAAGGGAGCAAGAGGAGAAAGTAATTGTGATGGTTCAAGTTCAAATTGATGTTCAAGTTCAAAGTGATGTAGGGGGGGAATAATAAAGCTTGGAGAAAGAACATGTCTGCCTTTTTTCTGGTTGTACTTTTGTACTTTTACTTTTGATACTTTTGAGTACATTTTAACACCAGACAAATACTTTTGTACTTAAGTACATTTAAGGTGAGCTACTTTAAGACTTTTACTTTTTATGAATGACTTTTACTTTTACCAAAGTACATTTTTGGTACGATATCTGTACTTTTACTTAAGTATAAAAATCAAGTACTTTTTACACTACTGCATTTAATATGTGCACATAAATATAGACCTTTATGGTACCATTTTACACACTAATTATTAACTAAATTAATCTCAAAATATTTTTGAAAATATTGACTGGAAAGACAACTGTCTATTATAAAGTACTCACTGACAAACTGCCAAGCTTATGAGTGGGGGAAAGCCATATTCCATCCCTGCCCCACCAGCCAAAGGGAGACATAGCCTTAACAATGAGACAATTTGCATTGTGCATGGACATTGGAAATTGTTTCCCTCGAAAGCACCCTTATTATTTTAATTAAACCAAATTTAATTTACCTAAACTATGTGTGTAACTATCACATCATTTTCACATGAATGAAATACAATTATTATAATTATTGTAACAGTTTATTATGAAATCCATTACTTCAGTGTTTTTATAATAGACAATTGTCTTTCCTGTAAATATTTTCTAAAACATTTTGAGATCAATTTAAAATAATGATTGTGGTAAAATGGTACCATAAAGGCCTATATCTTATGTGCACTCATTAAGTGATAGTGTAAACCTTTAGGCCAACTATATTCATTGGCAAAAAGGTTTTAACATTTAGGTTTCACTTCATGCGCCACTATAATTTTACAACAGCCTGGTCCTTCTGACGCCATCTACCAGTCATTGTGTGTCAGAAACGCCCTCTCATTCAAAGCATGCATGGGTCAAATGACCCATCATGGCGAAAAAAGTAGGTGACAGTGCCTCTGTGCTTCTAAAACAACTTTGAACTGATAGCAGCTTGAAGCAGCTAGCTAAATTAACGTTAGCTGTACTAATGGACGAAAGACACCTATTGAACTTACATCAACATTTATTTTACAGTCAATTAACCCATCATGGGCAATTGAGAAATCACTTCTGCAAACAGTGCAACGAGCTACACTGCCGTTGTTTTTCCCCCCTTTTACAGACCGGTACATTTTAGTGTGGTCTTGGGTAAAGTGTGCCCGTCTAGCATAAAAAATTACCATTGAACACATATCCGGGATATTGTATGTAATTTGCAGGTGTCAGGGAGCCGCTATTAAAATGCAGGAGACTCCAGGAACTTCAGGGAGAGTTGGGATATCTGGGCTTTTGGAAGTTTCGCTAGCAATTAGCATCATCTGCACAATTCCGATCTATAACTATGGAGTAAAGTTATCATTAGCCTGCTAACGCCATTCCAACCTATCAGTCTTATATATAAAATGTAACTTAACAAGTGATCGTTTAACAAAGGCAATGCATATGTCTCTGCATGACAATAATGTTGGTTTGTCACGTTTAAAAAGGAGTTTACATAAGTTCTTGAATTGCAACAGTTCAGTAAAGAAATATCTAAATAGTGAGGTCTGCCTAAGAGCGTGTGTTCCATTTGCTGATCGCAACTTCTACTGACTAACCTGTCAATCAAAGGCGGGACATTATCACAAGTGACTTTCTCATTTCCTTAAACACAAATACTTTTTCTTTCAGATTCCACGTTCCTATTCCTTAACCTGTCTTAAATAAGAATTAATTACATGTATTACATTAATCCATTTTGTGATATTGTGGCGAGCTAGGGTCATCAGATTCCAAGCCTTATTAGTTGAAGGTACACTGCTCACAGGGATGTAGCACCATAGATAGCTCGGAACATTCTAGACTGGAACGAGAATGTAGAGCAGGGGGGTTTTAGGAGGTCATCTCCGCCCCAACACACCTGCCCCAAATCAGGACTAATTGAGTCCATATAATGCCTGCATGACTCCTACCGCCTCAGAAGTACACCAGAAATGAACAGCTACATACATAACATACCAACAAACCTCTGGAAAAGTTTAGATTGTTAAATGAAAAGCAGTAATTTGTTATACAGACAGTGTATAATTTCATAAAAATAAACAAACAGATGTAATATGGTAATTTATGTCCACCAGGGAGAATAAGTGAGCACATTGACACCAACCTAAAACCAATGTTAATTAAACAATATAATGTTCACTGATTTTTATTTAAGCATTTGTTTGTTTTTCCCTGAACAAAAAATACAGGCTTCAATAGATCCCAAGTGATCTTCTAATGTCGTTTGACACCATCGTCGGAACTAGACTTCGAGTAACATTATCTTTTACATCACGTGGATGGCTGTGTACGTGTGTGACATTCACCTGTGAAGGTAACAGCACCAGGATGCACTGTGGGAAGACAACAAGCCAGCAGAGAAAGTGTGATGCTCTAGACAATGTTAAGCTGGAACACCTTGGTCCGAGCATTAAGCAGGACAGCATATTTGGTACGTGGTTCAAATGTTTTGATTCATGTGTTTTTTTATTGTCCATCAGCTACACAGCACCAGATTGAATTGCAAAAGTCATGTACACAATTATCAGGTTATCCTTCCTTATTCATTCACTTAAGTATAGAGACACATTTGCGACTGGTGCAAGATGAATTATTGTGTGTAATGGCTCATCAAGGCACCTGTGAACAACATTTATGGACTACATGATGCTGCTTTGGGATACTTGCTTACTTTGCACAGCATTTTTGTTGTTGGTGTGTTTCTCACACTTCATATGGGACTCCACTGATTAAATTTGCAGGTGAAAAAAGGTTGAAAAATGTCTTGCCTACATATAACATTCTGACTGAAATGGTGGTTCCTCGCTAATTGCCACCAGAGCTAAAATACATTGACAAACCACACTTTTTATTTTGCATCATCTCTTCACAATGCAAAGAAAACCCGATAACAACCTTTTAAGATTTTTAAAAAGAGAAAAAGTCAATTGAAGTCTAAGGCCTTTTGCTTAGATAAATCATCAATACTTTTTTCAAGGACCCATGAATACCCTGTCGGGGGGTCTTTAGGTTGTATGTACCATTAAAGAATTCCTCAGACATGTGTTTGTGTTTTTGCCAGCAATAGCGGGATTGTCACACTGGCGGTAGAGGTAGGACACAGTCACTGAGCTGATGTGAAAAAATAAATATATTTAAGTAAACTAACTTAAAAAAAATTATGAAACAGCAGCAACTGATGATATAATACACATAACAATGAATCACACATTGACAAAATGGCCACCCAAATACAAAAGCATACTATTATTTTTATATATGGCAAGTTAAACAAAAGCAAAAGATGTGAGTATTGAAAAATGTGCTTGCTGAAATGTATTATCAAGAACTGTCACTAGCAATGAGCTGGAAAAAGATCAATAATGGCATTTAAAAGAAAACAATTGTTTTAAAAATGTGTCTTTTGTCTTCTAAAGATTATTATTGTATCGGATCATCATTTTGTTTTTTTTAGGGAGTATCTAAGTTGGCAAAGTGAATAATGAAATGTGATCAGAGTTCATTTGTATTTCAAAAATGATGGGGGTCAAAATAAATATTGCATAGACAGTTAATAACATGTTTTGCACAGTCCAATAAGTTTCAGTTTCTATGCCAGTACTCATTTATTCTGTTTTAAAAAGGTAACTTCAGATTTCAACAAATATACATGTCTTCACACAAACAAAGAACTTTGTGTGGTGCAGCTCTTGGCATGGATGTACAGTTGTGAGAATTCTATTGACATGATCTAATCTGACAAAACTACAGTTCCCAGAATCAGATTTATTCGCCAAGTTTGTTTACACACAAGGATTTTTTTCAGACCACTAGCTGCAGCAATTAGAACACACATTTTAAGTGATACACAAATAGAGCAAACACACAGAACACAAACAGTCAAGAGAACATGCCTAGTTGGCATATGTACTGGTTCAAAATAGAATGTGAAATATTTACAGTGAAGGGAGAAATAATTAGATTCTTTGGTGATTTTGTACGTTTGCGAACCTTCAGCTCCCTCCACATATTTTCTATGGGATTACGGTCTGCAGACCCTTAATGTGCTTCTTCTTGAGCCACTCCTTTGTTGCCATGGCCGTGTGTTTTGGATCATTGTCATGCTGGAATACCCATCCACCACCCGTGTTCAATGCCCTGGCTGAGGGAAGGAGGTTCTCACCCAAGATTTGGCGGTACATGACCCCGTCCATCATCTCTTTGATGCGGTGAAGTTGTCCTGTCCCCTTAGTAGAAAAACACCCCAAAAGCCTAATGATGGATTGTACCATGTTTGACGGTGGGGATGGGATTCTTGGGGTCATAGGCAGCATTTTTTTTACTCCTCCAAACACGGCGAGTTGAGTTGAGTCTCATCTGACCACAATACTTTCACCCAGTTCTCCTCTGAATCATTCCAATGTTCATTAGCAAACTTCAGGCAGGCCTGTTCATGTGCTTTCTTGAGCAGGAGGACCTTGCGGGCGCTGCAGGATTCCAGTCCGTCACGGCATAGTGTGTTACCAATTGTTGTCTTGGTGATTATGGTCCCAGCTGCCTTGAGATCATTGACAAGATCCTCCTGTCTAGTTCTGGGCTGATTCCTCGCCGTTCTCATGGTCATTGAAACTCCACAAGGTGAGATCTTGCATGGAGCCCCAGAACGAGGGACATTGACAGTAATTTTTGTGTTTTTTTTTCATTTGCGAAAATTTGCACCAACTGTTGTCACCTTCTCACCAAGCTGCTTGGCGATGGTCTTGTAGCCCATTCCAGCCTTGTGTAGGTCTACTATCTTGTCCCTGACATCCGTGGACAGCACTTTGGTCTTGGCCATGGTGGAGAGGTTGGAATCTAATTGATTGCTTCTGTGGACAGATGTCTTTTATAAATAAAATAAATAAATAAATGTCAGATGTCTTTTATACAGGTAACAAGCGGAGAGTAGAAGCACTCTGAGAGATATCCTAATTTTAGCTCGTCACCTGAATCAAATGCTCCTGGGAGCCAGACATTGTGCTGTTTCTCAGGGGATCAAATATTAATTTCAAAGTAAAATGCAAATCAACTTATTTTAAATGCATTATTCTGGATTTCGTTGTTGTTAATCTGTCTTTCACTGTCAACCTACCATTCAAATTAGACACTGATCATGTCTTTGTCAGTGGGCAAACGTACAAAATCAGCAGGGGATCAAATCCAACTTCCTTCAATGTATTTCATAGTCATAGCTCTTTCTGTAGGGAGGCAGGAACTTCACCAAAATAATTTGGCGACTGAATGTACCAGTAGGACACTCACATCAGTGCATGGTCCAGAAATACCTCTCATGAAGGTGCCAGTAGGACACTAACATCAGTGGTCCAGAAATACCTCATATGAAAGTGCCAGTAGGACAATCGCATGAGAGGTCCAGAAATGCCTCCTATGAAAGTGCCAGTAGGACACTCACATCACTGGTCCAGAAATACCTCATATGAAATGGTCCCGAAATACCTGCTATGAAGCGGTGCACATACATTTTTGATAATTGTTTAATTGAGTTCAGAATTAGATAAGACAAGCTAACATATAAATTCTCAAAAATGAATCTATTGATAATCCACAACTCAGTTCAGTTTCAATAGTAAATCAACAATTGACTAATTTGCCATTAATCTAATACTAACCTTATCCCTTACCATAACCCTAATTCCAATTCTAAATCTAACCTTATACCTTACCATAACCCTAATTCTAAATCTAACCTTATACCTTACCATAACCCTAAATCTAACCTAACCTTAGACATTGATATTTCAACAGTTGATGTCAATACAATTTGATTGAAGCTTCAACCTGGTCTTCAGCAACACAATGGACCATTATCTCTCTGGTCTTTTTTAGACACTATCATTGACCGGTCTGGCTAATGTATTCACATAGTGTCAATTCACACAACAGCTGTCACTCTGGCTGCTTGTCCACATCAAGCCAGAGAAAAATAAGAGCCCAATCGATTTCCGTTAATTATGCGGAAGTAACGAGGGATGGCACGCGCGCCTGTTTCTCCTCAGGAGGAGTCGATAAAGGTCGGGCAATTATACTTTTTTCTATTCTTTTCAGGGATTCGATAATGGTTCCAGATATAGTCACCTCCTCAACAACACAGTACTAGCATTCTAAAAGCCCAACTTACCAATCAATATTAATTTGCAGACACCCAAGTTTTTTCTTGACATGGTTTCTGGAGGCAGGAGTGAAATGAGTTTAAGAATATTCAAACTTAATCAATGGTTAAACATTGGTACAATTTAAAGACCTTTGACATGGACATAATCAGATTATTGCCTACTGTCTCAGTATATTGAAAATCACCAGAAGTATGTAGAAAATGCCCAAGGCAATTTATATGGATAGGTGTCATATCATGTGACTTTCACCTCAATAAAATGTAAACATAAAGTTCTCTTTGAGACAAATGCTAAAACATTTTTTATGTACATTCCTCATGCAAATCTCGATTTTTCACATTCACAGAAAGTTCTGCTACATTAATTCTCTGCAAGCCAAAAACAATATGATTAGCTGCACAGTTCTTATACCTTTAGAAATCCACTAGCTCTGTTCAATAATAGAACAGGGGCCCAGGTGAATATATTTGAGAACATCTGCTCAAAGTGCTTATTTTCCCCCCATGTGCTAAAAGTAAGCAAACATTATAGCATTGTATCAACCACACTATCAATTCGTATAAAGAACAAAATGGTTGTTGCTTGTTTCATATATATTTCAATAACTATTTTGTGATGTTCTTTAATGAAACAAAATGAATTCTGTATAAAAGCGTGCATATAATATTGTAGAGTCTAATTTATGTTTTTTAGCTACTTCTACAAATGCCTACTACAAATGGTATGTGAATTGTATATATCCAACCGGTTTTAATAGCTTTCAGCCAACAACTTAACTACTACAAAGACAATGTTTTTAGATGTACTTCCTATCAGAATAGGTGTTATGGTGAAACTTTCACTAGACATGATAAATATGTTTGGGGGCAGACTCAGTACATTTCATGATGTTAACTTAGCGTTGGTTAATGACTTCTTGTATATTTTGTCTTGACATAAATCACAACTCAAATCCTATCTGTGTTGGGTGGATGCTGGTTGACCCTTGTTTTAGATGGGGTTAAAAGTTCATATGAGCTGAGCAAGACAGAGGCCTGGACACAGGTTTAATAGATAACTGATTTATTGGTGCTTGATGAATGATCCCATATCTCCTTGGGCAAAGTATAGGGACCTAGAACAGGTGAGAACTTGTTAATCATTTACATAAAATGTGTGACTGTTTTTGTCAATGAATGTGGTTAAATAAAATAGCCCAGGGAAGAATTATTAGATGCTCTATAAAGTATATTTTGAACTCACAATCTCATGCGTTTTTAGGCCACGACAGCGTTAATTGCATCTGAAATCAATCGCAATGTATTTCAAACAAGTTTTACGTGCTGTTTTAAATGCTTGTAATCTAAGTGATTGACAGTTCTGGTCATCCAGTGAAAAAGCCTTAGTGCGTACGTACATACAGATATACAATAGTGCTTTATCTTTGTATACATAATTGAAGAAAAAATTATCTCTATGACCTAACCTTCCTAGATGTTTTAAGAACCCAAACTTTTTAATTGTTTATTTGATTCGCTATTTTATTTTTAAAACATTTTTAAAACAGAAACTTTTCTCCCTTCTCCGATCAAGGTTGGCTTTTTTGGGGCTTTTGTATCTGACCATCTACATACTGTTTTCAGCCTGATCAATTACACACTTTTATCAATATCCTTTCCGTAGATTCCATTTTGTAGAACTCAGGTGAGTTCCAAACTTTCACATGCATTAACTTAAGCATTTCTGGGTTTTGCACTCAAATGGAGTATAACGTTTAGAAAACAGAGTAACAACTGGTATTAAATTAGCAATTTACAAGAATGAACAGGTGGCATTATAGGAAATTATTTTACATACTTTGGATTATTTGAAATGGGTCAGGGTAAGGGAAACTACCAAAATCATCTCAATGCAAGACTCTTAGCATTAAGCCGATATTTGACATTAGCAGTGTGTCTTCACTGTCATTGTAATAAGACCCATTCATTTGAAAAGCACTGCCATTTTCAAGGAAGAGCCATATGTTCCCATAAAGCAGAATACCAAAAGAGCGGATTTATATATATTGGCCCTATTGAAATACCAAAGTTCTCATACAAAGTTGAACTGTGGTGTCATTTGGACGTATTGTTAATATTTGCTTTAGAGGAAATATTACGGTTAATATTGCTTTAATGAAAATTTGCTGTAATTGCTTTAGGGCAATTTGACCGCTATGGATGTGACATTCCTTGTCATGAAAGTGACATCGACCAAAATGTGTTTTAATTTATTTGAAAGATTTAAAAAAGATGACAATATGGAAAATATGTCTTAGGTGAAAAAAATGCTAATTGTTTTTCAGACATAAAATTGAACTGAAGTAATTATTTAAATAATGAATATCTGGATCTGGAACTACTAATACATTATGGTCTAACCCCGTAACTGACATTTAATTAAACTTCCGAAACCGCGATAAGAACATTGTCCATCTGGCCTGGCTGGGGTTAGGAAGCCAAGCAGTTCGAATGTACTCAAGGTTGTTGTGGTGCCATCCAACCAGTGTCTCGACTTCTCCAATGCCAACTTTACCACCAGGACCTCTCTGTCACCCACGTGTAGTTCTTCACAGCTGCTGACAGCTGCATGGAGAAGTATGTACATAGGTGGAGTCATGGCTGGCTGACGTGTTGCAACGGATATGGTGTCAATTGCCTTGAAACAATGATATGAGTGGAGCCGTGATGGTGCTATACCCCTGAATTAACTGACTGTAGTTGTAAAATCCAAAATAACTCAGGAACTCTCGGATGGGTGTCAGTCTCCACTGTGCGGAGAGGAGAGAAGCGACTGCGCCCCAACCTGTCTTACTCACGAAGCTAACTGTCAATAGCATGCTTGATGAATGCATTCAGTGACATAGCCTCACTCACACAAACCGGCTCCATTTGTACCTCAGTCTGCAACCCCTGACAGAAGGCAGTCTGAAGGGTCGGCTCATTCCAGCCACTGGATGCAGCCACCGTTTGAAACGACAACTTACCTTTTTGGAGACACAGCAAACGCTCGCACCCGTCTCTCCCTTTTGTAGGAACAATAAAGCAGGAATACAACGTCATCCAATCGAGGGAGCGCCCAGTGATGTGTGAGGTGATCAGAGACACACTTTTCCTGTCAGAAAGTTAGTAGGTAGTCACCACTCCAGAAGTTAGTAGGTAGCATGCTCTGTCACCCCTCCAGATTGCCATCATATCTATCTGTTAAGGCACTCCAGATCTCACTCAGCTGGATGCGCTGAGGAGCACCAGTACTCCAGCTCCTTCGGGGTGACTCAATGCCCCATCCTCCAGGAGTGGTGTCATGCAGGATGACATATTCTGAAACAAGCCTAACAGCTGCTCCAGGTATCCCTCCATGACCTCTCCTCTGGCTCTGACAGTCTATGAGAGCAATCATAGTGGAAAAACAACAGGGAAAACTATCTAACAGCACCATGTTACTAACCTGTTTTTTTTGTTTTTAGTGGTTAATTCTGTAATATGCGACTCATCCGAGGTAAGAAGACACCAGACGTACCAATCAAGTATTTTAATAAAGACTAAATCTAAAGTCACACCGCCAATTTGCTCAACGAATCTCCCAATCCCCAGGGAGCTGTAGCTTTTGTGTGCACACCGCCAGCTCGGAGTGCCGCAATGTTTAAACAATTTTATTATTTGTGACTCCAGAACAAAAAAAAATATGTTTCCACACAATACCAACTCAATAATATGTCAATGTTTAAATAGCGATTTAGTTTCAAGAGTGTGTGAGTTTTGGTTCTACACAGGAAGTCTGAGTGGGCTGCACTTCCTGTGTCTGGTGATTGTTTTGTTGTTAGCAAGGCTGGGGCTGGTTAGCAATCACTGGGGCTATTTAACTTGTTTAACTTGTTTTGTTTCCACCTTGTCAGATATTAATTCAGTCACAGAGTTATGGTGAGTGTTTGTATGGTAGAATTATATTGCCGTTATGAATGTGTTTTAGTAAGTCGCTCTAGAACGCATTTTGATTTTTGTTTTCCGTATGACATCCAGGCTCTATATTTGGCTTTCCCTGCACTACACTGCTGATAGAAGATTTTGTCTCATCCACAGTGGCCGAGACTCGTTGGCTCTCATTGGAAATGAATGATTGCTTGTCTCTACATGCAGCACAGAACAGGTACAACCATCCAACTGCACCATCTTCTTTAACCTTCACTATCATCTTACTACAACTGCTTGAAACCACAAATCCAATATTCAATCTCACTTAATAGATTTCATTTGCAGTTCAGTTAGTCTGCTAGAATAGTGTGTAAACTTAAGAAAATCCATGGACTGTCATATCCATGCCCTCTTTCGCTCATCTGTGTTCATTATCACTGTCCCTATTTGAGTTTAGTCTTACGTAGTCCATCTTGTCGGTCATTGTTTGGATCACGTTCTTTTGTAAGGTTGTTCTCCTTTTAGTCTTGTTAAACGTCTTAATTATTTTTATTCTGTTCTGTTTTACTCTGTTCTCCCTGCAGCCATGTCCTGCCTCCTAATGTCTACAGCGCTCTGGCCAGTAGTTGTGCCCTTTGTAGGTAAGCGAGTTGCCTTTTATGATGCATTCCATGTGCTCAATCGACTTCATTATTCAGCCAACCCCAAAGTCTGATCATGCGGTGACTCTATCCAGGCCGTATTCTACCTGCAGTTGCTTTATGTCTGATGGCCATGGGTGGAACTATTGGATTTCCCCTGCTTCATACAATCAACATGGTGGCCTATGCCTCAATAGCAACCGTATTAGATGAATCGTTTCTTCATTGACACACACCTACTGAGCTTTTAACAAATGGATTCTGTGGAGCAGAGAGAGAGAGAGAGAGAGAGAAAGCAAGAAGGATAACTTTGACTGTAATCAATTCAACAATGTATAAAAATGGGCCTCAGCAGTCTTTATATCAGAGACCGTTCAGAAGATAAAGAGATTTAAAGTCACTAAAAGTCTCCCCCTGTTATGTGGGAATGGAGAATATTTTGTTGATTTTATAGGGGGAACAAAGAGATAACAGTTTCAAGAGAAGCAGGCTAATTTTAGAAAGTTTAAAGTTCAAATGTCAGAATTGTGTCATTTCAATGAATAAACCATTAAATAAGATAAATAAATATATGAATAGCATAACCAATAACCGGCATCAAAACATTCATTTCAGCACAGCAATAGAACCCTAGTCTCTCCGTCAGAGATTGAAAAGCAAATTGAACAAGTGAGTCAACTTGATTAAATTCAAGTCCTCATCTCCATTACCCATCTCTAAGGGAAATTAAATGACGTGGACGGATGTCAATGCAAGACACCACATGAACGCACTGTGCACGTGCACACAAATACAGTTATTTTCACACTCAAACAAAACCCGGACTATTCTTGTTTTCCAGTAAAACAAGGGTATTTCCCTGTTTCAACCTACAGCCCAAATCATATTTGTCATGATGACCTACTGGAACCTGTAACTCATTCCTCTTTTTTCTGACATTGTATTCCTTCCTTCTTTTACTTTTCCCAGTGTGCATGTGAAAACCAGAATATGTCTTCATTACCAAGAGAGAAATTAAATGTGCTTGCTTGCCTATTGCTCAGCATAAACAACTGTCTGTTTTCACAATGGCTGCAGGAACATCATAACTCCATTATATTATGCATCATATTTCAGATGCCATGCTGGTTTCTTCTTCCCCACATGCAGTTTTATCTTTCCCTCACACAAAAAAATATGTGATGGTGGATACATGCTGTCTTTGTGTTGCTTTTTAACCACCAAATATATGGTGATAAGGACATAATGTAATTTGATATTTGCATTGTAAATGTTAATGTAATGGTCGAGTTAGTATGGTAGAGGAGAACCTATCATTTCCCAGGTGTAGTTGGACTGTGGGAATCAATATGTTGTTCCATTGCGTTTTTATCATTTTTCAGTGGCTGCTGCAGATCGCATCAGAGCAATACAGCGCGGGAAAACAAAGCTGGACTTAGCAGATATCTCTCAATTTCGTGTGAATGAATAATTTATAATTTGACTGATAGGAAATGATCAGAACTGACGAGTATATAGGAGCAGGGGAATATATTTGGTTTCTGTAGCATGAGCTTGACGTTTAACTGCAATGCCTGGACCATACACTATTCTATTGCAGAGCCTTTATCCCAAAACATCTAAGCAGATGTTTGGGTTTTCATATTAGAGTTTTTCTTCTGCAACTCAAAATCCTTCCACCTTCAGTGACAGACTCTCTTGTAACACTACCAGACCATTTAACAGGGTCTGAATTAAACACATTTACTATTCATTGGTTTCCTGCCTAGAGCTACAACGATCAAGAAGTTAGCAAGACAATGTAGAAGGTAATCCATGAAAGATATTGTATACGTTTTTAAAACCCAAACCGTAATAAGTTAACATAAATCCTCTCGTTTAAAATTTAACATTTCTTGGGCTGGATGTGTCAATTTCATTTAGGGGACTTGATAACAAGTTTATTTCCATCAGCTGCTCTGTTTGCTACAGTGTTTGCCACATCAGGGTGTCACGGATTGGTGAGCTGTGTTGTCACATGGTGTTTAGGGGAGAGCACTTTGGTGTATTGTGTTGATTTGGAGCACAGCTGTTTTAGGTTTAGCTAAACATCGGGCATAGGTTTAGTTAATCAGTGGGCTATTTAAGGTCCCTGGTTAGGTTCACGAGTGCTTGGTAGTGCCTAAATATTACGTGTCGATATAGGTGAGTGTAATTATAAGTTTGTTGTTCTGTTTCCACTCTGTATCTGGCTCCTTCTGCACTACACCCAATGGATTCCGTGACACAGGGGTAATTAACAGTTAACAAGGATGTATACATTGTTCCTGATTGCCTGTTAGAGGGCTCTACTTCCTCCATTTTTAATTACAAACGTGTACATATAGCAGGAACCCCCAAACCTCAGTTAACTCACCTCCAGCTTAACGACTTAATAAAATAATAACCCTTTTGTTTATTCTCCGGATCTTATACAGTACCTATAGCTAACAAAAAGCATGCCTTATGGTGGCTCAGGGAGGCAAACCAGGTTTAGAAATACTAAAGATGTTATTCCAACTTATCTGTGATTAGCTTATCTATGGTAGCACATTGTTTTTAACTTTGCTGAAACTTATGTTTATGTCACTATAAACTCTTATGTACTATATATCAGTGTCAGAGTCAGGTTTAATTGCCAAGTCTGTTTACACACACAAGGTATTTGTTCTGACCCCTAGCTGCAACATTTAAAACACACATTCTGAAACGTATACGAACAGTGCAAACAGAGCAAAACATAAATAGTCCAACAAGAGAGACCACGCATAGCTGGTTGGTAAGAGGGAAAAGCTTTAAACAGTCTGGTATGGGAGGAGTCTGTCTCAATCTTTGCTACCCACCTCAGTAACCTGGGTTTGGACAGATTTTTGAGGGATGGCAGCTTACAACCAACCGTTTGCTTCACAGAGCGGTTGATGCGTTGCAGTCTGTTCATAGCCTTGACAGTGGTACCAGCGTACAAGACGGTGTTGGAGGTCAGCATGGACTCAGTGATGGCAGTATTAAGCGTAATTTCATATGAAACACTGTCCACACATTTCTGGAGTAGTAGACTTAATGATATACTGTCCCAACGTCACCTGTACTTTGGCCTTGAGGTCTATATACTTTGACTGTGTGACCTGCTTTAGAAACAGGCTGCTTCCTGCATGAGAATGTTGTGTGGTAGAATTTCAGTTTGTTTACATCATTTGTTCATATTCTATATTACCTGTAATTTCAGATTCTAAGTATACGTTCTTTAACTTCATGTCTGTGTGTTTCAAGCAGCAAATGGCTTGGGCATGTAACTAATGGATGAGTAGGCATGTTGTGATGGATTCTCAATCACTCTGTGTTAAGAATCAAGATAAACTGATTGGAACAATGGGATTGTTTGACAACAGGATGTGCTGATGAACTTTTTCTGAGTAGAACAGAGACTCTCCACTGAGGTACTCATGGATGATCACTGATGTAATCACTATGTCACATGTGTCCTAACCCGAGAGAATAGGAGATGATTAGACATGTGACAGAAGAGGGTCATAGGTCATTTATCCTGTCCAGGTGGAATCTCAGTTGCAATTACGCACATCATAAAAACATTGGTATGATTTTCTACTAATGATTAAAAACTGAACTGGATTAATTCGAAGTCATGTTGACCTTGACTTGTTACCTTTATGCTAGAAACACATTTTTTCTTCCTTCTAGTCATCTGCATTTTCGAATGTCCTTAATGTTGTCACGATAGACAGCTGGACACAAGGAATCGGATGCTTGTGCACAAAATCCATTCAAACAAAAGGTTGGCAAAACTTAACAAGTACCAAGACTCACAGAATAGAACAAAACGGAGGTATTTACTGAACCTAGATAACTGTGTCAAAATATAAGTAAATATAAGTAAGAACCAACGTTAGGAGCTGACAATAAGTGCAAGGTTACTGAAGGGAATAAGTAGGGTGGGTGATGACTTAATAGGGCGACTAGTGTGTCTTGGTGACTTTGGGCTGCGTGACATACTGATGTATGGATTTTGCTAAATAATATAACCATTGGCTTTTGTTCAAAAGGAGACTATATCAGTTACAGGACTTTCTTCGCAGTTTATATATATATATTCTGTATCCCAATCAAAGTTCTGATAAAAAAATATTGGTTTGCCGGTCACCTGAGAAGAAAACAGTTCAGGTACAAAATGAAACACCTGGGAGGAAGGGTAATGTGAAGAGTGGTTAGGTCTATTGCCTCGTCCTCTGCCTCTTAAAGACATGAACAAATGTCTCTGTATCACCCCATTTGTAATAAATCAGCGATCCAGAACAGTGTTTGTTTTGTTTGCATGTGGTTAGAGGATTTGGAGTGCAGACACTGAGATATAGATACTGTTACGTTCCAGCTCCCTAAAGGGAGGGGAACCAGATAACCCATTGCTCAGGCCCACCGATGCCAGCAAAGGGAGTATGGTGTTGTGGTGCGAGAAAAGGACAACTAAAAATACCGTAAAACAATGCTTTTATTTAGCCACGGTATTACGTAAATACTAAACAATACTAACGTTCTTAGGAAATTGGGGAGGGCTGGACAGACCAAAGCAAAGAAATAAACAAAACACAACCACTAACCTCCAAGCAACACAAACACATAAGAACCCCTATCTGGCACACGACCCAGGTGCCCTAAACAAACATACAGCTGGTGGTCCGCCCAGGTCTAGCTAGTGGTTCTAGACAGAAGTATACCTACGGGTGATGTATACCCCGGGGTAGCTCTAAATCTACTCCCCAACTCCCTAAAGAACAACAAAGGAGAGAAAGACAATTATTACAAATTATAATCACAAACAATCACCAAACAAAATGCTCCGTCCTGCCAACTGGAACACAAAACAGGGATAAACTAATACACACAAAACAAGGCCAAAGGTGCTAAACAAAAATGTCAGGGAATCCATCCCAAAACCATAAAGATCCCCACATGTTACAAACCAACCAGTCAGCAGGAACCGAGAGAGCGAACTGATCCAAGCCTGGGCTTTTTAAAGAGCCCAGGCAGCTGCAGCCACTGATGAATGGGCGGAGTCCCAAGTCCCAATTACCCATTGCACCACCAATCAGCTGCCGGAACAGTCTCAGAAGCTTCTTGCCTGCAAAGAACACAAACCCAACCACCAACAGCAATACAAAAATCAAAATATACCAACCCAGAACACTGGGGACGTAACAATACAGACATTGGCACCTGGGTCAGGAGTGCCAGAAATATCTTTCAGTTATATCTATTGTTAGTATCTTAGCTGCAGAGTCTTTAATGCGTGGAACTGTTCCCTTAAGCCATTGTTATAAGTTGCACTTATAAACGCTTGTTATTTGCCAAGTCCCTCAGACAACTTGTTATACAGCGAAGTTAATGGTCATAACCTGTCTCAGTATTTTGAACGATAAGAAACACTTAGCAACCGCTCTCTGCTCAGGAAATGCACATTACACCAACTGTGTGGCCAGGTCATTGTGTGCACATGGGACATTTTAAACCTTCTCCCTGGTTCGTCAATTACATTGTGTGGAATACTCTTCTGGTTCTACCAAATACCATGCACAGAAAGGTGTCAAAAGATGTGTTATACATTGGTTGGTTATGGGCTTACCGTATTTTCCGGACTATAAGTCGGTCCGAAATATAAGTCGCATCAGTCAAAATATGCGTCATGACGAGGGAAAAGCATATATAAGTCGCAGCGGACTATAAGTCGCATTTAATTAATGTATTTCACAAAATCCAAGACCAAAAAAAGACATTTATTCTGGAACATTTAATCACAGAACAACAGGCTGAATGGGTGTCCGGTATATTAACGTAACACATAAAACTGTTTTTCAACTAGCATATAGAACATTCGGCTGAATAGGTTAATTAACATAACAAGCCAGCGAGTCCAACAAGCGAGTTCCCCGGTAAGCAAGTTCACTAAACTCCCGATGTCATTCAACATCAATAAATCCATCGAATTCTTCATCCTCTGTGTCACTTATGAACAACACCGCCTGGGCGTGGAGACGTAACTTCACCGTTGACAAGCCTCTCCCGGCAGCACGTTGTTCAAGCACCCATCTGTGGACTCGTTCCTCCAGCGCTGGACATCTGGCTTTCAGCCCGCGATTAGCTTTCTTTGTTTTCTTCATCGCGGTTAAAGTTACCTCTGCTTTTTGCCAGTCCCTCACAAGTTTCTCACTCACTCCAAACTTTTTTTCTGCTGCTCGATTACCGTTTTCTGCTGCATACGTTATTACTGTAGCTGACGCGGAAGTTTGTTGATGCGTCTCCATGGCAACAGAGTGAATGTGCGCAACTGTATTATCACTGAGTTACTTCACTATATGCAGTAATAACAGTTATAATAATGTAGAGAATTTAATAAGTGAAACACTGTGATAATGTTTTATTTTATTTACAGAGAAATAACTTTCATTTGGTTCGATAAAGTTACACGCTGCTCCGGAAGTTGAGTCACCGGCGTAGGTCAGGGTTGAGAGACGGTTGAGAGAGGAGAGAAACAAAAAGAGGGTTGTAAAGTGATGAACGTTTGAGAGATTGTTTTATATTTTCCACCGCTGGTTGCACTTGGCAAACCGTTTTCACGATGTAATTGTGCGGAGTTGTTTATGGTGTTTTTCTACAGAACGCTGGAAATAATAAAAGCGCAAGTTTGCATCCGTTTTCAGTTGTATTTGAGTTAATGTTAATATATAAGTCGCACCTGACTATAAGTCGCAGGACCAGCCAAACTATAAAAAAGTGCGACTTATAGTCCGGAAAATACGGTACTGAATGGTTGCAATGATTAAACTGAAAGGATTGCACTTATATGATTGCAGTTATATTATGATTCCCTAACCAATGTACTCATTACATTTTCAATCTGTGTTCTTGGAGTGAAAGATGTTTCTAATCAAAATAAATCAAAATCTGTTGTTTTACATGCAATATTTATTGGCTTACCAGTAGGATCAGCGTCTCTGGGAGCACGGTCACACCCAGGAGGAGCAGCCATGTCCTCCTGCCTGGACATATGAGTGGCAGGGCGATTGGGTGTCCGACTCCCTCTCTTCGAATGATGAGGGGGCTGTGTATAAGGAGGTGGAGGAGGACTCCCTAATTGGTGTGCTTCAATGGAAAAGCCACCTGTGGGTTCAGGCCCCACCCACGGTACTGGGGTACTGAGCCCACCTAGAGCCCCGCCACAGCTATATTTTGGTACAGCAGGATTTATCAAAAAATATTTATAATATAATAAAAAAGAAAACAACCTTTTCAGTAATATGTGTAGTTTACCCTGCTTCTTCATCATGTTTCTTTCATTTTTTTTAATTATTTATCATTGCATAGCATGCACTTGATGAAATAATCAAATTAAATGCAAAATCAAATACATTAAAGCAAACAACCTGTAATGCCTCCTGGCTCACTGAGAACATCTTGTGGGCTAGGAGGGTGTTGCACGTCTGTTATAATCTTATGTACGTTTTGAAATCACCTGTTTAGCATTTGGTTTTAATGAGTGTCACAGCTGGTTGGGATTTGGGTGATTATGTTTGTTATAGAAGTCACTGGGTCTTGGTGCACGGTGTTGGTTATTGTCTTTGTGTTACGTAACTCTGCTGAATATTTTAATCGTGTTTGAAGACGATTCTTGCTGCCATTTAAATGTATTTTATAAGCCGCTGTTTAGCGCATATTTATTTAGACTCCGTCTAGTCGTTTTCACCGTCCTCTGTTTGTTTTACGCTGTATGTAAATAAGCCTATTTTGGAACAGATATGTACACGCTCTATGCCTGGTTCCTCTTCGCTACACCTAGTTTCGTGACACAACCTGAGAAATCAGCCTGCCACATAGAACCATCTACAGGTGCTGGTCATATAATTAGAATATAATCAAAAAGTTGATTTATTTCAGTAATTCCATTAAAAAAATGAAACTTGGATAATATATGCATTCATTACACACAGACTGATATATTTCAAATGTTTATTTCATTTATTTGTGATGATTAAAACTGACAACTAATGTAAATCCCAAATTCAGTATCTCCGAGTTTTAGAAATGTTGGCCAACTGAATAAAATGAACATGAAAAGTATGAGCATGTACAGCTCTCAATACTTAGATCAGTCTGTGGCACTGCTCAGGTGTTATGAGAGCCCAGGTTGCTCTGATAGCGGCCTTCAGCTATTCTACATTGTTGGGTCTTCCTCTTCACATTACCCCATAGATTTTCTATAGGGTTAAGGTCAGGCGAGTTTGCTGGCCAATTAAGAACAGGGATACTTTGGTCCTTAAACCAGCTTTGGCACTTTGTGCAGGTGCCAAGTCCTGTTGGAAAATGAAATCTGCATCTGCATAAAGTTAGTCAGCAGCAGGAAGCATGAAGTGCTCTAAAACTTCCTGGTAGATGGCTGCGTTGACCTTGGACCTCAGAAAACACAGTGGACCAACACCAGCAGATGATATCATCACTGACTGTGGAAACTTTACAGTGGACTTCAAGCAACGTGGATTCTGTGCCTCTCCTCTCTTCCTCCAGACTCTGGGACCTTGATTTCCAAAGGAAATGCAAAATGTACTTTCATCAGAGAACATAACTTTGGACCACTCAGCAACATTTCAGTCCTTTTTGTCTTTAGCCCAGGTGAGACGCTTCTGACGCTGTGCCTTGTTCAAGAATGGCTTTGACACAAGGAATGCGACAGGTCTGTGCGTGGTGGTTCTTGAAGCACTGACTCCAGCTGCAGACCAGTCTTTGTGAATCACGCCAACATTGTTGAATGGGTTTTGTTTCACAATCCTCTCCAGGGTGCGATTATCCCTATTGCTTGTACACTTTTTTCTACCACATCTTTTCCTTCCCTTCACCTGTCTATTAATGTGCTTGGACACAGAGCTCTGTGAACAGCCAGCCTCTTTAGCAATGACCTTTTGTTACTTGCCCTCTTTGTGTAGGGTGTCAATGGTCGTCTTTTGGACAGCTGTCAAGTCAGCAGTCTTCCCCCTGATTTTGTAGCCTACAGAACTAGACAGAGAGACCATTTAAAGGCCTTTGCATATTTTTTTTTAGGTAATTAGCTGAATAGAGTGTGGCACCTAGTGTCTTCAATATTGAACCTTTTCACAATATTCTAATTTTCATCAGTTGTCAGTTATAATCATCAAAATTAAAAGGAATGAACACTTGAAATATATCATTCTGTGTGGAATGAATGTAGACATTATAGAAGTTAAATTTCTTGAATGGAATTAGTGAAATAAATAAACTTGTTGATGATATGACCAAGCACCTGTATATTGAAGTGTGCTATGCACAACCTTTGTTTAATTTAAAGGCAAATTATTGCCCTAATAGATCTCTATAGGAACTCTTTCTTCCAAAAACAACTGCTGGATTTGTGTACTGGATCTGGTTTTAGGAACAGGCAGAACCCTTTGCTTAAATATACCTTTTCTGTAATGTAGTTTACTGTAGAACATCCTTTTAGAACCCTATTTTCCTAAGAGAATACGGAATTTAGTTACTGTGTACAAATTCCAAATCACTCATAAATCTGGATTCCCAGACCCAGAGAATTCTCACAGCTGGACTAAAAAGCTTGCTCAACGGAGAATAGCAGCCGGTTAAATGAATTAACATGAACAACAGTGCAGTGATCTGGTTTATCCTGACTGGCTGGCAGCAATTGGTATAGTGTTTAATGGACCCAGGGGGTGTTAAAATAAGATTAGGGAAGGCCGGTCAGGGCATCTAGTAATGTCACATAAAAAAAGAACAACAACCGCAGCATGTGACATTTATGGGACATCAGGCCAAGCGTGCTTGTCGTTCGAAAATTGGCGGCTGAATGATGGATTGCTCAAAATGGAAGCAGAGAAGATGTGTCTTTTCCATATTACATGGGGCTGTGACACCCACACACACACAGTAGCATGAGATATGCACAATTATCTTTCTATTCAAACAGCATCATCAGGGGTAATGAATACAAATACAAATAGCTGAATCTCGTATAACCAGTTGTCACACATTATTTTTAGTCAGCTGTGGGATTGCTGAAGGGAGATTGACCTGGAGGGAGAGGGTGAAGGTGAGTACGGCGAAAGGGTAATAATACGTTAGATAAGTTATCTGGAGGGTTTGAACCAACATTTTGAAGTTATTGGGCAGAGTAGCAAGTGTTATATTAGTAACATAAAAAAGAGAAAGCCAGACGAATAAATAAAAACTACAGCCAGAAATATCATGTCAGATTTTGTAATTCAAATATGATCTTTTTTTATCAAGGACAATGAGCAGAGTTGACAGTCATTAGGTAACACAGAAATGCAAAAAATTAGCCGCTATGGTTGTACCAATGCCGTATCAAACTTAATACACAATTCTCTTTAGTTTTAACATTAACCCTTCTGAGTTGTGTACATTTGTGACTGCCACTTAACATACTAAAAAACAGGAATTTAAGATCCAGAGTATAGGAGCTTGCCAGGGACATTAATTCACCAGCCTTCCTCAAATTGTAGATAATTATCCCCACAGGGGCCTCAAGCTGTAACTGATGGCCTGTTTCTCATGTGCCGGACGGGGCTGCTGTTGGGACTTCACAAATGACAATAATTTGGTCTTTTATTTTATAGTCAACGTTACACAGCAAAAGCTGCAAAACCTTTTCTTGAACCAAAAGTTCTTAAGTGCTTTTTGGTAGGTGGTTATATAATAACTGTAATTATTCTATTAGATCAGCACTCCAACAGGATATTAAATGTCATTGGTAACAGTCACATTCTTTGTCAAGCCAGGGTTACCAACAAAAATAATCAACAGTTGGTGGTCCCATTTAATAGAGAGAAATTATAAATATCTATAGACATTACAATAGTCTTTATCCTCATAGTTCTATTGTAATGCCTTTCTCCACAAATTTACCTTTGAGAGTCTATGACAGTGCAGTCAGCAACTGGGAAACATACATGTAAAGTATACATGCCCAGAGTCTCTGAAACGTATTCACACTCCTTGGACTTTTGCCCATATTTTTGTGCACAACTGATTTATATCAGGAGTTTTTGCGACTGATCAACACAAAATAATCCATAATGTCAATGAAAAAACTGACATCTACAAATGTTTCTAAATAAAATTTGAATACATAAGTATTCACTCCCTTTTCGTAAATGTTGGTAGCTGCACCTTTGGCAGAAATTACAGCCATGCGTCTTTTTAGATAAGTCTTCCCCAGCTTTGCACACCTGGACACAGCAATTTTCAACTCTTTCCACATATTCTCGGCTAGATTAAGGTCTGAGCTTTGAATAAGACACTTTGAGAAATTGACATATATGCTTTTAAGCCACTCTCGTGAGGCTTTGGCTGTATGTTTGGGGTTATTGTCCTCCTTGAACATTTATCTTCCAGAAAATATATGTGCAACCATTTACCCCTTTGTTTTCACAAACTTTTCAGGCTGTGATGCAGTGCAGCATCCCCAAAGCATGATGCTGCCGCCTGGTGCACAGTGTTAGGCTTGCAATGAGGGCATTTGGTGTTATTAGACCATATAATTTTCTTCCACTTGATTCTCCCACATGCCTTTTGGCAAACTCAAGCCAAGATTGGATGGGAATTGTTTGATTTTTGCCTCTCAAGCCACTCCCCAGCTGGGACTGTAACTCATTTAGATTTGCCAGAGGCCTCATGGTGGCTTACTAATACACTTTTCACTCAGATTTTGAGGACGACCTGTTGTAGACAGATTCACAGTTATGCAATATTGTATCAATTTCATACTAATGGACTTTACTGTTTTCTCCAGGGGATATTCAGTGTCTTGGAAATGTTCTTTTATTCTACCTCTGATTGGTAATGGATTTGCTTTGAAAGTTATTTTATCATCATTATGTAGCTTTCGTTAGGAATTAAACAAAATGTGGGACCTCCCAGAGACAGGTGTGTTTGATCTGAAATCATGTGAAACACTGATTGCACACTAGTGGACTCTTTTCAACTACTTTAATTCAGGTTTGCTATGGCAAAAATGTGAAAACTCCTTTACTCGACTATTGTGGTCAGAAACAGTTTAGATCCTTAGTGTTCTTCGGTCAAATTTGACCTGTGTTGGATATTTCTTTCAATAAATTCAAACAACATATTTTTTATGTCACTTATTATTCACACAATGACAATACACTATTGTACAGTATTGTGTACATAAATACTTACCTTGATATGTTATGTACTTTAGGCCACATAGCCATTAACTTCCAATGAACAAATAATTTTGTGTTCAAATTAGGCACAATTCATTTATTTTATTGCATGTGATGAACAACGCAGGCAAATGATGAGCAAAATGAGTTTTTAAGATCTGCTCTAATTCATTAGTAAGAGACTTCGACAAAGGCCAAATTGTTATGGCCAGACGACTGGGAGCAAACTTAAAATGGCAAAGCTAATGGAATGCTCCTGGTCACTAGTAGTGAGTACCAACCGACAATGATCCGAGGTGGTGCAAAACCACAAACCGACAAGGTGGCCTTTAAGACTCATCAACGGGGGCAATCCAATCTGGTCCAAATTGACAAACGATCTGACACAGAAAATATAACTAATAATGGTTAAGGGAGAAATAAGTCACAACACACATCGTACCCTGCTACCCAACCACTGGGTCACTCGTTTTTGCTGTCCAATTTTTTTCTCGGGACTAACCATAGCTCATATTCTAGAGAGGTGTAATTATTTGTCAGCTAGGTAGCATTAGGTACTCCAGCTAGAGTTAAATAGCTACACACCCTAAGTGGGAAATTACTGTCGATTTCTTATGTCACAAGTAGTATCAAGTTACTAGGTAGTTACATTGTTTGTTTTTTTAAAGGTGTTTTACTGCCCTTTAATGTGTCATAGACATTTGCAGTTGGACTATTTGAATAGTGAAGGATAGCAGATTAACAAACCTATGTAGATCTACTAACCTTCAGTACTAAACCTGTTTAGCCTACCTATAATATTCACTAGCTAGCTGTGGTCTATTCCAATGGTCTATTCCAAACTGACTTTTTAGTTTGCCGCATGTTGAAATAAGCTTTTGAAATGTAATGTGCTATGCTTGCTTGAATATGAAAAAAACTCAACTCGTACTTTTTTTATCATCGGCTGTACCCGTAGAACCTTTAAATAGTTATAAAAATAACCTATTTTTGTGATAACTATACATTTACCCCATTTGCTCAGGGCCATGACTCTTCGGGCATTTGGATTCACTTTGTCTTAATGGAGGCAACAGGGATTAGTACAATAGGGCAATATAACATTTGATTGCTTAAACATGCTCAGAACTGCTTGAAGTTTCAATTGTTTTTTTTCTATAATTTCCACAAACTCTTTACACGTTGTTCCTTACATTCAAGTACCAGTGAAATAGACAAGAAAACTACTGTTTCGATTCAATTCAATTCCTTTAGCCTGCAAATAGTTAGAAGTGGGTCAAACAGTGTTTTCATTCACCCAGTTTGATATTCTATTCACTCTTTAAAGCATTTTCATGGTGATTAATCCCACATCTGTTCTAATCAAAGCAGTGGGTTGGAGATTGCTCTGGGCTCTGACAGACACAGGTACCATTCCCTCCTTAGGTTCTCTCAGTTGCACTTATGTATCAATAGTGTTTTTGTGTTGTGGCTATAAAGCAGACCTTTTGTGTCTATTTTTACTCTCTGTGTTTGTGTGTGCGTGAGAGAGTGTTTGTCGGACTCAATTGTGTGTGTCTGTGTTTTCATCTGTAAAATGCATGTGTCTCGGTTATTCATTCAAAAGCCAAATCATTCATTATTAAAGGATTAACCCCACTGCGATTCTTGACATTTGTTCCTTTCCTCCAGGAAGAAAAGCTCTTGACAGAAATAATGTCAAATAAAGACATTTGACTAATAATCCAAATAATTGGGTTAGGAAACAATACAACAACAGAAAAGTGTCTCTGGGTTTATCACAACTTTCAGGATCTCTGATAGGTTCCCAAAGATTCTAGACCAGAAGCGATGTAGTTTAGGAATAACATCAGAGCTAAGTAGTTATAGTCCCTCTACAGTTTGACATTGATCTTTCAGTAGTGTAGTTTATGCAAAATGTGTAAATGTTAGATTTTATGGAATTGATATATCTATGTATAAACGCTCAAAATTCATCCTACACTCTATTCTCAAAATACTGTACAAGGTGGGTTGGCTGATATGGTGTGAATTGTGTGATCTAGAAAAGCCATACATTTGCCAGACCAGTTTTCTAGAGATGTAATCTTTTTCCCACAATTGATCCAAGTAGTATTGTGAAGTTTTTCAAGTTTTTCAATATAAAAGGTCCCCGAAAGGAATTAGGTCAACCAAGCCAATACATCCATTTTGAAGACCAAGTAATCATTATAGTAACGTATTGGCACCAGCACAGTGTGCATGGAGAATAAATCACACAGCAACATAGTTTACGCACAATATGACACCTGTACTGACAAAAATTTGTGAAAACGTGGTGAACTGAGGAAGTGGCTCCCATCATGGTCACATGCATATTGATGAAGGCAAAGGAGAAACAAAATACATCAGTGGAGGAGTTACAGAACTTGACTGCATCATGGGGTCAGCAAGTCTCCAAATATACAACTAAATGACTCCATGTAAACACCTTATTTGGACAGGTTGCCATCCAGAATGCCTTGCGGGTTCACATCTCCCGGGGGGCGTCCTCTCTCCATATTTGCTGCCTCGGGGGTGGAGTCACTGGCTCGCTATACTTCTCCTTTGTTTGCTCATTTCGAGTAGCTTGTGAGCAGAGAATCAGGGTGTCTAACCTCTCCTTGTGTCTTGTCTCTATTTACATCTGTCTGGCCATGTCCTGGGTTTATCCGTTCATGGCCATAGTTTCACTAACCCCCTGTCTCCTTCAAGAATTTTGCTGGTATACTGTTGTGCCGGAAACTAGTGTCCAACCTTTCCCTGTGTTTGTTTCCACTTCTGTTAAGGGGGACCTGTGCCTGCTGGCCACGCTGGTGGACCAATCATCTGTGGACACAGATCTATCATACCCATCAACCCTCCCGGTCGTCCTGGGCTAGTTCGATTTTTAAGATGCTCACACATTGCCTGCTTGCACTGTATAATATTAACTGTCATAAACTAGCCCAGCACCGCCAGAGGAGGACTGGTTGATCCCTCAGAGCCTGGTTCCTCTCTAGGTTTCTTCCTAAATCTGCCCTTCAGGGAGTTTTTCCTAGCCGCCGTGTATCAACTTGTTTCTAGTTCAACTTGTTGATGTTTGCTCTGTCGGATTCAGGCTGGGTGATTGTAAAAGCACTTCGTAACAACTTTGTTGTAAAAAGGGCTATATAAATAAATTTGATTGATTGATTGACTTAGAGTATCCAGCTGTATGTGCCTGGAGTTACCAAAGGGCAGTTGAACTGCTGAATGTTTTCTTTACAACATTGGTGATGCGGAGCATATTAGTAAAGCCACTGTGTGCAGAGCCGTCAGAAAAGTTTTTAAAAAGTTTTGGTAGTGTACTCGGAACACAAACCAGTAAGAGCCATTAAAGAAGAGTTCCACAGGATTGCAGGTGAATAATGTGAAACTTTGTGAAATTATTAATTATAATTCAGTTAATGACATGGTGCTGCAAGATCAGAATGGTATAATTAATTTGAATTCATTTTAGGATTTCCCAATGTGATTGGCTGCATTGATGGCACACAAATGTGTTTTTCACCGGCAGGATTGCACATAAAGGAAATAGATTAGAAGTTCAATACCATTCCACCAGTTTTTACCAGTATTATAACACTTGTGATTAAATATGAGCATGGGTGTGTATTTCAGTCCTGTGTGTAGTGTGTTCTAACAAATACAATATAAAAAATGTAATTTCCCCACTGGGAATTAATAGAAAGTATAAATTAAAATGATTGTGTAAATTAAATATGGAATGAAAACACTTTATTGGACCTTATGCGTTGACCCGTGCAGCAATTTTCTCCCATTTCCCTATCATTTGCTGCAGCAGATGTGCTGCTCTTTTTTGTGTATCCCAGTTCATACTCGCTAAAGGCTTGCATGAGTATTTTCAGTTCTAAAGGGGTAAGGTTTTTTGCCTGTTGCTTTGGTGAATCGTAGTATTATTACTCCAATCATCTTGCCTTTCTATAGTGGTGGTGCAAGCGCTTAACTCGGAGTCAACCTACTCGGAGTTGAATGGAATGGAATGGAATGACACTTTATTAATCCCTGAGGGGACATTTTTCTGTTACAGCAGCAGAAACAATTTAACAATTTAAGTGAAACGACGGTACAATTAATAAATAGCAAATTGAAAAATAGAGTAGAATGTGATGTACTGTATAAGGTTAGGGGTCTATGAGCAGTCCAGAGTGTGGAGGGGGGGGGGGACTCTTCCAGTGGTGGTGATGGAGGGAGAGAGAGGGGGGGGTGTTCTTCCGGTTGGTGTTGATGGCGGGAGAGAGAGAGAGAGAGAGAGAGGGGGGACTCTTCGGGGTGTTGGTGATTGAGGGGGGGGGGCTCACAGCCGACCAGTTCTGAGGTCATCCCCACAGGAAGTGTTATGGAGTCTGATGGCTGTAGGTACAAAGGAACGCCTGAAGCGCTCTGTCCTGCACCTGGAGAGGATGAGGTGTTGGCTGAAGTTGCTCCCCTGTAGCCACAGCTCGTCATGGAGAGGATGAGAGGGGTTTTCTAGGATGGAGTTGATCTTCCTCCTCATATTCCTCTCCGCAACTGCCTCAAGACGGTCCATATCGGCTCCAATAACAGAGCTGGCTTTTTTAACCAGTTTGTTAAGCCTGTTGGAATCCCTGGAGTTAATGCCGCCTCCCCAGCACCCTGCAGCGAAGAACAGTGCGCTGGCTACCACCGATTGATAAAACATCTGCAGTAGCTTGCTGCACACGTTGAAGGACCTGAGCCTCCTCAGGAAGAACAGTCTGCACTGTCCTTTGTAGAGGGCCTCTGTGTGGTCTGCCCAGCCCAGCTTGTCGTTGATGTGCACACCCAGATACTTGTACACCTCCACCACCTCCACCACCATTGCCCTGGATAGTGATAGGTGTCGGTGGTTTCTTGTTGCGTCGGAAGTCAACCACCAGCTCCTTGGTCTTGCTGGTATTTAGTAGGAGGTGATTAGCTTCCGACCACCGTACAAAGCTCTGCATCAGTCCACTGTACTCCTCATAGTTGTACTCTGTGATGCAGCCAACGATACATCACTGAGAGCTTCCTGGCCAACAGAAGAGATCGAATGGTGTTAAAAGCACTTGAGAAGTCAAAGAACATGATCCTCACCATACTTCCTGCCCCCTCCAAGTGGTGGTTGAACCAACTCGAATCAGCAGTTCTGGAACTAAAACTCAGAGTTTCCCATCTCAGGGTAAATCGACTCAGAGTTTGTTAAACATCCTTCCTGAAACAGGCCCCTGGTCTCCCTCTATCCTCACATTTTGCAACACACTAGTGACTAATTTGAGGTTATATGTTCCATTTTCAACAAATACAAACACCATCGTCCATCGTGTTAGAATAATCAACCCATATTCAATAACAATTAAACATTTAATTTAGAAGGTATTTTATCAAAACCAGATATAATTAAATACCTGAGGTTAGGCAAACCTATCATTTCTTTCTATAAAATTACAGAGCCCAAAAAAAAACATAGGTCCTTATTGGATTCCACAATTTCTCACCACAGTATCCCGTTCGTTAATAGGACCCTGCCTCATTCCAGTAACTCCCAGTGGACAGAAAAGTCGATGTTGAAATAATGTGCCTTCTGAAGCAGATCTGATGTTGATGTCGTCCTTATTGTGCTGCCGGCATAACCAGAAATGTTAGACTTGAATCTGTGTGCTTGTATGCAACACACTCGATTAAGCTCACAAGTCGCCATAGAGTCCCTAACGCGACACAAGGTAATGCATCCTGGTAAGGCAAGGGATTTTGTCTCTCATTTAGTTACCATTCCAGGGTCAAAGAGTCTAACCGAGGCTTCACGCGTGTTTCTTTCATATCAACAACCTGGAGCTGGCCCAGCTAGTGGCCCAGCTAGCGCAAAAAAAGCACAGCAGCCTGACCTGTCGGGGGTTTGTAAAGAGCAATGGAAACAGGTTATGAAGGATTTTTTTCAATGGTAAATTACCCACCAAACAACAACAGCCCAACAGCGGGAGCTTTGCTGGGGATGTTTTGCTGTTAAGAGAGTGCAGTTACAGACAACTCAACAACTACCCAGGGAGGAAGGCCCCGTTACCCTGTGGTTTTGGTGTCTGTTTCCTACCCCTTTCTGAACACAAACACACACTGCTCCATTGGTGCAGGCCCTGCACTGTTCTGGGCTCATCCTGTGAGAGTGAAGCATTGGGTTACATAGCTTGAAGGCCTGCCGAGTATGTCATTTAGACACACACAACCAGCCAGGCAGCACGACACGCAAACACACACATAGGCTACATGCAAGTTAACACATGTACAATGAGAAGCATTTGCACACACAGACACACACACACACAGACATGAATGCAACGCCACATTTTGTAGATAATATCCTTCCATACTGTTCCACTGATGATCAGACCTGCTGAGTGCTTCATTTCCACTCACACATATGCACGACATAGATGATCGTCGCCCCCCACTTGACAAACCCCCACACACGAGTGCACCAACCTGTCGTTTGAGCCACCTACTCGGCCGTGCCAGAGCGGTCTAACGCCAGACGCATTTTCCAACTAACGTAATCGAAGCTCTTAGCCTCCCACTTCGTGCAGACACACGTAGAAGTACAGATAAATAGCACACATGTCACTCCTATAAGCTGCATCTTGGAACTAGTTTTCCTTGATTCGCTCTTGATTGCAACTGCAAACATCTGGCCTCAGGGATAAGACCGCAGTTTGAATGTCACGAACACACACAGACCGTTCTGATCGTCCGGGAGGCATATAAAATATTATTGTTAAAAGATTGATTTTAGATTTATGTGTTTAATAAAATTTCCTTGCATACAGCAAGCAATTAGTTTGCTTGTTAACACTATATTTGTTTCCTGCATGACTGAGCACAAGAATAAACACATTGTATGTGTGTTTTTAGCAAGAAGTAATTTGCTTCCTGAGATCCAATATGAAATGTGTATACATAGTAGGATGGATTGCATTTTTAACAATGTTGCGCAAATAGACTATCAGAAAAAGGAAACATTTCATGTGAGGAGGAAACAGGAACGCTGTGAAATGGCGGAGGCAAAAGTAAATTCATGTGGCATCGTGCTTCAGCACCACGGACAGATCCAAACAGCCACATTCAGTACAGTCACATATACTGTCTAATGCTGTTGAGTGGTTATGAGATAAAAAAAACAGGAAAATAATTCAACATAATAAACATTCTGTACATTCCCTATTCCAATGTTGTTATGGGAGAAATCCCTCTCCAATGTGTGAAATGTATCTTAACAAATCATTCTTTTTTAAAACCGGCAAGCAATTATGATAATATATGGTAATCAAGCATATGTTCCTTCACGAAACACTGCCAATATTATGTCTTTCAACTCATCCTTTGACTACAAAAATCATTGTTCAAAGAATTTGCTACTGGGAGCTATTGTGTTATATCTCTGCCATTTATTCCTAATCAAGTATACAGAGGGAAGGAAAATCAACATTTAATGCATTCAGGAAATCAAAGCAGGCCGGGAGTTGGAACAGCGGGGAGGCTTGAAAAACCTCTAAGCTTGCCGAATACTATTTTTGGAAGCCGCATAAAGTTTGCTTTCGGAATGCTGGACATCTCCAATTATGTAAATGCTATAACTGCTTTTATTGCGTTTTGGTGGTTACAAAGGGCCAGGGAGACGCTTAAAAACGTATTTGAGTTCATTATGACTTGGAGCGGAAAATACAACATTAAAAATGTTTTTTTTTTTATTTACGGATAAGCTAAAATGAAAGTTTCTTATTGGACAAGTCAGAGGAGTTTTTCCTGGTGTCAGTAGCTATTCTTACTCTCCATCGTCTAGGATTACAAGACACTCAGAGTTTAGCATGGACTAGGGCTGATTGGAGGGAGGCAATTTAAATACAACTATCACAAACCTTGGGTGAAGTGTTGTAGGAACCAGGCAACAGAGGGCCAAACATTTATAAACATACTGATTAGTTGAATGAGAACCAGGTGTGAATCATAATGACACGACAATTGCAAATGAGTCCAGGGATGAGTTAATAACGATTGGGAAACCGGGAAACATGGGGTGAAGACATGAGTATTTAGATTTCAGTGACATAAACACCCTATGAATTTATCAGCTTTTGTTATACACATTTCTTTTACTATTTCAGTTTCGTTTATGGTCAGCTTTAATTGGATAATTCCCGGTAAAGAATTTATCCCAAATGTGTAATAGAGAATTTCATCAAATCTGTTCGCTTTGAGACTTGGAGTTTTCATAGCTGAGATATGATATTTATTGTACAAGTGTATAGATAATGCACATATAAACCACATATTACACACTTCCAGACCAAAATGGGAAAAAAATGGTTAATCAAAAAATCCCAGACTGTAGCTTTATCTGACAATTAACATGCAATTGACTACAAATTTGCATATTTTAGAATAAGCACAAGCATTCTTGCACACAACAAATGGAACATGTAGTTAAATGACTAAAACACAATCACACTAGTGTTGGGGTGGCTGTTAATCCCAATGTTTTCCACTCAGTCGGAAGATATGTCCCAATAACTGAAACTGTGGAAATGTTATAAACCGTTTGCTGGGGACTGGAGTACTCTTTTCTGTTGTATATTATGGCCACCTGGAGCAATGGCTGCACACAAACATCAATTAGAGAAAGGTTACGTTGCACTACCGCTGGTTGGTTCACTCAGAGGTTGGCTACAAAAAAAGGCAATCGACAAGAGAACTCTTCTGGGTAACTACATTTCTCCTTCTAATTTTTGCCAGCTGTTTTTTTTTGTTTTAAAAGGTCATATCAGCTAGCACTTAAACATACTGCACATGTGGTCTCATGCTTTATGGCCTCCTTGCATCTGAATAACAAATAAATATCAATATCCCAGGTCTGGAATAAAAACTGCGAGTTAATAAATAATAGACATTTTTATCAGTATTATTGGTTTTAATTTTAGTTCAAATTTGATTTAGTGTCTGTTTATGCCACTGGATGTTTACTAAAGCAGTTGAGGTTAAGTTCTTAATGTTGTCTCTTCCTTTGTGCATCAGATTAGGTTGCGGCAGTTGCTAAAACCGGCACAACACCAAAGCATTAATTATAGAGAACTGTCTTGCGTTGAATATATGTGTGTACGTGTGTCAGAGATAGAGACTGTCGGATATGTTATACTTTATTTTCTGCCACAATTAAACCAAATAAAAATGCTTTTGAACAGATGCCATACTGCCTGCCTCTCTTAGTCTCAAAATTACTTCCTCTGTATTGAGAATGCGCTGGGTTTTAACTTCAATTATATAACTCTGGGCTTTCCGGCAGGTCGGTAAGGCTGACACAGGCTCTCTCGTGTTATTAAATACTTTTAGATTCCTATGTGTTGAACTGAAATTCTCAACCTCTACCTGTTCAAATTCAACTTTTCATTACTTCAAAGTAGAGGTGCCTTGTAGAAATCTTCATAAAGGTTTTAAGCACAAGACATAAGTGCCTCTGGGGCAATGCCTGGGTTCACAAGGGCCCTTTTCACTTTGGTTTTCTTTCTGCATGTATTTAGTCTCTTTGGCTCAGCCAGCAGCTAGAAGATGAAGGAAGAGGGCAGAAGCTTAAGACAGACGCACATGCAGGAAGAGAGGAAGGGTGAATATGCTGGCAAAAAGAAGTTATGGAGAAGAATAATGGACATAGGGAAGGAAGGAGGCAGAAACGAAATACATGAAGAGGAAAATAGGATTAGATTTGAAGTGGAAGATGGCGGTAGCACTGAGTCGGATGAAAATGAGAAGAATCGAGATGAGAGGAAGAGGAAAAGCAGAACACCATTACACACTGGCAAAAAAGACGTGAGGACGGATGGAAGGAGGAGGAGGAGAGGTGAGACATGAAGGGGAGAAGGCGAAAAAGAGGCGAGTTACTTGTGCCCCCCGGGGGGAGGGCAGGTAGACAGAAAATGGTCCCATCACAGTGTGGGGGACAGAAAAGGACAAGAGGACACATCGGCAGCCAGCCGCGAAAAACCGCCACACCACAAGGGTCAACCGTCAGAGCAGACTGCTGGGATAGGGGGGGCAAGGGCAACACTGTCTGAGACAGGTGCTCCCAGACAGTGAAACGGTAGAGGGAGGAAATGAGAGGGAGAAGAAAAGAGTGGGAGATAAAGGACGAGTGGGGGGAGGCACAGTCCAAAGTATTTCAAATTGACTGAAACGGTAGGACTCATAATCCCCATAAAACGTAGCAGCAAAACTTCTGTTCTTTCTGTTATTACACAAGTCCTGTTTTCCACAGGGTATTTTTAGATCCACGTGGGCACATTTGTATCTATGGGACAATTGTCTAGACGTACCTAAACATAATTTAACATAGCCAAACGTAAACAAAACATTTTGTTAATTGCTTTTTTGTATTTTTTCCCCCCACTCTCAATGTTGTGATATTGTTTTTGCAATTACATCCTCGTCTCTACTCTCCCACTGGATTTGAGAGAGTCAAAGATCAGGTTTCGCATTATTTTGATACATTCCCCTGCCGAGTCATGCTGTTTCATATCACACTGCTCACTTATCCTAGAAGTAAGTCTTACCAACAGATCACATTATGCATGCTAAAACAAAGAAAAAAGCTACAACCCCTGTCATTTTACCTCCTGCCACTGTACCCTCCTAGGATGAAACCACAATGCTATCTCTACATTAATAAGCATCTACAGTATCAGAAACCATTAAAATTGATAGATTAAAAATGTAAATATGTTTGTATATGTAAATATGTATATATTCCTATACATAGGCAGCACTAAATACGGCACTGGACACACTGTGAGGATGACCGGCATGTCTGGATGTCATGGATGTCACCATATTAACTCGATTGCATTAAACTACTGTCACAATGTGACCTTAGTGATTAGGACGTAAGACAAGTAACCTGTGGCTATTGTGCTGACAATAATACATCTAACCAGGCAGACTTGGGTCATTACCACCATTAAATTCCATGTAACCAAGACCTGAAATTCCACTTGACCACTGGATGACAGTAATCTCCTGTTTTGTGCTCTGTACTTGCATGGCACTGATGTGTTGGCAGTTCACAACAGCTTGTCTAGGATGCTAATGGCTTTCAATCAACTGTCCCTCTAATTATCCTGACATCAATGTAGATGCAATTTGAAATCACGTCAAACACTTAATTATCGAATCTGAATACTCTGTAATGATAAGGATAGCTGGTGAAGACAGAACCGTACCATCGTCATGGCAGTCTAATAATTGTTGGTCAATTAAAACAGACTGGAATTGGGAAACATGGTCTTTATTGTGGATGATTCACTATATTTCAGCGCTGGGTAGCTTAAAGGAGTGGAGTTGCATAATCTTACAGAAATATCACCTTTTATACACACAAGAGGCAGATTTGTGAAGAAACAATTATTATAAGACCAGACATTTCAATATACAATTCTGTTTGAAAGCAACATTTTGATTGCTGCTCCAACAAACTCATTGTTTTTCTCAAATGCTCATATTAGGTACATTGAAAAAAAGGCTAAGTACATAATTGGATAGGATCCTACAGAAAGACACATCCTCTCTATTAGTTACTAGCATGCATGCAGTTAACATGAATTAATATAATAATAATATCCCATTCAGAATTGACACCGACTTAAGAAATGCATAAGTAAAAACACGATTAAGTTGAGAACAGTAGAACAGGTTAGAGAATTGTGTTTTTTTGTTTGTGAGTACAGCAAACAGCCTGAGGCAAAGAACATCTGTAAGCCTTTTTAGCTTCTTTCTTTGCCTAAACACAAGATTAGTTGCATAATTCAGAATCCCCTACATCCATAAGTTTGTATGACAACTAATGGTTTTTAGAAACTTAAATGCATATCTTGTTTCAAATAATCACTTTTAATAACGACGTTGGAGTTGTTATAGCGCCATTAAAACAGCATTAGCTAGATGTTTCAAATGTTCACATCAAATTATTTTAAATCATTGGCATTATATGTTAATGATGATTTAAGAACAGTTACTTTAGGACCGGTAATAATTTGGATTACAATTACTGTGCAACAAAATGTTGTCACGATCTGCCCTTGGCAGATGACGGGAGATAGACACAGGCGCAGAGAATACTTCTAATTTGAAGTCTTTATTCATTATGCAGGCAAGACAGGCACTGAACATAAGAACTGAAACACAGAAAAGACCACCAATCAAAAATAGGGTAGACCAGAACACAGTGAACACTAAACCCAAAAACCCATACCCTACAATGAGAACCAATTGGTAAACAAGCAAAGACTAAAACAAAGACCCAACAATGACAGACAGGAAACCACTGAACTAAATACATGAACGAACAAGGAAATACATCTAACAAACGACAAAGTAACATGCATACCGACATGGAACGCAGACATGACACACAGACATAGAACTAGAACCCAACGTACCTGAAACAATGACCGACACAGACAAACTGACACAGACCAAACTAAATGCAGACACTAACGAACTGAACACAAAACAGGTGAGAAACAAACACAGGTGTAAGACATTGTCCTTGATGAATTGCCACTCCGAGGTGGCTGGGGGAGTGTCAACCCTGGCATGAAGGGGGACAGAGGCAGCTCGTCACAGTACCCCCCCTCTAGGCACGGCTCCAGAAGCGCCAAACCCAAACCACAACAGTACTAATGTACTAATGGCTGCGGGGGGGCGGCCGAGGAGGTGGGGGGGGGGAAGTAGGCAATGTAGAGATCCGGACATGCGGCTGCAGAGCCGGAGGTCGACCAGGTGACGGATCCGGCGGTCTACCCGACGGTTGCCGGACGGATGGCCGACCCAGCGGATGCTGGTCAGGAGGCCGAACCGGCTGAGGCGGAACAGGAGATCGGACGGTCAGGTGGTCGACCCGTCGGGTGCAGGTCAGGTGGTCGACCCGGAGGAAGCGGGTCAGGAGGTCTACCCGGAGGACGCGGGTCAGGAGGCAGCGCCGGAGGACGCGGGTCAGGAGGCAGCGCCGGAGGACGCGAGAGGTAGCAAGAGGAGTACCACAGAATGTATGTGCATCAAGAAAATAAGTTAGCAGTGTGTAAGCAAGAGGTAGCAATGAGGGAACAACAGTGAGCATTGTGCAAATGGCAGATGAAATAAATGAGGTAGTAATGGTGAATGCAAGGTTACCAAAGAGTTTCTGAGTTCAGTATGTTAACAGCAGCAGGGTTTTTTTTCAATGCCTGTTGTTGCAAGTGAGTATAGATCTGTATTGGTGCCTGATGGTAGGGGAGCAAACAGTTTATGGCTCAGGTATCCCTGATAATGCCACACACTCTCCGCAGATAGGGCTTGTGGTTGATGTCTCTGATGGCGAGGAGCTGGGCACCAATGATGCGTTGGGCAGTTTTCACCACCCGCTGCAGGGACTTCCTGTCGGCCGAAGAACAACCGTTGTACCAGACTGTGGCACACTTGGTCAGAATGCCCTCGACTGGGCAGCGGTAAAAGTTGACCAGGATGTAAGTAGATAGGCAGGCTTTTTAGCTTCCTTAAAAAGTACAGGCGCTGTTGACCAGGGTTGTGGTGTCGAGGGACCAGGATACATCGTTGGAGATGTGGACACCCAGGAATTTGTAGCTGGCCATACGTTTCACGGGGTCTCATTAATGAATACTGGGGCAGGTATACCTCTATTTGTCTTCCTGTAATCCAGAATCAGTTCTTTGATTTTCTTGGCATTGATGGCCAGGTTGTTTTCTGCGCACCAGCCACTAGGTGGTTGATCTCCTCTCTGTAGGCTGCCTCACGATTGTCCCTGATCAGACCATCTACTGTTGTATCATCTGCAATCTTAACGATGGTATTAAAGCTGTGTGGAGGTACGCAGATGTGGGTGAAGAGGGAGTACAAGAGTGGGCTAAGCATACAGCCCTGTGGGACACCGGTGTTCAGGGTCAGGGTGGAGGAGGTGAGGTTGTCCAACTGGACGTACTGAGGTCTGTTGGTTAGGAAGTCTAGAGTCCAGTTGCAAAGAGAGGGGCTGATCCTAAGGTCTAGTAGTTTGGTATCCAGCCTAAAGGGGATGACTGTATTGAATGCTGCACTGAAGTTTATGAACAGCATCATCACAAAGGCCTTGGTTTTGTCCAGGTGGGTCAGGGCAGAGTGGACAGTAGTAATGATGACGTCCTCAGTTAGGGCAATAGGCAAACTGATGTCTGTCCAGAGTTGGAGGGAGGCAGGATTTAAAGTGAACCAATACTTTTTTTCAAAGCACTTTATATTTGTTGGGGCGATCTCAACAGGTTGATTGTAATTTAGGCATGATGCAGTCGACTGCTTCAGCACTGGCACAATGGTCGTGGTCTTGATGCTTAATGGGACCACCGCTAGGGACAGTGACAGGTTGAAAATGTCCGTGGAGACCCCAGCCAGCTATCTACCTACTCAGACGAGAGACGGCTATTATAGCTGCAAAGGGGGGACCAAATCTACTGTGTAATAATGCTTATGGTTTTGGAGTGGGATGTCCTACAAACTCATATACTAGGTGTGATTGACAGGTGTCCACATACTTCGGGAAATTGACTGTATATGTGTAAGAAACCCACTCATTGTAAGCTCTTACAGTGTATTTTCTCTGAATAAATCAGTGCTGAGGGCTTGTGCAAAACATGTTAGAGGCACGCTAAAGTATTTATGTTTCAGCATGGCAGTGGATCAAATAAATTGTAACTGAAAGTCACAAATAAGACTCAAAAACCCATAAGATCTGACATTTCACTTTGTAGTCGTTGCCTTGGTCGACCCATTTTATTTTAAATGTAGGCCTGATAAATACGCTAGTGGAGCATTTCCTGCCTGGGGATTGCAGAGTGAAGCCTTGAGGAATGAACCGATCTGCCAGTTTCCGTTAACTTCGTTAACTTTGTGTCTTGCACATGGGCACTTATTCATAACCCAACTATTTTGCTAATGATAGCATATAACCTCGCTAAACATCTTCTCCAGCTGATCCCTGGCACAATATGCTACTTTAAATATTTTTTTGTTCCATGAAAAGCTGTTGGCTACAAAAAGAATACAACATATGTATTTGAATGTATACTATAGCTCATTCATGGATAACTGCATGCTTGCTCTTAATTACTGCTCTGACAGGCCTACAGCATAGATTCAATTACTGTCAAGAAAAGGCATTGGTTTGATCTGTTGAGATTTTGAAACATTCCCATAGTGATGCATTGTATGTATTTGAACATGATAATTGGGTATGGGGGAACATAGCTGCATATATATATATATAGCAGGTAATTCTTGCATATTCCTTAAAGGTTTAAAGCCAGCTAGAGTGGAGCAAGGAGCTGATGGAAAAGGAGTCCAGGGAAAACTAGAATGGCCTACTCCAACCATTTATGAAGTTCAGAATATCGTTTTTACAATAGATTACACTGTAGGGAAGGATTTTATATGTAACTGGACAGGTATATCTACAAATATTTTCCGACAAAGTGAGGTGCTAGTTTGTCAATGCAATGGGCAGAAAAATGTATACCGTCACTTCTGTCAGGCATTCTGGAATTAGAGCGACTGGCTGATTACAATTGAAAATGCAAAGTACAAATCGGCCTGAACGAGGCAAATATTGTTATGCTTGAAGTGTTATTTGTGTTATTAGCCAGTAGATTTGCTATTTATTTTACTATTTGGATGTTGTTAACATGTTAGTGTTTGGTCACAAATACTTGCACTTGATAGGATACAACCATTGCCTGTGCCAATAGTGTGCTGTGCATATTATTAGGATGGCTCTGTACATTCTTGACATGACTGGCAGAGTGTCCAAACACATAAATATGTACAAAATGCACCTCACTCAAGACTACAATAACATGTACCCATCTGTAATTGGGGGTAAACAACAACGACAGTGTAACTCGCTGCACCGTTTGTAGTTAATTCTCAATTGCCCATGATGGGTGATAAGACATGTTGAGGTGAATCAATAGGTGTCATTCAACCATTAGCATAGCTGAAGCTATTTTAAGTAGCTGCTATAAGGTGCTATATATTTTACAGTTTTTTTTAGCAGAAACCAAAGTAATAAATCGTTTTGTTTTTCCTAAGCTATCCCAAATTCAACACACACACACACACATACTGGTTTTTATGGTTTAGCAGGACATTTGATTCAAAACCAGTATTTTGGTGGTTTAGAGGGACTCATGATTCTGGTTGTCCTACAGTCTAAAGACAAACATCTAACTACTGCATCTGATCTCAGGAACAAAAATCTCACTTCCAAATAACATTTAACAATTTAGTTCATGTTAAAGTGACAACCTGAAATTTCACAGGGTTACGGGGACGGGGCGGGACAAGCAGAAATAGAGTTTAATGGGACGTCCCTGGTTTAGCTGGACTTTGTCTCACACACATACACAGACATGACAGGTCCCTGAACTAAGAGGACACCAATGGTTTAGCTGGACTTTGGCTCACACACACACACAGACATGACAGGTCTCTAACCTAAGAGGACACCAATGGTTTATCTGGACTTTGGCTCACACACACACACGCACACACACACACACACAGCCATGACAGGTCCCTGAACTAAGAGGACACCAATGGTTTAGCTGGACTTTGGCTCACACACTCACACTGCCATGACAGGTCCCTGAACTAAGAGGACACCAATGGTTTAGCTGGACTTTGGCTCTCACACACACACACACACACACATCACAGGACCCTGAAATAAGAGGACACCAAAGGTTTAACTAGACATTGTCTCACTCACACACATGACCCTGAACAAAGACATTTGTAGTCTTTATTTAATTAAATCTATTGTTTTACTTAAAGTCAAAGTCAGCTTAACACTAGAAGCGCCAACAGCCCACGCCCGGGGGGCGTTGCAGTTAGTAATTAAAATAAATATATAATGTTGAAAAGCTACAGCCTCATCCTTCCATGACTTCCTAAATACGTGCATTTTACCTTGTCCCGTTTTCAGAATCGCAAAATCACAAACCGAACACTATATAAAACTACTATTTACATGTCTTTTGATACCTAAACTGCCCTCCTGTCGCCATAATCCTACGCCGCTGGGCGTTGGTACCCAAGAGTGGCTAATTGCGGTACCCAGACCCCGATCACACCTCACTGGGCTTATGACGTCAATGGTTGAATGGGCCATACGCAGACTAAAGACTGCGAGATACACATAGACAATAGATAGATTGGCTTGGTTGAATTTGAATGAACTAGAAACAAGAGGTAAGTTTATAAAGAAATATGTTTCACTAAATAAACAGAACGAATTCATCCAATACATCTATGTATACAGCCCATTCATTTAATTTTTAACTATTTATCAGTTATGTGTCAAGCGCCTATTGCACTCAATAATGTTCCGATCTAAATGACACTGGACTGGTTTTGGTCTGATCTATATGAACCTGGATCCGTTTTGGTCTGGTCTATATGAAACTGGACGCGTTTTTTGGTCCGATATCATATGAAACTGGATATATGTAACGGATTAGTTTGCTGCTGTCTCATGTACACTCATAACAACACTAATGAACACTGTGCGCAGTGCAACCCGTTAGTTTGCGTGTCCTGCTCAGGCAGACGAAAGACTGCGAGATACACATAGACAATAGATTGATTGGCTTGGTTGAATGAACTAGAAAAAAAGAGGTACGTTTATAAAGAAATATATGTTTTACAAAATAAACAGAACGGAAATATAAAACGAAATAGATTAATGTATCTCCCAGGTAACAGCAGAATACCCGACCGTGACCAATATACAAACTGTGTTCTAAAATATGTGTTTCGTTGTCTACAGTGCCTTAGTTACTGGACTGTAATTACTATAATACATTTTATAAATAAAAATGATCTAATTATACACTGTAGCCTAATGTTTTTATTTCAAGAGTCTGTATTGCAATACGTCTATACGGCCAATCATGCGCAAAACATTTGATTGCACGTCGCTTGTGATCTAAAATGTTTTAGCATTTACTACATCAAAATAGGACATACAGTTTGATGGATTTTCATTTATTCGATCTTTAGAAATTTAAATGTCATAGCCTGTGCATTTTAAAATCATGGTTTTAATTTTGTATTGTATGGTTACATAAGACAATAAATACATGCTATTTTAGTAAAATGTTTTACTTCATAATGCATCCTAATTCATTTCATTCAGGATGATAACACAGTAGATGATCTGAAGCTGTTGATGGATGGCAGGTTACACAGTGAATGGATGGTGAAGCTGCGGATGAGAATGTAGGTGCTAATTGGGATGATTCGTATGTTAATGACGCCATTGGGCGTGGGGCTCTGGCGATTAAAGGAGTGAAAACCGCTCTGGCGCTTCTAGTGTTAAACCTCTAGTATAGACCTACATTTGCTAAAAAACAATTTCCATGTGACATGTCTGGCATAAAGTTGTCATGGACAGAATCAAACTCTCCCGATCATTTCTGTTGGTATGCAATGAACTAATCATTTACTTTAATTCCATATAGCTTCTTACCGCTGCAGACGCTTACATGGTCTGTCCACTCAATCGACGAACAAACAAGTTAGTCACCAACACCACTTCATCAAATATTTTTCAATGGCTATAGCTACACCCAAAGGTTTGGTTTAAAAAAAGGCCTTTTGGCAACTTTGATTAGTATTAATTTTAATAATCCAGCAAACAACACTCAAAAAAATCCCTTGGGCTGGCTTTCCAGAATGCAACTCAAAACCAATATTTGCAATAACAAAAAAACAGTGCTATGAATGCAGTAAATGACGCATTTTGTCCATTTGCAAATAGCACTCACCGAAAGTAACCTCGTAATTAGCATCTTGAAAACCACAACCATTGTTAATAACACTTTGTACACTTGATTTGCATTGAAAACTGCCTCTCAATTACATATTTCTCAACATATCAGACCTAAAACTCATAGTAATACAATATGTAATATTGGAATTGCATGCTAAAAGCGTTCATGAAATTAAAATCACCAGAGTAATGTTAGTGTAGATATTTAAATTGGAGAGAATAATTTAAGCACATCTACAAATGCTTAACTTAATATATCATTAATTAATACCCAAGCGATCATCCAAAAGATTTTGTTTCACTGTATAGAAATTACGAAGTGCCTTAGTCATCTATCCACATGCAAAGTCAGAATAAACATATGGAATCAGATAAAATGAATATGAACTTGATACATCAATAGGTAAATGTCTGAAAAGACTGCAGAATTTGTAGTGTCCAAACCACAGGACAGAGAGACATTTTGAAGGCATATATCCATGCGAAAACTGGGTACAGTGGTAACATTTGAAATACAATACTTGGGATATAAACACTTTGCAAAGTTGTGTATAAAAGACTACGAACAATGCATCCTGTAATTGTTTATTGGTTTCATATAAGGGGACATTACAATTTATACATATTTTAATATTCATAACATTTAAAACAAACCAAGCCATTCTTACACACTACACACTGTATTCTCTGTATTCCTCACTCGTTACCACACTAGACACTGTATTCTCTGTATTGTATTCCTCACTCATTACCACACTACACACTGTATTCTCTGTATTCCTCACTCATTACCACACTACACACTGTATTCTCTGTATTGTAATATTCAGTCATTACCACTCTACACACTGTATTCTCTGTATTGTATTCCTCACTCATTACCACTCTACACACTGTATTCTCTGTATTGTATTCCTCACTCGTTACCACACTACACACTGTATTCTCTGTATTGTATTCCTCACTCATTACCACACTACACACTGTATTCTCTGTATTGTATTCCTCACTCATTACCACACTACACACTGTATTCTCTGTATTGTATTCCTCACTCATTACCACACTACACACCATATTCTCTGTATTGTATTCCTCACTCATTACCACACTACACACTGTATTCTCTGTATTGTATTCCTCACTCATTACCACACTACACACAAGAGTGAGGAAAGACAACATTTAAAATCACTAGACCAATGGCATTATACTGTCCAACTCAACTCAAACCTTTGAAATAACTATGAACAACTTAACGTCTCCATAAGACACAATGTACTTCTACACCAGTATTTATATATATATGCTTCTATGCTCAAAAACTCACCTTTGAAAGAGTTAATGAACTTCTTCATAAGACCATTGTTGAGTGAATTGGGTTGGGATCTTTTTGGGGATTTCTGCCCCTATTTCCTCTCCATTCATTGCGGTTCATCTCTGTTTTGGCATTCCAAATCAATGAAAAACAAATGATATTATTACTTATGGCAAATAATTTGAAACGTATAACAAAGAAGATTTAGAGATTAACATAACATTTAAAAAGTAACCACACGTCAAAGCACTTCCCTTTCTGACTGGACAACACTGCGACTCGCATGGCTAAAGTAAAAAAAAAGTATATATGAGTCCTAGGATGGCCTATAGAACGCTAAATTTCACCCATGCTAACAACACCGTCTATATATAGCCTAATAAGAAGCGCCAACACCCCGCGCCCGCGGGCGTTGCAGTTAATTTAAATAAATATATAGTGCTGAAAAGCTTCAGCCAATGTCCTTCTATGACTTTTCCAAATACGTGCATTTTACCTTGTCCCGTTTTCAGAATTGCTTAATCACATACCGAACACTATATAAAACTACTATTTACATGTAGTTTGATTCCTAAACTTCCTGTCGCCAAAATCCCACTCCGCTGGGCGTTGGTACCCAAGAGTGGCTAATTGCGGTACCCAGACACCGATCAAACCTCACTGGGCTTATGACGTCAATGGTTGAATGGGCCATACGCAGACAAGACTGATAGATACACATAGACAAAAGATAGATTGGCTTGGTTGAATCTGAATGAATTAGAAAAAAGAGGTAAGTTTATAAAGAAATATGTTTCACTAAATAAACAGAACGAATTCATCCAATTACATAGCCTATGTATACAGCCCATTCATTTATTTTTTAATTATTTATCAGTTCTATGTGTCATGCGCCTATTGCACTCAATAATGTTCCGATCTATAGAAAGAGAGGTACGTTTATAAAGAAAAATATGTTTCACTAAATAAACAGAACGAAAATATAAAACGAAATAGATTAATGTATCTCCCGGAAAAACAGCAGAATAGCCGACCGTGACCAATATACAAACTGTGTTCTAAAATATGTGTTTCGTTGTCTACAGAGCCTTAGTTACTGGACTGTAATTACTATAATACATTTTACAAATAAAAATGATCGAATTATACACTGTAGTCTAATGTTTTTATTTCAAGAGTCTGTATTGCAATATGTCTATATACGGCCAATCATGCGCAAATAATGTGATTGCACGTCGCTTGTGATCTAAAATGTTTTAGCATTTACTACATCAAAATAGGACATACAGTTTGATGGATTTTAATTTATTCGATTTTTAGAAATGTAAATGTCAGCCTGTGCATTTTAAAATCATGGTTTTAAAACACTATAGGGTGCCTATAGTGTTTTATGGCAGCAAAGCCCGCTGGCCTGTCATATCTTAAAAATAGTAGGTTCTCCTGATTAAAATAGTTCCCAATTTTTAACAATCAGAAAATATACATTTCAGAGATCTGAATTCAGATTTAAGTGAACAGCGCAGTTTCTTATGTGTAGCCTACTGTTTTTCATAGTGAAACGGAGGTAGGATCTGCGTGGGAAAGTAACGTGTATTTCTGAAATAGACAGTTCAGTAAGAATATCTGTAAACTTAAAACGTAGCTAAACGTAGAGTACTGTATATTTCCAACAGAAGTAGAAGAAGCAAAAGGGTCCCTGAATACCCTCAGGTTTTTCTCACCAGATTAGAGAAAAACTTGATCTGATGAGTTTCGGTTTGTGAGACAACTTTTATAACATGTCAATGCAATCTGTTGGTGGTGTGCTGGGTACTCGCGACAGAAAAAAATAAGAAGCATACCAAGCATATGACTGCATAGCGGTAATATATATATATAATAGTTTCTGAATCGTTCTTTATTTATACGAGAGTACAGTATTTAAATAAATAACTATCTAGTGCTGGCTGTTGTTAATGGTGAAGCTTTTGTCATTTATAATTGGCAAATCAATACTAGTCTACTACCGTTGTCTGCTTAGAGTGAATCATAATCAAACGTCTCACTATGTTTACAGACTTTCCTTTCAACAACATGAGGAATAGTAATGGGGGAGGGGTGAGGGACTAGCAGGTGTGCTCTTCCTTCACCGCGCGGGCGAGAATATTTGTAGTTTTGTATGTTGGAGTTACCGCATATTATATATATATATAATAATATAATACAAAAACTACAAATATTCTCGCCCGCGCGGTCAAAATGAGTCTAAAATAGTTTTATAGTTTAGTTTATTTTTCTGTCTAGAGCACATGCACCTGCTAGTCCCTCACCCCTCCCCCATTACTATTCCTCACGCGGTTGAAAGGAAAGTCTATGTAAAACACATAGTGAGACGTTTGATTATGATTCACTCTAAGCAGACAACGGTAGTAGACTAGTATTGATTTGCCAATTTTAAATGACAAAATCTTCACCATTAACAACAGCCAGCACTAGATAGTTATTCATTTAAATACTGTACTTTCGTATAAATAAAGAACGATTCAGAAGGTCGCTATTCTTGCTAATATTACACCCTAATCCCTAAAAGCTGCATTGATCAATACCCAATATTTAACAATCAGAACATATACATTTGAGAGATCTGAAGTGAACAGCGCCGTTTCTTATGTACTGATTAATGAAACGGAGGTAGGATCTGCGTGGGAAAGTAACGTGTATTTCTGAAATAGACAGTTCAATAAGAATATCTGCAAACTGTAAACTTAGCAAAACGCAAGGTACTGTATATTTCCATCAGAAGTAAAATAAGCAAAATGATCCATAATGAATATCCGCAGGTTTTCCCTCACCCGAATTGAGAAAAAAGTGGATCTGTTTTGGTTCCACAGCGCTCAATAGAATTGGTAAAAAGAGCCAGGGTGAAAAAGCATTTGGTTGATTAATCACGAAAGCCCTAATGTCAAATTCAACTTACGTCCATTTTATTAGTAGTGTCGCATGCACTTGCTAGTTAGTCAGACGCAAAAAAACATGGATTGAACAAAAAAACGGCGACTTGTTCAGCTAATTTATAAAACGTTTCAATGATAACATTAAGTTTAATCTTAGTCAAATGAACATATTCGCATGTTAGAATACCCGATCACCAGACGTACTGAATGTATTGCCTAGCTAGTCTGAAGCAGTCAATAACCTGCTAACGTCAGCTGAAGTGCACGTACAGTCATTATGTTAGCAATAACATCGTCAAACAAAGTATACATTTTATCAATCGTAGAAGTAAAAAAAACTATTACTTACCTAATTAGTTGTAAATATAACCAGTTATTCGTAGTGTGGTCTTGTTAATATTTCACAGTCTTCCTGGACTTAAAATACCAGTTGGCTCACGATACAAAAATGGCCGCCAGAACACTGTGGCTCACAGCCTCAACCGCGAATCAACGATCAACATTGTGACTGACAGAAGCTGTATCCAATCAATGATAGAAGATGTATACAACCAATGAGCCAATGAAATAAATAGTATTGAGTTGCAATACCAACACCCACATATAGGGGGCGTGTAGGCTGTGTGTGATACACACAGACACACAACAAAAACCTGATGTACATGGTATATTAGGACATGAGCTAAAAAAGCAGGATATAGTTAATTACAATGAAATAAGTATTTCTACAGTGCCCGACTTATGAGGACATTGAAAATGTCCCCATAAACCAAAATGTCCTCATAGTGCTGGTGAGATTTCAGGTCAAATGTCCTCATATACCACCTAAACAAGAACACACACACACACACACACACACAATGCTGTAATAGCTTTTTGGTATCAAGCAGAAGCGAATGCAAGCTAGCCCAGATTCAATGCACACACAAAGCTATAACAGATAACAGATTTTTGACAATTAAATAAAACGTCTTCTCTTGTAATTTAACAAGTAACTACAGGCTGAAAAAATCTCATACTGCTGAATGTGTGTCTGAGAGGAAGCGTGAGAGAGACTGTGCATCTCCCCAGAACATGTGTGTTATTAGATTTTTAAACTGTTTAAATGAGCCGGACTGGGAATTAATGTGAGCACTTGCGCTGGGAACTACAAGGCAGATCCGGCAATTAGTTAAGGTGCAAAACACAGGAAGATTTACAGCAATATGACCCACGGCTCTAACCTTTCTAATAACGATGCTCCAGAATCTGTAACCTAGTAGGTTGCAGTATGAACAGCCTCTGGCAGAGCGCTTGGCTCAGGTATTTGTTCTGGATGAACCTGGAATAAAGCAAAGGTCTGAGAACACTGGTCTGGGGTGACCCAGTGTTAAAGCGTCTGTGTGGATGAGTTGCTGTTGCCATTTCTTACAACTTGTGATCAAGCAGTTTTTTGATACATTCTGATAGTTCAGACAGAAAACACCACATATCAGGTTAAATATTTATTGAAGAAGTATTCAAAGCATTGCACATACAATGGCTTAGTGTTCTGCTTCTCTGAGGCTACTCACTGCAATCACATGATTGTGCATACGATACCACCAACAAAAGCAACACACCATAATATCATTAAATATCAATCCCCATAGGCAATGAACAAGGTACACAGTACCACTTGTGGCTGGTGGACTATGCTAGTACACACATCAGCACAGAACTAAGCGAGGCAACTGATGATTAAAGGGGCAATGTGTTTGGTAAGGGAAGACAAAGAGAACACAAGTCGCGTTATTGTTTAGAGGCATGATTCTACACAGTGCCCCTTTAAATAGACAGGTATGAAATGAGATCCCCTGCTGTGTATGTGGCTGCAGCATAGTATCAGCCAGTCAGAGTACCCATGATGACCCCTGTCCACTGTCCAAAGGGCATACAATCGACACACATGCTTATGCCAGACATTTTGTGCAAGTATTAATTTAAACAAGTGAAATCAACATTGTTTATCTTTCTTTGTTAGAAACTGCACATGAATAAATATATATTGTGCGCTAATTGCACATTACTAGTTTCGACAAAAATTTCCATTTGCTCAGATCTATAATTGAGTAAAATCATCACACTGCTATTATTAACGTCAAAATCATCCAAGTGTTACACCATAATATTATGTATATTCATAGTCCTAGTATATTCTTTCTTATTGCTATTTTTTTAGGTTACACTAACTCTCCTCAGTGGTTTTGTACATGTGGTTCACACATACACACATTTTGTCTCCCATGGCAACCTTGTCTAATCACTGTAATCCTAATCTAGTCAACTGAAGCTGCCTCCTAGCTGTCAAGGCACGGGGGGTGTGGGGGTGCTCAGCAATGAAGCTGCTTGTGCTTGAAGCCTTCACTGATAAATCGACACACACCAGCACACCCACCCGGGTGTCTGATAGTCTGCACGCTCAGTCATGCTCCCACAAATTACATGTAACATTTATTTGATTGAATATATTCTGCACACTTGCAACACTGCATGTTTTTCACTGTCAGTGAGAGAAGCAGCATTATTTAACACTAGAAGTGTCAGAATGGGTCGTTTTCACCCAGAGATGCTTAAAAAAGTTTTTTTGCGACACTTTAAACTTGCAGGAAGATCCTTTTAGGAATGATCCTAGATATGCAAGCATTTCCCCCCAGTATTTTTTTGTTATTGTTAACCTATCCACTGGAAAAGCACATTTTATATAGTAATGGATGCACATAGAGATACCACACTACTTATTTAAATTTAACAAAATTAATTTAGAAGTGGTGTAGAAAATATTGAGTTCATTTCCGTCAGAAAAGTGCGCTGTCTTGTGCGATGAATGTAGTCAATAACAGATTTGTTTTGTTCCTTGCATATCGGCCAGCCTGAAAACATCAATAACGTCAATGTAAATTGCAATAGGAAATATGTTCATGTACAAACTATCAGCAATAGCCTTTTGTTACACACCCACCGAAATATTGACAGAAAAGACAGTTGTCCATTACAAAAACAGTGATGTAATGGATTTTTTAATTACCGTAAAAATAATTGTCACCAAAAAATACTTTTCTGCCTGAATTTTTTAATGGCAATCAATGGAGTTGTATAGCCTAACCGACTTTTGCACCAGTTTCTACAATTGGCTATTGATAATAGCTGAACAAATTGAATACATTTTTAGTGTGTAGAAAGATGTACGTTGTAGCCTATTCTACCACAGATAATAGCCAGAACTGACATTTACGTAAGGATAATATATTACGATTTTTAAAATGTAAATTAACACTTTCTTGTGTAAGGTGATGGCGCAAAGATGGAAAAAATAATTTGCTATTCTTTTCTAGGCTGTTTCGTTGCGCCACTGTCTGATTCATTGCGCTCAATTAATTTTCTTTGCTAAAGCATTTCATTCATGTGGCGCACGCATGGTGAACGCGTCGTAGCTGACCAACTGTCCTCCTACCTCTCGCAGAACAATCTCCTGGACCCTAACCAGTCAGGATTCAAGACGGGCCACTCAACTGAAACAGCGCTGCTCTGTGTAACTGAAGCCCTACGCAAGGCCCAAGCCAACTTTCTCTCCTCTGTTCTCATTCTACTAGACCTATCTGCTGCCTTCGACACAGTAAATCAGATCCTGCTCTCCACCCTCTCTGACCTGGGGATCTCAGGAGCGGTGCATTCCTGGTTTTCCTCGTACTTGTCGGACCGTTTTTACCAGGTGGTGTGGCGAGGCTCGCGGTCGAACATGCAGCCCCTGGTCACTGGGGTCCCCCAAGGATCGGTCCTAGGCCCTCTCCTTTTCTCCTTATACACCCGGTCTCTTGGCTCTGTCATATCCTCACATGGCCTCTCCTATCACTGCTATGCTGATGATACCCAACTATTTTTCTCATTCCCACAGTCTGAAACCCAGGTGGCATCCCGTATCTCTGCATGTCTGACTGACATCTCGGCCTGGATGTCTGCACACCATCTGAAACTCAACCTAGGTAAAACTGAACTGCTCTTCTTCAAAGGAAGAGCCTGCCCGCTCCAGGATCTGTCCATTACGGTGGACAACGTCACAGTCCCTGCTACCCAATGTGGGAAAAACCTTGGCGTGACCCATGACAACTCCCTCTCATTTGCTGCACACATCAAGGCGGTGTCCCGGTCTTGCAGGTACATGCTCTACAACATTCGGAAAGTAAGGCCGTATCTTACGCAGGAAGCCGCACAAGTGCTTATCCAGGCACTTATCATCTCCCGTCTCGACTACTGCAACTCCCTTCTGGCTGGTCTCCCAGTGTGCGCCATCAAACCCCTGCAACTCATTCAAAATGCAGCAGCCCGCCTGATCTTCAATCTACCAAAGTTCTCCCACGTCACTCAGCTGTTCCGCACACTACACTGGCTCCCGGTCGAAGCACGCATCCACTACAAAACCATGGTGCTAGCCTATGGGGCAGCAAGAGGAACCGCCCCCTCCTACATCCAGTCACTAATCAAGCCGTACACACCCACGCGAGCACTTCGTTCTGCCACCTCAGGCCTCTTGGTAGTGCCATCCCTACGGGAGGGCAACTCTCGATCTGCTCAGTCTAAATTGTTCTCCGTGCTTGCCCCGCAATGGTGGAACAACTCCACTCTGGAGATCAGATCATCGGACTCTCTACCAATCTTCAAAAAACGTCTAAAAACATTCCTCTTCAAACTGTACCTCCAGTAGCTCCATGAATGGAGCTCCACAACTCTCGACTGTTCGAAACTTCACTACCGAATCATTCTTCTACGATTATCACCCATTCCTCCTCTCCTAGCAACCATTCTATCTCTAGCACTTCCCCCTGCACCCACCCAGGAACAATGTACTTATTGCCTTTTTGATGTGTGTTTTAGCTATATGTGAAATGCCTGCACTTATTGTAAGTCGCTCTGGATAAGAGCGTCTGCTAAATGCGCAAAATGTAAATGTGAGAAATGTATGTTATACTTACACACACAGTATTAGTAAATTAATTTTGTTAAATTTTAAAATAATTAGTGTGCTTCAAGTTTATTTTTTCCAGTGGTTATTTTAGACATAAAAATATACATTAATAAAGCTTGCATTGCGAGTATCATTCCTAGAAGGAGCTTCCTAATAAGCTGTGCCAACAGGCACTTCACAAAACCAAAAACAAAGGTGCGTCGTAGCGCAGACGGCTCTTCTCCAACAAAGGGAAAATTGGTTTACATATACTTCACACAAGACACCCGCAAACACGGGGAACTTATATACTGTAATGATCAGGGAAATGGACACCCGCTGTGTGCAATGACGGGACAATTATGTGACAGAGGGTACAGTGGAGCTAGAAGACCGGTGAGAGCGTCCGTTGAACCCTGCACACAGATGGCGGTATACTGGTCTTGGAGGGAGCTCTGACACTTCCTGTAAGTTGAGTGCTGCAAAAAATGTGTTTAAGTACTGGGTATTTAACAGAAACTTGGGAAAGAAACTGTTCCTAAGCCTGCTGATGCGGATGAATAGAGATCTGTAACGCTTGCTTGATGGCAACAGTTTCTCCACAATCAATGATTTGGTTTTCTTGGCGTTGATGGCCATGTTGTTTTCTGTACACCAAGCCACTAGGTGCTTGATCGCCTTGCTGACTCCCTGGTCAGACCAACTACTGTGGTATCATCAATAATGTTGCTTATCCGATGACAGTGAAAACTTGCAGTATTGCAAGTGTGTAGAGTTTTTTATTAATTTGAACTCATTTTTTGTGTAATTTATGGGAGCATGACTGTGCGTGCAGACTATCAGTGTAAGATTCAAGCTCAAGCAGCTTCATCGCTGTCACAAGTGGTGAGGTTTTGTTGCAGCACGGGACTATTTTGGTGGTGCACGGTTCTTTCATGGCGGTTTTAAGTCTGTTCACAGCTGTTAATCATTAGTTGGGCTACAAAGGGTTGCTAGCAAGTATTCAGCTTTGCTTAGCATTATTCCATGTCACGTAGTGTTTAGAGGTGAGTGTTTGTTCATATATATATTGCTGTGGTTAACACTAGAAGCGCCAGAGCTGTTTTCACTCCTTAACCTGTATTTAAGTAAGACACAATATGCACATTTTTCTCCTTTGTTTGTTTTGTGTTGTTTTATCCACAATAAACCCATTTAATTGGAACTACGCTCTGAGATGGCTCACTGCACTACACCTTACAGTAATCATGACAACCGCTTAGCCCAGATTCCTCTTCACCTTGAAAGCTAGGAGGCAACTTCAGTTGCCAACTTGACTAGACTAGGATTACAGTGATTAGATACGGTTGGGAGACATAATATCTGTGTATCACATCTACAAAATCACAGAGGAGGGTTAGGATAACCAAAAAAAAGACATGTAACAATCTGGAACCTGAAGGCCCATTGTAAAATATCATACATATTGCTCCTGTTATAACACTTATTGTAACATCAAATGCCGGAGAATTTAACAAGCAGGAACCTAAAGACCTGTTGTAAAACAACAAACAACAAGCAGCTTTTATTGCACTTAGTGTAACAACAACTGCCTGGGCTTATAATAAGCCAGATCCCAGAGGGACATTATAAAACATCAAAACATCTCTCTGCTGTTATAACACTTATCAGAACATCAAATGCTGGAATACTTAACAGGCCCAATCCCAGGGGCCTATCGTGAAACATCAAACATCTAAGAACACAAACAAAGCAGTCATGAACTACATGCTTTACAAACACACACAGTCACGTCACATCATACTGGAAGTTTTGCCCTAACATACGTCATAAAGGATGTCCCACATCGAGCATATGTCATGCAGAAAGTCCCACCCATCAAACCAGAAGGCCCACCTGGCCAACCCAAAGTTTTGCCCACCTGTCGAATCATTTGACAGGAACGCCCACTAGGAACATAAGTCATCAAAGCTATGGGCAGCACCCTTCATGAACATCTAGGCCAGAATCTTTACCCGCTAGAAGTAACTCAGCATTTAGCCTTTTACATGTGTTGAACTCACAGGCACATACTGTTCATTCAGCCAACCATGATTGAATAGAATGAGTTGTCTCTTTAGCACTTTTGACTATACGTTTACTACATTACTGCTGTGCCTGTACTGAAGGACTATGTTTAATTCAACCACAGAATAAGGTTTGAGATATTGAAATGATCCGTGAACAATTTATTGGCCAACAGTTTCCATAGAAGTGAGTAGACTCGTTTACCTACAAGCTGTTCAGCTTGACAGTCAATCTCACAGAATGTGTGGTTCAGTATTTGGCTCAAATAGGCGCTATGCTATGCATGTTTAATTTCAAAAGTCAAACCGAAAGATTAAAACATTCCGCCCACACCACTACCAATGTTATATTAAATTAACACAGATCGTCAGGGAGACAGATAGCCCAAAACAGGAGTTAAAACCTGTTGAAACATATTGTGATGCAGTTTATGCATTTTTGTAATCATCAAAAGCAGTTGAAGGGCATTCTCAAGGCAGGGTTATACCGCTTATTGACATGCACTAAAAATGTAGTATGTCTCTGATTAATCAATGGTGTCATGCATATAAAATGTATGTGACAGTTGATAAATGGGGCCACTTACGCAATGTCAGTTTGTGAGTGCATGTGTATGCATGCATTTCTCTCTCTCTATATATATATATATATATATATATATATAATTATAATCATACAGTTTCACACATCTAACAGAGGGAGCTTTTTGATTGCAATGATGTTACTTAGCGTTATCAAAGAGAGGACACAAAATGAGGTCCCATAGGATGTTTAAATAAGCAGCCTTTTCCGTCTGCTGCCAGCCACTGATTCATACAGACATAGACATGGATAGTGAATCTGAAGACTTTGCATAAAGTCAAGGAGAGGCCTATTTTAGAATGCGTTTGGGAGTAGCCAATGGTGGTTTGAGCGGGAGGAGGTCTGGCTGTGTGTGACGGTTGATACGGACAGCTTCTCCGAGGTGTAGAGCGGTTGGCAAGGAGTTGGTGTGGTGAGTTCCCAGCCCCCGGCAGCTCACCCAGACAAGCGGCAGCCCCCATTGTGTGAAGGACAAAAGTGGCACATGCCATTGGTAGGAGATAACTGTGATTTATGAGTCTCTGTCACACCAGCAGCAGGTAAACACGGATGTATCAGCATACTGGGCCCACCATAGGTGGAAATGGCTGGAATGCATCCTCGATGGGTCCATGGATAGTTTAATAGCATGGAACCCATTAGAACACAGGTGTCAGGATGGTGAAATAGGACCAGGGCATGAAATTGGCACCCGCCCACCCGCCAAATGCGGGTAACTTTTGTGATTGTCGGGTGAAACCGTCAATCTACCTGCCACGTTCGCGGGTAGCCAATAAGACAACACAACATCGAGCAAGCGTTGTGTTGTTGACCAATCACGTAGCCTATTGTCTTTGTTAAGCAAGCCTCGCTATTTTCTTGGACGTTCGAGACAAAATGCTGGCGTGAAGAGGTTGCCGGCTGTAGAGCAACGAAAAGAGGATGAGGAGGACGGTTCCAAAAATAAAATATCACGTTGCACAATATCAATATCGAAAATGTCGCAAGAAGTGCAATATTTATTTATACATTTATTTTGTGGAGAGATGCGTCGGTTGGCTTTGTGGCTTAGTTGTGTTCGATTTAAGGAACACGTTTCATTGGCCAGTTCCCCTGTCACATGCAAGTGACAGCAAACGGGTCCACTAAACGAACAGACCCGATCGAACACGTGACGTATGTGTGAGCGCACGGGTCCACTAAACGAACAGACCCTATCGAACACGTGACGTATGTGTTAACTCCGACTACCTGAGTGAAGAGAAATAGAGACCCCCGGATAAAGCGAGAAAAAGCGAGTTAGAGAAGTTTAAGAAAAGTTTCAGCAAAGTAATGTCGCTCAATCTGTTGTACTCTGCAAACCCTGCGGTATGGTGATACACCGGGCAACAGGAAATACAACCAACCTATTTTCCCATCTTAAAAACCACACATGCCACTATAGGATGAGTGCAAACGCCACAATCGATTTTGTTTATATATATTAATCTATTTTGAGGCATTTTCCCATAACTTTTGTGTTTTTACATATGTTTAATAATATCAAAATTAATATCGATATCGCAATATTCATGATCGCAATATCACATTTTGTCAATATCGTGCAACCCTAGTACAAACTTAAAAATAGTATTTTGATATAAATGTTATGTTTATTGTTAATCTAAAAAGTGACTAATGGATTGCAGTTAACTTGCAGGTGTTAACTAAATAAATGAGACCTTCAGTGAGATGATTGGCTGTATATTTGTTATTTTCTATTCTAAACGCCTGCCACACCAGGTCAGATACAGTTGTAAGTCATTATGTTAAATGCTGAGCTTTTATATAGCGCTTTTATCCAAAGCGCTTTACAGATCCTGCGTCACATTCACCCATTCATTCACTCATTCATACACTGACGACCGCATCTACCATGCAAGGCGACTGCAGGCTCGCCAGGAGCAGCTGGGGTTAGGTGTCTTGCTCATGGACACCTCGACAATTTCCCAGGAGGAACCGGGGAATTATAAATGAGATTGGTTAAGTTGGTTAATAACTCGACAGCACTTTAATGTGTATTCTGTACAAGTTCAAGAACCATTCTTATGCATTTTCTGAGTCATGCACCTTTATTTTAGGCACAAAACATTTTGGCTGTTAAAAAACCACTGTGGCAGGTAGATTTCAAAATCCACCTGCCACAGTGGCTGGTGGCCAAAAACGTTAACTTCAGGCCCTGAATAGGACTGTAGTGTAAATAGCGCATGTAGAAAATCACCAGTAAAAAACACATTCTACCACAACATCGTTTTTGGGATTCCCATTTCAGACTATTTTTAGATATATTACATTTTTATAAAGCAACTCATTTGAAATGTGCACACTTCCAGCTGTTCCTAACACACTTTGAAACTTATGGTTCATATGCTTTTCGGAGGATGGCACGTGGGCTGATCAAATATACCACTGGAATGCAGATTATGTCTTACAAAATCTAAAGATTGAGTTAACAACCCTAATACTTTAGTTGCCCTATCAATTTCACATAAAAGTAATGATGAATTATTGAATGATTGTTCATGCGTATGTTTAAATATGTGTGAAGTCTGATTTCTTAAAAAAATATTGCAACCATCCTAGCTAGAATTTGAGAAAAAAATCTAAAATTATTAAACACAATCATCCTAACGCTTGTAATCCTTATTAAAACCTATCAAAACAGAAAAAGGCAAATCCATGCTGTATCCCAATTGTTTTTAAATTTTATACCCATAAGGTTGCTATTAGGCTCTTAAATCACAAGCAGTTGTAACCCATATTTCTATCACAATGATGGGTCTCAAATAAGGAACCCTATCTGACCTGCACTTCAAAGTTGATACAGTTTACTTAGGCCATAGAGAGGGAGAGAGGGCTCAATATGTTGCACACATTTTGCCCCATCACATCATGGCCAATGAAGTCTGTTCAGAACATCACCAGTCCTGGTAGGCTGAACTAAGTTGAGCTCCATCCGTTTCTACAGCAAATCAATCTGTACTGGCTTATTAGCCAATTGAGGGTCAATGATTTTATGAGAGGAGTTGGCAGGGAGCCCCTATTTGTTATGCATAATTTAGTCAGTTTGACACTGTTTATAGGACAGTTACAATCTGGTGAAACGTTTTTTTGTAGACTTAATCTGCATTCTAATTGTGTGGAGGGTTTTTCTTTTCTATGCGAATTAAAGAGACTGTCCTGAACAGCCAATTAGGGAATTGGAGTCACATTCAGAATACTCCTGAAGTGTGTTTTCCACTAGCCGACTAAACAAGGCAACAGTAAGTATGTTGTCCCCCGAGCAATGATGTGCCGACTTCAAGGGCCAATCAGTTTAATTTTGTAAGTGCCGTAAAAATGTTGTTCAGTCAAAATCATACATATGGTGTCTGTGACTTTGCATGCGTTGCCAAGACTCCTGCTGTGACAAAATGACTAAATTCAACAGAAAATGTTGAGTCTCTTGAGTATATTGTTCCTGTCTTTAAGTCAAAAAAGTTAAAGGACATGATCATGCCAATTAACATTTTCAATAACTTATTATCTGGCCACAATCTGTTCAAACAGTTGAATTTCTTTGGAAGAATGCATCGATCGTCAATGCTTATCAGGGACTGTTCAAAGGTTTGGGGTCTCTTATAAATGTCCTTGTTATCCATATAATAATTGTGACCTAAGAAACTTACCTTTGTCAAATAACCCAGATTTGCAGAAAATAAGGCCTTGCAAACCTTTGGCATTCTAGTTTTCAATTTGTTTAGCTAATTTGAAGAGATGTCACTACATGCCTCCTGAAGCACCTTCCACAAGTTGGGATTGGCTTGATGGGCATACAGTCAAGCATGAGGTCAAACATACAGTCAAGCATGAGGTCAAACATACAGTCAAGCATGAGGTCAAACATACAGTCAAGCATGAGGTCAAACATACAGTCAAGCATAAGGTCAAACATACAGTCAAGCATGAGGTCAAACATACAGTCAAGCATAAGGTCAAACATACAGTCAATCATAAGGTCAAACATACAGTCAAGCATAAGGTCAAACATACAATCAAGCCGCTCCCACAACAGCTCAATAGATGCAGTGACTGTGCTGGCCACTCCATTACCGCTGGATACCAGCTGGCTGTTTCTTCCATAAATAGTTGTATAGTTTGAAGGTGTGCTTCTGTTCATTTTCCTGTGGTAGGAGGAAATTGGCTCCAATCAAGAGCCTAACACATAGCGCCTTCAATATCCCTTTTACCCTGTACGAATTTGCAGTCCTCCAGCATCTCTTCATTTGGTCTGCGTCTCACAAAAGTTATTTTTCATTATTCGAACAACAGACACATCATCTCTACAAATGAAGAGATTCCAGAAAAGGTGCATTCAGATAACAGTTTCAACGATTGAAAATCATGTAACTGCCAAGTACTTTTCTCACACTCAACGTCAACTCTCCAAACAGACAACCATTTCAACCCTTCATAGATACCAATTGTGCCCATTTTGTGGGAACTTTTTTGAAAGTGACACTGGAACAAGTTGTTCTGAGGTAGGACAAATTGTCTTCAGATAAGGTGCAGTGTTACCATGGCAACAACAAAGCATGTAATTTGTATTTAGATTAGGAAACAGTACAGATAGTAACTCTGTTTGCAGTTACAGCCCTGTTTAGTTCAATACATAGACAAGCTCTAGCATTAACCTTCTAGAGAAAGTGTCAAACTCATTCCACAGAGAGCTGAATATCTGCAGAATTTCCTTGCTACTCATTACATCATTGATAAAAATATGTTTTAATTAGACACTCTCTTCAAGGGTTGTCTACAGTAGATCTTAATTCTTAAGTTCACATTCTAAGTTGTAAAGAAAAAAAGCGAAAAACCATTAGACAATTGGGCTACAAAACTAACCGAACTAATTTCTTCTTAAGAACGGTTGAAGAATATGGCCCATTGCCTATAAAATATATATATTTTTGGAAAACCAATAAGCCAAATAGTACAATAGTCAGAATAAAAACATAATCTATGGGAAAATATAATTGTGTATATTTCTTTAATGACACACCATTCGTTGAAAGCTTAAGACACAAATAGAAAATAGATAATGGTGTGATAGACATCTTACAGCATGTTCTTCTTGTTCTGACCAATGTAACTTACAAGAACTTACAGGTCTTAAATGTATTCAGCAAATGGGAATTCATTTAGAAATTAGTTTCATGTGCAAAACACTATAATTGATTTTCCTGGAAACATATTGCCCCAAACTCATATCTAATTCTAAAGACCAATTACATTTTTCCCCCACTATCGTTGCAATTTCAAACTTGCTGGCAAACTTAACACAGAGTGAATGTTAACTAGCAATGCATTTCTTTATTTCCATCAGTGAACCAAGAAAACCCAAATACCACTGTCCTGGGCTAAAAATAATGACATTTCCGTTTATTAGATTTTTTTGTTAATGCTATGACACAGAAAGCAATTCAAATACATCCCATTAGTTTACTTCAGACTATTTCTGTATCTGGAAGATCAGCGTTTGTATAATGAGTTGCCGTTATGGCAGTAATAGGATCCAGACGCAGAGCTTCCGTATTGAAGGTTTATTTCTTCATTTAGTTTTTCGAACATAAAGCAAAACATAAAGTAGGCAAAACACGCGGCCAGATAAACAGACTAAATCAAGGTGGCTAAACCGACAATCAAGGCAGGAGGCCAAAGACGGGCAGGATGAACAGCAAGAAAAGAAACATGGACAAGGGGTGAAGACCAAACCTTCAACGGAAACACCGTTATACAGAGCGCAGGATGACAGAAACAGGAACATGGCAGAGGCTAATAGTATAAGACAACTTAACACTGCTTCAACAAAGGACCGACCTCAGAAGATTGACCTAAATAAGAGGATAACAACACACAGTTGAAGCAAATTCAAACAAACGATAAGGGACCAAACGTTAAAAGAAAACTAACACGGACATACCGAAAACATGAGCCAGTCAACATAGAACACCAGGAAAGACTGAGGACAAAACGAACACTGAGGGAAATGACAGAGCAGACACGTGGAAAACATGGACAGGAAATCTGAAATTTAACCAGAATAGTATAACGGAGTCTATTTTGACAACTGAGGCAGTTTCGTTAAATAGTACCCCCAAAAAAAGGTCAACAGTAAAGATGTGATTCCGGGATGCTGGCCTTCTAGTTAGAGTTCTTCCTCTGTCCAGTGTCTTTGTTCTTTTGCTTATGTTATTTCTTCCATGGCTTTTTTTCAACTGTGCCCAGAAGGCCAGGATCCAGTTGTCTTATAACATACTTATACTGCTATATCGACTATAGTGTGATCACCCATGGTAATTGTTTTTGTTCTTATGATTGTTTTAGATCAGAGAATTAAAACGCAAGGATGAAGTAACTCAGTTTTCAAGATTGTAGCTTAAATTCACACATACAGTTGAACAGGAAGTGCAAGTGTTCCCTTTATGCCTACGGGCTACAATGGCGATCAATAAATTTGGGGTGCATGTACCGTGTCAACGACTCTTGTTAGTCTCTATAGTTTTTGGGGTTTTCTTGAGGTTTCAATGCTAGAAGAAACTTTGACAATGAAACTTAGTGAGACAGAGTATCAGCTAGGAAACAACGTATTGGTTATTTTTTTGGGGAAGCAACAGCTACTGCATACGAACCGTAGATTGCACTGACTTATCTTAATCGATTGATCAGCCAGAATAAAGCAAGCTTTGAATAGTGAATATCGGATACTCCTAGACGGAGCAGTAAACAGGGGAAGTCCTGAGGACGTCATATTCTTAGCTGTGTAGCATATTCCTTTTTCATTTTGCGCATGTAATGGCTACTGCATTCGAACCGTACATTGCACATTGTCGAGGCTGACATTGTTGGAAAGGGAAGATCTGCCAGAATACAGAAAGCTTTGAACCGGAAAATTGTACTTTCCTAGCCAAAATGACTATATTTTGAAATTCTCTGCCACATAACTCGCCGATGCTTCATCGCGAAGACTCACTGCTGGTCTCGTTTTAACCGGAAAGTCAGCCAGAATATAACCAGCTTGGAGTTTTTTTTATTGTATGCTCTTACCTGGTGCAGTGACCCTTGGAACGAGCAGAGTACACAGCAGAAGCATTCTCTTCTAAACGGGTGAGTTGTAAAAATTCTTGCATGAGAACGACGCAACCATCGAGTTTCACCTAATGTTGCCATGAGGTGGTATCAATGCATGGTATCGGAACAATACTACAAGTACGAGTACAAGTGCATGAGCACAGTATCGGTTGATACCGAACTGACCATTATGGTTATCAAATGCCCAGGCCTTCTGAGTAGATTTGTTTTAAACTGTTTATTATATTCTGTATATATCAACAAAATTCACATCATCACTAAAATACAAATATAATGTAGCTATAAAGCAAGTGAATCAAAGCATTTTGGATGCAAAGTGGTTAAAACATCATTCTTCATCACCCTCCTAAATTTCAGCATAGCCTAAGACTTGCTGTGGAAATGTTTAGCTCTTCTTTGCAGATCGCTTCCTTCAAATTGTAGCCTACAAGGATTCACACTTGCAGGTGTTTTGGGCTGACAGACAAATACAGCACAATATTATTTTACATTCCATCTATGACAATCTATGATATACTCTCCGGCATGCACATAATGTTACAGGTACATCACCGAATCACAATCAATGTTGCGTTCCCAAAATTCAATCAATGACGTTTTTTAAATCGTTTTGACATTCTACAATTTTATTTCTTGTTCTTTTTCACACCGGTTAGTTTGTTACTGTATTTCCAAGGTTCTGAACAGTCTGTGCTAACTATAGTCCAAAAGGCAATGACAATCAATTGAAACTAACATATTTTTGGACAATGTCTGTCAGCTCAGAAAGAATACACAAAAGAACAAGAAAAACAATGGCCACTAACAAAATCTTTCACACATGTCAGTGATCCTTCTCTTGTCCTTTGTGCCTCGTCGATCTACAAATTGGTTTCGATTTCGTTTCTAATTCGGATAATTTACAATGTTTTATTTAACATCCTCCATTCGCAATGCGCATGTCTCCTGCGTCCATGTATGCATCGTTACAATTGAGTTCAGATTATGATTTTTTTCTATAAAATTAACCGTTTTCTGCAAACCAAACTAGAGAAAATGGAACAACCCCAATTTTGGTTATTATAAAAAGGACATTACAATTCAAAAATATCAATACAAACATATGTACAAATCTTTTTTCAGGATATATCAGAGAGCCTCGCAAACAAACTGCCCCCAAGCACAAGGCCAAAGAAACATAACAGTGGCTTAAAAACAAAAAGGTAAATCTCCTGCATTGGCCAGGTCAAATTGCTCTTAATCCCATTTAGAATATGTGACAAAATTCCGCAAGCTTTGTCCAACAAACCTAAAAAACTGGAGCAAATCTGCCAAGAAGATTTAGCCAAATCATGCCAACAATAAGCAAATGGGATATATATATATATATATATATATATATATATATATAATGTATACAGTTGTGAGTTTGTGCAAATAATTGAAATCTTAAAATTGCGCAGCATCACTACTACGGTGACCTACCTTGGACCTTTTCCAAATCCAATTAGTTGCAGAAGAACACACAGGCTGAATGCACAATATTAAATCAACAGAGTAATTACTAGCCTGCCAATTGTTGCTACAATGGACAGCACTTCACCAATTGAAATAATAATTATTTAATAACAATAATAAGGGTTTTGACTATATTCATGCAACTTTGGCTGTGCTTTAGCTCTCAAAAACCTCACATGGTGACTGGGTTGAATGTGTTCAGGCCAAAAAAGAAAAAGTATATATATATGGGGAATATATATGGGGAATGATTGTAATGAAAACACTGTTGATTTGTTTAATTCTATCATCTTATGATTAGACGATGCAGTGCAAGATCTTCCTCATTTACCAAAATGACACGGATGTGCTGGCTCCCTGGATGTGCTGGATGTGCTGGCTCCCTGGATGTGCTGGATGTGCTGGCTCCCTGGATGTGCTGGATGTGCTGGCTCCCTGGATGTGCTGGCTCCCTGGATGTGCTGGCTCCCTGGATGTGCTGGCTCCCTGGATGTGCTGGATGTGCTGGCTTCCTGGAGGTGCTGGCTCCCTGGATGTGCTGGCTCCCTGGATGTGCTGGCTCCCTGGATGTGCTGGATGTGCTGGCTCCTGGATGTGCTGGATGTGCTGGCTCCCTGGATGTGCTGGCTCCCTGGATGTGCTGGATGTGCTGGCTCCTGGATGTGCTGGATGTGCTGGCTCCCTGGATGTGCTGGCTCCCTGGATGGGCTGGCTCCCTGGATGTGCTGGCTCCCTGGATGTGCTGGATGTGCTGGCTTCCTGGAGGTGCTGGCTCCCTGGATGTGCTGGCTCCCTGGATGTGCTGGCTCCCTGGACATTGCTATTCAAAATCAAACCAATTAATAAAATGTCGGAAAGGCAAATAACACGCTTTGCACATTCACCATGTTGTTCCTGCAGACCAATTGCCTGGCTAGAAGCAATGGAAAATAATCTCTAGACGATTTTACTGAGTTGATAAATTGACCTCATTGACCTGACCAGGTGGAGTAGACAGAGGATGTGCAGTGACTTCTCAGAGAAATAAACAAATAAACTGCATAATGTGCTTTTTTGCACAATACTTTCAGGAGAACGCAGAAGCACTGGATAGGAAAACTAAGATAGAATGTCAATGATAAACCATTCTCTCTTATGGGCACACAGACACAACTTTGAATGGCACAATCCAGATTAATTTAAAACAACAATCTGGCGAAATGGCTAACGCATCTGACCAATAACTTAAAGGTTTTAAAATCAGAATCAATAATAGCTCCCCATGTTGTTGTCAATGAGAATCTCCCTCTAAATGTTTCCAATAAAATAATTTTATTTAACTTTTTATCCAGGGAGACACATTACGACGAGGTCTCATTTGCAAGCGTGCCCTGGGAAAATCAAATCACAAAAATGTATTATCTCAGTTAATTAAAACAAACACAATTCTCAATACAACTTTAGTTGTGATTAATTCATGAACTACTTTGATGAAAAAATACTCAACATTAGATAATAAATTGCGAATTGTACTCTAAATTGCCTCAGTTCTCAAAAATGCTGTCGTCCTGAGAGCTCGCAGAGCTGCGTTGATTTATCGCCAATGGCGACTCTTAAATCTTTTGTACCTGTGTCTTTTGAAACATTTACAAAATTAATAAATAGTTCAAAGTCAACCAACTTTCAACTAAACCCAATTTCAACTAAATTACTTAGAGTTACTTCCTGTGCTTGGTCCATCAACGTTGAACATAATAAATTGCTCCCTATCCTGTGGATCAGTGCCAATCTCACAAAAAATTGACATTTTAAAGAACTACCGACCAATATCGAACCTTCCGTTCCTTTCAAAAATAGGTCTCACTACAACTAACAGCCTTTCTGAAGACAAATAATATATATGAAAAACTCCAGTCCGGTTTTAGACCTCATCACAGCACTGAGACTGTACTTGTTAAGGTGGTAAACAACCTTTTATTGGCTTCGGACAAAGGTTCTGCATCTCTCCTATTGCTTCTTGATCTTAGTGCTGCCTTTGACACTATTGATCATTCCCTTCTCTTGGAAAGATTGGAGACCCTTGTTGGGCTACGAGGACATGTTCTCGACTGGTTTAGATCTTATTTATCAGATATACTTCAATTTGTTTGTGTAGACGGCTTATCCTCTAACAAATCAAAGGTATGCGTTGGTGTTCCGCAAGGCTCAGTCTTAGGACCACTTCTGTTCTCACTTTATATGCTGCCTTTGGGTGATGTCATCCGAAACCATAATGTCAATTTTCACTGCTATGCCAATGACACGTAGCTGTATATTTGTATGAAACATGGAGAAGCTCCTAAATTAGCTACTTATGGAAGCATGTGTTTCAGACATACGAATGTGGATCACAGAGAATGTTCTGCTCCTAAATTCAGATAAAACTGAAATGCTAGTTTTAGGACCTAAGAAACAGAGAGATTTATTAACAGACCTTACGTTAAACCTAAACGGATGTATGGTCATTTCACAAAAAACTGTGAGAAACCTTGGCGTGACCCTCGACCCGGATCTCTCGTTTGACGATCAAGGACAGCAGTTTTCCATCTTCGGAATATTGCAAAGATCAGAAACTATTTATCAAAAACTGATGCAGAAAAACTAATTCATGCTTTTGTTACCTTAAGATTAGACTACTGCAATGTTCTATTCTCTGGTTACCCTGATAAATAAATAAACAAACTTCAACTAGTACTTAATACGGCTGCTAGAATCTTAACTAGAACTAAGAAATTTGACCATATTACCCCGGTTTTAGCCTCTTTACATTGGCTGCCTGTGAAGGTTAGGGCAGACTTTAAAGTACTACTGTAAGAAACTGCCTCTGTTCCCCTCTATGCCAGTGTGGGCACTCCCCCTGCCAGGAGTGAGGGGAAGTAATCAAGGACATTTCTATCACCTGTGTGTTTGTTCTCACCTGGGTTCATTTGGCTCGTTAGTGTCTGTATATAGTTTGGTCTGTGTCAGTCTGTCAGTGTCGGGTCATTGTTAAAGGTACGTGGGGTTCTGTTTCTATGTCATTGTGTCTTGTCAGTGGTTCATGTCTGGATGCTGGTTACCTGATTGTTTGTGTTTGGTTTCTGTTCTTGTTTACTGATTCCACGTTTGTATGTTTATGTCTTTAGCCACATTATTTTGGATTACTCGTCTGTTTGGCGGTTCAAGAGGTTTAAGTTACTGCTTGTTCGGTGTAAGGCATAATCGTCTGTTTGACCTTTGGTTTTGTTTCATTGTTAAAGCTGTATTAGTGCTTCTTCCTAAGTTCCTGTCTGGCCTGTGCTATGGACTAAATAAAACTAAGTTAAAGAACCTCTGCAAGTGTGTCCTCAACCTCCTTGGAAGCTCAAACATTACAACTACTGTTAACATATACAGCTTTACATGAACTTGCTCCCATTTACCTCGCTGAATTAGTTCAGCCATACATACCCACGTGTAACCTAAGCTCAAAGGATGCTGGTCTTCTAATTGTACCTACAATTTCTAAACAAACAGCTGGAGGTAGAGTTCCTCTATTATGGAATGAGTTGCCAATCTGGGTTAGAAATGTAGACTCTGTTCAAACTTTTAAATCACAATTAAAAACATATATTTTCAGTAAGGTCTATGGTTGAGTGTAATATGGCCCAGAGTACGAAGGTTGAACGGAAGGCTCGGATCTCATTCCGCCCTGCTGTCTTTGCCTTGCGGGTTCACATCTCCCCTGGGGCGTCCTCTCTCCCAATTCGCTGCCTGGGGGGTGGAGTCACTGGCTCACTATAATTCTCTTTTGTTCGCTCAATTTGATTTTGTGAGCAGAAACTAAATCTGCTCGAGTGGTCATGGTTGATTGGTGTCCCTGGGTTGATGCTCGGTAAAGTGGGTGGGTGTTTTCCGGCCTATTGGGCCCTGTTCGGGGTTTCCCAGTTCAGGGCCACAGCTTCACTGGACCCCCCCGTCTCATTCTATTATTTATGCTGCTATGGTGCCGGGGACGTAGAGAATCAGGGTGTCTAACCTCCTTGTGTCTTGTCTCTACTTACATCTGTCTGGCCATGTCCTGGGTTTACTCGTTCATGGCCATAGTTTCACTAACCCCCCCATCTCTTTTCAAGACTGGTATGCTGGTATAATGTGGTGCCGGGAACTAGTGTCCAACCTATTCCTGTGTTTGTGTCCACTTCCGTTAAGGGGGACCCGTGCCTGCTGGGGACCAAACAGCCTTGGAAACATGTGCTGGATCCATCCTGGGGCCCCCGATTGTGCGGCTGACGGAACAGCTGATGATTCCAGAGTTTTGTCCTCCAATCTATCGTACCCATCAACCCTCCTGGTCGTCCTGGACTATTTCGATTTTTAAGATGCTCGCACATTGCTTGCTTGCACTATTATATTAACAGGCATAAGTTCACCGAGCAAAGCCAGAAGAGGACTGGTCACCCCTCAGAGCCTGGTTCCTCTAGGTTTCTTCCTAAATTTGACCTTCAGGGAGTTTTTCCTAGCCGCCGTGTATCAACTTGTTATTCTTGTTCAAATTGGCGATGTGTGCTCTGTCGTATTCAGGCTGGGTGATTGTAAATGTACTTTGTGACAACTTTGTTGTAAAAAGGGCTGTATAAATAAATTTGATATAAAAATCAAACTTATTTTTCTAAAAGCAACCCAATGAAACTGCTTTAAAAGAGAAGGCTGGACTAGCCAACCCAGTAGTTACAAAAAGTGTCTTAAATATTATCCAACTCTGAGATGTAGTATTGAATCCAGACAATGTGTGTGTGTCAAAACCGACTTTATACTGAAGCTTTTTAACAACTCATTGGTATTTTTCTTAAATGAAACGTCAGTCAATCCAAATTACAAGGTATATGTATTATGGAACCCTTTCAATTATAGAACCATCCAAACAGTAAAGATGTTAGTACAGTGAAATTATCTGACGGGATTAAAAAACATGTATTTGTTTTGTTAGTGTTAAGTACAAGCTTAACATGTCTTTATTTTTTATTAAAATCCGACTGTAAACTAACCAAAGTAGCATTGATTGTTGGAGCACTAAATAATGGTATCATCAGCATGTAGGGTGAATGTGAAACTACTTTCCAAGTTGACCAATATCATGAATGTTTATACCGAAAAATAACCGGTACTTGCTTAAATCCCTCAGGTGCACCTCTGAAGTCCAGACTATCCGACCAAGTTCCATCCAGTACAATAGATTGCGTTAAGTTGGTAAGATAGTTATAAAACCTAGAACAGCAGGACTAAGGCCTATAGATGACAATTTAATATTTAGCAGTGTCAAAGGCCTCAGACTAGTTAATGAACAGTCAACAGCACAAGTCAATTTAGCATCCAGAGCATTAACAATATCATTCACAACTAATGTAGAGGCAGTAACAGTGCTATGATGAGGTCTAAAACCGGATTGATTTGCATTTAAAATACATTTTGATTGGAAGCTTGGAAGCCTCCCTGACCATAATACGTTTCCCCACATGCTTTTTGTAGACTTGATGCTGCTGCACATGCATTAATGACACACAAATATCTGCTAGACAATGAGGATGAATGTAAGCTAAGTAGTTTTCGAATAAATGTTATTTTCAAATAAACCTATGCCTCCATGCCTTTACTAAACTGTCTGGCATGCTGGTTAAAGCATATTCTGTGGATATCATTAAATTCAGAGCCAGATGATGTGCTAGATGTATTCCCATTGACAGTGCTACCGCTGTCAACAATGCCTGGCTTACTGCCCAATGCCCATAGCAACTTGAATGAATCGAATGAACAACAATAACAGTGCAAAAAGCAAGAACGACCAGCTGGTTTGGGTAGGATAAATAAAGTGTTGTCAAAAGGTGTTTACCATGGCCTCTTGGTTATGATTCCTCTGGTGGCTAGATCTATTATGATTTAGTTTGAACCTTTGGAAAGAGCTTTCCTAAATCCCTTCCTCGCCCGTAGGACTAAACACCCCTGATACCCTCAAGATGACCCTGTGTGCAGGAATAATTGTTCTGTCTTTCTGTCTGTCTTCACTTCAAGTGAAAATGTAGATTTTTAACGTCCAGGTTGTTCTAGCTTAATGCGTTTTGGAGAACACTGTACTATTCTTTCAAACAATTGATTGTCAGTTGATTACAATACTGTCTGCGAGCCAATCATAGTAGTTCTGTAAATATTCAATATGGCAAGACGTATCATTTACACATGATGGGGCTACTGGTGCCTGAGCTTTTGTGTGTTAGAGATGTTGCTCCTAAATATAATTTATATGTACAGTTGATATAAAAAGTTTACAGACTCATGTTATAATGCCAGCTTTTTTATGTGAAAAAATGTCCACCTTTAATGTGTCCTGTAACATGAACAATTTAATTAAAAACTAATAAAAAATGTACAATAACCTTGTTGCATAAGTGTGCACACCCTTAAACTAATACTTTGTTGAACTACCTTTGGATTTTTTTGCAGTACTCATTCTCTTCGGCAAGGAGTCTATTAGCATGGCACATTCTTCCTTGCAAAAGCGCTCCAAATCTGTCCGATTGCAAGGACATCTCCTGTGCACCGCCCTATTCAGATCACCCCACAGATGTTCAATTGGGTTCAGGTCCGGGCTCTGGCTGGGCCATTCCAAAACATTAATCTTCTTCTGGTGAAGCCCTGCTTTTGTGAATTTTAATGTGTGCTTTGGGTAATTTTCGTGCTGAAATTTGAGCTTCAGCTTTAAAAAAGCTTCAGGAAGCCTGACGGTTTTGTGCCAAAATTTCCTGATATTAGGAATTGTTCATTATTCCCTCCACCCTGACTAAGACCCCGTTCAAGCTTAAGAAAAACAGCCCCAAAGCATGATGCTGCCACCACCATACTTCACTGTGGGTATGTTGTTAATTTTTCAAAACATGCTTTTTGGAGACTTGATGTTTGTTTTTGCAAACTTCAGCCGGGGTTGGATGTTTTTCTTAAGAAAATACTTTTGTCTTGCCACCCTAGCCCATAGATATGAAGAATACGGGATATTGATGTCCTATTGTTGTAGCACACAGCCAGTACTTGTCAGAAATCTCTGCAACTCCTTTAACTTTGCTGTAGACCATTTGGAAGCCCCCATGACCAATCTATTCATACATTTTGGAAGGGCGTCCAGTTCTTGGTAATGTCTCTGTTGTGCCATATCTACTCCTCTTGATGACTGTCTTCACTCTGTTCCATGGTATATCTAATGCTTTGGTAATTATTTTGTATCCCTCTCATGATTGATATCTTTCAACAATGAGATCTCTCTGATTCTTTGGAAGCTCTCTGCAGACAATGGCTTTTGCTCTGAGATGCAACTAAGTTAATTTCAGGCTAAACCTACTGGAACAGGTGACCTTTATTTGTGTGTCACAGATCCTTTAGGTGTAGTGCAGGAGTAAGCCAGGCAAAGCAAGTACTCACTTTCGGGGTGTTTATTTAAACACAAAACAAACACAAAACAAATACTAAACATCGAACAGTAAAACATAAGACTGAATGAAAATAAAAATGCGCATTGAAAAGTGACTTACAACAAACATCAAAACCAGCTATAAACAAAAAAGCACTCACCTGCAATAACCTGTAACATTGAAAAAATATCCGACAACTTAGTGATCCTCCCCAGTGACTTAAAACCTCTGCTAATGGCTAACTATGCCCCGGTGATAAGCTAAACAGAAACAGGTGTTCTAGAAGGAAACCAATCAATGAAACCCAGGAAGTGCACCCCACTAACCTCTCTGTGGGCAACAAATCTCACCACCCTCGTGATATTGTGATTAATCATAGTGACTTTTACTGATCGCAGGTGTAATTTCTATTTAACGAGTTTGAATGTTATTGGTTAATTCTGAACACAGCCACATCCCCAGTTACAAGAGAGTGTGCACACTTATGCAACCAGGTTATTGTAAGGTTTTTATTGAGTAGTTTTCCCCCTCAAAGATTTCAGTTAGTTTTTTTAATAGAATTGTTAACGCAATAGGTGGAAAAAGTTCTGACATGATTTATCTTTCCCTAGTTTTTTCACATCACAAAAACCTGGCATGTGGGTAGACTTTTATATCAACTGTACATTATTGAGCATATATGGAAAATGTTACTGGCCATCAGGAGCCACAGGAAACTTCATAGTAGACCAGTCGTCCTGTGGGTGTGAAAAAATAGGCTGTTTCGTCCATTTCTTTTTACGTCTAGCAGTTGCAAACCTTTGTCCTCTGTCTTGAGGCAAACATTTATCAAACATGTGTTGAAAGGGTTGGGCTGCTGTTAAGTTAATTAGTGAAAAATGTGGTCATTATATATCATTTGCTTATTAGTTAATATATACAGTAGTTTGAGGTTGCTAATAGAATGATCCTGTGGCTGCAGGAGACCCAAGTCAGGTAACCAAAAAAACATGCTTTTTTATATCTACCCTAAATACAAATTGATGGCATTAAAAAACATGATCATCAAAGAGGAGAACAGATGAGAACAGTAGCATGCACAGAAGCAGTTCTGAGGTGAACTTTTCAAGAGCCTCCGGAGCAGACATTAAAATCTGCTGGATGTCAGTCAGATGTCGGCTCACAGACAGCAGGCTTGCAAGAGAAGGCAAGTGCTAGAGTGCATGTAATTGATGAAGTTCAAGTTATTGAAATAAAGGGGCTAGGCTACTGCAAGATGGAGCGTGAAGCTTCATATACTTCAGAGGACACTAGTGTTCATCCCTGTACATTTTTCGAGATACTATTTAGAATGTATAACATCTGCTTGAAAGAACACTGAATGCATTGAGAAACAAAAGAAAAGCACATTTGTCGCGTGTTCTCTCATTACACTACTTTTAACAAAGCCATAAACACCCTGTCATTAACACAATTCAGCACATTATACTTAAGACCATGTAAAGTGAAATAGAAATAGCTGGAATGTTCTTAGGACAAATTATTTTTAATTACAAGATTTGTGTCAGACATCAATCATAAGAGGATCGTTGGCATTTTTAAAAATGCATACGCTACAGAGAGCTTCTCTTGTGCAAAAACTAAAATTGGACACAAGAATGTGCAATGGTACTGCTACAAATGAAGCCTCCAGATGAAGACCCCGCAAATATTGGCAAATATCAAGGGTTCTCCTCAAGTGTACATATGGAAATATGCCTACATATTTAATAGGACTTTTTTCTTGTCCACTGTTGATGGGAATTCAACCACAGAATGAATGTGTGGGAGAAGCAGAGGAAGGACATGCAACTTTGTTTCTGAAAACCTGACACAGGTTGACATATAGTCTCTGGTCTCTGGTCAGGTAGGAGACAATACTGACTGCTTTACTGCCCAAATACATCGAAACAAAAGGGATATATTGCAACACACACAAGAAACCACCGAAAATAGCATGGCTTTTGAATTTGACACCATAAAGGCTGCTGCACATCCATTTGTTTAAAGGGCAAACTAAATCCAAACAACTCAAGGAAACAGGGGTGGAAGAATTTGAAGCCAGTTTGTAGCTGAAAAGAGAAACATAAAACCAATGTTACTAGAGAGATGAGCTTTATACAGATGCAGATTACGTCTATACAGATCATATAATGGGAGCCAAATCACAGATTGGGTCAGGCAAAGTATCAGACAGGACAACACTTTTAAATGCCTTGTGGGACACAGTCCAGTGGTTATCATACAATATTTGGTAAAAAAAAAGAATGTTATGGAGTTAGCCGATTGTGGATGGCTGTCTTTTAAAGCCTCCAATGTTTAGACCATTTCATATCTTTTTTATTTGGAATAGATGCCAGGACCCTAGGCAGGACTGTACATATATAAAAGGGCTACTGAAGGAACAATGCCAATAGGGTCTGTGACCTAGCAGTACCAGGTCTGCTAGCTACTAATGTTATCTAGGTGTACTACAATCTGTAGCGATGTCAATACAGAAGTGCAGGGTATAGAAGTAGTAAAGCATGCGATTTCTGTTACTGATGATCCTGGCCAGTGTGAGTTAGTTAACGCTCACATTAGGTAGCTTTTAGAACAGGAGGTGATTACGGAAAGTTGCAGTCCTTTTTGAACTTTGTCAATAGTGCCACCCACCTCGATGCCATTAATATGTTGGGTCCTACATAAGGTAGAAGGACCTCCTTGCACGCTAATTTACACCAGTACTGGGATTCAGCCTGTAATGGAGACTTACACGCTTTGTAACAGAGGTTTATCTCTGCTCCAGTTTTGGGGTACGCTGACTTTACAAAGCCGTTTGTTCTGGAAGCTGATTCGTTATAACTAACAAGGAAGGGAGATGGTAGCGTGCTGCAGGGTCTGATGTAGACAGATGGGAATATTGATCCCTTGATACACACACTTTAAGACTTCCAATCAGATTACTTTTCATTGATATTTAAGTGAATAGATTTGATATATCAGTTGACAGTTTCAGCACATTGTTATGATCAAGCGACAGTTGAGAGGAAATATGCCTAAGCACAGAACGCCTCCACTCTCAAACAGCTTGCAGTTCATGACTGCAGCACTAAGGTAGTGTGACAGACGAACCAAACAGTTAGTTGGCTAGTTAGCTAGCTGTAGCAAGCAGCTGGTCTTGTTCTCATATGAATGGCATGAGTAGAAGCAAGACTAAGCATCCAACCAGTTAGCTGACAAAGTCCAGCTACACTCTGTACAGCTACACTCTGTCCAGCTACACTCTGTACAGCTACACTCTGTACAGCTACACTCTGTCCAGCTACACTCTGTACAGCTACACTCTGTACAGCTACACTCTGCAACTCTTCATGACCCTTCAAGCTCCACAGCTGATGTGCTTGTTTGTATCAAGTAGCTGATAGAGGAAATGGTGTTGTAGTGGAATTAGATTGATTGAAAGTGAGTGAATTATCATGTGCTTTTCAATGTGTGTATTGGATATCCTCAAGATGTAATTCGAGGAAATAATGTGAATGGCTGAAAAATATAGTTACAAAGAAAGTGAGTTTGTATGAAAAGTATAATGAAAGGGAGATTATGGTCACATCACTTTTCCTCGATCTCCACCTGTCTGTCCCCTCTTGTTACTGTGTTCGTGTGTGTCAGTAAAATTGAGGAAGGTGATGTGTAGTCAGAGCGCAGAAGAAGGCAGGAAATAAGAGAATAATAAAATAAGGAAAGGAAAGAAGAGTGTAGTAATCGAGAGTTTTGGGAGAAAGGAAAATAAGCATTAAGAAAAAGAGTAGTTGAGGGAGAGAGAAGAGCTGAGCAACGGCTTAGTTAACAGTGTTGGGTTGATGTCAATGAGCAGCTTTCACTTGTCACATCACAATGTCTACGCTGATAACTTCTATACTTCTGGTGTGCGATTCTGATGCAGACAATCGTGATTCCGTTAGGTGATGGTGCTAATTGAGCCAAACGCAGAGCTTAAAATAGAGTGACTTGATAAACAACTACAACACCCACATTTACACATAACACTTACCAATGACGGATGCAACATAAAACAATGAAAAGCAAACATGGAAACTAGCAAACTAAATTGACCTACTGATTACTAACAGGAAACTGGTGTGCGTAAATATAATTTGAAGGTAAAAAGGTAGCCAACTAAAACAACACACAGAGTGGGGACCGAAAGTCCACAACCCCATGACGAGACACATACTATATTGACAGAGTGAGGCATAATAGAAATCATTTCTAAAAGACCATTATTGAAGGTCAAGCTCAACAGAGGTCGGAGTATTAAATGGTCTGCACAAGCATAGTGGCATGCCGCCAGAAGGACAAAAGGGATGTGTACTTTCATATGTTATAGCAGCTCAGGGAGAAATGCCTGAAATTCAGTATTAAACAATACAAGTAGAACAAAACGGTACACGTTTTGAAGCTGATCTTGCACTATAACGACAGACAGAATGGCCGACATTGACCTTATGAACCACTTTAGGAGCTGCTGTTATAAGGTGGCACTGACACAACATATGTTATGTGTCTTCGGGGAGGCTCCATAAATGATTACATTGTCTGGGGCTTCCTATAAAAGCCCTTTCACCTGAAATTCCCAGCAAGGGTGCCTACTGACATTCAAAATAGGACTTGTGCATTCAATTTGTAATGGCTATATAGAACGTGTGTGGCACCAGGGGATGGGGACCAATTTTTAGGCCAAACGAGACTGTGTCTTATTGGACACAGGGCATAAAGTGGGAAATTTAAACCTAATTCACTTTGCTCTTACAATATGCAATATGGGACAGTGCTTACAGTTCAATTACATGGTGTGGGCGTATGCATCTGAACGACAATATGCACACAAGAGACCTGCCAATTTCTAGTATTGACAACTTGAGCTGAAAGACAAAGGAAGCACTTCTCAGTGGATGGTAAAAGAATGCTTACTATGATACAAAAAACACTGTCCACGGAAGATTTTTGAACCAGCTGAATTAGAGGCTGGACTGCAAGGTGCAAAAACACTTGTTAGTATCAAAAACAGGATGACCTGAAAAGTACATAAGACCTTGCAGTTCTACAAACAAGGTAAATATAGACAGATGAGACAAATATTTGGTATTATTAGGCACAAAGATGCTGGCAAAAGGAATGTGTGGAGAAACACCATTTCTTCTGTCAAATATGGTGGATGGGTTGTAATTTTTTCGGCATTTATCACTTCCACTGGAAAATTCTCACTTAATTCTTAATGGAACTGTTGACATTAGCAGCAGAATAAATGATAAAATGTCTGCTTAATTACAGCCAAATGCCTCTTAACCTAATAGACAGTGCTTAATTATGCTGCAGGACAATGACTACATACACACTGCTTTAGCCACCAAGTTTTTTAGTAACAAAATGTGTTAAGTTCTTGACTGACCTGTCCAGTCAACCAAGGTGAATCCAAATGAGCATGGTTCAGAAACATGCAGGAACTAAAGGTAGCTGCAGTACAGGCCTGGTCGATCATCACCAGGGAAATTACCCAGTGTCTGGGAATGTTTATAATCACAGATTTCAGGCAATCATTACATGCAAACAATATGCTCCCCAAATACTAAACATGATTGCTTTATTGCAAACAATGTTAATCAGTGAAAATACTTGTGGCGCTATGAAGAAGTTGAGATTAGGAGGAGTTGGTAGCTCAGTGGTACAGTACATGCTCTGTATTTATGATGCCATGAATTTGTTCTCAATCGGCCTACCTGGTTAAATGAAGGTTAAATAAAAAATGGGGCCTAGCAAAATTAGGCATAGGATTTGATATATGGTGTATCTATAGATATACACACTGATTTTTGAATTATCTTTCAAGTCAACGTTTCACCTAAGGGAGTGCCATTAGTCATTTCCAAATGATTGATCTGATCTTTAAAGTAATTCTCTGTTCACATGTTGGATAGAATTTGAGCAATTAATTTCTTAATATACACTAGATTAGCAAAACCCTTTTTGGATAATGAAGGTTTCCATAATAAAAGAAGGACGTGTGACATCCTATATATTGCTTCAAGCCCCCAGAACAAAGCTCTGCATTATGGGTGACAGGGCATTTTCATCTGCTGCTTCGAGACTATGGAACACCCTCCCTGATCACCTTAGGGCTCCACAGGCTACAGATGTTTTTAAAAAAGCTTATCTAAACTATGACCGTTTTTAAACAAATGTTTTCAGATTTTTATTTGTGTTTTTTTAATAACTATTTGCTCTGAAAATGTAAAGTGCAATATCAATTAAATGTATTAATATTAGTATCACATATATTCAATTTGATTGTTTCTGTTCTTTAAAACCAATGTTTTTTTTGTAATCTATATTCTATATTGTAAATACATTCTTAGTTTTCTTCACCAGCATAGTATTTCATATTTTACAGTCTCAAGCCCACTAATCAAGCACTTATTTTGGCCAAAAAAATGTAGTGAAACTAGTGAAGTTGTGATAAATACATGAACTAATTTGAGGAAAAGATCATCACTATTAGAAAACAAATACTTAACTTGAATACTTAATAGTTCTCTTGAAACATTCACAAAATTTAACCAATTGTCAACTAGACAAGAAATCCAAATAAATTACTTAAGAAGTTAATTCCTGTGCTTGGTTCATCAACATGTAACATAATAAATTGCTCCCTATCCTCTGGATCTGTACCAACCACACTAAAAGTTGCAGAAATTAAGCCTCCGTCAAAAAAATATAAAGACTTACCGATCAATATCAAACCTCCCATTCCTCTCAAAAATATTAGAACAATCTGTTTTACTAATTCCTGAAGATATTTCTGAAAATCTCCAGTCCGGTGTCAGACGCCCTCATAGCAATGAGACTGCACTTGTTAAGGTGGTACCTAAAGTTTCTAAACAAACAGCCAGAGGTAGAGCTTTCTCCTATAGAGCTCCTCTATTATGTAATGAGCTGTGCAAACCTTAAAGTCACTATTAAAAGTAGCATGGTCTATAGTTAAGTGTAATTGTACCAAGGATAACATAGGTGAACGGACGGCTCAGAATTCACTTCCGCCTTGCTGTCTCATCACCTCTGGGATGTCCTCTCTCACAATTGCTAGTCCGGGGGGGTCACTGGCTCGCTGTTGTCCACCTTTGCCGTTCATGTACATTTGAGTAATTCTGTGAGTAAAACTAAACTCTCAGACCACCAGAGTGGCTGCGGATGACTGGTGTCCCTTGGTTGATGCTTGGTATGGTGGGTGGATGTTTTCCAACTTGTTGGGCCCTGTCCAGGATTTACTGACAGTTTCACTGGACCCCCCTGTCTCGTTTCAAGATTTATGCTGCTATTCTATTGTGCCGGGGTTGTAGGTACTAGGGTGTCTAAACTGTCCCTGTGTCTAGTTTCTGTTTCCATCCAGGACATGTGCCTACTGACCACACTGTGGGAGCAGAACAGGTGTAGCAAACACCTCATAAGGCCCCCCTGGTTGTGTTGCAGGCTGAGCAGCTGATGCTACCTGACAGTTTATATATATAGTATAAGGACCCCCTGGTTGTGTTGCAGGCTGAGCAGCTGATGCTACCTGACAGTTTATATATGTATATATATATAGTATAAGGGCCCCCTGGTTGTGTTGCAGGCTGACCAGCTGATGCTACCTGACAGTTTATATATATATATATATATATATATATATATAGTATAAGGACCCCCTGGTTGTGTTGCAGGCTGAGCAGCTGATGCTACCTGACAGTTTATATATGTATATATATATAGTATAAGGGCCCCCTGGTTGTGTTGCAGGCTGACCAGCTGATGCTACCTGACAGTTTATATATATATATATATATATAGTATAAGGACCCCCTGGTTGTGTTGCAGGCTGAGCAGCTGATGCTACCTGACAGTTTATATATGTATATATATATAGTATAAGGGCCCCCTGGTTGTGTTGCAGGCTGACCAGCTGATGCTACCTGACAGTTTATATATATATATATATATATATATATATATATAGTATAAGGACCCCCTGGTTGTGTTGCAGGCTGAGCAGCTGATGCTACCTGACAGTTTATATATGTATATATATATAGTATAAGGGCCCCCTGGTTGTGTTGCAGGCTGACCAGCTGATGCTACCTGACAGTTTATATATATATATATATATATATATATATATATATATAGTATAAGGACCCCCTGGTTGTGTTGCAGGCTGAGCAGCTGATGCTACCTGACAGTTTATATATGTATATATATATAGTATAAGGGCCCCCTGGTTGTGTTGCAGGCTGACCAGCTGATGCTACCTGACAGTTTATATATATATATATATATATATATATATATATATAGTATAAGGACCCCCTGGTTGTGTTGCAGGCTGAGCAGCTGATCTTACCTGACAGTTTACCAATCTGCCTAACCCTCAACCCTGCCGGTTGTCCCTCCCTGACTGGTCATGTACTTGTATATGTTTTTCAGCATTTAATACTTATTAAACTATTATAAGTTTAGTAGGCGACCAGACTTCCAGTACCTGCCAGATCGTTAAGTCACGTGCGTTTGTTGGACCTCTGTGTCGGTATCTGATCACAGTTCTTTGTGTCAGCCTGTCAGTCAGTTTTGCTGCCCTGTCTTACTCAGCCTCTGCATTACATTTGAGAGTGGTTATTAAATGTGAGCTGAATACACATTATTTATCTGCAATAAATACATAAACATTCAATCGTACACTGAACATAATTTTAGTACCAAAAGGAGGACGAAATTAAATAGTGTGAAGGATGGAAGGAAGGGCAGGAGGAACAAAATAATTGAGAAAGATAGGAAATAATTAGCAAACAAAACCATGAGAGAAACACGTATATTTTAACCTTAACTGAAAGAGAGGGTGAACATAATTGGATTAAATCTAAGTCCGAAAATAGCACGCTATTCCCTATATATAGCACAAAAATAATTGAATATCCCAATGTAAAATATCTATAACACAGTGAGGTCATGGGAGTGGTCCCAAGTGATATTAATGCCTTAGTCGACACTGACCTGGGACGAATCGGATTACATTATATTCGTCCAACAAGCTCTGACATGTGCAGCTTCATCACTCAGTGAGCTACTTACCATTGATCGCTTGGAGAGGTGGACATGAAAGCTGAAGCATTCACTGATATTGTGTCTGCACTGTCCTTACAACAACGCAAAGACTCGCTGTGATATGATCCCAAATTGGCAACATTAGACAAATTGTCTAGTTTCCAGCTTTGGCCTTAAGTAAAATGACCAAAGTGTTCACTCTGTGAATGTTTGCTTAGAAGATGCAGGCAAGGGTTTAATATTTCTGTGCCTAGTTATTTTATAGTAAATAGCTAAATCAGCAGGAGGTACAATAAAAAATAAGGGCGTATTCATTTTAATTTAATCATTCCATACACAAGCTAAAAAGTATTTACTATAATAACTTAGATTATTTTTTACCAGGAAAATCAAACAAAATACTTTAACTTCTTAGAAGAAAGGCTGTTCATCAACGTGTTCATCTAGCATCATGTGGGAAACAAAGCCACAACCCTGGTGTTGCAAGTGATCTTAGGTCAGCTACTCATAAGCACTTGACCACATTTTGAAAAGTGACAAAGTTTGTTTTATATTAAACTGCGATATGGACTATGGAAGTGCAAATGTAGTATCTGGCAAAAAGAACCCAATTTATATTTTCTTAGTTTCAAAGTAAAACTTAAGGCAGAACATTTTCGAAAGAATATATGATGACAAAACACATTTGTTCTGTTGTTTGTCTCATATACAATGTTTGCAACCAACATTGCTAATAAGTTTAGCTTTATCTTTGTGTCAGCACATTTATTCAGTGTCAGTACATTTGGGTACATGTCAGTCTGAATACTACTCAGGTAGGCCAAGATCTTTCCCTTAGTGGACTTGTTCAAAGATGTTTCATGCTCCTTCATAGCCAGGACCCTCAAGTGAAGGATATGCACAACAGGCTTTATATATGACACTCACATAATGCTACAAGAGTACATTTGTGAATTGCAAAAGTGGGCTAAGAGCATTGTTAACAGCCATATTGACATTGATGGCTTGTCAGGAGAGCGACAGGTTTCTGGTCCTGTTGAGAGTATTTGTATGATGGTTCTCTGTTGATCCAAGGACATTGCTGTCCTGGATGTTACACAGGCAATTAGTGCCCTTCTTTCTTGACTAGGGCCAACCTTTTCTATCTCATAAAAAGACGCTGACCGACTTCTTGCACTTTGGTATAGCTCATTCATCACATTGGATTTTGTGGGTGTTTATATTTTAAGGAGTGTTTGTAAAAGCACTTTGAGAAAACTGCTGTTGTACAAAGAGCTTCATAAATGACTTTGATTGATTATTAAATACAATAGTTTTTATAGATATTTATATTGGCATTTTCATGCTTTATTTGAGAGACAAAGAAAGAGGGGAAGATAGAGGAGATTTTCCTGCAAATGACACAGGCAGGAATCGACCCCAAACATATGTGTGTGGCTGTAGACAGCGACCTAGACCACTGGACCACCCCAGGCCACATTGTGTATTGTTACACACTGTTACACATTACATTGGATGCCACTTAGTGGATGTATGAAAATACAGCAGTTCCGCTGATACAGGAAGTAGTTAGTTCAATATTGACTAATGGTGAATACAGATCCAAGCTCTGCACAACCCTCTCCATGCTTGCTTAAAATGTTTTGTTAGACGCAATCACTGTGAGTGTAATAGTTTTTTATTATTGTTGCCATATTGGTAACTATATAGTTAGAATTTGTTGTTGCTCCCCCATTGATATGTATTGCTATCTTAGCAATTCCATTTACATTGTATTCAGCTATGCCTACTTGACTGTAGATGTTTATAATGCCCTAGTTCACACATTCCATACGACTGACTGTCTATATGCGGTAGCCTCCTTGTCGATGTATTCAGTACAAGTACATGGTTATGTTTCAGCATGTAACCTTACTGATGTGTATCCTTTGTGTTTGTTGTAGTTTCACACTTAATAAACTTCATAAACGCTACCAGCTTCCCCTGTGGAATCATTTAATGAGTGTTTAGCTGGCTAGATAACTAGAGAGCTAGTGAGACCAGTGACAGTGAAAAGACAGCCCCATAGCAAGCTGGAAGATCTGAGTACTTCAGCCGAGATTGCATCTTCAAACAGATACGTGGCAATCGCAATCTATCCAACTGAACTGCAAACAGCTCAGTGTGAACTGTTAATAGGTACAAACACAAAATGGAAGCTGCTGCAGAGCAAATGAAACCAAAAGGAAGTGATGCTCACTCAGTATGCTCCCACACTTCAAGGTCATCGATCTGCGCGAATATCATCGTTAGCCCAGCCGTTGTGAAAGCACAAGCTAAAGTTGGGGCCGCCCAAGCTAGGTCAGCATATGCTCAACAAAAGATAGGAATTGAAATGGAGCAAGCCTGTCTCCAAGCTACTCTAGAGACATTGCAGCAAGAAAGGGAAACGGATACTGTTATAGCTGAAGCCACAACTCTAGAAGCTGGCTTAATGGAGTTAGACTCTGCGTCACCCAGCCAGGTTTTCAATACTGCCCCAGCAGAGAACCCACTGCAGTGAACGCATCTTACATTGAAGAACAAGCTACTGTCAGCACTGGCCTACTGTGGTACGAGAGGCCGAAAGAGATGCCATCTACTAACCTTCCGAGAAACCCCATTCCTCCATACAATGAAATGCAGTGACACAATACTCCTTTCAGAATGCCATTGCAGGTTTAGACATTTATGCTTTAGAGGAGCTTGATTTACTTGTCAAGTATATCAACAAAGAGTCCGACGAACAGGTAGTTAGGTAATGACGAAAAAAGTTAATTGTGTTGTGCAATATGGGCTCATGCGGGTATGCAAGGTACATCAACAGACATTGTAAAAATAATTCTTAATATGTTTATAGATAAATCTACGTTTTGCATTTTTGTAGTAGGTAGATCATTTTGACTTGGTCATTTTATAAGTAGCTCGCATGCTGAAAAAGTGTGAGCACCCCTGGCTTAGCATATATGCTGAGGAGCACCGAGAGCAGTCCAAGGGGATATATGCAAATTGGACGACCAAAGCAACCACTAACTCGCAAGAACAGAGTTCGTCGACGCCTTCAACGTCAGAGGAAGTTCATTACCATACACACTGAAGACCTACGCTGGTCATAAAAAGACAGCCGGCAGAAATGCCTTTTCCATCAAAAACGCAGAGAAATCCCTAACTGGGACGTGCCTAGTAATTTCAGTCATTTACAACAGATGAGATTTCGCCTCTTGACCCTAACGCCAGCATACTCCACCTCTTGGGCAGGGATATCTGTGGTGGATTTTCAGTTTGTGTACATGTTTACATTTACATTTACATTTTGCGCATTTAGCAGACGCTCTTATCCAGAGCGACTTACAATAAGTGCAGGCATTTCACATATAGCTAAAACACACATCAAAAAGGCAATATGTACATTGTTCCTGGGTGGGTGCAGGGGGAAGTGCTAGAGATAGAAGAATGATTCGGTAGTGAAGTTTCAAACAGGAGGGACTGGAGGGAAGCCAAGTCGCTTAGAAGTCGCTTAGAATGGAGACCCCCTCTGGTGCTATCTATGGTCTTGGATGAGTGGCTGAGGTAGAAGAAGACAGATTTGGCAGCGATGTCAGAAGACTTGTAACTTCTACGTCGATGATGCCCTGATATCCTGATATCCATCGGCATTCACCCCTACCTATGGACAAGGCAGCAGTGTGGACCAGATGGAAAGCCTCGCTGCAGGACCTACAGGAACTTAAAATACCCCGCACTTACTCTCCTCATCTTTGCACCTAAACCGGATATTACTGTTTCTAGACTGGAACTTTGTGCGGCAGTGCTTGCAGTGGAAATCGCGGAACTGATTGCAGAACACACCACAAACCTCCCCTCTGTATCCCAGAACAAGACAGACCCTGAACGCTTTCAGTGTTTTTCCATGTACAGCATTCTTCTCAAATCTGTAGTACGCCTCATACACATAGTTACATCCTTCTCACGTTCCACTCAAGATAGTATCTGCTGTGGGTGGTACATTTGCAGCGGGAACCTATCCGAAGGACACTTCGAAAGGGCCAGGATATCTTTGTGTTGAAGAGCACTCAGTTCCAAGCTTACTCAGAAGAACTGAATGACGTTAATGCAAAGCATGCTCTTCTGTTTAGCTGGCTGGATGACTACTACTGAGATCAGTGACACATAGTTTATCATCCAAATCTGCAATCTGTTTTTTAAACAGGAGCTTTAATAATTCACCTAAAAACAAATTTTCTAAGTAGACAAGCACATTGTAGTTAAAATCCTTGACAAGATCGCTGTGCTTGCAGAATCACGTTGTGTAATTACCATAATAGTACATTTTGGTTTGACATGCCAGATTTAGGTCTAGTAAGAATCAAGATCATCATAGAATCATATAGATCCTGTATGCAGATAACTATTGTTAATTGAGATTGTGACAAAGCCCTGAAAACCAGGGCATGCTGGGATGTTTGTAGGTGCCCAATCTAATGAAAAAGTTCAACCCAATGTTTTAATTTTTTATTTAAACTTTAACCAGGTAGGCCGATTGAGAACAGCGACCTGGCCAAGATAAAACAACATACACTTACAAAATAAATACACAGAGTACAAAATTGAGATTCTACACCACAATACAGAATCAATCTTACATTGAAGAACAAGCTACTGTCAGCACTGGCCTACTGTGGTACGAGAGTCCGAAAGAGATGCCATCTACTAACCTTCCGAGAAACCCCATTCCTCCATACAATGAAATGCAGTGACACAATACTCCTTTCAGAATGCCATTGCAGGTTTAGACATTTATGCTTTAGAGGAGCTTGATTTACTTGTCAAGTATATCAACAAAAAGTCTGACAAAATTGAGATTCTACACCACAATACAGAATCAAGTGGAAAGTCAATATAGAGTTAATACAGAATGAGGTATAGGTCAGTTGAACAACATGCATATGGCAATAATACAAATAACAAAAGAGTCAATAAACTCTTAGAGTGTATCTAGCAGGTGGGTCATCAGTGTGCACAAATTGTATGACTGTGATGGTGGGAGGAAGCTCACCATCACAGTTTGAGCATGCCTAAGCAAATTTGTGGATTATATTTTGGTCCTAAACACTCAGCGTGAAACAATACTGGTCTTTTTGTGCTCTGAAAAGTCTGTAAAACGATTGACCCCCAACCATTTAAAATCCACCACAGTCTTAAAGCAAACATGCATCATACTGACATGACCGAGATGGCACACTATAAATATAATAACAAAAAGGTGTCTGGCTTGCACAACCAAACTAACAGATACATGGATACATGTGGTTCTTTAAAGAAATGTCCTTCCTCAGTAGCGTTCAGATCATTAGAACAGATGAAATGAATGCACATGCTGTAAAGCCTGAGTTGTGTTGGCATACCCAGAAAGCATACATTTTAGAACACGCTGAGGATATCCGTACGCAACCCAAGTGTGTCCCTTTTACCGTCCCCTATCCCAACTTCATGATGTGCCATTTCTCTGCATCCAATGTCCGTAAACGAGTTTGTCTTAGGCTTGATTCCCCCTTTGGAAATACGGGAAGGAAAGCTGACAAGGAAGGCTATTGTGATGAATAGCCTTTTAAAACCATGAAGTAGTGTGCTGCCACTGTTTTCTCACTGCCGCGCGTGTGATGGATTAGTATTTGGCTGCCTAGTGTCAATGGCATTAGCTGGAGGAGGTCTCGAGCACTAGCGCGGCATACGCGTGGAGACACATATCAAAAGAGCTTTCCGGGCAGAGGCAGCCTGCAACCCAGCCGCGCCAATAATGGGTTTCGCTTAGACACCTATTGACACATCTGTCACAGGATCATATGACAAGTCACACACATGCCTGCTCTCATGCATGCTCCCTACCCGGAACACGTAAGGTCTAGCATTCTGGTCATCTGGCATTTTTTTAATAAAGAATGCTTCACATGTACACTAACAAATGTTTGCGGTCACTTGGAAATGTCCTTGTTTTCCACGGAAACATACATGAAATCAGTTTGAATAGGAAATATACCAAAAATAATAGGAAATATAGTCATTGACAAAGTTAGTAAATACTTTTTAGACAGAGTATCATAAGACTGCTTCTTCTCAAAATAGATTTTGCATAGTTTTGAGATGTTCTTTGGATCATTGTAAAAATGGATCATTGTAAAAAAAAATGTGCTCCCAACTAGCTCCGTCCACTGGGAATCGCATAGCGTTGGAAAAAGGACTGGTAGCCTCCCTTTAATCTCTGTCTCACAAATAGTACGGTGTTATGATATGGCTTAATTTCTGCAACTCCATCAGCATTTCAGATACACCTTTTGTCTGTAGATGTTTAGACTGGTATTTTGTGACTACTATTGAAGGAAGCTTCCAGTTGAAGACTCGTGAGGTGTCTGATTCTCAAACGACATACTCTAATGTTTTTGTTCTCTGGCTTAGTTGTGCACAAGGGCCTCACACTCCACTCATCTTTCTTCTGGTTCGATCCATTTTGCGCTGTTCTGTTAAAGGATTAGTAAACGTTCTTGAATTAAATCGCCAATTCTTGGCAATTTCTCGTGTGAAATAGCCTTTAATTTATCAGAACAAAAAAGTTTCAGTAGAAAGTGCTTTGTTTCTGGACATTTTGAGTCTAATCAAACCCACTATCGCTGATGTTCCAGACACTTAACTGGGTTAAAGAATACATTTTAGCTGTGCAAACATAACACCAAAAAGGAGTTTAGAATGATAAATTAGGAATAGCAAACACAAAGTGGCATTGTAACACAGGAGAAATGGTTGCTGTTAATGGGCCTCTGTATGTCTATGTAAATCTTTCAAAAACAATTCAAGGTCTAAGTGACCCCAAACTTTTGATTGGGATGTTACATTAGTACTCACTAAAAGTGGTGAACTAATGAAAATACTTGCCAACTAATTTCAAGATAAGTCATTGATAACATGTATTGTTTGTTCTTGTTAGGGAACCGATGGAGATGTGATCAGGCAACTGGTTTAATAAATGACAGTAACACATGCAGTTACATTTATTAAAACACTTCTATTGCCCTAAAAATAGAACGTGGTGTTGTTTCATTTTATGTGAATACTATTTACTTATTACCATTCAGTCTAGCCAACGTTAAGTAAAGCTTTTCTGAAAACAAAGCTACAGCCATCTGGTTTGACCAGTAAAATTAAAGGACCCACTAGGGGGAAAAAAGCCTGAGGCTTCGCTCAAGTCCGTGGGGGAGGGCATTCTTAAAACAGCCTTCTTACCATTCAAACAAAGCAGTTTTCAGAAATAGACATTGCTGAACATTTTCTATAGGCTGCCAAAGTAAGCACAGACTACTTTTTGAAAATATTTATTTGTATTTGTCCACAAACCAAATTTTTTCCATTACATTGTTTAACGAATATTTACATTTCTGTTGTAATTGTTGTTTCATTATGTAGTTAATAAATGTGAAAACAAATCTAATGTTTTATAACTCCAGATGCTCCTAGTAATGATTTCTATTGAATATTGCCCCTATTCTCCACTAACACTAAAAGCTTTGTGTGAGCTCAAAAACAATCAATACATTTGAACATTAGATCCGAAAAGTGCCGTGCATGTGCCACAGATATGACGTGTACCTCATCTCACTTCATGTTCATGCACTCCTCCCTCTTTAGTGTTGTGTTAATGACTTCCTTTTGGCTTGCTGCCAAATAGCTACCAGCTGACATTTCTATGATCTCCATGTAATGAGTGTGGGGTAGGAATTCATGTAAGGTAAGCCCGGGATGCCAAAGTGATAGTGAGGGTTGTGGATATTAGCAGTACTTCCTAGCAAATGTGTGCAGATGTGTGCTTCCACTAGGCTAGAACGCGTCCGAAGCCACCTGGCTGAAATACCCCCGGGGTGGGTAGCCCACGTCAGCTTGTGCCCGCCTATAAACTCATGTCTCGTTAAACTTTAATGGCCAATATGAAACTGGATCCCCTGGTCAGAGTGGGAGATAACTGCATCGGCAGGGCAATATGATAGCATAATCAGAGAGAGAGAGACAGCCGGCAGGAATCTGACAGCTTCACCCCTGAAAAGACAGCCGCCTGAAACCATACTGAGAATGAGATGGAACAGGAGATGGTGGAAGCAAAGTAGATGTGTGGGAGGAGGATAGAGGAAATAAGATATGTTTTGAGTGGGGAAATAGAAGTAGAAAAAGATGGGTTTGCTGCTTTAGGAAAGGTGTTTAGGAGATAATACATTAGGTCTGTTTTGTGTTTGCTTTTGCTTTTAAATGGTGGTGGGCACATGGTAATATTGTTTATAAACTACTCTATTCACTTTTTACATTATTATGTAAAAATAAATATATGTATACATAAAATGCACTAGCTACTCCACTTGGTGGAAGTATTGTCAAAATATTGTCAAACCTGGAAAGAAAATAGTTTAGGATCATAACATTCAGTTAGACCAGGACATAATTGGACACAAACACAAGGTTTTGCTATTTCGGCTGTTTACCAAATTAAATTCAGGTTACAGTAAATAATGAATATGGGCTTAACGTGCAGTCTCTTAGCTTTAATTTGAGGGTATTCACATCCAAATTGGAGAGTTTAGGAAAAAAATGCTCTTTAGTATGTAGCCCAAGGGACCAAAAGTATTTGGACACTTACCAAAAAAGCTGTTTCATGGACAGGTGTTTGCATTTCTTTCGTTATTTTATCATCAATTAAGCAGTTAAAAAGTCTGAAATTTCTCCAGGTGTGGAATTCACATTTGTAAGCTGTTGCTGTGAACCCACAATACGTGGTTAAAGGAGCTCTCAATGCAAATGAAAATGGCAATTTTTAGGCTGCTTCAAAAACATATCAGAGAAATAGCAGAAACATTAGGAGTGTCCAAGTCAATGGTTTGGTACCTTCTGAGAGAAAATAACACACTGGTGAGCTCTGCAACACAAAAAGGCCTGAGCATCCACGGAAGACAACAATGGTTCCTTGGTAAAAAAAATCCCATTTACAACATCCAGCCAAGTGAAGAACACTCTGCAGGAGGTGGGAATATCATTATCCAAGTCTACCATAGAGAGAATACTTCACAAGAGCAATTACACAGGGTTCTTCACATGGTGTGATACATTCATAAGCAAATAGAAAGGCCAGAATAGAAAATATTTAAGAAATCCAGCTCAGTTCTGGAACAGCATTTTTTAAACAGATGAATGAAACAGATGAAGAATGGCTGAACGCATGTTATTTGCAAGACATGTCACTTATGTAAATTGTAATATGCTCTTTTGCTGTGTTTAGCTCATTCAGCCTACCCCTGGTCAATGTGCAATGAATTTTTTTTTTCAAAAAAGCTTTTGCTGAATGCTGGTCGGTGCATTGCTATTTTGCTCATTTAGCTATTTTGTGCATGGTCTGTTAACTTTTACGTAATTGTGAAGATTATTTAGGACTCGAGAATTAGCTGAACGCCATCCAGACCTGGGTACGCATTCCTGACTACGGATCTTTTTCCGACATAATGGTGAGTAGTCTATCATTGCATGAACTGTATGTTTTTGTAATTATTTAATTCATTTAACAAGGTAGGCCAATTGAGAACAAATTCTCATTCGCAAAGGCAACCTGGCTAACATAAGGCAAGAAATGTGCAAGACAACATACATTTACACAATAAATACACAAAATACTGTGTGCAAATTGCAGTGGGATTCTACATGGCAATACAGGATCAAGTAGAGTCAATATACAGAAAATACGGAATGGCGTATCAGTAGGTCAGTTGAGCAGCATTGATATGTCAATAACTATATAACATATGTGTCTATATAAAGAATTGAAAAAGGTCAAAGTGTATCTAGCAGGTAGCTCATCAGTGTGCACGGATTATATGACCGTGGTTTTGGGAGGAAGAGCATTTTAACATGCCTGAGCAAATAGAATAATTCAAGAAAGTAAACAGTTATAACAGCAGTGCAGGTGAGAGAGATCTACTGTGCAAAATGGGCATAAGTGAAAAGAAGGGATGGGTGAAAACCAGACGACAGTTAACACGTACAGTGATCGGACAAGAGTTCAGACAGGAGAAAATTGCAATGGGTGAGATAAGGGTTTCAAGTATTAGAGTACTTTGTAATTCGTTCCAGTCATTGGCGGCTGAAAGCTGGAAGGATTGGGGGTCAAATGATGTGCTGGTTTTCGGGGTGACTAAGGCAATGTACCTGCTTGAGCGTAGACTGTGGGTGGGTAGAGCTATGGTTACTAGAGAGCTTATGTAACGCGGGGCTATGCCTGGCAGACTTGAAAATTAGTTGGTACCAATGAGTCAAACGATGGCCAGTTGATTGATGCAGTGGTGAGTGTTGTATGGGGCATTGGTTACAAAACGTATAACACTGTGGTAAACCACATCCATTTTGTTCAGGAGAGAGTTTGAGGCAGTTCTATAAATAACATCACCAAAGTCAAACATTGGTATAATAGATTATAGAGTAGAGTAACCCAAACCTCAAACTGTTTATTCACAATTTCTCTACAAGGAATATAAATAAAGCACAAATTGTCACTATTAGATCTGTATACCCATTTACAAAGACACTTGTTCAGTAATTATCCTGCCTGTCAATTGGCAGTGTACAATATGGCTGATCAGGTGTGCAATGTCCAGAAGATAAAACAATATTTCCTTGTACCACTTAGTGATTTTGATGGCTCAATCTACAAAGCTGTTGACCATGTCAGTCCTATGAACAGCCTCTCCTGTCATGTGCTCCACCTTCCCTGTTGCTGACATGATGGCAGTATGGACAGTTGAGAGGACATGAACATCTCTCCTGTCTGGTGGTCCACCTTCCCTGTTGCTGACATGATGGCAGTAGGAGGAGAGGACATGAACATCTCTTTTTGTTCTGCCACTTCATTGCGAGCTGTTTCCCATGGTCCTGGATTTTTACCTTCCCTGCTGCTGATTTTGGGCATCCACTTCCAGTTACACTGGACTGTGCCACCGGCCCCAGGGCTCTTAGACAAGAGATGGCTTTTTTGTGGGAACAAACTATGGAAATGCCAACCTACCCTTCCACAACATAAGGGATTCATCTGTGTAGAGATCTTTGTAGAGGACAAAGACCTGACCAAATGTTGTTGTCAGTTCAGATAAATCTTTATGTTAATGCCAGGGGTGATGGAGGTTTGTTGTGGCATTATTTACAAAGTGCAGGCATCGTAGGAAAACTAAGAAGCGGTCTTGAGAAAGTCTTGAGAAAAGGGTGTAGCGAACATGGGATCTGAACTCTAGCAAGCATATCCCTTTCTCCTGGCTCTATCTCCAGTATGTCTCCAACCAGCTACTCTGTGACAAAGAGCTTGAAGTACGCTGCCTCAATGGGACACAGCAAAGGGGTTTGTACTCCAGACTGGCTCGCTTCGAGGTGCAATGTCTATAGAAAATAATATAATTTTTAAAAATATAATTATTCACATGTTTTAAAATTCTTATGACCAACAATAAATGATGATTCTTGCAATCCTTGGTGAAAGCCACATGTCATCGCAATGATAAAGTTTTAAAGGCTACCTAACCAAAGATAATAGAATACAGATGATTCCGATTCCGGATGATTCATGAACCAGGCCGAAAGACAAGCAAACATAAATGGTTTTGTGATTCGTTCTTATGGCTAATGCATCATACCTTTGGCTTTGGTTTCTTTACATAAACAAACATGGCAGGGTCCACTAACATTAGCTACCAACAGATTTATAAATGATATACCTGTTTTACCCAATGATTCTGACCAGTCATCAGCTCTCCCGGAATATAGAAAGTTGTTGCTAATTTTTGATTTTTGTGTTAGCCATATTGTTTCCTGTTCCAGAGACCAAGAGTCATTTCAAATGTTGCAGAACAACATAACCTAGGTAAAACTAAGAGCCCTAGGAACTCAAGTTAGCTAAAAAGGTTAAAGATCTATGAATTTGGGGGACAAACAGCGACCCAAAAGGAGGCAGAGGCTAAAGTATCATGTAAATAATTATTTATTTATCACAAGTCCATAAAAATATATAAAAGCTCAAATTGCCCATTGATCTTCCCCACAGCCAGAGGTAAGTCCAGGATGTAGAATCCCCAATTAATCCCCAATCCACCTCCATCAGTAAATCTAAAGCCACCTTGGCACAAAGAAAGTGAACCAGTGCCAAGTTGAGGTGTAAAATGCACAAACTAGACCCACATCCAAATCAAAATATCAGCTGCTGCTGCTCACACATACAAACATCTCCACACACAGACCAACCTCTTCAGGAATCTTCACCAACTGACTCTGTCACTGCTGTCCTCTTTGCTCTTCCTTCCTAAGTCCCGCCCCTGGTCTGCCCCCATAGGTTTATTGTCCATTGTCAATAAGCCACTATGTAGGTGGTTTGTCAATGGGGGCAATTGTTAAAGGTATAACAATGAAATCATAATAGCACATGCAAAAACTCTAAAAGAAAACCATGCACATTTTCCACACAATCGTCCACCCTGTCACATTTGTTTTAGCAAAGTATGACCGCTGGTGTTGGTACGTCAGTAATCCATCACCTCCCGATAGTAATTCTTGTTACCTATGTAGTTGAGTTGAAAAATACACCAGAAAATTAACATTTGACATTGGGGAAATTAGGTCTAAACAATGTATGAGTTAAATGTGAGTAAATATGTGCGGTCTGACTGGTGATTGTTAACTAGGAGCTCAATAGATGCGTTCTAACTATATGTTCTAATCACACTCGTGTGATTGTAGGCATCAGGGACCACTCTAGCCTGATCACACTGGGTTAAGGCAAAGAAGTTAAGGCAAAACAAGTGGAATATTCTGTAACGGAGGGGTCAATCGCCTGATCTCAACTCAATCGAGAATGTGTTTCACTTGCTGAAGACCAAACTTGAGGCAGAAAGACTCATGCACATACAACAACTAAAAAAAGACTGCAGTTAAGGACAGGCAAAGCATTGCGAAGGAGGCAAGCCCGTTTTTGGGGATGTCCATACATTCCAGACTTCAAGCAGTCATTGCCTGCAATATTAAATAATTAACATTTTATTTCTGATTGTGTTAATTTGTCCATTAACATTTGAGCCCCTAAATAAAGGGACTGTGCATGAAAATGGTTGAATTTGAGCTGAACGTCTGTACTTTTACAATTGCATCTTAGTTGTTTCTTGTCATAAACATTGTAGTGGCGTAGCACTGATTTTGTGAGCGTATTGAATAAACAATCACTGAGGATGAGTACTGAACAAAAATTATAGAATTAACTAGAGAAATATTATTAAATAACTATTTAGAGTCCATTTTCCATTCCTGGAAAATGACAGAAATCTTATGTCACACATTCACAATCTCACTTTTTCTTTGTTGCCAGTCTCATTTTGTAAATGCTCTGACATACACTAATTAATGCCAGTGGATGTGCCTTGCTGCCCAATAAATGGGCTCCAGTGACTGGTCTGTCAAGCCATTGTGATTTTGTTTGATTGTTATTACACGACATGGAATGCCAACCCTTGTTGGATGTGCCACGGACTAATCAAAAGTCCATTCCCAACAGCCTTCCTTCCAGCTCGGTGCATGACCTTACCAGAAACAGATGGTGGAAGATAGTTTAGGGAGAAGCTACAAGGACATTGTTTGTGCATTTGGAACAGACTCAGTAAAGCTTGAGGACAACATATCAATAGAAAGTTGTTGCTACTGTGACTTGCTATAGAAAACATCTGTTAGAAACTCTGTCTCTTCGAGCCATGTGTCCAACGTAAATCCACAAAAAACGAATGATGGTAGGTATCTCTATTGTCCTTTTTTAGCTCTAGGTATGGTTCGACAGCAGGGAGAATAAGTTATTAAGTCGGTGGTTTAATTACAGTGTGTATGAAGCCATATGCTCATGCCAAGATTCGATCCATATTCTATTTTATTTAGTTTGCCAATGCATTTCTTAAAGCGTTTTAAAGGGTTTGCAGCGCAAAACACCAGGGCCTTGGTTGTTCCTGACGATCTACCCAGAGCCTCCAGCAGAACCCGACCAGCTGCCCCACAGTGCCCAACGCATATTAAGCGAACACGCCGGCCTCACGTAGCAGAAGCCTACTCAAGTGGTCCAAAGTTTAAGGGGGAAATCTTTCTCTCACCTTACAACAAATCACTTTGAGTCTGTTTTAAAATAATAGATCAAACAGAACAATATTGCAATATCGTTTTCTTTTGCAATTTTCTCAAACTCCATCGTTTTGCCTGGGGCACTCAGTAATGATTGCTTTTGAGTTCAGAGCACTAACCTAATCCAATCCTTGATTGCTGTAATCAGAGGAGAAATTACCATTATCATTGATTACTTCTACCAAAGTCAGTAGAGACATGCCAAAACATCTCTTCTTCAGCACAGAGCTAAAGCAGAGACGTATTAATGAGTGATGTTTTAAATAGAGCACACTTCTCTGAAAACAAAACAATATTACATGAAAATACATACATGTTTAGTCCATAAAAACTAACATATGGAGCAACTCTCTGCAAATAGGTTCTCATCTAAAACATTGTTTCTATTCAAAAATGTTCAGAACTCTAACGAGATCAAATGAGATTTAGGGCAGGGCTTTGTGATACTAGGGCTTAGAAGCAGTGCTGCTTCAAAGCCTGTGATTTAATCACAATCAGCACTATCTAACATACCAAGTTTATAGTTGGCAACACCTTTGTATGTGTTGTGGAAACAACGTTTTAAAAAATGAATTAGTGCACGTGCCAAATCAAGTAAACCCATAGTTGCATTGGCTATATCAAGTAGGCAAGTAGAACCAGGTTCCTAAATAATTTGATACCAAAAAAAAAACAATTAAAAGAGGGGATTATTAGAAGTTGAAAGGGACTGTGTTGTAAATACAGACAGGGAAACTGGCCAGTTTTGTATTACCCATACAGTGGAATGCAAAACACACGAGAGAAATGGAGACCTCAGAGGACATCACAAGGAGAATAGTGAGAGCACATCATTCTGGGAAAGACAATAGAACAATCAAAAAAATATTTGTGCTCAACAGTCCACTGGGATGCAAATGATTTACCAATGGAGAGAATTTAACATGACAGAAACTCGGCCTAGGACCGGATGCCCTTCCAAAACAGGGTAACACTTAATTTTACGGTGTCCTTTTTACAGCATACGCACATAAGTAATTAAATTGTAAAAGGTATTGTAACTGAGGGTAACAACTCATTGTTTCAGCGTAATAACAAAGTGTAACTGCATGAATGCCAGCGAGTCCCAACTCCAGTGTAACAAGTTTATTTTCACATTTCTTTCAATTTGAAGCAGTTCGCTGTTTGGCGAAACCCCAACACTGTCCACCACAAAAAAGGCCAAAAGTCAAGCATGGTGGTGAGTATGTCAAGATCTGGGGATACTTTTTGCATGGTGGTGAGTATGTCAAGATCTGGGGATACTTTTTGCATGGTGGTGAGTATGTCAAGATCTGGGGATACTTTTTGCATGGTGGTGAGTATGTCAAGATCTGGGGATACTTTTTGCCCCTTCGATCTAGTCGACTGCACATCTCATTTTCTTAAGTTCTCTTTAAGAATCATATGTCGATGAGCTAAACGCATTGGTCCTACAACAGGAAAACAACCCAGTGTTTAAGTAAATCTCCAAGTCAATGGCTCAGAAGAAAAATAATTCAAATCCTTCATTCAATTAACCTGTTGTGGAAGGATCTGAAGCAAGCAGTACATGCCCGACACCTCACAAACCTCAGTTAATTAGTAAGGTAGAAGACTGGGCAAAAATTCCTTTAAAAAAAGAGACACATTATTGGCTATTTGGAGACAAATTTGTTCTTAATAATAGAGTTCCTACATTAATATACATTTCTACTTTAATATACATTTAATCCGTTTTTTCCCTCAAAGATATTACATTTGTTAAATAAATAATTTGAATATATTTCTGTTTGTGTCGGTCATTTGGAATATCTTATCATGAAATCCCTATGGGATAAAATGTGTTTTAAATAATATTTTGAGAATTCCAAAGTTGTTTCTTTCCATGCCCTGCAGATTATCTTCTGACTAGCATTAACACTGTAACTATCTACTAACACCAATCCTTACCCTAACCTTTATCATAACTCTATCCATAGAAAGCAGTAGCTTATCAATAGATAGTTTGCTGAACGTTTGTTGAAATTGCTGCTGTCTATAAAACATCTGCAGGTGGAAATTGGTAAATAAAATGTATTTATTCAAATTAGTCTAGTCGATATATTTTAGTTTTTATAACTGACCAGTCACAGCAATCATCCTGTATCAGTTTTCATTGCAGAGGGTGAGAGACTCTTAATGCCAGGTTTATCGTTCCTGAGCATTGATTCTCTGCATGCTTTGACATTCATGCATAAAGAATGGGGAATGTGAAGGAAAAAAACCTCCACCAGACAGGAATAGTTCGCTGTTGTTCTGGGGGCTTTTAAATGGTACCCTGAGGGCTGGAAGGGAAGAAGCCCGCTCTGTAACAAACCACAGCAGGATCCATCAAACAGCATCGACTGCTGCGGCACATTCATCCACTGTTATTGTGTTTTTATTGAGACATCCCTTTCCTGTCCTTATCTGTGTATGTCCTCTGTGAGTGTGTTTGCACGTCTATGTGTCTGTGTGTATGTGTATGTATGAATGATGCCCAAAGGCTGATAACATCCTACTGCCCCTATCCAGCTAATCGCCTATTGATTCCCCTTTTGTGAGCCGAGCTATAAATTCCCTACAGTATGAATATGGCCTGTCACGACTCAATGGGCCCTATCTCCATACCGCAGAGTTCAGGCTCCGTAGGGTTCAGTAGAAACACGTTTTCCCAAGCCTGACCATACAGCTTGAATACATATTGATGCAAAACCATAAACGTTACCTGGGGGTATATCTGACGGCTGGGTAGCAATAAAAGATGTCGCGGTAAAATATTAACCTATTTTCACTTACAACGTTATAGACCCAGTAGCTGGACATTCAAGCTAAACTGATGGGATTTTGCTGACCAAACACTTGACACATCAGAACATGCACCAAGGAAAAACATTGAATATGGTGCCTAAACATGTGATGCATTAGTTTGAAAATTGTTGTCATCCTCTCCAAATCAATTAGCGGTCATAGGTGTTCATGTTATCATACCCAGTTGATTGTAGTATATTTATTTAAATTGAGACTGAACAGTCACCCAGTGCTGCAGTTATAATAACAATTTAGAATGTTATTTTTTTACAAAATGTACTTGGCTGCAACTTGTAAACATTGTTGACATTGTATAATGCATTTCTAAGTCACAACGCGGATGCCTAGGAGGATGCCATGGCTTGACCCTCTGTCTTTTTTATTTTTTTGCAAGACCTTTCTTTTGAAAGTTTGAAAAAAATGATATATGCTAATAGCTCCCACTTTAGAAAGATGAAATAAAATGACCTAAAAACAGAGGTGGTAAAAGTTCTCAGAAGTTATACTCAAGTAAAAGTATTTGTACTTAAATACACTATTACTCCAGTACAAGTAGAAAGTCCTCCATTAAAATATCACTTGAGTAAAAGTACAAAAGTATCCGATTTAAAAAGTACTTAAGTACTGGAAGTAAAAGTAAATATTCAAATTAACTGTAAATATCAATAATTAATCAAAGCAATTGTTTTCGGGTGATATCCAATGTTTTTATTGAACAAATTATAACATTATATACTGCAATTAAGATTAAGATCAGATTTCCTATCAATGAAGCACCTTAAAAGGATAGTTCAGCCAAAAATGAAAATTGTGTCATCATTTACTCAACCTCAAGTTGTTTCAAACCTGTATGAATGTCTTTCTTCTGCTTATCTCTGCAAGATAGATAGAAAGAATGAATTATGTGCATTTCCCCAAGTATAAAACTGTTATAAACAACCATATACAGTAGCTTACATGTGGCTTGCCAGCTTTATTGGAACAATTGTTATCAAGTTATCAATGCAGTGATAGATAGCTAAGTTAGCAAAGGGTGTGCTGGCCTCACATGATGTAAGAGCTGCCCATGTGTGGCACAGGAAAAATCCACATTCACTTTTTATAATTTAAATTTCTGAAATTGTAGGCTTACCATTTCTTTAAATAATGTTTTCATGTCATTATTTCTAATAAAAAATTGCATAGGCTTATAGCAAGAGGCAACATAGCTGCATTCAAAAAGTATAAATAGGTTATATTATCTGCTGTTATTTTGTAACCTGTTTAATTTCATGGTGGTGTGCTGTGCAGTGAGATGTTTTCACATTAAACAGTGTGCAGTGAAAGAAAAAAGTTTGGGGAAACACTGAGCTAACGTTAGTATGGCAAATTTGACTCCAAGTCTACCCCCAACTGGATCATCCATGACCGATGGATCGGCAGCATGCAGAGAAGAACCAACCATTTTCCAATAAAAAAACTTAACCTCATCAGGAATCGATGCTGGTCACTCTCCTGAACTGTTAATTTTCACTAGTGAACATGAATATCCACCGAATGTCCATTGTAAAACTAACTTTACCGCGGTATCAATATTGACTATTGTTAGCTAGGCTAGCTGTGTACAAGGCACATTTCAATATGAAATCAAATCACTCAGCAAACAATAGTAACAAAAATAACGTTAACTCACCTTAATATGTTTTTTCAAATTTGAAGGTGAAGTTTGAAAGGCTGAAATGTCATTCACCCGTGGCAGGCAAAGTTGATATCTCAACAGATACGAATCTCCCTTGACAGCAATGAATTTGAACATATCCCGTAGATATGGCCATGGGTGATGATCCCTGTCGGTGTCGGGAATCTCATTGCTGGGCGAGCTGGCAGCGAGATCTGCGTGTTCACCTGTTTCAACGCCGGACATCTTCTACTTCACAATGACGGACTGACAACAACTAGCATAGGCTAGCCTATGTGCGCATATGCTGGGAAAGAGCTCGCGGCCTCGCGCATTGTTTTTTTTAAAGGAGCCCTACGGCCTTGCGCATTGTTTTTTTATTAAGAAAAAGACGTTTTTCATTGTTTTGGGAAGCCAGTGTAATAATACTTGGAGCGGGCATGGGGAAATGTATCGGAGTAAAAAGTACATTTTGTCTTTAATATTGTAGTGGAGTAAAAGTAAAAGTAGATGCAAATGAAAAATACTCAAGTAAAGTACAGATACCCGAAAAAAATACTTGAGTAAAGTAACGAAGTATTTTTACTTCGTTACTTACCACCCCTGCCTAAAAACAGCACAGTTACCTGACATGGAAGGTGTAAACTACTGTCACCTAATCCAATGGTGAAGTGTAGAGGGAGCGAGATGCAGAGCTAGAGAATCACGTTTGTGGGTTTTATTCAATACATGAAACGGAAAAAACTAGACACTGTAACAAAAACATAATGTGCTATACAGCAACATACTAAAGTGCAACAAAACAGTGATTCAGATATACAAATAACAACACACTCACCTACAACGACATGTAACATTATAATAATAACAAGCACCCGTGAACCTAACCAGCCCACTGATTAACCAACATATGCCGGTGCTTAGCTACACCCAAAACAGCTGTGCTCTTAATCAACATGATACACAGAAGTGCTCTCCCCTTAACACCCTGTGACAACACAGCTCACCCATTCGTGATAACTACTCAGGAACAATATACATTGTTAAAGATATGAGCAATTTGCTGGATATGGATATAATGTGATTTTTAATCTCATTACCCGCAATTAAATAAAGTTAATCGAAACCGGACATTATCTCTTCAATCACATAACGTGGAATGCTAAGCGCTTATTTGGATACTCCTGCTGTCAGTGAAGTCTCGAGTTGGGGTCTTAATTAAACATGCAGCTACGATGGTTTTCACGCACACATCACACACATTGGGATCTGCATAGACATTTAGTCATTTGTCTCTTAACTGTTAAGGAGATGTTTTACACACGTTTCATTTCTAACGTAGGTATATTGTACATTAAGTAAGTGAACTATGGTGAAATTCCCCTGAAAAGCAACACATCAATTCTACAATAGCTAATAAAGTCAATGTTTCTCCGTAGTATATTCGAAATTCTTCTCACTCTGAAGACTGATACAGTTTTTGAGTAAAAGGGAGTAATAATAGTCTCCAGTGAAGAGTGGGGATATCTACTGTTTTGTATGCAGTGGGATATTTTGTACTTTGAAATATTATGAATATTTAAAAACGCTCCAAGGAAATGTGGCCAAGTGTACCCTAGGGCAAATAGTTGTCTGTCAATCACAACTTTGAATAGAAGCACAGCAGGTGTTCATGGTTAACAGACTTTTGCAGGCTTGAAATAATCAAAATAAAACTCAGTGCTTCAACAGAATCAAAAGACGAAACACTCCCACTTTACATATTCTACACTTTAAAGTGAGATTTCATATGAGAAACAAATACCTGGAGTTGTAATTTTTGCAGCATTCTTTTAAGTTTCAATATGTACATTTGAGTGTATGTTTTGCTGTTTCTTGTAAAATGTTTGTGTAAAAAGTATTTTAACAAGTAATGGTTGTCCCACCCTACTAACAAAACACTTTGTTTCCATCAGCTATTTAAAGACTGACAGCTCTTTGGTTTGTCTGCTTTTACTCAAAGTCTAACAGAGTCTTTCAGAACTCTCTCAAACTCTGCCCTAGCTGGCATGGTCTTGCACTCTCTTCGCCAAATAGTTAGGAAATGGTTGGGGCAGGAGCTTGACATAATTGTCAACTAGAGAGCTTACTAGACCTGGGACCTCCTAGGAAACAACAGAAGGCACAGAAATGAGTGCCCCAAACTACAGTGGCAGGAAGACAATGAACACCCTGATTAAACCAAAAAATAAGGGGGTACAATTAATTGCACTTAAGTATAATCAATGTAATAACAATGCCAACATAAATGTTCTTCAAGTTAGTTTGCGGGAAGATGTAATTATGTAGATGCAATTCATTTCAAAACCCAAAATACACCAACAAGACAACAGATACCAAATCAAATGAGGTGTTCCTTCATTTTAGTAGTTAACTGACATTAAAATAAAACATGCTTTTAGAGTAGGCATTGGTTTGAAGATGAAAAACGAAATTCAAATGAGCACCACAGTGCCAATCAAGTTGTGTACTTCCAATCAAATTGTCACTTGGTAAAAAGAGCTTTATAAAATAGATTTTGTTGATTGAGTCGCAAGGACACAAGAAGCAGATGGGTGATTTGCATTGCCATGCCAGTAGTAACTAATTTGCAAGGTGTATTAACAATAGCATGGAGAAACAGGCATATACTCTAAGCCTCACGATTAAGTTATGAGAATAAAAGTGCAGCCGTGGAACTTGATGTGAGCTATTCTTATGTACCTCATCTATAAAACTGGGTATAGCTTTTTTAGCATTGCTATTCTCTCAAATGTTCTTTGTAGTAAATTTGTGATTAAGGCCATGCTTTACTGCGCTGCTCATTTAACCAGGAAGTGTAAACGAGAATCTCTACTTGCCTGGTAGAAGGCAATATTTTGAAGTGTCGTGAGGGTTTTTTGTGTCACACGGGACAGTAAGTAGGTGGAACACGCCTTCATTCCGGCTTGGTGATTAGGTTGTTATTGAATGTACACAGCTGGGCATAGTTAGCGATTAGCTGGGTGATTAGCTTAGTATTTACAGTGGGGCAAAAAATAATTTAGTCAGCCACCAATTGTGCACGTTCTCCCACTTAAAAAGATGAGAGTGGCCTGTAATTTTCATCATAGGTACACTTCAACTATGAGAAACAAAATGAGGGTGAAAAAATCCAGAAAATCACATTGTAGGATTTTCTATGAATTTATTTGCGAATTATGGTGGAAAATAAGTATTTGGTCACCTACAAACAAGCACGATTTCTGGCTCTCACAGACCTGTAACTTCTTCTTCAAGAGGCTCCTTGTCCTCCACTCATTACCTGTATTAATGGCACCTGTTTGAACTTGTTATCAGTATAAAATTCACCTGTCCACAACCTCAAACATTACAGTGTTTATGTTTGGTTAGCCGTTCATTGTTGTCTTGTTTTAAGTTAATAAAAACCACAAATGCTATTCCTCTCTACATCTGGCTCATTATGCACTACACCATCAAGAATCGTGATGTGAAGGCTCTCTGACAAGAACTGATTTGTAAGCAGGATTCAAACCGAGGTCTCAAATTTTTTAACATTATTACCTCAATGGAATCTGCATCAGGTGTCACTGTTAGCCCCAGAGCCTTGGTTATTATGTTCCTTGTCTCAATGAAACCCAAGGAGAGGAGCATGCAGTAGTGTGTTAAATAACATGCAGTGTGTTGTTTTACTGCGGATGCAGTCATGTCTGATGGGAAATACAGTATTTGTTGTTAGCACTTACCAATTTGTGGTTGTAACATCACCTTACACTTCATTACGTTTACTGCCTCCTCTAGTAGTTTACATTTCCCCAATAAAATGTGTTTTTCGAGGGTCACCAAGCTGGTCAATTATGGTTATTTCTCTGGCCATGCTATTTCCACCCAATCACACACACATGGCGAACAGGGGCAGGTCATTCACGTGTGTATCGAAACAAAAGACCAGAAGTTGGACAGTGAAGGAAGAGTTAATCACTAAGCATTTTACGTCCTTATCGTGTACATAAACGAAGAGCAAAAGCATATGCACGTATAGCGCCTTGCTTAGACCTTCTGTCCCTTGGCGTAAGTGTTGGTCAGAGGTTATGATCAAAGGAAGAATTTCGCCACATTGACGAATGCTTTCTCATTTAGTGGTGAGCTCATCAGTATTCAATAGCTGCTCAATCCCAATCCATCAGGCCTCAGCAAAAAACTGTGTTTGCTACACTGTGCCGTAAATGCTTAGCTGGAAACCCAGCCGGAATGACAGACCAGATAACCTGGTGGGTTTTCTGTCAAAAAAATCTCTGTTCAGATTGGTGCTCCAGGCGTGCAGTAGATATCCTGTATCAGTGGTAGGAACCTAGTAATGTAGGTTCACACATGCATACAAACAGGCAGGAACACAGACACACACACACATTTCAAATGGATCCCTTTTGTCAAACCTCCTTTGTCATTGTTCCTCAGCCTACCTTTTGGCCCTGAGCAGTGGGAGGCAACCAGTGAGCAGCCAACCGTGTGGCTGTATACAGACGCTGGTTGGGCTGGAGAACGATGTGCTTTGATGGGATGAATAAAACATGCAGCACCCACCACTGGAAATGCAATCTTAGCTTAATCGCAGCACATTAATACTAATTAGAAAAAACAGCTTGGAGTATGGAGGCATTTTTGAGTGCTTTTAAACTCCCCCATTTCATTGACTTACATAACAATTTCCATCAAATTTAAAGCCCTTTATGATGATTTCCTAATGATTTTCCTAATGATTTTCTCCTGTATGTGTAATGCATAAATCTGCTTTATCAGATTTTCAGATAGGTGGTTAAAATGCTGAATATTCAGGCAGGTTGTAAGTCAAGTCTGGTTCAGAAACATTTGCTTGTTGGTACTTGGTTTAATACTTCAAGATTGGACGTTTACATTATTTTTATGGATAGAAAATAATTAAAGGGGCAATATGTAAGACTCTTAATGTAATATTTGCATAAAAACAAGCAGAAATGACCAGCAGAAATCTGCAGCTCAAGCCTTACGTTAATATTTCAAAAAATGTTCTGCAAAATGAATCGGAGTGACATATTCCACATTTCAACTTTCTCACCAGTCCATCGTGTAGTTTGTTTTGACCTGTTATCTTCATTACACAACTAGACAGACAGAATGCAAATGAGCTAAAAACAAATGAAACACTGATATCCTTAGCAAAAGGAAACAACACATGCATACACATTTCAGAAAGACTCTCTACTCGTATACCAATGACTCTCGCTCCAAAGCCGGGTATTAGGAAATTGGAAGGTGAGAAAAGTTTGTAAAACATATGGCCTCTGGAACATGTATCACTTTTAAAAATGTTAAACAGGATGGTTTGGAGTTATTTTCTAATAATGTATGATGGTTTAGTTGTTTAGTGTAAACTCAAAGTACTAAGACATTGTTGAATTGGAAAAATCGGGGTGGAAGAAGTTATCACCAATACAAAATGCCTACAGGCTGACTAAACAGTCAATAACAGAAAGTGAAACACAGAATGTAGGCTTCTTCTATACAACACAAGTAAAAGTATTTGTGACAGCGCCACTCCCTCCTAGATGGTCAATGTAAGCATTACACATTCCTGAGATTGAATAAAACCACATGTCTTTCCCCTAATAAATCCCATAAATTAATTGTGAGAAAACAATATATATAATCAATAAGTTTTTAGGCCCAAATAGCTAAACTGTATTAATCAACTCAATCACTCACAATCTAATCGTGCATCTTTAACATTCTCAATACATCAAGGCATAAGGCTGTTAAACATAAAAAAGTCAGTAAAAACTTTTTTTTAAATGTCTACGGTACAGGCAAATGAAATACATTTTCTAAAGCCCTTTTCACAATGACAGTTGCCACTAAGTAGTTTTACAAACACCCTAGCCTAGAACCCGACCGAGCATGCATTAACAACTTGATACACAGCAGTGAGGTAAAACTTAATGATGGGTCAAATTTAGGAAAAACCTAGAGAGGAACCAGACTCTATGGGTGTCCAGTTCACTTCTGGCAGTGTTGGGCGAACTTTAAATAGTTTAATTATTATTAAATGCATTTTGTAAATGCAGAAAGCCTTGTAAAGCAGTCCAGCCTGCAACACAACCTGTAGGACTTTAGGAAGTGTCAGCCACACGTCCTTAGGACTTGGTAGGTCACAAGGTGTGGTTCATGGGCACAAGTCCTTCTTAGTGTAAACTAACAAGACACAATGAAAAGTTAGACACCCTGTTTCCCTACTCCCACATCACAATAAAATAGCAGCGTAGTGTCATGGGAGAACGAGGAAAAACTTTTTCCCTAAAAGCAGCAAATCCCAAACAGGGCCCAACAAGTCATCATTCAATCCACGCACTTTACCAAGCATCAACCTAGGGACACCAATCAACCGCAACCACACTGGGATGTCTAGTATCACTTACAGAGCTCAAGCTCGCTCAGAACCTCGCCTGAGGTGGTACGAAAAAAAGTACCTGGAAGCAGGTACAGGTACAACTTTTACCCAGTGGAAAACCAAAAAAGCAGAGTCGAGTCAAGCTGAGGCGAGCTGGTTCTGTGCAGTGGAAAAGCGCCATATGTTTTATCAATCCAGTACACTAGGTTTAGCAGCTATTGAAATATGTGGCTAGCAACGTTATTTTTAAAGCTTATAAAAGCTTAATAAACATGTTACTTCAATAAATGGGAACTGTATAAAAATGAATGATAACTTATCCACTCAATATATATAGTATATTGATAACATAATGACATCTCTAAGAAATGCAAAATTATAATAGCTAATACTTTTTCCTGTAAAGTTATTTCATTTCAACTGACTTTTTTAGATACGGTAATGTTAGCTAAAAGCTTGTAAGACTCTTACTTTTCTGTCCTCCTCTATCCCAGAGTATGCACACCCCCAGTCAGCGGAGAGGGGGAAAATTATGGACATGAGATGCACCTGTGTTTTCTCCGCACCTGTTTTGAGTTCGGTCGTTAGTTTTGTATTTAGTACAGTGTTGGAGCATTGTTTTCGTGTACATGATTTGTGCGCAGGTACGTTTGTTGTGTTTTCTGTTTTAAGTACGGTGTGAACCGTTTCTCCCGAACGACAACGTTATTCTGTTCCTGGAGTCTATCATTTGGTCTTGCAATAAAGACGTTGTTATAAAATAGACATCTCTGCGCCTGTGTCCGATTCCTGCAACCTGCCGAGAGCACATTCCTGACAATGCCTAATTTAACACATTTGAGTTAGCTAACTTTACTAACTAGCTAACGTCATTAGCATGCCATGCTAGCTACAAGTTTTAAGAAAATAATTCCAATGCTCATCAGTCAGTATCCCTGACTGGCCCTGACTTTAGTTCATCAAAAAGTTTTCTACTGATTACTTGCTGATGAGTACTAACTATTAGCTTGCTACAGTCCATGCAACAGTTGACATGTTGATGTGAAACATGGCCGACTCAGCGCCACGTATTCAAGTCCTAATCAGTCCATATATTACTCCATCTTTCAAAAGCAAAGCAATGGTAATTTATATTTAAGCAGTACAACTGGAAGTGGGAGGAGTTGGCAGAGTGGGGTGACAAATATCCACTAAGTCAGGGGACGCTGCACTGTAACTAGGACCAAAACAATAATAAATAATTTATGAACGGCACTATTTTAAATAACATGTTTCTCTAATTCCTTTTGAAATAAAATGAGAGCTTTCCCATCTAACCCCATATTTTTTTCATATCTAACAGTAGTTTTGAAAAAAAACAGACATTCTCAAATATATTGGTACACCTCGACAAAATACGGAGAAACACCGATGGAAGAAGTTATTTCCTTAAAACAACTTCATCCATCAATGTTAATTCCATATTTAATAGAAATCCGACTTCACTTTTGATGTTTTGATCATTTTGACAGTGTCAATCAGACTTCTGCGCTTGTCAACAGGTACTTTTGCCTATTCTTCTTGAGCAAACTGCACCAGCTTTCTAAGGTTTGATGGGTGTCTCTCCAGAGGGCAAATTTATTTCATAGATGACATAGAATTCCGATATTTTTCTGTTTTTGTAACCTTAGATGTATCTAATATTAATCCTAACCATAGTATTGTGATGCCTATACTTACAAAATAGTTCCATATGAACGTAATTCCTGAGAGTTACGATTGACAGAGACAGATGAATGTGTCCACAGCTCTCAGCTTCTGTTCTTTCAAACAAAGCCTTCAGTGACCGTCATCAGCTTTTCCTGCATATCGCACCTGCCACCACTAATCGCAATCTGATGAAAAGATGTGAGGAAAGAAAACTGAGAGCTTCTGCATTCTTCATTCCCAGTATAACTTTTTTAGCAACAGAGAATGAGGTGGGATAAGAGACCCAGATACAGAATGACGCCCAGAGGCTGACTGCTGGTGTCAAGGGAGTTCGGCAAAGTGTGGGAGGGCCCAGCTACAGCTCAGAAAATGGTGTGTGTGTGTGCGCGGGTGGGCATGGACGGTCACTGGTGGCAGGTGTGAGCTGTGAGGCCACAAATGAGGCCATTGACTGAAGCAAACATTGGTGACAAACCTTGTCCCAATTTTTACTTTCTCCCTCTCCAAACTCTCCTTTCTCTTTGACAGACACTTCTCTGCACCATTATTATGTGCCAAATGACCATCCACCAGCCTAAAATGTATTATTCAGAACCAAAAAGTAGAGATAGTCAGGGATCTGTTTCAAAACACCTTAAGATTGGCAATGGCATTGTGGTTGATTGAATGGTTGAGGAAAAATGTAACACTGAATGTGGTGGTAATGTGCAGTTTGCAAAGGATTCATCCTTTCTGAACTACTTTTACTGACTAGAAAGTCAAGGTTGTTGTTGGTTTCAACTGTAACTCCTTCAAATGCAGTGTCCAAATGGTTGGCAGCAATGAGTTGAACGACAGAATCACTGGCAGGATTCAAACACAGCTCTTTGGCTAAATGCTTCGACAACCACGTTGATACCATGGATCAAGCTGCTGGGAGCATTGAGAAAAGTACATCTTTATAACTGATGACTGGACACATGGTGCAAGAATGAAGGCAATTGAGAATGAGAATATTATGCTATCATATACACAGCTTGAAATGTGCCTAAAACATCAGAACAATTTAATGGTATTTCAATCATTCAATCAATAATCGTTCAATTTACTTATTTGCTGGAATTAGTCTTACAGTATTCATTTGTGGCCCTCGGGTGAGTGAATTGACCAACAACGATTTGGTTCATGTGTGTAGAACAATAAGAAAAGCTGCATTACTGAAGAGAAATACATGTTGCAATAATAAATGCATTCATGGATGTTTGAATTTAACGATAGACACATTCAATAAAAAATGTCAATACGGTCAGTATACTATTGTCAAAGCAGCATGATTTTTATTGGTTGTTACATTATCAGGACCATTCCCCGGGTGGTCATTGCTAGCTCCAGTATGTTTAATGTTAATCACTGATTTCAGACGGCTTTTTGGTTTGATTACCATCATGGACTTCCCTGGGCTTCACCTTTTGGGAAACCTGGTTTTAAAATGATGCAAACGACACATACTCACACACAGAGAAACATGCCCACTAACACAGATTTGGATTTTGAAAAGAAAATCTTTCAAGACTGACAGCCTCCAACAACGAAATTAGAATAAATTGCTGCAATTCAAACGAGATCTATGCATCACAAGCAGTGGCGGCTAGCCCCTTAAGCCACAAAAAATAAAATAAAAAATTTAAAACAAAATAATAATGATAAAAACATCAGTATGTCAATATTTGTGTGTTTTAAATATGGAATGCACCCAGTAATATGTGTAAAATACAATATCATATTATCAACTCATTATCAACCTTTCCTCTGCCTGTCTGAACGCCTCGTCACAGCTCTGGGGTGATAGAGAAAATGCCACAAGGAGGCGGGTCTATGTAGCCGTTAAGCCAATTGCTAATTTAAGATATGAATGTATGACATAAAATTTTGCCAATCAGCGTTCTTCAATTAAATCCAAAAAGGGCGATTAGTTTTTCGCCCCAAGCTCGCCCCTGATAAAATAAGGACCGGGCTCTAGGGGCGCAAGTTTTACTAGACGACAATGGCGAGCGCGAATGTTACTCCTCCAAGACCCAACCCTAACTTGGTGAAATCTCTCCTCCAAGATTTGTTTGAGAGGAGAACTTTGGCTAGCTTGGCTAGCTGGGTGCACTCATGCTAATGCTTTTTTTTACTTTTCATTCTTGCTTTTTAAAACGACGAAAACAGATCCAGCATGGACAGGTACTGGAGTGAGGGGCACACATGGGTAACTCTGTAAAGCTATATTAGGAAGGGTGAACACCAGGGTACACTGGGATAACTCTGTATAGCCATATTAGGAAGGTTGAACACCAGGGCACACATGGATAACTCTGTAAAGCTATAGCCATATTAGGAAGGGTGAACACCAGGGTACAGATGGATAACTCTGTAAAGCCATATTAGGAAGGGTGAACACCAGGGCACACATGGATAACTCTGTAAAGCTATAACCATATTAGGAAGGGTGAACACCAGGGTACAGATGGATAACTCTGTAAAGCTATAGCCATATTAGGAAGGGTGAACACCAGGGCACACATTGATAACTCTGTAAAGCCATATTAGGAAGATTGCTACACAGCTTGTTGATGGCTACAGGATTGCGGTGAGGAAACATAATGAAGAGGTGGATAAAAACAGGCACATTTTATCCAAAATTATCAATTGTGTGAAGTTTTGTGGGGCTTTTTAGTTGACCTTGGGTGGTCATGAAAATATTACTGTAGGCCTATATATGTTGTTTTGTATCAATTAATTGTTGCAGTTCTGGAGCACATTAACAATTAGTTACATTTAGTTTGATCATAAAATACTGTATGCTATTCTTTCCAGTCAAAGGTTTGAGTTCAGCCACTTGATATCCATTTCTATATTATACATCCTTTATACAGTGTAAGATTTGCTATATATATATATGCAAATGAAAGGCTTGTGTTTGTGCAGTATGATGTTTATGTTTTTGTGCAAGACTGCCTCAACTTTTTAATATTGGCATTAAATAATTACTGACTATTTCACTGAACACTGCTGTCCTGCAGTTTGTGTTAAATTGTATTGCGATGGTAACAGAAACAAAAAAGTATGGCGAGAATATTTTTCACCAGCCGCCACTGATCACAAAGTATTGATTTTGTCAGATGGTAACCTTGGTGTTCTTTTAAATCACTCTACTTAAGTTATTCTTCCTCCCTCCTCCCGGGTCTAATAATGCTCATAACTCATTTTTCCAGTGTTTGTCAAGTTTTTGGGAGGGAATTAACATATTCTCCAGAGTGAGCATCTTTGTGAAATAACCTTGCAATACGGTTACAAAGCCGTTCGAAGCATAATGGCAAGAAGGAGAACAAATATTTATAAATGCTAAATATGTGTCTCTTTTTGTGTTTTATTCAGAGCTAAACTGCTCCTGCTCCACACAAAGCTATTAATATTTAATGCCATCCATCCTGCATTCTTCCCCAGCTATTAAAAAGATCCTGTCTCTAAAATCCATAAATATATTTATATACGCAAAATTTTTATAGTTTGGGGTCACTTAGAATTTGTTATGTTTTGTGAAATTAGATTGCATTGGAAATGTAGCATAACGAATAGGAAGCGTAGTCATTGACAAGGTAAGAAATAAGTATTTTTAAGTGAAATAACAATTGTGTCTGTCAAACTTTGCTATTGTCAAAGAATATTCTATTTGCATCAAGTACAGCATTGCAGGTATATTGCATTCTAGCTGTCAATGTGTTGAGGTCGTCTGAGAAGATTTCACATGTCTTTGCACATCTATTAGAAATAAAAAAAGATAAAAAATCACATGTACATAAATATTCACAGCATTTGCCTTGGCACTCATAATTGAGTTCCGGTGCATTCTGTTAACACTGGTCATCCTTGTTCAGTTGATTGGACATGATTTGGAAAGACACACAGCTCTCTATATAAGGTCACATAGTTGCCAGTACATGTCAGAGCACAAACCAAGCAGTGATGTCCAAGGACTTGTCTGTAGACCTTCGAGACAGGATTGTATTGAGGGACAGATCTGGGGAAAGGGTACAAAAAAATGCATGGTTGGAGGTCCTAATGAGGACAGCAGCCTCCATCATCTCTAAATGGAATAAGTTTGGAACCACCAGGACTCTTCCTGCACATAGAAACCCGATAGCCCTGAAAGGACCTATAGACCATCATAGAGGTCTCCTGTCTCTTGTTGTTACAGAATCAAGGGACGACTTCCCTGAGAACAAGAACACAGACACTGGACAGAGGAAAATGGAACAAAATGTTATGGACAGACACATTAAAGTAATCACATCGACAGCTAGACTGCCAAAGGTCTGCAAGGCTGTAATTACTGCAAACGGAAAAAGTATTTTCTTCAAACTTTCCATTCACATTTACTCTACATTTTCAGATATTTACTATTCAAACTCATTTAATGTATGTTTTCATGGAGAAAGACATTTCTAAGCTACCCCAGACTTTTGAGTGGCTGTGTATATCAATAAGGTATGAAAAATGTTTTTCTTTCTTGCCCGTAATACTCCGTTTTTTTATATCAGTTGTTTTGCACACATTTAAGTTTAATGTAATTATCCTATGTCATACTGCAAAGTTTTCAGAATTGTCATATATTTGATGTACCTAAGAAAGACCAGCTGTTGCACATGGATTAGTTCATTGGGATCCCAACAAACATACATTGTTCTCAATGCTATTATTACACATATGTTCACTATTGAGTAGCCTCTAGGCTTTACATTGAGCCTTTAATTTACATTTCAGTTTACTTTAGACATGCTCCAATAAACTCTGTCTGGAAATACACTTAAAGAAAAATGTAAATGCTGATTTAGCTATTGGGTGTAATACAGTGAAGCATGACCACTGCAGTCCATCAGAATGAAACATAAATCACTTATGTCATATCATTATAAATATGGTAATGCATGTTAATACCGGCGTAGTGTGTCATGATAGTGGTACATTAAGCTGCTTCATGTAGATGTGCTGGTGCCATTGCAGAACGGCACACGGTCCAGGTCTAGTTCTCATTGTGTCACGCCCGGATCCTGGCCTGTCATTACCCCCCCCCCCACCAGAGGTCTTCCATGTTCCCATTATCCATGGTCTATATACAGTATCTCACCAAAATCAGCCTCACATTTTTGTAAATATGTGATTCTTAATCTTTTCATGTGACAACACTGACGAAATGCTACTTTGTAGTGAGTACAGCTTGTATAACAGTGTACATTTGCTGTCCCCTCAAAATAACACACAGCCATTAACGTCTAAATCGCTGGCAACAATAGTGAGTACACACCACCAAGTGAACATTAGCAAATTGGGCCCAAAGTGTCATCTATATTCCCAATATCACCATTAGTTTCTAGCACTTCCTTAACTCTCTTGGGCATGGAGTTCACCAGAGCTTCACAGGTTGCCACTGGAGTCGTCTTTCACTCCTCTATGACAACATCACAGAGCATTTGAGGATGCCCCACAGATGCTCAATAGGGTTTTGGTCTGGAGACATGCTTGGCCAGTCCATCATCTTTACCCTCAGCTTCTTTTGCAAGGTAGTGGTCATCTTGGAGGTGTGTATGGGGTTGTTATCATGTTGGAATACTGCCCTGAGTCCCAGTCTCTCTGAGGGGAGGAGATCATGCTCTGCTTCAGTATGTCCCAGTACATGTTGGCATTCATGGTTCCCTTAATGAACTGTAGCTCCCCAGTGCCAGCAGCACTCAGAAAGCCCCAGACCATGACACTCCCACCACCATGCTTGACTGTAGGCAAGACAGACTAGTCTTTGTACTCCTCACCTGAACCACATTAGTATATCTTGCTCTCATCAGACCGCAGGACATGGTTCCTGTAATCCATGTCCTTCGTCTGTTTGTCTTGTGCATCATCTTTCTTCTGGGACGACAGCCATGCAGACCAATTTGATGCACTGACAGGGTGACCCCGCAAACATTGCTTGACATAACGTAGTATATCTTAGAAATGTGTCTGTCAAAGATTTACATAAAATAGTTGACATATGCCCCCTAGAACCAGTCTAAAGAAACGGCCCTAATGCAGAATCTAATCCGAATGTGATCCAAATAGCATCATGCCCTTCAAATCAAACCGGGATGTGGGTTTAAATCATGGACCTAGCTTTGTACCACAGCACACGATTAGAAACCGAGCTCAGGCTTAAACATCCGCAAAGGCATTATAGCAGACAATGAACACACACACACACACTAACACACTAACACAATAGGTACAACTGGCTCCAAACACAGAGAACTGCTCGATATACACAGCAGAGTCCCCAGTTTTACCCGTCATAGAAACATTTTCTAAAATCCTTTTAGATTGTTTGCTATACGGGTGAGTTCGGACCGTTTCATACATTATCAATAAGCCTCTCTTGAGTAAAAGATCCAGATGTATTTAGGGGTGTATTTCAAACTGTTCCCTATGATTAATGTAAAAGGTTTAGTGAGTGCCTGGACGAACAGCATTCAGTTCAATTTAGTAAATAAGTGTGCACATGCTTTTTCTGGGAGAATTTGTTTGGATAACAGATATCCTGTATGTGTGTGCCAGCAACAGCTTTTTAAAGCCATTTAATATGTCAGAAATGGCTAGAGGTTAGATAGTTGGACCAGTAACTGAACGCGTGGTTTGGATGTGCCACTTTGCCCGTAAGCAAGGCATAAAGCAACTATAAATGCTCTGATCTGTATTCTGCTTGACTCAGCCAATCCAGATTTATTGACCTGGTGGTCACCAGCGTATGCAAAACATTGTTGTGGTGCAAAAAGATCCTGTGCTATTTATAATAATCGCTCTGCACAGCCGAAGAGGACTGGCTACTCTTCAGAGTCTGGCACCTCTCTAGGTTTCTTTCCAGGCTCCAAATCTACTAGGTTGTTTTTCTCAGCCAATGCGCATTACGTACTTGTTGTTGTTTTCTTCATGGGGTTTGAAGCTAGTTATCTGTATAAGCACTTTGTGACAACTGCTGACGTAAAAGGGGATTTTTAATATACAGTACATTTGATTGGCTTGATTGAAGGATGTACTATTCTCAATTATTGGTGTGTAGAAGTATTCTCTTCATCACAACTACATTATACCATCGACTCAAAGTCCAGGAAACCTTAGCAGAAGTCCTTGAAATGTAGGCAAGGAGAACTCCTGGAGAAAATACTTTAATAACATTGCCATAAGCATTATGTAGCCAGTAAAACTTTTCAGGGAGAACAGATGGTGGTGATTTAAATCTAAACGTTCTAACTATTACTAATGGCTACCAGCAGAAATACTGAATGGTGGAGAAAATGTCCGCCTCTGTATCTCTGCACTTTAGCCATGTCCTGGGGCTAGTGCAGAGAAACACATCTGGTGTTGACCACCAAGACGAATAACAACAGACGCTCACTATAGTAGCTTAATTTTCATGAGGTGGTAACAAAATAACAAACATAGTCCTTTCAAACAGCCACTGTCCAAGCTGGAGCGGGGTTAATAACTCCAAAATCCAAGATAAGGCAAACATGGAGATCGAGAGTTAGAATTCCAGAAAAAACGTACACACAGATCACAAATACTTTTGTATGCATTACTTTGGGGTTGCTTTGCGGTCAAAAAGCTGTTCTGCTACCCCGTGTTGGATTAACTAGCATTCTCTTTGACCGACAGGTGCCGCAGCTTTCCGCTAATAATATAGCTACCTGCCGCGACTGACACAAAATGACCAGCCCCTGTCGCATCAGCCAGCTGAGGACCCGCCCCTGCCGCATCATCCAGCTGAGTACCAGCCTCTGCCGCATCAGCCAGCTCAGGACCAGCCCCTGCCCCATCAGACAGCTGAGGACACTCCCCTGCCGCATCAGTCATCTGAGGACCCACCCCTGCCGCATCAGCCAGCTGAGGACACGCCCCTGCCGCATCAGCCAGCTTAGGACCAGCCCCTGCCGCATCATCCAGCTCAGGACCAGCCCCTGCCGCATCAGTCATCTGAGGACCAGCCTCTGCCGCATCAGCCAGCTCAGGACCCACCCCTGCCACATCAGTCATCTGAGGACCCACTCCTGCCGCATCAGCCAGCTCAGGACCCACCCCTGCCGCATCAGTCATCTGAGGACCAGCCTCTGCCGCATCAGCAATCTGAGGACCAGCCCCTGCCGCATCAGCCAGCTGAGGACCAGCCCCTTTGCATCAGCCAGCTGAGGACCCTCCTCTGCCGCATCAACCAGCTGAGGACCAGCCGCCTGAGCCCGCCGAGGTCTGGCCTCCCCCACCTGAGCCGTCTCCGGTTCTGGAACCACCGCTTAAGCAGCCCCTGGCAGAACCACCTCCCTTGCATCCTTACACTGTACTCCATATCGTTCTGCACTGCTCTTTGGCACTTCTGGTTGGATGCAAACAGCATTTGGTTGTACTGTACGTGTACTGTCCAATGACAACAGTTAAGATACAGTATTTATCTTAGCCCAGTTTTGCGCAATTATGTGCATTACACCCTTCCCCCTTCTATGAAATTAAAATATAACTTGCAGAATTAAAGCAGCATCTGAAATAAATAGCCTATAATAGGGAGTTGACTTTGATGTCTGTTGGAACATTGTTTTTCTGCCGATTGTCTGTGAATCAGGAATACTAGCCTGTACACTTCAAGATTAGGATGCTATGTTGGTTGATTATCAACTAGAGAGACTTGAATTGCAATAGAGTGGAAACAAACCTAGAAAACATTGTAAACAAACCATCTTGCTGTAATATTCTGAAGATTTTAGCATGGTAAGTTACCTAATTTTAATTTACTAAACTATGATTTTGTTCCCACTAATGTTTCCACTAAAACAATATAATTGCCAAATAGTATAATGCAATCAATGTTGTTGTAACAAAAGGAACAGGAGACCTCTAGGCACCTTTATGTTGACCTAAAAGTCATTTTCGAGATATAGGGTTCTCTGTGTTTTTTGTTCATCAATGTTTGGTTTGGTTTTGGTTAGTTCTCAGTTTGGGTGCATTGGTTGTGGGGTTTTATTATTTTATACAGCCGACACTGTTTATATATCACACAGATTAAACCAGTTTGGTTGTAGATACATATCTCTTGCTTTAAATGTGCAATGCAGTTTGTCCCACATTCATTCAATTATTTGACAAATACAGCATTTATTAGTAATGTTGCAATATTGTCATTAAAGTTGCATAGGCTCTCAATTGACCTCCACTTTAACATTATTTGTAGCCAAAATATCAGCTACAGAGGTATACCTTGAAAATTGCATGTCTGATTCAGTGTTGGAATAAATTCACACTCAGCACTCTAGATAGAGACACGCATGTGTTTATACAGTATTCTAACAGCAGTTCTCACTTAGGACCACAAAGTCAAGATGGTAAATCCATAGAATGGTCTATCTATATTATTAAAAACCAGAAACCTTTTACTGGGATCCAAAAACTCCAATGCCAATAAGTGTGGTGAATTTAAGACCAAATATGAGGTCTGCGTCTAATGGACTGACTTTGAAATCGATATTCTTTGAATTCCAAGCTCTCCATGTCTTTGCATTCAATGCCGAAAAAAGTATGATTATCCAGCGTTTAGTTAACATTGTGTCATGGCTTTTGGCCCACTCTATTGTATTAGCATTCCAGTGGCTAGGGATATCTAAGACTAAACAAGGTTGCAACATAAAAACAATGCACCACATTATATCTATGGTAATTACAGCAATTAGGCTACCTTAATCACCTAATTCTCTAACTGCGGCTAGTTTTTAAACGGCTGAGAACCATGTGGCCATCGTCTAGGGATTAGGTTAAATGGAATAACTGAAATTGGCATTAGCAATGAACATTTCCACTGCCAGTTTTTGCAAAGGAGTTAGGAGGGTTAGGAGTATATGTAAAAAAGGCCGATATGATATTCGTCTCATGCGTTTGCACTACATCCTCCTGCTTGATTTGCATTAACACCATTTGAAGTGACTGAGGAAACTGGGCTGTACTTGACAACTTGATCATGACTCAACATGTTATTTTCTCTTGTCAAGCTTGAAAGGCAAACAGGAGCTGACTACAGCTGGATTTGAAGAACACTGAAAAAAAGATGCTGTCTAAGATTTCCCAAAATCAACAGAATGTCACCCGTTATGTTACTACAGAATGCTGCATAAGTTTGCTTTTTATTATCTAAAATGTAGAGCAATTACTCATCCATTCTGTTTGACATCAATGATTGTTAATAATAAAAAAAATTGTACAGTGGTCAAGAATAGACTAAATGTAATAATTACCTTAGGTTTGATCTTATTGATTTTGTTGTACGTGTCTGAATATACATCTGTAAGGCATTTGGTGGCCACAGAATCAGACCAGTCTGACTCTATACCCACGACGGCCATGCAAATGGCACCCTGACAAAACCAAATAAAAAGCTTTGTCTGGGCATTTCAGCTGCTGATGACATGACAGAGGAGCATACAAAATCCTCCTATAGGATTAATGGCCATGTACTCAAGCTCTAATCTCCTAAAGGGTTGGCAAGCCCTGCTCCCCTCTTCCCAGCACTGCAACCCACTGTGGGGTAATGGGATAAAGCTCCACAGGGTTCTCTTTCACCCTGCATGGCATCTGCTGCCATGCACCAGTTTCCCATTCGGCATATTCATGTCCCCGTGGTAGCAGGACCCACACAGAGCAACCTGGCACAGAGTTACCACAAGGTGCGCCTACAATGACATACAGTACTTTGTTGTTGTTCTGATGTAACCCTATTGCATTAATTGTAATTAACCGGGCATCAGAATCAACAGCAGCCAGCAACACACAGTAATTACTTGAGTTTTTATATTTATTCGCCTTCACTTCATTCAGAAACGGGTGCTGAGAGTTCCAATTTACACTCCCAGTGATGAATAAATATGTAGACGTTGTAACTAATATGCTTTTATGATAAAGAAGTTGATGTTCAGACATGATGACATTAGAATACTGAGTTCCACAGTAAGCCTTTAGCTGATTTTGACAAAATAATCACTTTAGCTAAAATAATTAGTATGTAGCAAGCCAAATACATTAGTGCAGTCAATTTTTTATCACAAGATCTTTATTGACAATCTTTCTGGTTGAATTACATTTTCACGCATATCATTTTCAGTAAAATCCCCTATGTTTTATATTTGTCCCAATTTAGAGTCTTTAACTTTACCAAAATATATTTTCATTGTCTGTTTAAAAATTTTGTAAGATTTTCTTTTAATATCAGAAAAAAAATCTGGTAAGTCTAGTTCTCTTTCAAGCCAAAGGATACTGTTTTTCAGACTCCCAAATTGACCAGCGGTAATGGGTGCTCATGTATGATCATCGAATATGTAATGTCCACAATTGTATGGGAAAGAAATTACTGTTAACTAATAACACCTCTTCCAGAATGATTCGATTTGGGAAGAAAACGTCAAATACTCCAGCAAGTCAAGCAGTACATAATACAAAAAACTTTGGAAAATAACATTTTTTTAATTAAGAAATGGCAGATGTCTAGCTCATCACAAAACCTCTTAATGTAGCCAATTAATATGTTAATTGCCATTTCACTGACAGACCATGACTTGCTGCCAACAAATTAGATTTTTCAGATATTGGTCCAAAAGGCAAGTTTTCTTAAAAAAAATTAGGTTTATGCAAATGTAACACACATATTTCTTGGGACTTGGGAGTCGGACTTAACTGCAGAGCAAACTTAACAAACGCTTAACGCCAAACAAAGACCGATAATACACACTGGGAAAGGAGGAAATTAAATAAGGACAGTGGTTAGGGAAACAGGTGAGGGCATGGTGACCTAGTGGTTAGGGGCTTGGGTCTGGAAGGTCCATGGTTCTAATTCCCCCATCATCAAGGTGAAAAAACCTTGTTGTTCTGTCCTTGAGCAAGACAGTTAACCCTAAAATTCTCCCCGGGCGCCGTGGAAGTCAAATCTGGTAATTGATTAGGGCAGCCCCCTGCACCTCAAGGTTGGGTAAAATGTAGAGGACACGTTTCAGTTGAAGGCATTCTTTTGCACAGCTGACAATATTGTTATATTCCAGTTCCTAAACAAAACAGGTGTCTGAGCGCCAAACAAGTGAGAGAGGGCGTTGGATTTCACGTGCATGACGTGCCATATTTGTAAAGATGGATTTTTCAAAGATTGCTTTGCATTTTAGTTTGGAGTAGGACCTACAGTGGATATAAATGTTTACACACCCCTGGTGCCAGGTTTTTGTGATGTGAAAGAATGAGACAAAGATAAAAATGTCAATGTATTTTCCACCTTCAATGTGACCAATAACGTGAACAATTCAATTGAAAAACAAACTGAAATCTTTGAGGGGGAAAAATCTAAAATGAAAAAGTTACAATAACCTGAAGCGTGCACACACACTCTTATAATAGAGGATGTGGCCGTGTGTCAGAATTCAAACTCATGTTAAATAGAAGTCATTACACACCTGCCATCATTTAAAGTGACTCTGATTAATCACAAATAAAGGTCAGCTGTTCCAGTAAGATTTCCCCCGACATTTTCTTAGTTTCATCTCAGATTAAAAGCCATGGACTCAGAGAGCTTTAAAAGCATCCCTGGGACCTCATTGTTAAAAGATATCAGTCAGTAAAAGGGTACAACATAATTTCTAAAGAATTAGATATACCATGGAACACAGTTAAGACAGTCATCATCAAGTGGAGAAAATATGGCACAACGGAGACTTACCAGGAACTGGACGTCTCTCCAAAATTAATAAATAGACGGGAAGAAAACTGGTCAGGGAGGGTTTCAAGAGGCCTACTGCTATATCAGGAATATCTGGCAAGTTCTGGCTGTGTGATACATGAGACAACAATCTCCTATATTGTTCATATGTATGGGCTTGGGGTAGGGTGGAAAGACAGAAGCCTTTTCTTACAAAGGAAAACATCCAAGGCTGGCTGAAGTTTGCAACAACGAACATCATGTCCCCTCAAAGCATGTGGGCAAATGTGATATTGTTGGATGAAACCAAGATTGAATTTTTTGGCCATAACTTTAAAAGATATGTTTTGCGCAAAAACAACATTGCACATTACCCATAGAACACCATAGCACTAGTGAAGCATGGTGGTGGCCGCATCATGCTTTGGGGCTGTTTTTCTTCAGCTGGCACCAGGGCCTTAATCAGGGTGGAGGGAATTATGAACAGTTTCAAATTACCAGGCATTTTTGGCAAGTTTGGGACCAATTCCAGTACTAAATAATGGATTGATGCATTCCCTACAACTGATGAGAAATTCTTTTTCTTGTAATCCTTATTTGGACAACTTTTGTATTCTTGGGCAAAACCTCAATATTACATACCTTGCATCATACATATTTTTCCACATATAAATAATAAACAAATATATATTATAGATCCATTCCTGTTATTTGTCAGGGATTCGGTGTGGATCCATGGCAGGTAGTAGGACACAGGCGCAGAGAATGTCAATTTCCATGTTTTTTATTCCGTGCAGGGCAAAACAGAATCTAGAAAATCAGGAAAACCAAAACACTCACGGAATATCTCCGAATAAGAAAACAAAACCACAGACTTCAAAGCACCATGTACTGACAGTTGTATATACATACCAACACTTACTTTACATGACAAGTCCAGGAAAACCGTTTAACCAAGATTTGCATTGGGGCTAATTAAAGGTGGTAAAAAGCTGACTTTGGGCTAAAACTTATCAATGCTCCATAATAAACGAAAGTGGATGACAGAGAACTTTCTCTTAAATTCAGATAAATCTGAAATGCTAGTTTTAGGACCTAAGAAACAAATGGCGCTTTTCCACTACATAGAACCAACTCGTCTCAGCTTGGCTTGACTTGGCTTTTTTGGTTTTGCACTGGGTAAAAGCTGTACCTGTACCTGCTTCCAGGTACTTTTTTTCGTACAAGCTCAGGCGAGGTTCTGAGCGAGCTGAGGCGATACTAAAATGTGACGTGAAAACACGGCAGACTGCTGATTGGTCAGAGAATCGTCACTATTCACTGCGTCATCATTGCTCGCGCAAGATGTAGTATCCTGAGTAATCCCATAGTTTTTAAATAGTTCGGCCAGAGATTGCATGAGAGCTGTACATATTATCCATTACGAATACTATGGCAAACTGAAAGAATACGCCGTGAGAAACAGCTTACACTCGATTTCCTTCATTGTCTTGTGTGTGTGTGTGGGTAGCGAGTGTGTGTCGCGTCGAAGATTACGTCACAGCAGTTTCCTGCGACGTCGCTATGACAACCAGGTACTATTGTGGAGGTACTATCTGCAATGGAAAACGGAGCGAAAGCGAGCCCAGCCGGGCCAGGCCAAGTCGAGTGGAGCTGGTTCTGTGTAGTGGAAAAGCGCCAGCGAGACTTGTTGACAGATGTCATGTTAAGCCTAAACAGATCTATGGTCTTATCACAAAAAAAACTGTGAGACACTTTGATGTGACCCTTGACACAGATCTCTCGTTTGACGAACATATAAAATATACATCTCCGGAATATTGCAAAGATCAAAGTATTTAATCAAAAAATATGCAGAAAAACAAATCCATGCTTTTGTTACCTTGAGATTAGATTACTGCAATGTTCTATTCTCTGGTTTCCCTGATAACTTTGACCACATTACCCCGGTATTAGCCTCTTTTCATTGGCTGCCTGTTAAGGCTAGGGCAGACTTTAAAGTAGCCTACTACTGTTAACGTATAAAGCTTTACATGAACTTGCTCCCATCTACCTCGCTGAATTAGTCCAGCCATACATACCTATGCGTAACCTAAGATCAAAAGATGCTGACCTTCTAATTGTACCTACAATTTCTAAACAAACAGCTGGAGGTAGAGCTTTCTCCTATAGAGCTCCTCTATTATGTAATGAACTGCCAATCTGGGTTAAAATGTACTCAGTTCAAACTTTTAGGTGAATGGAAATCTCAAATTTAATTCCGCCCTGCTATCTTTGCTGGGCAGGTTCTCATATCCCCTGTGATGTCCTCTGTCCCAATTGCTGCCCGGGGGGTGGAGTCACTGGCTCGCTATAGTTCTCTTTTGTTCCCTCAATTTGTAAGCAAACCGAACCCTTCCCAAGTGATTGCGGTTGACTGGTGTCCCTTGGTTGATGCTTGGTAAAGTGGATGGGAGATTTCCAGCTTGTTGGGCTCTGTCCAGGGCCACCGTTTTACTAGACCCCTCTGTCTTATTTTAAGATGTATGCTGCTATACTATTTTGCCGGGGATGTAGGGAACTAGGGTGTCTAACCTTTTCCTGTGTCTTGTCTCTACTTACATTGAGTTGGGCCTTGTCCAGGGCCACAGTTTCATTAACCCCCCTGTCTCTTTTCAAGATTTAAGCTGCTATACTATGTGCCGGGAACTAGAGTGTCTAACCTTTCTCTGTGTTTGTTTCCACTTCCATTAAGGAGGAACCGTGCCGGTTGGCCATGGTGTAGACCAATCAGCCCTGGAAACATGCGATGGAACCATCCTGGGGCCCCCTGATTGTGTTGCAGGTTGAGCAGCTGATGCTTCCAGAATGTTTCGGCCTCCAATCTGCCAAACCCTCACCCCCCCAATTGTCTCTTTCTGATTATATTTGACCCGGACTATTCTATTCTTTAAGACTTTGCAAATAAAAAATCCATGTAAATAACTATTAAACTATCATAAGTTTAACCAGCACAGCCAGAAGAGGACTGGTCACCCCCCAGAGCCTGGTTCCTCTCTAGGTTTCTTCCAATATTTGACCTTAATGGAGTTTTTCCTTGCCGCCGTGTATCAACTTATTCAACTTGTTTTTCTTTTGGATGTATACTCTGTTGGATTCAAGTTGGGTGTTTGTAAAAGCACTTTGTGACATTTTTGTTGTAAAAAGGTGTCTATAAAATAAATTTAATTGATTGATGAACTGCCAAACCGACAACTGTTGCCAGTTTTTGTGAGACCAATCTTGAAGTATTCTAAAATAAAAAAATAATTTAAAGTATATTTAATTTAAGTTAAAAGTTAATAATTAAAAACAAAATATCTGGATATATTCTAAAACGTTAAGGTCAAAGCAGGGTGATTAACTAAGTTATAAATCACTATACCTGTGATACGAAGTTATTCAAAAATTCTCATAGCACACTTCAGCCTTAGTTTTTTTTTAAAACTACATAGACAACAATATCGTCATGACTCAAACCTATTACTACATATACAGTTGTCACCACCTGACATAATGAAGGCATCTCTGTTGTGTCAGGACATAACAGCTCAGGCACAATATTGCCTCCAATTGGGGAGCCTATTTAGGTGGCCTTTTTTGATCCACTGTTGTGGTTCATTGTTATGCGTTTTGTGTCATTGTTGCCGCGGCATCTTTTGATGTATTTGGTTGAGCTAAGTTTTAATTAAAATGTTTTGTTTCAACCCAGTTCTGCACCTTTGTATTACCTCAACCCTCAAATGTGTCCTACCTGAGCCCTCCACTGAGAAAACGTCTCTGCTCATTATTGTCTTAGTTTTTAATTCAAAATATTAACAGAAATTAAAACCTTTTATGAAAGTAAAATTACTGAAAATCATAAATGAAAACTATGGAAATACATAATCCAGTCAGCCAGTGCCTCACCTATTTTCCCTCATTCACTTTTGGGGTGAAGTAAAAGGTGATGGATCTTTTTAAATGTTAATCTTTCTGGTGGTTTGATGGTTGCTTAGCAACTGTCATTGTCTGTCAAAAAACGTTGCTTGCGACCTCAAGTGCCTTTGCTAATCTACGGCAGTTCAAGAATTAAACAATGCACAGGTAATGTAGCTAGTGTTATTCCCACAGTTGTGATCTTGACTGGGCTCTCAATAAAATCCAGACCCCTCTTTGCCCGAGACAGAGAGAAGACTGAGATCTTCCAAAAGTGGTCCAGAGTTCAAAAGGTCTGAAGATCAGTATCGAGTACTACAACACTGCTAAACTAATTAAGAATTTGCTATAAGAAAATTGCTCAACGGTTGAAAATGCTAATTTCCACATTCAGGGCAATACTTAAGAAGTTTGAAAAAAGTGGACGTGTTAATAATCTGCCTGGAAGAGTACATAGTAAGTTTGCATAGTAAGGACAACGGTTGAAGTGGCCAAAATATTTCCAAGGATCACATTTGCAAAAATGCAGAATTTATTTAGGTTTTGGGGTCTGAAAAGTCTTCAAAACTACAATAAAATGCAACCAACATAACCATGTTGTTTGGGAGGGTTGCAATAAAAAGCATTCGCTGTCTTCAACAACAAAAAAATCAACAACACCAAACATTACTTAATGAAACTAGATCCTATGTTCAGGAAAGACCAACATATAGTTTTTTGGAAACAAGCACGTAAAGAGGGTTTGGCGTAGATAGAAAGATTCATCATTCATTCCTCAGAATCTAGATTCTGTATGGGTGAATTGTCTCAGGACCCATACCGATGTGTTGTCCAACATCACTATGAATTGTTGGCATACACTCAGAGCTGTTATCTTGGCAAAGGGCGGTTGCATGAATAATTAAGGAGTGCCAATATTTATTGCACACATGCTGTATTTGAGTTAGATATTTGATTTATGATAACATTGTTATGTTTTTCAACTCTTTTAATTTAGCGTTAGTAATTAGAATGTTTGTTCATATTTTGAATGAACTATCAAGTGGATAAACAACACAAATTATATTATACGTTTATATATTCAACCACTCCACTGATTTCATGTTAACAAACCATAGTTTTGCAAGTTGGTTAGAGCATCTATTTCATGATGACACAAATCCTTTTTCCAACAATTGTTTACAGCTATATTATTTGATTTATAATTCACTATATCATAATTATAGTAGGTCAGAAGTTTGCATTGCACTAACTTCACTGTTATGTAAACAAACACTACTATGTCACGATGTCATTTGAGACAAATTGAGGGTTACCTGTGGGTATATTTGAAGGCATATTTACTTGACATTATGGGAAAATCAAAAGAAACCAGCATAGACCTCTGAAAAACAATTGTAGCCCTTTATTCTTGAGAGCATTTCCAAATGCCTGAAGGTTACCCGTTCATCTGGACAAACGATAACATGCAAGTATAAACCATGCGGCCATGCAGCGGTCATAGCGCTCAGGAAGGAGACATGTTGTCAGGACTGAGGGTTGCGGGTGTTGGAAGCAGGTGCAAGTTAACGAAAAACAGATGGCAGGGCGCAGGGATAATGATGAACTGAGAATTTATTGTGAAAATAATCCAAACTAAAAACTACACACAACCGTGTGGGAAAACAACAAAGGCACGTGGGCCATAAACAAAACATAACACCGAACAGACTAAAACACTGGGAGCAGATACCAGGACAATGACAACGAGAGACATACTTACTAGGAACAGGAAATAGGAAACAGGAAACAATGAACCACCAAACACAAGAGACACTGGGAAGCATATATACAGACATAACGAGGACTAATAGACAACAGGTGGGCACGGGCAGGAAAATTAGTGACAAGGGGGAAAGGAAAGGTACAGGACAAAACAATATGCAAGAACAACCACCAGAGGGAGACAGAAACAAGCACACATAAGGGACCCAAACATGAACCCTTACACATGTTCTCTATCTTAGAGATGAACTGAACTTTGGTGCAAAAAGTGCCATTCAATCCCAGAACAACAGAAAAGGGCGTTTGTGAAGACGCTGAAAAAATAAACAATTATATATTTCCACAGTAAACTGTCCTACATATCAACATAATCTGAAAGGCCGCTCTGCTAGGAAGAAGCCACTGTTTGACTCTATTTTGCAACTGCACTTTGGGACAAATATCTTACTTTTTTGAGAAATGTTCACTGGTTTGATTCAACAAAAATTGTGCTGTTTGGCCATAAGGACCATTGTGCTGTTTGGAAGAAAAAGGGGGCTTGCAAACTGCAGAACACCATCCAAACTGTAAAGCCCAATGGTGGCAGCATCATGTTGTGGGGGTGCTTTCCTGCAGGAGGGACTGGTAAACATCACAAAATAGATTGCATAATGAGAAAAACTATATAATAATAATTAATACAATGAAGGAAGAAATTATTTCATCCCCTGCTGATTTTGTATGTTTGCCCACTTACAATAACATGATATGGAATCATTTAAAAAAAACTTATTTCAACAGTGGGACGTTGGTCCGGCTAGGAGTATCCAATTTTCGCGGCACCAAGCCAGCCAGTAAGCTGGTGTTGTGGTGTGCGTTCTGGCGCAATATGGCTGCCGCGGGTCATCCAGGTGGATGCTGCACATTTGTGGTGGTTGAGGAGATTCCCCCTTCCAAGTAAAAACGCTTTGAGTTCCCAGGAAAAAAGCGCTATATAAATGTAATTAATTATTATTATTATAAGCCTAGCGTGATCAAGGGGCAATTCCCTTTCCAATGGTAATATTTTTTTTAAATCGCTAGGAAAGCCTAATTTTCCCTGGGCCAAAAACTTCCATGATCCGGGAAAAAATACCTTTCCAATAATGCGAGACTGCATTATGTGTGATATTGGCTTCACATAGAAAAACTGTTATATGGGCCAAAACAAAAGAGGATAATAGGCTAAATTCTGCGCCTCTTAACACTAGATGCGCCAGAGCTGTTTTCACCCCTTTAACACCAGACCCCCGTGCCCGCTGGCGTCATTAGCATACGAATCATCCCAATTAGCACCAACATTCTCATCCGCAGCATCACCAGCCATTCACTGAGTAGACATGACACAACAAAGAAAGCCTACATGCGATACTAATGGGGAAATGTGCACCAGGTGTGTGCAACAAAGAAGACCAGATAATGTGATAATGAGTGGACGGTGGCCGCTAATAACCCGGTGAAATTGAACACCGAAGCCTGCCCCTAGATGGGGGTAGAGCTGCTTCGGAGGGAGAAATCACTTTTGGCTGCGTTGCGCAGAGTTTGATTATTTAGTCACTGCAGGTGACCAGTACCATTTGTAGTTGTACTGATACTATGTGGCTTGCTGCGAATAAACAAGCAACACTTCGCTTCTCAATGGACTCTGGATTTCTCCGCCATTACAACTACACCCTTTTGAATAGCGTGACAGGTTTGAATATGTAGAGTACTACACAAAACACCACATGAATACTAAAAACTAAACCTGCCATTAATAGAAATTATTATATCTGCCAGAGCTGCCTCTGATGGTATGGAATTGTTCTATGTTATGTGTGTCTGTTTTCTGAGTCTCTGTATGAGATCACTATCGCTGTTCTTTGTGAGAGAAGACGTATTACATTTACTGTGTGCGCTGTGTCGCACCCTAACTTTTGGATATTTGCGTGGTTAACACTCTACTGCGTTTCTTTTGACTTTGTGCTTACTAATTAAAAGACAACCAAGAACACTATCTGTGCCTGGTTTCATCCTTCTGTCCACCTGCTATCCATGACAAAAATCAATATATGAATAAATATATTTATAAATAGTCTTCATTATGAATGTATTAATCATTGTTCATTGCAAATGTATCATTTGTTTCTGAAGACATCATTATCTATTTATTTGTTATTTCTTTGTTCTTAAGCTTATGATGGACGGGAACTCAAATAAGTGGCCCAATCTCCCGCCGTCTCATTAATTTAAGGACGATGAAATACAATGTATCAATGAATGTATGAATACAAAAAATATTTTCAAAAGATCATTGTAATTGCATAAATCATTATTTATATTCTAGTATTTTTTAATATTCATTTATTTCCTTCCTTTTTTAGTATATATTTATTCCCATATTTATTGTCTGTATTTTCTTGTCCTTTAGCTAATTAGGGGGCAGGACGTAAGCGTTCTCCCATTGCAATCAAACCCAGAGAGCCAGATAGAATCTGCAAACATATCGACAAGACGGGAATCTGAGCTACTTTTATCAGCTTGACCAAATAGACCACTGAAAGTTTGACACATAATCCAACAACAGTAGCAATGTCATGAACAGACATACCGGCTAACAAATAACTTTCCATAGCATCCATGGGCTGTATAAGAGAAGGACATCCAACAGTTGGGGCATCAACTGAATGGATCAAAAATTGTAGACGATAACCCAGTTCCAAATTTCTAAACACTACAGAGTCTATTTCTGTGTCCGTAGATACAGCAACTGAAACAAATTGTCACCCTGAGTATCAACATATACAGTAAATCTGGGCTAGATATTGCATCTGCAGCAAGATCAGCCAACACTCTCAAATCTCTGGCCATCTCTTGCCTGTAGGTAGCCATATGTGTACTAACGTAGTTACAGCAACCTAGGCATGGAAAGTCAATCTTTGCAGTCTGATACCAATCAACCAATGGAAGTAAGGTAAAACTGCGACAACAATAAGGAAATACAGAAATAAATAATTCTTAAATAAACAATGAAGTAAATAAATAAAGAGATGACATTTTGGCAACGCCCTCTTATCCTCATTTGGAGCACGGCCACTTGTTTCATTGTTTAATTGTCCTCACCATTCTATTTAATTTCCTCCTTTCCCAGTTTGTGTTGATTTTTTACCAATGTTAAGTTTGCGTATGTCTTGAATTTTCAGTCATAGGTACAATTTTATTCAATAAATGTCATCGTTCGTCCTATGCTTGTGTCCGTCTCCCCATTCGTGACCAAAAGAATGATCATCTTAAAGACGCAGCTGGTTTACAGAGGATTTGGGAGAGGGTAGGCGACTGGTGTCTAGCTCCCCCCAATTTATTTTTACAGGGGGGCTATGGCGGTGGTGCAGCCACTAGAAAATAAATTCATTAAAAATACTACAATGTGATTTTCTGGATTTTTTTTCTATTTATGTCTCTCATAGTTGAAGTGTACCTATAATGAAAATTACAGGCCTCTCTCATCTTTTTAAGTAGTAGAACTTGCACAGTTGGTGGCTGACTTAATACTTTTTTGCCCCACTGTCGATACATGTCTTTATAAATTATTTTCAAATTATGGCAGGTTTGGTCCTCCATACCTACGAAAATTGTTTAATGTAATCATTTTAACAGAGTAAACACAGAGAAATTATTACAATTAAAAACAAAAAAAGATTTCATAAAAAGTCTATTTTGTGTGATCTCCATTAGAATGCAAAACTGAAGTAATTTGTTTTTGTAGACTTTCATGTAATGTTCAAAGTAGTCCTGTGGGAAATACTTATAACCTTTCTGTAGGATTTTCCATAGCTTTTATTTTGACTTCAATTGCTTTTTTTGTCCAAGTCATTTCACACAGCCTCGGTTATGTTAAGGTCAGGGTTCTGGGGTGGCCAATATAATACTGTAAGTGTTGCAGAGTGGTTTGAGGTCATTAGCGTGCTTCAAGATCTTGCCAATCAGTTTTTTGCTCAAAGGTACAGCATTATGAAAATAACTGTTTATACTGTGTTTCCTAGCAGTCATATTTATATTGATTTTGACCAGATGTAAACTATTGGCTGAAATGCACTCCAAAATCACAAGAGCCACAAGAGTGCTTCAAAACAGGCCAGAGATAGATACCTGTGTACTGACATCTATAACATTTACATGTTTGACACTCCATGAATCATTCAGCTACTGCTTGTGGCTCCATCATTTATGGTCTTAAACAGACTGCAATCTCGTCTTCTGGTTGCCTTTCTACAAGAATAATTTCTTAGCTTCAACAAGCCCTACAAGGCCATTTTTATTAAGACGTCTACTGCTACGTGGTACCTGATTATTCCGATAGATGCTGTACAGGCACTTCCAGAGCTGTAGTACTCGAGACCTAGCTAGTGGATAGTATGATGGATTCTGCAATAGCCGTTACAGTATTCATTAATAGTATGAAATTATTTTTTCATATCCCAATGTGTTGGATTTGATTACTAAACCTTCAAGCAGTAATTTCTTTAATTTATGAGGGGTTGTGTTTCATTTTGTGCATTACGGATTAACATTGTGGAAGCCATTAAATCTTTCCTATGGTGAATCTCTGTAAATGTAGTGGGTATTTGTCTCTCTAGTGAATTTTGTTTTGTAATTAGAGCGCACTACATCTTGGGTGAAGTTTTTTTTTTAGATTGGTCACTGGACCAAAAACATGTAATATTATTTAGTGTTGATATGACTGGTCTCGGCCCCCTTTGGTCTCGGTCTTGTCTCGGTCTCGCTTTCGGTGGTCTCAAGCACAGCTCTGGGCACTTCCCTGGATTTCCTTATGTCCCTCAAAAAAGTAACCTTCCTGAACTGCCTAATAGATCGAGACAGTTTTTAGTCTTCCACAAATTTTTATTTTGTCCAGTTTCTTCAAACTTTTTATAATATTGTAATGTTCCAACCGGAACAAATGAGTGCACTCCGACACAATGTGCGCAACCACAATTTATTAACTTACTAGGCTGTTGTTCTGGCCCCAGCCTACTCCACTAATCCTATACTTTCATCAACCAGAGCAACGATACATGGCAGTAAGACAAGCGACATGTCACACAGGCAAAAGGGACGAACGACTCCTATCACCTTCACTTATACCCTCCCAAACCCCGCGAGATTACATGCAAAGAACTAATCAACGGCACTTGAACATTTGGAAACGTAACGTGAACGTAGACGTAAACACATAAACAGACCCCGGGTCACTACAATATATTTTATAGCCACCTGACAATAAATCAATTTCTTTTTGGACCATACTAGAACATTTTCACAAGCAAATAAACAGTCGCTGCCCAAATAACTAGCATTATTTTACCGACAAATTATATTATTGCCTTGCATCACTCAATGGCATTTGAAACTGAATCATTCCGTGACCCCACTATGTATGTTTTTTATTCTTTCATGCACTAGCAGTAGACCTACAGCTGCTATTCAAAGCATTTAGTTAGCTCTCCATATTTCATGCTTGCTTAAATTCGATGTCTATATAACACCTGGAATCCAAGACAATTTAAAAAAGTACTAAAACAACAACCCTCAACATGCCAACTGTTATAGGAAAAGTTTTAGGAGAAAGTTGTCAATTCCTATTTCACTGAGCACATCTATAACTTTCACAGCTGAATTAGATTTGGCTGATTAGAATGGGCATAGCTGGTTAAGAATTTGTGATTATGTTTGTTATAAAAGTCACTGGACCTTGGTGCATGGTGTGGGATATTGTTGACATGTCACTTTACTCTGTTATTTATTTGGTAAGTGTTGGCGATTGTTGCCTATTTAGATGTCGATGTGTAGCGCATTTTCATTTCTCCAGTATTGTAATTTTCGTTTTTGTTTTCATTTGCAAACTGATTTCAAACGGAATAATACGCTCTGCACTACACCTGGAATTGTGGCAGAATATCCCACCATTAGAAAATGGATAGGCAGCAGAGCCTGGGAGACCCTTCCCGGAACGAACAGTCCAACCTCCGAGGAGAGTCTCCAACTGTCTCCCCACAGAGCAGAGGGGAGGGCTAAAGCCGGAGAGGAGTGCGCTTATTTTGGTTATGTTCCACCTATCAGGGCTGATAACATTGGGTCTGCGGTTCTCCCATGAAGAAGTCAAGTGGGCACCCCGGAAAAGTGAGCTAACAGGGTGTGCGGGGAGGACCGCAGGGAGTGCACCCATGACCATCGCATGCACCTGGGCTGCAGCCAGAGCAAGTAAAAGCCCAGGTGTGGCAGCCAACAGCACAGCTCCTGGCATGCTATGACCCCTTCCAGCCACCAACCTCCAGGACCCAATTGCCCTTAAAAATGATTGGAAGACCGACTATGACGTGACAGTGCAGGAACCCGCCTGAGCTCCTGGAGGAATGGCCCCTACCCCCTCCAACTGCGTCCCTAGAGGAGTGGCCCCGGAGAAGTGGCCCTGACCTCCACTGCCTGCGTCCCTAGAGGAGTGGCCCCTACCTTTTCCGGCAGTGTCCATGGAGGCGTGGCCTCTACCATCAACCTAGAGCCGCCCCTTGACGTTTATGGTTTGTTTTCATTTAAAATAAACTATATTTTAAACAGAATAACATGCTCTGCGCCGGGCTTCCTCTGCACTACAGCTTGGATCGTGACACAGTAATTTTTTTCAATACATTGTAAATGTACAACTTGAATTTCAGTTTTTTACACATTCTCATTCATTATTAGAAGTCCACTATTTGAAGTGAAGTATGGTCACACTTTTATTAGAGAAGCAATCTCTTTAGTGAAATGTTGTTTGTACACATTTCATAGGAGCGGAACCATCTTTTATTGGAGTGTGCTGGACAAAAACAAAATATATATATACATAGGACACACCATGTCATTGTTTAATACTGTCTGACGGCTCATTGGAGTGTTTTTTACTGTAATTACTTGGCCATTTTTCTGTCATAATAATCTATTTTACACTTCTGTCAAACCATTGGGCAATGGCTCCAACCAAGATGAGCCGTCTAGATTATCTGATTGAGCTAAGTTTGTGTGAAAATGTACTTGTTTATCAGTATTTTACGGTGGCCCTGAAGTGCAAAACAAACACAAAAATATGAGTACATCCCCCAAATGAACATGCTCCCCCAATATGAAAAACATTTCCCCAATAATTAACACACGTTCCCCAAAATAAAACTAACCTTCCCCCAAATGAACATGCTCACCCAATATGAAAAACATTTCCCCAATAATTAACACACGTTCGCCCAAATACGACTAACCTTCCCCCACACATGAACAAATTTCCCCCAAAAATGAACCCACTCCCCCCGAATACGAGTGAACTCCCCCTAAATAGGATGACATATTTCCCCTATTGCGACTCAATTCCCCCAAATACAAAGACACGCTCCCCCACAAGTGAAACAACATTACATTAACTCAGTACGGAAAGGGCGGTCGCAACACCTTGTCGCTGTTTTTTATAGTGGTGGAGCATATTCATTTGGGGGATGCACTCATATTTTTGTGTGTGTCAATTCAGCAGTGCAGACATACAATATTTAGAGGAAGAGTTGTCACTAAATCTGCAAATATCCGAAATTGAAAAGAGAAATTAACTGTTACAAGCTTTACCAGTACTATTAGGTTCACAATATTCACCTAAAAGAGCCAGTCATTAAAAAACGGTTAGTTTGTGAACAACCTATGACAATTTTGGAGTCGTGCAAAGCACTGCTATAGAAGCACTCAGATATAAACACAATTTTGAAACTCTTCCACAAAACATGACTTGTCTACAGGCATCTGGCAAACTTGAAAAATATGCTTTCATACTAAACAAAAATATAGACACAACTTGTCCAGTGTTGGACTTGTGTTTCATGATCTAAGATAATCATGTCATGATTTTGTTTTCATCTGTGGTTGTTGGTAATACCTTAGTGGCCCACTAAAGTTTCCAGTTTTCAAAAAAGATTTATTTATTCTGATTCCCATTAGCTTTCGCCAAAGCAGCAGTTGTTCATTCTGGGATTCACACAAGACATAAAACAATGCAGTTATTAATGGCTAAGACATCATACTGGTGTGCAGTCTGTAATTTTTTGATGCAAAACATCAGCATGTGATGTTTTCGCTGTAACTGGCACATTTGCAGCCCAGAGGGCAGGCGATAATCTGATTGGCTTAACTCAAAGGGAATTTGCTATAATTTGCCGTGAACTACTGTAGCTAGCTCTTTGATGATGATTTCCGATGGTTTTAGGGTTACCCTTACATTGCTTCAATCATATAGCCTGGTCTTACATAATAATAATTTATAATTGATAATTATAATTACAAGGTTTGTGTTGTGCCAGCATAGCTTGTTGAATTCAAGCTCAAACTATGCCATGCGCTTGAAGTCAAATGTTTTGGGTTGGAAAATAGGATGTAAAAGTTTTGATAGTTTCAAAAAGCCGCAAAAGCACATGGTAACATTTATGGAGACTTAATATATTTTTTTATTTGATCAGTGTCTAAATTTTTTCTCATTTCAAATATTACACTAGAAACATTAGGTCTATTTGGACCCCACGCATAACAAGAATGAGAGAAATGAAGTTGAAGTTCTGCATTTGTATTCTAAATAGCGTTTACATACTAGTGGATACAGTCACCATTATTCTTTTTTGTAACTTAAAGATTGTGACAGTGTATTAAAAATAAATCATGTGTGCCTTTCGAAAAAGCAATTGGTGGGTTTGAAACTCTTGGGTATCATTAGAATACAAAACAAGTGTTTTTTTCAAAATAACACATTAGCATTTTTATTACTTTGTGCTACTTTAGGCTATCACTTGCATTCAATAAAAAAATACACATTGAGGGAAAAGTTGTGCCATGGTTTCAAAGGGAAGAAAAGATTACACATTTGATAAACCAATGGCAACCAACTATTTACTTTCTTATTGGGAAAAACCCATAATTAACTTACACTTTATTTAGTTTTGTTGAACTAAGCTCAAGTTTAAATCCCTTAGAGCAGTGAATGGGACTTTTCTCTTCATAGGTCGAAATCTTTTGGAATAGACAACAAGCAGGTTTTGGCCAGTCGGTAAGGACATTGAATTTGTGCATGATTCAAGTTATTTTTCAAACAAATGTTTACACACAGATTATTTTCACTTATAATTCACTATATCTTAACAGGCTATTCAATAGCCTGGGCTTCTCCAGCTATCTCACCGACAGGGTCTAGCATGTTAAATCAGAGGGCCTGCTGTCGGGACCCATGGCTGTCTCTATAGGATGTACCACATTCCTTCCAAAACCTATAGTTACAACTAAACTCTGGTAAAACTAAGTGCATGCTGTTCAACCGATCGCTGCCAACACCTGCTCGTCTAACTAGCATCGCCACGCTAGATGGGTGTATAGAATACGTGGATACAAATACCTAAGTGTCTTGTTAGACAGCTCACTCTCCTGATGTCCAGAATCTGTTTCCTTTTCCGTAACAGGGTCTCCTTCACTCATGCTGTCAAACATGCCTATGTGAAATTGTCGCTTATACAGTTTTTTTACTTTGGTGATGTCATTTATAGAACTGCCTCAGACTCTCTCCTGAATAAATTGGATGTGGTTTTGTTACCAATTCCCCATTCCCCACCACTGCAAACTTTACGCATTAGTCGGCTGGCCGTCCTTAAACACTCAGCGTTTAACTCATTGGTACCAACTCATACCAAGCCTACACAAAATGTGGCCGCCAATCCTTCCAGTTCTCAGCCACCAATAACTAAAACAAATGACAAAAATCCCTATAACTTGAAACCCTTCTCACCCATTGCCTTCAAAACTACTCCTGTCTGAACGCTTGTCTGATCACTGTACATGTTAATTGTCATCTGGTTTTCAGCCACTCCTCACTCTTGCAAAGCCCATTTTGCACAGTGGTTCATACTCACATGCACTGCTGTCATGTCTATTTAAATTCTTGAATTATTATATTTGCTCTAGCATGCTCAAATCCTCTTCGTCTCAAAACCACATTCATATAACTTGTGCACACTAATGATCTACCTGCTAGATACACTTTAACTTTTTACATTCTGTATATGGTGTTATTGCCATATCAACGCTGCTCAACGGACCTACTTTTATCATTCCTATTATCTGTATATTGACTCACCACTTGATCCTTTACTGTCTTGATGTGCCCCACTGCTATTTGCACTTTTTTCGCCTTATCTTGGTGTTAAACATGAAATACAAAATGGAGGGCAGAGATGCCCTCCTAAATTGTCACACTAACAAACAAACTAAACCTGCTACACTGTCCACTTCTAGGTCTTATCAGGAACAGGAAAGACTAGCTACAGTTTCTATGCCGTTGTGAAGCATGCTTGCATTATAATTGCCTACTTTATCACACAAAATCACTCAACTACAAAAAACTATGAGATCAACAGTAATTTTAGGTGAATATACAACCAACACAGAGAGGATTACCAGGTTCAAAAGGAAAAATGTATTAGCTTTAACTCGATACATGACACAAGAGGAACAGACTTTGGGAGTTGCATTGTGAAGGCCGCAAGTCATATGTTTGTGTTACTCAATCCAGTGGGCATGCATTGTCTGTATGTGTGAGTTGAGTGGCAAAAGAGGCTTGTGCACTTCTCAGCTTGCGCCCAACCTGTGCATGTGCGAGCTAGCTAGTGTCGTTAGCGTACACATGCGTTAAAGATTTCAGAAAGATTTATTTCACCAACACTGTTGGCATTCCAAGCAATTGACACTCCAAGCCACTTTTTCGGCAGCTTGCTCTTTAAGCCCTCAGCCTATATAAGGACTTCCACCTGCACTTTATCAGAGAGGGGAAAAGAGGCATGCCCAACTGGGTTAGAAAGCACACAATTGGAGGATGAGCCGAATGAGTAACAAGTACAGCTCAAAACTTGATTTAGTAACACAGCACTCTAATTAGCAGAGCGAAGCATAGGGATCCACACAGCACCCCAAACATGAATAAGAACGATCACAGTGACTCAAATGCAAATAGGAACACAACAGCACAGCATGTGTGAGTGAGAATGAACTCTTTGACACTAAGTGACGTAAATAACACCTGCAGAAATGATTTTTTTTTTCACTCTCTCTAAAACAGTAGCACTGAGTAAGAATCACTCAAACCTAATTTCAGTTCAGCTCTGCCTTCTAAATATCCACTCTAAAATGTTTAGTTTACATTAAGATTACGTGGCCACAAGATTGACATCCATCCTCAAAACCTATTAGATATGGTATCCTAAAATAACATTTATAAATGTCAAGTCCTTGGATTTATTTCAGGCACAGAATCTTTGCAGGAGAAAATTGCATGAGGAATAATCACATATTACTTAAAATACTGAATAGAACGTTTTACAGAATTGGCTGAAACACAAAAAGAACGGCAGGCGCACTTCCACAAAAAGATTCTCATCATAAAATTACCTGCTTAACTTTGCTAAGCTACGGTACATCTGACAATGTGTCACGTTATCGGCTGGTTTGACAACGCGAGTCACTGGCCTGTGTAATGTTCAGTGCCACATGTTCAGGACAAGTCATGTCAATGTAAATCTGTGCATCGGGTGGGACAGGGTAAGGTCAAAACCTCTGACTCGGGTGATTCATAATTGCTTCTGTCTCAGTCACGCTGCCTCCCTGTGGAGCTCATTCCACTGAAACAGTGCAGTGTCTGCTCCTCTCAGTGTAAATACATGTGCTATGTCTCTTCTTCCAACCTCAACTGCCGCTTCACTAGACACTTTAATTAACACGGTCGTTAATTAATTTCTGACAGAGTCTGTGACATGTAGGTGCCCTTTACTGTTACTTATCTGTCTACTTCCTCCTCTCACCTGCCAAAAATATGTATTTGCTGTCGGTCTTATCATTGGCCAAGACTTATCTGATTTCTGTTTGGACAGGCGTATGGTTATATTCATTTCTGTGCACGCAGAGACACACATTGAATACAACAGTGACATTTTTGGCCATTCTAAGCAAATTATGTACCAGGCTAGTCTGGGAACTGCTAGTCAAGAAAAATGTGTTAGAAGAAGACAGTATCCATCTGGGGCAGACAACAGAAAAATAAATATAGACAATGAAGACTCATTTAAAGATTTGCAGCTTATTTGGATTGTTTTATAATATACCATTATTCAATTGATCAAAACTAAAAAATAAAATGCCATAGGCAGACAATTCTAGATGCATTGTACAATTGGCTATACAACTTGTCACACAGTCAGTAAGGTGTGTAGGTTGGAAGGAGGAAGCCAGGCGCAGGAACGAATAACATTTGTGGATTTTGAAATGACAGTCACAACTTGCAGGCAAAAGTCTCCCACAATAGTACACACAGGTATCTCAAACTCACTTCAAAAAGGAAGAATATATTTAAACAATCAATAGCTCAAAGCAAAAACATGTAACATAGAAACAATTCCACACAAAGACATGACCAAACACAGGGGACCTATATACTCTACTAATGAGGGAATAGGCACCAAGTGTTTGTGATGATGAGACCAGAATCATAATCAGAAAAGTGTTTTCTCGCCATGAATGTGTGTTCAGACAAGGAATTTACTGTGGCAGGGAAGGTGCGTACATACAACATATGAGGAACATAATATAATTATATATATATTGTATAAATAATTATACTAAGGGGTGAAGGGGTAAAGGGATAAATAATAAACAAGACCGACCAGACAATGATGTGATGGGGGAAGGAACAATGGCGATAGAAGGCCGGTGATGACGACCGTCAAAGCCTGCCCGCAGGTGGCGGTAGAATGGCTTTTGAGTGAGCTCTGACACAACAGCAGAATTGTTTTTGCATTTAAAAGCATTAAAAGCATAACATTATCATTAGTTCACAGTTTTATATATTGCTTACTAGCCCAATTAGAAAAGTTAAGGTGATGTAATGTCCTACCCGTGGTATGTGCTGGGTAGTATCCCTCAATATACACAACATCGAAGTAGTTAAAAGTGCAAAAACTAAGAATTTAATAATATTTATTAAACATTAAAAAAAGTAATTCAGTAATTAAGCCAGTACATAATGTTCATAATGCCTCCGACTCCATTCTCATGGACAATGGGTCACAACATGCCACATTACCTAATTGGATCATAGAAATAGCTAAACAAAGAATTTAGGGGAAACCTTACCGTTTCTAACGATCATAATAAAAAAATACCTAACTGTAATTACAGACTGCAATTGCGACGAGTGACTGTTAACAACTAGAATTGTTAGTGTTTTTAAATATTCAATTATTGTAACAGCCATTTAAAAGGAAGTTTAAACAAATGAAGCTAACACGAACATAGTTACACAAAGCTTACGACAGTCCCATGAAGCTGGTGAAAGAGGTTGTGACCGATTGGACTTATTTTATGCAGTCATGAGAAGACACATGGTTAGTTCAGAGTCAACACAAACAATGCTCATATGCATAGAAATTGATGTGTTCCAGAGGCATGTAAAATGACTTAGATGTATCATCATGAATGCTGCACATCATCCAGTCCCAAGCAGAGATCAATCTGGGTCCCAGGGCCAACTACTAATCTTTATATTTGTCAGAGCTCCCTCTACCACCACCTGCAGGCAGGTTTCAGCGTTCTTCTTCACCGGCCTTCTAGCTGCTATCGCATATACTCCCCCATCACATTATTGTCCAGTCTCATCATCACTACACCTAGTGCCTATTTCCTCTTTAGTAGAGTATTTAGGTCCCCTGTGTTCGGTGTTGTCTTTCTGTGGAATTGTTGCATGTTACATGTTCTGATGTGAGCTTTCTAATGACAACGTTATTTATGTACTTCAGTGTCAGTAAATGCTCATCTGCGCTACGTCGCATATTTTGTTTATTTTATTGAAGTACTAGCACATGTGAGCGCTTTATTGAAAGGCTGTTGCCTACAGTAGTGGCTACATTAAAATACCACTACAGCTACTCGTTCCTGCTCCTGGCTCCGTCCTTCCAATACAACCGGCTTACACAGACTGTGACAGAATTCCACGGCCACAACTTTGTACAGAACCATAGAGCCAGCCATCGCAGGAACCCTCGTCCAGCACGTGGAGGTGCTAAGATCGATGGGGGCGGCCATAAACACCTTTGCCGCCACCCTACAGCGGTTGAAGTCCCGGATTCCCGAGCCTGTGGACCGGCAGAGCACTCCAAGTGCCAAGCACTCCTCCACCTGTGGCTCTGGGACTTATTCTACATCTGCCCGCGGCGTATGATGGAGTGGCAGACCGTTGCCATGGGTGATATCTGGAGGGCGTTTATGAAACGCTTGGGGTCAGTCTGACTTCCGGATATCACCCCGAAGTTAATGGGCAGGTGGAGAGAGTAAATCGAGATTATGAGAGATTCATACTGTCAGGACCGGCTAGGACAGAATATGCTTAAAACTCACTCCTCCACTAAACTCACGCCGTTCCAGTGTGTTTTAGCTTATCAGCCGGTCCTGTGGCAGCAGAGCCAGCCTGACACCGGGGTATCAGCAGTGGACAGGTGGTTTCGACAGCGCCAAAAGGCGGCCGCTGACCGGAGGCGCAGTTACGTGCCAATCTATGCCCCAATTAGGCCCAATTAAAGCTTTACAAAAATGTGTGTGCTAGTGCTGAAATAGTTGCCATGCAAAAATATTATATATACTAACTGTATATGAACTTACTTTCTGAGTAAACAGTAAACAGGATATTCATTCAGCATGAACATAAATATGTGCAGTTACGTTTACTATTATACGGTGGATATAAAATGTCTACACACCCCTTTTTTGTGAAGAAATGAGCGAAAGATAAATCATGTCAGAACTTTTTTTCACCTTTAAAGTGACCTATAGCGTGAATTAAATTGAAAAACAATCTGAAATCTTTGAGGGGGAAACATTACAAATAAAAACCTATTTGCATAAGTATGCATTACCCTTATCAAAAAAGTTCTGACATGATTTTTCTTTGTCTAATTTCTTCATATCCACTGTATATTTGTGGTGCTAATGGACCTTGCTTAATCTATTCAAAATTAAAATGACCTGCTGGACTAGAACTCTGAATCATCATATTGAAATTCAGTTGGGGAATATGACTTATTGATTATCACTTATGATTGTCAAACATTCGCTCAATGTGGCACTCCTCTGGTCTACCATGCATAAAATTTAAATCCAAAATACATTTTTGCAATTACAAATAGTGCACCATGCACTTGCAATTTACCTGAAAGAAAAACGAACCCTTCTAATAAAAGGAAAGTTTAATAACTTTTGACAAGTCGTTTGGACCAACACACTTGTAGTGTGTATTGATGAAATTATGTATGTGTACAACTCTGTCACTTACCTTCCACCTTGTCAACATTCTACTGTTTTTGTACAAGCACAGCGCATAAACATAAGGGTGTACTGTCCATGTCAACTAAGTTCAGTAATGTTAATGCAGCTGACCGGCGGTAATGTGAATTAATGGTGCAGTTTCATAAATCTATGTTATTCGCTCGAGCCACTCAAAGATGGACCAAGAAATGAAGTGATACAGACAGGGGAGTAAACAGCAAAGTATTTATGTTGTCTTAGAAGCACTGCTGGTTTTGAAGGTCCATGTTGCCAAAGTGGAGACCCCAGAACTGTCAGAAGAGGTTCAGTATTACAGGTTCCTAATCTGCACTGTTATCACCAAAGTTAACTAGATAAACAAGCTCAAAGTGTCAGCTTCCATGCAAATTGATGTTGCAGCCAAGCTTATCAACACTGCCAAAACTGCCCTCAGAAAATACGGAGACACTTGTTTTGCTAAAGCACAGATAACAGCGTAGGATATCTGTAAAGCCAGTTCTCAAACATGTACATATGAGACAAATCAGGAGGCGTTTTATCTATGTGTCTGATTATGTTAATTTCTGTACCTTCGACAGAAAAGTGTTTCAAAAAGTTGAAAATGTACCTTTGTATCATACAAGAACTTCTAAAACAACTGTTATATTATGAGAATATGCAATGGAGAGGTTCTGCAACTAAATTCCGGTCGTGCATGGTTAAATGCTCCCTGTAGATGAACTTTAACTATTATAGAGTATAGGCGCACACTAAAATGCATTGCCTTCTATTGTATGCATGTTTTTAGTAAATGTTAATAAGCTACAGACTAAAAGATACACGCTTGAATGAAAACAAATGAAATGTCTTATATGTGTCTGTAAATCAGTTCGTCAACAAGTGTATATTTCCTATGGCCCACAAAGCCTTGAGCAGTGTTGGTTATTAGCAAAAAAGTATTTGCTTATATTATCTAAACCCAATAATTAACATAATATAGCAATCGTAAAACCTTTGAGCTGCATTTATTTTGCAGTGGTATTGACAGGAATAAATGTCACACCTTTGGTTCTGTTGTATAATCGAGGAGGAGTTCAGCAGAAGTGCAGTGTTTTGTCTTCAGGTTGAATTAAGTTAAATTAACCTTCTGCCGCCCCTTTAAGTTCCCTATCAGGGAACTTCGAGCTGCGTGAAAACGCTATGGGAACGCTCTGCGTGAGTGCGTCATGAAGCACATGTGTAATCAGTCCAATGGCGTGACGGAACGTCACAGACTGGTGACGTCGCGACCAGGAAGTCATAAAAGCACCCCTAATTACCGGCACCTTTAGTTTTTTGTTGCTTCAGCAAGTGCATGTTGTGACAGTCCTCGCGGGTTTCTGCTATTACGTTGTTAATTCAGAATTTTCTTTGCATTTATGTACAAGAGTTCACCGCGATTATGGCAACCGAGCGGCGTTTCAGACAGTGTGCTTCTCCCTGCAACCGCTTTCTCACGGGCCGGGACACACATGTTCTGTGCGTAGTTTGTTTGGGAGAAGAGCATGCTCAGTTAGCCTTGGAAGAGGCTAGCTGTAAGCATTGCGACCGTCTCGCCATCCGTACACTTCGCTCTCGCCTGGCGCTTTTTCAGGAAAGCGGCTCGGTTCGCGTTCCTCGCGGCTCAGCCGTCCAGTTCTGAGGAAATGGAGGTTGAAAACCTCTAGGCGTAGGCTGAATTGTTGGTTCAGTCACCCGCGAACGAGGAGCTGCTGGAGGTACTCACCCGAGCTGTGGGAAAGCTCAACATCGAGTGGCCGTCTGACAGGCAGGAGTCTGCTTCAACCAGTAAGTTGAATGAACGATTCTTGCCCTCCCGTGCTTTACCTCCTCGCCGGTGTTTGCCTTTCTTCCCGGACCTCCACGCTGAGGTGTCGAGGTCCTGGAAAAAGCCGGTGTCGTCCCGGGTGTTTAATCCACGGACTCATATGTACTCTAATGTTGCCGAGGCTAATGTTCATGGGTACGGACCGATGCCAGTCGCGGAGGAGATACTGGCTAGCCATTTATCTCCCGCGGCATCGTCTCTGAGGACACGGCATTGCCCTCCAAGGCGTTGAAGACTACTTCAGCGCTGGTGGGCAAATCTTATTCGGCGGCGGGTCAGGCAGCTTCCTGCCTGCATACTATGTCTATTCTACAGGCATATCAGGCAGAGCTGCCTAGCGACGGGGCTCAGGGGGAGACTGTAAGTCCTGATGAGGTTCGAGAACTTCGTCAGGCGGCGGATTTGTCTCTTCCTGCCACTAAGGAGACGGCCAAATCAGTGGGCCGTGCTATGGCAGCCTTGGTGGCTACGGAGAGGCATCTCTGGCTAAGCCTCTCTGATATGAGAGATAGGGAGAACGCCTTCCTTCTGGACGCGCCTCTTTCCCCCGACGGCCTCTTCGGCTGCCTTCCAGAAATTTCTCCCCCGTCGTAGCCGCGTCGCGGGGGCTGTCGGACGGGGGCAGCCCCGCCCGGCGCCGAGCACGGCACACCGGGCGCAGCAGAGAGTGAGTGTCGCTACTCGGGCGCCCCCACACGATGAGTGGGCCGGGGGGCGACGCTCACAGGCGGGGCCTTCGAGGGGTAGGACAGTTCCGAGGCCTGTCGCTACACCCAAAAAGGCTTTGTCTAAGAGACCCTGACAGCGGGGTCAAACCGCTGGGGGTGGTCCCCACCAGGCAGTGAATAGTGAGCTCCTCCTGGTGCCCTCAGCGGGGTGGCCTAGGCGAGCGTTTTCCCGAGGGGCGCTCGCCTCCTCCGAGGAGGGGCCCAGAACTGTCGGACCAGTTGTTCCCTGCCAGTGCGCTGTTACAGGGCACTGTGTCTGCAGTACCTGTTACTCCAGAGGCCAGCCTCGAGAGGCTTGTACCCCTAGTAGATTTTCTGGCAGAGTGGAAGACCCTGCCGAATATATCTGAGTGGGTCCTGCGGATAATCGAGAGCGGGTATGCCATCCAATTCAGGACGCATCCGCCTCGTTTCAATGGGGTCCTGCCCACAGTGGCGGGCCCAGAGCAGGCTCTGGTACTGGAGCAGGAGGTACAGACTCTGCTGCTAAAAGGGGCTATAGAACGAGTTCTTCCACTCAGCAGGGAGTCGGGCTGGTACAGCCGGTACTTCGTTGTTCCCAAGAAGGATGGGGGGTTGCGTCCTATTTTAGACCTACGTCTGTTGAATGAGACGGTCGGGAGACTCAGCTTCAAAATGCTCACTCTCAAACAGATCGTATCACAGATCAGGTCCGAGGACTGGTTTGTCACGATAGATCTGAAGGACGCCTATTTCCACATCTCCATCCTTCCACAACACAGGAAGTTCCTGAGGTTCGCTTTTGGGGGCGAAGCGTACCAGTATCGGGTTCTTCCGTTTGGCCTAGCACTCTCTCCCCGTACGTTCACGAGATGTATAGACGCTGCCCTGGCGCCGTTGCGCCTCCAGGGCATACGCATCCTCAATTACATCGACGATTGGTTGATTCTGGCTCCGTCGGAGCATCTAGCGGTTCGGCATCGAGATGTCGTTCTGGCTCACATCAACAAACTGGGGTTGAGGCTCAATGCCGGGAAGAGTGTGCTGTCGCCGGTGCAGGTGACCACTTTCCTGGGCGTAGTCTGGGATTCGACCACGATGCGGGCACATCTGTCTCCTGCACGTGTGGCGTCAATCCTTGCAGCCGTCGAGCAGGTGAGGCTAGGCCAGTCACTCACTGTGAAACAGTTTCAGAGACTGCTGGGTCTGCTGGCAGCAGCGTCCAACGTTATTCCTTGCGGCCTGCTGTTCATGAGACCGTTACAGTGGTGGCTCAGAACCAAGGGGTTCTCCCCGAGGGGAAACCAGTTCCGCATGATCACTGTTACGCGGCGTTGTCTCCGCATGCTGGTCATGTGGAGGAAGCCTTGGTTCCTAACCCAGGGTCCCGTGTTGGGAGCTCCGTGTCGTCGTGTTACACTAACGACGGATGCCTCCCTCACCGGCTGGGGGGGCGATCATGAGTGGTCGCCCAGCTCAAGGGCTCTGGCGGGGCCATCAGCTATCATGGCACATAAATTGGCTAGAGATGCTGGCAGTTTACCAGGCTCTGAAGCACTTTCTCCCAGACCTAAGGGGTCATCATGTCCTTGTCCGGTCGGACAACACATCGGTGGTTTTTTACATCAACCACCAGGGGGGTCTGCGCTCACGCCCACTTTACAATCTGGCCCGCCAGGTCCTTCTGTGGTCCCACGGAAAGCTCCTTTCTTTAAGGGCCATTTTTATCCCTGGGTACCTAAATCAGGGGGCAGACACCCTGTCGAGGCAGGGGCCGAGGCCCGGGGAGTGGAGACTCCATCCCGAGGTGGTGGAGCTCCTTTGGTCGCACTTTGGTCGGCCCGAAGTGAACCTGTTTGCGTCCAGAAAGACATCACACTGTCTGTGGTTTTCGCTGACTCATCCGCCTGTACGCTTTCCCCCCGGTTGCTCTGCTCCCAGGAGTTCTGGAGAGGATCCGTCAGGAGCGGGTCAGTCTACTGCTCGTAGCACCGTACTGGCCGGCCCGAGTATGGTTTGCGGACCTAATATCTCTCCTCGTCGGCTCTCCTCTGGAGATTCCGATCAGGAGGGACCTGCTTTCCCAGGCGCATCGGGTCATCCTTCACCCCCGCCCGGAGCTGTGGAAACTATGGGCCTGGCCTCTGAGGGGGCCCGCCTCTTAGATTCAGGTCTCTCGACTGAGGTCGTTGAGACCATCCTTCACTCCAGAGCTCCAGCCACAAGGAAGGCGTATGCCGCCAGGTGGAAACTGTTCACCTCGTGGTGTAGAGAACGGCAGGTGGACCCAGTTAACTGCCCAGTGTTTGCAGTACTGGAGTTCCTGCAGCAACGCTTCTCTACAGGTCTATCCCCATCCACACTGAAGGTGTATGTGGCGGCTTTGTCCGCATGCCATGTCCCTCTAAATGGGGTTTCTCTGGGGAGACACCCACTGGTATCACGCTTCCTTCGTGGCGCCCGGAGGCTGAGGCCAGCAGCCGGCATGAGGGTGCCATCCTGGGACCTGGCCATTGTACGAGAAGGCCTCTCCCGTGCTCCGTTTGAGCCCATTGAGGAGGTCCCTGACAAGTTCGTGACCCTCAAGACGGTCTTCTTACTTGCCATCTCTTCTCTGAAGAGGATTGGTGATATGCAAGCGCTGTCGGTGGCGCCCTCTTGCTTGGACTTCTCACCCGGGATGGTCAAGGCGTTTCTACTACCTTCACCCGGGTATGTCCCCAAGGTCCCAACTAACATCGTTGGGCCTATTGTGCTGCAAGCCTTCTGCCCTCCTTTTTTGACATCGGACCAGAAGAAGCATAACCTCCTCTGCCCGGTGAGGTCCTTAGACGCCTACGTCCACAGAACTGCCCTGTGGAGGCTGTCCGAACAGCTGTTCTTGTGCTTTGGACCACCCAAGAGAGGGGGTCCTGTGTCTAAGCAGAGGATGAGCAAGTGGGTGGTTGAGGCCATCTCACTTGCTTACGAGTCGGCTGGTCAGCCTTCACCCTTGGCTGTTCGAGCCCACTCGACCAGGAGTATGGCGGCTTCAAAAGCCCTTTTGTCAGGTAAAGTGTCTCTACATGACGTCTGTGTTGCGGCAGGCTGGTCCTCACCGCACACGTTCGTGAGATTTTACCAGCTTGACTTTAGCTCCACGCCAGGGGCGCAGGTGCTTTCGTCCGAATGTGCGCTCTGACTTCACATGGCGGACACTTGCTCGTATGGCGAAGTGGGTAGTGGCGTTCCCATAGCGTTTTCACGCAGCTCGAAGTTCCCTGATAGGGAACGTCTCCGGTTACGTATGTAACCTTAGTTCCCTGAGGGGAACGAGACGCTGCGTGTCTGTGCCATACTCCCAGCATGCCCTTGGCACTTGCTTCAGCCCATCAGAAACTGAAGGTGCCGGTAATTAGGGGTGCTTTTATGACTTCCTGGTCGCGACGTCACCCGTCTGTGACGTTCCGTCACGCCATTGGACTGATTACACATGTGCTTCATGACGCACTCACGCAGAGCGTTCCCATAGCGTTTTCACGCAGCGTCTCGTTCCCCTCAGGGAACTAAGGTTACATACGTAACCGGAGACGTTTCGTTTAGTTAATATGCACTTTGAACCTAAACAGGAAGTCGGCCATTTTAGTTTAGTATGCATGTGTATTTTTGCTGAATGGGACTCACATTTCATCTGCTGCAATCTTTCTTTTGTTTTATGCCATCGAAAGCATCGTCTAAGTATTGGTTTATCACAGACCTTAACAATATTAGGACATTATTTTTGAGATTAATGTTTTGCTCAGGCTATTTTTGTAAATAAGTAAATCTTAAGCTAAAGCTAATGTATGTTAACCAGTTATTATCTTATTTACATGCTACAGTGCATCTTTGATTGTGCATCTTGCTTATTGCATATTTTCATTTATGTTCTACAGTTTCACTTTGATTCATACTGTATATGACGGTGACGACAAATAAACCACCAGGAGCTTGGACGCTAGATCCTGACTCGCGTATTCATTTGAATGGAGTTTGGCTTACTGCTAAATTGTGTACACATGCATACACACACAACGAGGGCAGCACATGTAGTCTGGTTATCGTCCAATAATGGAAGTCAAGCCACATCCTCTCTCTATTCCTCCTGAAAACTGGAACATCTTGCTGTTGGTGAGACTGCCACGTAGTTAAAATTATGTTTGTATGAAACAATTTTGGAAACCAGAAATATGTTCAGTATTAACATAAATCACTGCATTTGCATTCACTTTAAAATTACCCCGGTTCTATTTATCCATAATGCATCATTTGTACGATGCTCTAATGTCTCACTATTGTGTTGGTCCTTAGCGTAATCAATTTAAAAATAAAAAACCTTGTCACAAAGGTCACTTTAGGATTAGAGGAGTTTAGACATCAGAGTATTGCCATTAGAATTATGATTAACGGTAAGGTTAATAACGGTTAAGACTAGACATAGTATTGAGGTTAGTTTAAGGTTATTTACATCTCATTACAACAACAAAGCATTTCTTGTTTTTCAATGGAATAGAACATACGACCATAGGACAGAAAGTTTCTCGCGAAAATGGCCGCCCGTCATTGCAGAGCCCAACGCCCCAGCAAACAGCCACTATTCAAATTCTCATATTTTCGCAAGTCATCGCGAGTCATTAAGGACGAACACCATTGGGGTGTGTCACTATTGAATGTAATATAACTGCTGAAATGTTCATACTGAGCATAATTGGTTTTTCCAAAATTGTATCTGTACATATGAATGTAATTCCCTCAATGGCACATTGTCATAATCCATGATTTGCATGGCTCTGGTCACCAATGCTAATGAATGCATACCAGTCAGAAACTCAATGCAAATCGAAGTCCCTGAATGAGCATAGTGTGCATTATAATTAGTATTTTTATGAGGAAAGATAGTCTTTGTACAACAGCTAATGTACCAATGTCATTGGTCTTTCACATTTCAGAGCACTCAAAACATTTATAAAAAAATAGCAGTGCAAACTTTCAACAAAGCATGTTTCAGTTCCCTTCTTTAGGGCGCTATCAACAACATGATTGTATGTGGAATCAATGCTGTCACAGAGGATTATTTTGTTTGCACGCTAGGTTGTTTAACTAGAATACATCAATCTTCTCTACCTTTCAGATACTTCTCACCCCAGAGCCCCCAGAGCCATGGTAAACAGCATAGCTGACAAGCAGGAGTTAAACAGAGCACTTTTAGTCAATTCATGTTATCAGCTGTTCACAAGTGTCATGTCTTAGAGCCACTTGCTTAGTAAAGCATATGTCAACATACCTTCTGTAAAAGTTAAGTGTTCTGGTTACGCATAGCATTGTATATGCAACTAAAGCTTGTTCGTTTAAACAACAACCAACAGTGGCTCAGTCGGTTGAGTCGGTTGTCTATCAATCGGAAGGTTGGTGTTTCGATCCCCGGTTCCTCCTGGGAAATTGTCGAGGTGTCCATGAGCAAGACACCTAACCCCAGCTGCTCCTGGCGAGCCTGCAGTCGCCTTGCATGGTTGATGCGGTCGTCAATGGGTGAATGTGACGCAGGATCTGTAAAGCGCTTTGGATAAAAGCGCTATATAAAAGCGCAGCATTTATGTACAGGAGCTTAGTTTTGATTTAACTCCAAATCGTTTGACAGGATTATAATTGCATATGGCAAATGTTCCTAAACCATGAGAAGACAAAGAAGAGTGCAAGCTTTTTTTTTAACTACACAGAGGCGTTATTATCTGGCCACCGTTGTATTATATTTAAGGATGTATCTTATCATGTGGTTTAACATACTGACAACCTCCTTTCATCCATACCTCTATCCCTGGTAAGGGATCTGTTTGGTGCTTCGATGTTTGATTGTGGCACAGTAAGGCCAAATAGCACGAGTCTTTCCAATATATTTGTTGAGGGCAAATGCCCCTAAGGTCAGACTATGGAATTGGATTGCACATATTATATACTGAGGTGTGTCATTTCTATATTTCAAACAGCTCAGAAAATGGCTTCCGACAGCCACTAAATCAGAAATAGCGTTCTTTTAATTCATAACACTGTGTTAAAACTTTAAATTTATAAGCAATTGTTAAGTGAGTGTCTGTGTGACTATAGTTTCCCTGAAGTTGTGTTTGTCTTCATTTCACTATCTGTGCATGTGTATGCAAATCCTGGACCAGCAAGTACTAAAACAGTGATTTTACTAAGGCAACATTCATATGGATGTACAATATAGGAACCATATGTTCCATATACAAGTGCGGGAGTGGTGGTAAGCACATATATGGACACAAGAAAGTAGTTTTAAGTGACCTTGAATGTGGCATGGTTGTGTGTGCCAGACAGGCTGGTTTAAGTATTTCTGGGAAAGCAAGGGAAAGCAATTGCCAGTCCACTACACAATGGAGTTGTTGAAGCTCCAAAATTTCCAAGATCATGACATTCACCCTGCATGTGTTTATATCTTGAAGTGGTAAAAGTCCAAATCAAATCTAAAAACACGAGAACACAATCTTTAACAATGCAGTACTTCTCTGCACTCTACAAGTGCTGGTCATATAATTAGAATATCATATAATTAGAATATCATCAAAACATTGATTTATTTCAGTAATTCCACTCACAAAGTGAAACTTGTAAAATGTATACATTCATTCCACACAGACTGATATATTTCAAGTGTTCATTCCTATTCATTTTGATGATAATAATTGACAACTAATGAAAACCCCAAAATCAGTATCTCAAAAAATTTGAATATTGTGAAAAGGTCCAATATTGAAGACACCTAGTGCCACACTTTAGTCAGCTAATTAACTCAAAACACCTGCAAAGGCCTTTAAATGGTCTCTCAGTCTAGTTCTGTAGGCTACACAATCATGGGGAAGACTGCTGACTTGACAGCTGTCCAAAAGACGACCATTGACACCTTGCACAAGGAGGGCAAGACACAAAAGGTCATTGCTAAAGAGGCTGGCTGTTCACAGAGCTCTGTGTCCAAGGACACATTAATAGAGAGGCAAAGGGAAGGAAAGGATGTCATAGGAAAGCAATGTACAAGCAATTGGGATAGCCGCACCCTGGAGAGGATTGTGAAACAAAACCCATTAAAAAATGTGGGAGTGATTCACAAAGACTGGATTGCAGCTGGAGTCAGCGCTTCAAGAACCACCACGCACAGACGTATGCAAGACATGGGTTTCAGCTGTCGCATTCCTTGTGTCAAGCCATTCTTGAACAAGACACAGCATCAGAAGCGGCTAGCCTGGCCTAAAGACAAAAAAGACTGGACTGCTGCTGAGTGGTCCAAAGTTATGTTCTCTGATGAAAGTAAATTTTGCATTTCCTTTGGAAATCAAGGTCCCAGAGTCTGGAGAGAGGAGAGGCACAGAATCCACATTGCTTGAAGTCCACTGTAAAGTTTCCACAGTCAGTGGTGGTTTGGGGTGCCATGTCATCTGCTGGTGTTGGTCCACTGTGTTTTCTGAGGTCCAAGGTCAACGCAGCCGTCTACCAGGAAGTTTTAGAGCACATCATGCTTCCTGCTGCTGACCAACTTTATGCAGATGCATATTTCATTTTCCAACAGGACTTGGCGCCTGCACACAGTGCCAAAGCTACCAGTACCTGGTTTAAGGACCATGGTATCCCTTTTCTTAATTGGCCAGCAAACTCGCCTGACCTTAACCCTATAGAACGTCTATGGGGTATTGGGAAGATGCGATACGCCAGACCCAACAATGCAGAAGAGCTGAAGGCCACTATCAGAGCAACCTGGGCTCTCATAACACCTGAGCAGTGCCACAGACTGATCGACTCCATGCCACGCCGCATTGCTGCAGTAATTCAGGCAAAAGGAGCCCCAACTAAGTATTGAGTGCTGTACATGCTCATACTTTTCATGTTCATACTTTTCAGTTGGCCAACATTTCTAAAACTACTTTTTTTGTTTTGGTCTTAAATAATATTCAAATTTTCAGAGATACTGAATTTGGGATTTTTTATTAGTTGTCAGTTTAATCATCACAATTAAATGAAATAAACATTTGGAAGATATCAGTATGTGTGTAATGAATGAATATAATATCTACGTTTCACTTTTTGAATGGAATTACTGAAATAAATCAACTTTTTGATGATATTGTAATTGTATGACCAGCACCTGTATTATGACAGAGAGAACTCAGTCTCTTTAAGTCATATGCGCACACACGAAACATGCAACACGGAGACAGAAAGAGATAGGAAACCAAAGGGTAAATATAGACAGTAATACTGAGGGGATGAGAACCAGGTCTGTCACAACCTGATCTGTCTCACCTGGCTGGTCATTGTCTCCGCCCCTTTTCCACCAGGTGTTTCCCATGTACTGATTATTCCCTGGGCTTTATTTGTCAGCATTTCCTGTTACCAGATTGTTTGTCTCAGTACACTCATTTCCCACATTTCCTGTTCTTTGTTACTTGTTTTTGCTCTCCGTTCCCAGTGTTTGACCGTGTCTGGTCCTGACCCGAGCCTGCCTGATCCCCAGTACAATCCTTCTCTTCGTTACCAAACCCAGCCTGACTCCGACCACGAACCTGCCTACTCCTGTTACCGAACCCAGCCTGTCCTGAACCACAAAACAGCCTATGTCTTGTACGTTAGACCTATATCAACCTTGTCTGCCTTGACTACAATTACAGCCCGCTGTAAAATAAATACTGTTGGACATTAACTGATCTCTGCCTCTGTGTCTGCTTTTGGTTCCTTTGCTCTGGTCGTGATACATGTCTGTACGTTAAATAGACAGAACAAGAAAAAACATATACAGTAGAATAGGGATTGATGGAACAGAATGGCTAGAAGGCCTGTGAAGAAGAGTGCCAAAGATTGCCCAAAGACAGAATGTGACCTCTTTGAGAGGAGTCGTGCCACCAACAAAGGCTACACTATACTGACACATTATATTGATGTCCTGAGGTACTGTAGGCATTACACGTACCTTTTCACATATGTAACCTGTGCACTTTTTTGGGCAACTGTTTGTTTACCATAGACCATAAAAAGAATAACCTTCAAAGCCCAAAGACAAAGTAAGATTAGGATATAGGCCAAGTATTAAATAGTCACATTCTCGATTTAGGCGTTTTATTGCAGCAACTCCCAGAGGACTGGGGACAGTTAGTATGTGTCTTCTATAACACATCCAATGCAGTTCTATTTCTTGTTGTGCTGCTCACCCAATTAGGCCAATACCCTTTATTTAGCTCACAGGCCCCGGTGCCACAAAAAGACATAACTAGAGTGCAATGAGGCAATGCCACCAAATCCAGTGTATACCTTACCCAAACCTGGAAAGTTCTGGTCCCCTGGATTTTTCTTAGCAGCCTACAACACCAAATTCCTAACTCTTAAGCACATTGTATCAGACTTCAGAAGAGGGTGAATGATTCCAAAATGGTGTAAACAATCTTTAGGGTCCATTTTACATTATTTGGATGACAAGTTGATCACCTTTCAAATACGTATTAGTTTTAATTGGTTCTCCTTATTGCTGTGCAATATTATACATTGAGCTCTAAGTCTGTATTTTCATGTAAATTATGTAGATTTTTTCAAACCTTCATAGGTTTCGTCATTACACTCTCCTATTTCCATGTTCAAATGTTTTGGATCATTTACAAATGTCCTTTATAAATAAAAGAGTTCTTCCTCTCTAGTGTCTGTGTTCTTTTGAAAGCAAGCAAGTGTATTTATATAACAAAAATAAGAAATAATATAATACATGCATTTTATTTTTCGTAGCAACCTGTTTACTGGCATCATGTACATTTAAAACATTACATCTCAGTAGTAACGGTGTACAACTGTGAACCCTTTAAGGTCTTAGTACCTGCCCGAGAAGTCTTTAGAACTTCCAGGTCCTTGAGATACGGCTTTTTATTTGCAACTCTGCCTAAAAGGACCTCATCCCGGAGTCGCCAAATGTGCTTTTCTTTTAAAAACAAGGACAGTTGTAATTGACCCCAAACTTTTAAAAAGTTGTTTCACAGAGGTTTAGCAGGTAACAAAAAGTGTTCATGGCCCCCAAGTCCCCTGTTTAAAAATATCAGTCAGGAACAACAATTTACAAAGTATTAGATATACCATGGAACACTTGTTTGAAGACGGTCATCATCAAGTAGAGAAAATATGGCACAACAGAGACATTACCAAGTGGACGTCCCTCCAGAATATATGAAAAGACGAGAAGAAAACTGGTCAGGGAGGCTTCCAGCAGGCATACAGCAACATTAAAGGAGCTGCAGGAATTTCTGGCAAGTACTGTCTGTGTGCTACATGTGACAACAATCTCCCATATTCTTCATATATATGGGCAATTGGCTAGGGTGGGTCTTCCTATGAAGAAAAACGTTCAATCCTGGGTTAAGTTTGCAAAAACAAACATCAAGTCTCCCAAAAGCATGTGGGAAAATGTGTTATGGTCTGATAAAACAAAGGTTGAACTTTTTGGCCATAACTCCAAAATGTATGTTTGGTGCAAAAACAACACTGCACATCACCTGAAGAACACCATACCCACAGTGAAGCATGGTGGTGGCAGCATCATGTTATATAACACCATACCCACAGTAAATCATGGTGATGGCAGCATCATGTTATATAACACCATACCCACAGTGAAGCATGCTGGTGGCAGCATCATGTTATATAACACCATACCCACAGTGAAGCATGCTGGTGGCAGCATCATGTTATATAACACCATATCCACAGTGAAGCATGGTGGTGGCAGCATCATGTTATATAACACCATACCCACAGTGAAGCATGCTGGTGGCAGCATCATGTTATATAACACCATACCCACAGTGAAGCATGGTGGTGGCAGCATCATGTTATATAACACCATACCCACAGTGAAGCATGGTGGTGGCAGCATCATGTTATATAACACCATACCCACAGTGAAGCATGGTGGTGGCAGCATCATGTTATATAACACCATACCCACAGTGAAGCATGGTGGTGGCAGCATCATGTTATATAACACCATACATACAGTGAAGCATGGTGGTGGCAGCATCATGTTATATAACACCATACCCACAGTGAAGCATGGTGGTGGCAGCATCATGTTATATAACACCATACCCACAGTGAAGCATGGTGGTGGCAGCATCATGTTATATAACACCATACATACAGTGAAGCATGGTGGTGGCATCATCATGTTATATAACACCATACCTACAGTGAAGCATGGTGGTGGCAGCATCATGTTATATAACACCATACCCACAGTGAAGCATGGTGGTGGCAGCATCATGTTATATAACACCATACCCACAGTGAAGCATGGTGGTGGCAGCATCATGTTATATAACACCATACCTACAGTGAAGCATGGTGGTGGCAGCATCATGTTATATAACACCATACCCACAGTGAAGCATGGTGGTGGCAGCATCATGTTATATAACACCATACCTACAGTGAAGCATGGTGGTGGCAGCATCATGTTATATAACACCATACCCACAGTGAAGCATGGTGATGACTGCACCAATGAGGAGGTAATCAGAAGGGAAATATTAGACCCACTTCAGATGTGGGTGAAATAGAAGTGTGTACACTATTCATGAGATTTTAAAGTGTTTAGAAAAAAATTCAATCCAGCTTCTGACCATAATTATACATATATTGTATCTCGATTTTAAAGAATCACAGGCATAGAAAAAAACCATTAATGAGATATTTATACAGACTTCAAATACAGAGTTAATGCTGTGACATTTTACAAATCTAAAGACTTCCTACTATGTAGTCTAAATGTCATAGTGGAGCCATTTAATTTGTTTGTGAAAACAAAAGGTTTAGCCTGGAGAAATATATGCTGGCAGACCTGGATTCAAATACTATTTCAGTTAGTTGACTTTTACATACATGGAAAAAAAGTATTTTTCATAACTTTTTTCTTATGAGTAAACAAGTAGTATAGTTTTGCAATGTTTTGAGATTTGAAAATACCCAAGTCAGAGTTTAAGTTGAAGTTGACAGGGAAGGTAGCACTAGTAAGCAAACATACAAATCAGATACATCTGAAAGTATTTTGTGTAGTGTAGAGCTTGTGACCTGAATTTAAAGAAGTTGAAGCAGAATGGTTATTTTTAACATGACAATATTTTACCTGTTTCATTTTATACAGACTTTCCGGTGACTCTATCCCAGTCATTAACCTTGAACTACACCATGACACCCTGTGGAGTCTGTTTGATTGAGTGTGTGGACAGGTGTCTTTTATACAGGTAACGAGTTCAAACAGGTGCAGTTAATACAATTATACAATGTGATTTTCTGGATTTATGTTCAAGATTCTGTCACTCAGAGTTGATGAAAATGACAGACTCCTACATGCTTTGTAAGTGGGAAAACCTGCAAAATCACCAGTGTATCAAATACTTGTTATCCCCACTGTATGTGTTTTCCATGTTGCCTTTTACCGTTCTGCAGTGAGAACGCTCTCAATGAGGTAAAGTGTTACCTTAACAATTTTAAAGACGTACAAATGTATTAGATCTCTCTCCAGAAAGAGGTTCAGTTTATTAAATGCCACCTGCGGATTTCCTTTCTATAGCTGAAAGTAGTTGTGAGAACTGATCATCGTATCAGCAGTAGCATTAATCGTGAAAGCACTCTCTGGCCATTTCATGTAATTGCCCACCAGGGTGATGGCCAAGTCTTCAAAGTACCAACAAGATCAATAGCATCCTTCTGCCAAAAACCATCGATAAGAGCAACTGGAATCACTGGTGCAGAGTGTTCTTCTAGTCCTCTAGTTTAGTTGACATGATAAACAGGAAGAAATAGTATTTTGGACTGGACCAGCATGTCCATTTAAGGCCACCATTACAGGTCGCTGAGTCCCTGTTTAGTTCTAACTGTGCCTTGGTGGCTTTTATGAGCTAAAGTCATCATGTGTGAGGGTAGACTGAGTGGAACAAGTAGTCTGTGGCGCTCTCTAAAGTTGAGTTACTCATGCAGTGTCAGCTCATTCCTGATGTGAAAGTAAGGTGCAGGTAGGATTTTGGGTGTAACCAAATAGCAATGTAGTTGTGTGACTTACCCAGCTCTGGACAGGTAGAGCAGGCATCAGCGAAACTAGACACTGTTTAGCAATCAATGATCAATGGTAACATCGTCATTGTAAGGCAGAGTTGAGCGTGAGGGACAATTAGCTGCATGATTTCCAGCTCCTAGCCTGGAGATAATGTCACAGTTGAAGCAAAGTTGTCTAGCAGAATCTCACGATTCTGCTGCTCTTTTTGCAGGGAGAACTATGTTCCCCATAGGTATGTCCTCCATCTTCCTGTAGTCCAGATGCACCAAGGCCTTCTTTTCCATTACAAAGTGATTGTGATGCAAAAGTGACCGTTTTTATTTGTGTTGCCAGGTTTCATTTGTATTCCTATTCAGTAGTCAGAGGCATCCGTACACACAATTGCAGGCAATGTAGACTCAACCACAGCTGTCTGTAATGCAGTGTTTAACTTTTACTGGAATCTGTTTTGGGCATCTGAAAAATGTGGACTCATGTAGCACGTTCCTCAACTAAACTTGACTTGTCAGTCCTAAAACAGCCGTAAGTTATGCAGGATAACATGAGGCTGGAGTTTCCCTTATTGACACTGTGATCGTCATCTGGTAGCAGTCAGTGTTTCCAGATACACTTTTTTTCGGATACTTGACATCAGCTTCTGGAATGCTGTTGGAGCAGAGGCTAACGAATAACTCGTCATGAATTATGAATACAGTGACGTTTTTACTGTCCTCATGTAAAGGTATTTGGTGGTATGCATTTGAAAGGTCCATTGTAAAGAACATAATTGTGCCTTGTAGTTCTGAGAGCAACTCAATGTGTGGAATGACTATATAACTTTGTGTGTAGAAAACTTTTAGTCTTTTTCAGTCCTTTATTGATGGTGGGTTTACTAGAATGTCTGGAATTACTTTATTTTCAATTGCATCATCCCACGGTTTTCTGCTTATGAAGACCAATTTCTTCCTGAAATATCAGATAAAAACTATCAGATACTTGTTGTGCTTCATTTTTTCCACACCAATACTGCAAATAAAGGTCAAGTAATATCGTGGACCCTTCACAGCGGTGGAAGATGTGTGCAATTGTGATGGATCAATCACAGTAAACAGCCAGTCTATTGTATTTTTTCTTTCTTCCAGTCAAACAGCTTGCCGTATTCCTTTTATTGTGAATGAGACAGATGGATTGGGAAAACCAGTTCTCACTAGACAGGCTGTTTTATTTTTTCAATCCTTTACCTTTCCACAGAAAACATCCTCTTACAACAGCTGGCTGTGTGCACTCAGCCCAGCAAGAGAGCCTTGACATTCCACACCAGGAGGTGGCACATTGAGCTGAGGCCGGAAGACCGCCAAAGGCAGCAGACCACAATGTGCTACCCCCTTGGCTGTCAAAAAATAACAACATCAAGGTATATGTAGAGATCCTTACTGGCTCTGCCCCTGACTGGCACTGTTCGAGCAGCCTACTCTGAGCCAACAAGCACCATGGACAAAAGAAGATCTTATCAGAGGTATAGTGTCATTCACTGGGTATTTGCTGACCTCACAGAGACAGAGCCCCTCAAATGTCATTATTGGAGATACAACAGTTTAACATCAGACGGAATAGCTTTCCTCATGCGGACGCTGTCAGCATTCTCTTTAAGATGGAGTGCGGAGGAATCAGGCGCAGGCAGGATATCACGTTAAAGGGTTTTTAATTCAAATTAAACACAACAACGAACCATGAACAAGAAAATATATAACTGAATAAAATCAAGATGTGCTTACAATTGACTTACTGAACTCAAAACATATAAAAGGCAACTGGTTTGAAAACAAGTGGCTACATGCAACATTCACCAACATAAGGCATGACACGCATCATTGGTCCAGATAACAGGGGACAGAAGAGAAAACATTTATACCCATACAAATTGTCTAATGGGAAACTGGTGTGAATGATAATGACAAGACAAGACAATTAATGAGTCCGGAGATGAGTTTGTTGATAATGAAAACCGGGATATTCAGGGTGAAGACATGAGGACCTCACCGTGAAGGGTGCTAAACACCATGTCGCCAGGTAGTGGTTTGTCTAACCACGGACAACCGTCGGTAGGCACTCACCACTGGTGACCAGGAGCACCCAACATGCATTGCAGTTTCAGATATGCTTTGACCCAATGTGCCCCATGTCAAAGTCTTATGAACTATGAACATGAATAAATAGTTCCAAATACCAGGCAATTTTGGCACAAAACCTTCAGGCTTCCGTTAGAAAGCTAGAAATGAAGAGGAAGTTCACCTTTCTGCATGACAACAAACCTAAGCACACATCCAAACACAAAAGCATGGCTTCACCAGAAGAGGATTAACATTTTGGAATGTCCCAGACCTGAAGCCAATAGAATATCTGTGGGGTTGATCTGAAGAGGGCAACGGAGATGTCGTTGCAATCTGACAGATTTGGAGCGCTTTTGCAAAGAAGTCAATATGTGCCATGCTAATAGTGCTTCAACAAAGTATCAGTTTAAGAGTGTGCACATTTGTGCAACCAGTTCATTGTAAGGTTTTTATTTTTCCCCCTCAACGATTAGTTTTTGGATTGAATTGTTAATGTTATAGGCCACATCAAAGGTGGAAAAAGTTCTGACATTATTTATCTTTGTCAACTTTTTTTTACATAAAAACAGCCAGGGGTGTGTAGACTTTTTATATCCACTGTAAATGGTGTCGATGAAACTGTAAGAGCTATCTTTCTGACAAGCTTGATTTTTTATTTGCCATATGAACAGAACACACAAAGTATGTAAAAATTTCAATGAAATCGTTACTTGCTACATATTTGCAACAACAATATAAAATAGTCAAATATAGTAATTCAAGATCCAATTAATTGAATAGGTTCACAACACTAATACAGGTTGTTATGAGAATACAGATAGGGTTGTAGTCTTAATAATGGGGTAGTGTTGTGTAGAAATAATAGAAATATTATCATGACAAGTTCTCTGTATATACTGTACGTACATGACCTTATTGGAATTGGTACAGACCATACTTGTTTTGATTTAAAACTGTTAATGGATAGCATCTTTGTTTAACAGGGTTTGGAAGAGAATAAGACTCAATTTCCAATCTCCAAACCAAGAAAATGACCTTTAAAACGGATCTTGACAAATGCACTGCGAGTTCAAGCTGACATAGAGCCTCATAGAGAGTGTCGGTAAAAACCTGCTAGTATGCATGGGCAAGATAAATACCAGAAACGTAAAGAATTTAGCGCAATTATGAATAATTATTATACATTGACTATGTAACACATCCATATTTCCGCTGAAATTATTCAGTTCTACATTATTACAATAAGAATATGGGAATATCACTGTTGAGTGAATGGATGAACATAAATGATACATTCACCATCTCATGCTACAAGACATAACTACTAAGGTAGTTACAGTTAAGGAAGACATTATCTGATCCCTGCTGGTTTTGTATGTTTGCCCACTGACAAAAACGCTATCAGTCTATGATTTTAATAAAACTGAGAGACAGAATAACAACAGAAAATACAGTGTAATGCATTTCAAATAAGTTATAAATTGATTTGCATTTTACTCATTACTTACTATTATTACTTATTACTGAAATAAATGATTTCCTGTCAATCAGCAATATTTCTGGCTCCCAGGTGTCTTTTATACAAGTAATGAGCTGAGATTAGGAGCACTCTCTTAAAAAGGGACCAAACCAAGGAGCTTTCCAAGGATGTCATGGACAAAATATTAGACCTACACGAGGATGGAAGCAGCTTGGTGAGAAGGTGACAACAGTTCGAGTGATTATTCGCAAATGGAAGAAACACAAAACAACTGTCAATGTCCCTCGGTCTGGTGCTCCATGTAAGATCTCACCTCGTGGAGTTTCAATGACCAAAAGAACAGTGAGGAATCAGCCCAGAACTACACGGGAGGATCCTGTCAATGATCTCAAGGCAGCTGGGACCATGTTCACCAAGAAAACAATTGGTAACACACCATGCCGTGAAGAACAGAAATCCTGCAGTGCCCACAATCTCCCCCTGCTCAAGAAAGCACATGAACAGGCCCGTATGAGCTTTGCCAATAAACATCTGAATGATTCAGAAGAGAACAGGGTGAAAGTGGTGTGGTCAGACCCAAATTGGGCTATTTGGCATTAACTCAACTTTCTCTGTTTGGAGAAGGAAAAATGCTGCCTATGACCCCAAGAACACCATCCCCATCGTCAAACATGGAGGTGGAAACATTATGCTTTGGGGGTGTTTTCTGCTAAGGGGACAGTACAAGTTCACCACATAAAAGTGACAATGGGGGGGGGGAACCACTGTCCAACAGCCAGGTAATTGAAAATGAGTCGTGGAAGATTATTCCAGCATGACAATGACCCAAAACAGACGGCAAAGTTAACAAAGGAGTACTAGAGCGCCCTAGCAAGTCTCCAGACCGTAATCCCATAGAAAATCTATAGACGGAGCTGAAAGTTCGAGTTGCCAAATGTCAGTCTCAAAATCTTACTAACTTGGAGAGGATCTGCGAAGAGGAGTTGGACAAAATCCAGAGGGTGGCCATGGACTTGGTGGGTAGCAATCCCCTTAAGGACCTTGGCCACCAAGGGGATAGCCAAAGAGTTGTGCCTGATGTTTTCGCAGGTCTGCCTACCCTCTAACACCCTGACAGATCGATGAAAGACCTGTGCAAACTGTATAAAGTGGAGGAGATACGCACAAGTGTGTATCATCCACCGACAGACGGTTTGTGCGAGCACCTGAATAAGACCATTAAAGGGATGTTGAAGACGGTAGTCTACAAAGACAGTAGGAATTGGTATATGCTTCTACCCCACCTGATGTTTGCTTTATGCAAGGTTCCCCAGGCCTCCACAGGATTCTCCCCATTTGAACTTTTGTACGGTCATCCCTGCAGGGGTATTTTACATTTGGCACTCGAGGCCTGGGAAAATCAACTCTACCCTTATAGACCACGTAGTTCTAATGAGGGACAAGCAAGTACTTAAGATAAGGCTGCTCAGACGTGGCAGTTTCAGAACCAGCATCACGCCCCTACCGACTACCCGAGGCACGCAGGGCTTGCATAAAAAGAGGATGGGAGTTGTAGTGCCCTCAGACAGTGCCTGGTCCAGTCCAATAATTCTTGTAAATCCCATGCCCATAGTGGACGAGATGATGGAGCGGTTGGGGAAGGCCACATTAATCTTCACTTTAGGTCTTACCAAGAGGTACTGGCAAGTACCGTTGGCGGCAGAAGATCCGCATAAAACAGTGTTTGCCACGCCGGATTGTCTCTACCAGTATGTACATCTTCCATTGGGGTTGCATGGAGAAGCAGCCACCTTCCAGCAGCTGATGGACACTGCTCCGCCCTCATCAGCTGTATGCAGCGGCCAAAATTGACGATGTAGTCATTCACGCGGATGACTGGGACGATCACCTAAGGAAGTTACAAGCAGTTCTGGCTGGATTGGAGGCTGCAGGACTAACAGCCAACCCAGTTAACTGTCATCTGGGTTTAGATGAGGCAGAGTACCTGGGGTACACAATTGCCAGTGGGCAAATCAAGCCCCAACACGAGAAGACCCTAGTCATGAGAGAATGGCCCCGCCAGAGAAACAAAAAGGGAGTGCGGGCATTCTTAGGCCTTACGCGCTACTAAAGAAGGTCCATGCCCGGCTATTCAGTGATTGAAGTGCCACTTACCGAACTAACAAGGAAGGCCGAGCCCACCTGGGTCCGGTGGAGCACTCAGGCTGAAGAGGCTTTTCAGAGACTCAAAAGACATTTTGTGTAGTGAGCCTGTGTTGAAGATGCCTGATTTTAATGCAACCTTCTCTGTCTCCACAACGCTTCTAGCACGGGGATAGGGGTGGTGCTCTCCTACGCAGAAGGGGAGGATGCCCACTCTATCCACTTTATCAGTAGGAAACTGATACTGAGAGAACGTAATTACGTGACGGTGGAACGAGAAGCTCTTGCTATTAAATGGGCACTGGAGTACCTACGGTACTACCTTCTGGGGAGGAAAGTCTACCTGAGCACGCCCCCCTTGAGTGGATGGCTGGGAAGGGAGACTCCAACAGTCGTATCACCCGACGGTTTCTCTCCACGCATTCCAATTCAAGGTGACCCACAAGCCTGGTAAGTTGCAAAGCAACGCAGATGCGCTGTCTCGCCGTGACAAGTGTAGTACGGCTGGCGCCAGCCACTCTGGGCCTGCACTACGGAGGGAGGCTTGTGAGGGTTCAGGTGGAATACAGGGTCCTTGGATACCCTCTCCTGGGAGGTAGGCCCAAAGAAACCTAATGTACCCAATTAAACAACCAGGTGAAATGCATGACCCCGATTCTGTTTTCTTTTCTCTTAAAAAGGCCCCGATTAAGTGAACCAAGGGGAAATGTGAAGGAGAGTGGCGGAGCATGAAGTGGAGGAGGAATAGTCGTGTTACCAGAGACTAAGTAATCGCCTGTAGCATTTTCTGTTTGTGTTAAGAGTTTGTTTTGTATGATATTTTGATATGGCACGGCAGTGGGTCTACTAGGGCCTTGTGTAACTAAATCAAACAAGAATTACAACCTCCACCAGAGTCTCATTTATGCTGTCCTGCACCAAAGTACATTTTGAATGTCGGATCTACCACTACCAAGTAGGGAATCGTTACACTCCGTATGCTGCATATGTTATGCCTATTTGTGATGTTAATAGACTAACAGATTTGAATGAGCCATTTCCTTTAACATATGAAACATGTTAGTCATGGTTGAGAGAAAAATATATATATATATTTCACCTGCCACATGACAGCTAAGTTTGATTACATTTGTAATGACAAATAATAGAATGTGACATAAATAAACATAACAAATGAATAAGCTCAGCTGGTTAACTAAAATGAAGCACTTGATGTTATGGCATTTTCAGACCTTGTCATTCTTTCTGCATGTTACAAATCAACACATAGAGTTTATACTGACAGACAAACCGACTGACATCTACTAAAATAGCTTAAGCTTTACGTACAGTATAAAGTACATTGCAATAGCACCTACTTATGTGATCCAGATGTGTCAGTTAAGAACTCCTGAATTACATGGCTATTCTTACTTAGCCAAAACCGTAAAGGCAATCAATGATTCAAAGTTACATTGGGTCACCTTGCCTAATCGATGAAACGAAAGGTAGGAACAAACACACCAATTCATTACTTTGTTTTGAAAACAGTGAAGTTATTAGATAACAAACACTCTGGATAGGACACAAGATCACAAACACTAAATTATTACTTAACAATGAGCGTTCTGCCGATTGTTACTAAAGTTTGGCAACGCCAAGCACTGGTGCAGAAGGGTGGCAGGCGTTACACAAATTAAGATTGAAATGGCTTCAGTGAGACGTATAACTGGTGGCCACACACCTTGCCAGAAGATCAGAACACTAATAAAACATGCTCCCGTATAATTTGCATTCGAAGGTCTCCAATATGTATGCATTTTGTCTTACAGTATGACACGAAAGCAGATGCTCGCTATAGATTGATTTGATTCTATTCAGGCGCAGTTCAGACTGGAAATTCCCTTTGTACTTTTGATGAATTTCCTCTGGCTGCTGTATCATGCTTCTGTTGAATTCATACTGCACATAGATCAAGTAATGGTCGACAGCAGAGTCTCACAGAACCAGGGCGGAGTTTACATGGTTTACAAATCAATTTAATCAATTAGTCACGGTAGCTGAAGAACCCTGTAGTTTGGTCACAAATAACTTACTACTCCAAGCTTAGGCTCCGATGAGACAAAAACATGCTTCCTCTTTCAAGAAAAGCATCTGTTTGCTGGCAATGGAAAGGCTGCCTAGTAATTAGACAGAGATACTGTAACTAATTACATGTGTCCCCAAGACCTCTAACATTGTTGCCTAGCAAGGCCTAACATTTTATGTAATGTGATTGTGAGTGCAAAGTGTTGTGTACAGTAAAAAAACAACAACGGATTAATGACGCAGTCTCTTTCTAATGAAATTCAACAAAGGAGTTATAATTCATGACCACATAGCTGGATGTTTTTGCCTTTGGCTTGACAAGCTTGTGTTACCTACATTTGCCTGCTGTCAGCTTTAATGGATACCTTCTCTCCTTACGTACGTGCAAGCTTGGACACCGCAACACAGCATGTTTCATTCCATATTTGGCTCTTTGAAAGCTACCTCAGGAGTTCTAGAGGCACCCTGCGTCGTAGGGTAATTGTTAATGAAACTGGGATTTGACAGGCCGTTCTGTAAGGCTTTTTCAAGTAAGCCTGTGCTAAACTTGCCCACAAAATCCCAGGCACTTTGTCTTGGCGTGAGTCCATTCATGGCACCCCAGGAAATACAATGTCTGGACAAGGAGTCAACAGGTGGAGGAAAATCACTCAAGGATGAAAACCAGACCAATGAACATTAAAATCACATGGACCAGGAAGCGTTGATTTACATCTCTCATGACTTATTGACACATACATCATTTGTGTCAGAAATATTTTTCGGCAACATGTTTTATATCTTTCGAAATCAGAAATAAAATAATGCAGAGGTTAACAGTCCGACTAATACTTATAGAATAAAGTTAAGGAATAATTTGATAGAGTGAAGGGGAGAGAAGGAGGATGAGAGTGCGTTTTCCATTAGAGTCTACCCTGCAAGGCAATTTGGACCCCTATCTCAGAGGCTTAATGGGAGATGGACAGTGATGGACAGCAAGTGTGGGTTACTTATTAATCAGAGAGAGGCAATTGGAGAACCTCCATCGACCTGGTGTAAATTAAATAAGGCACTATCCTGAAATGGCATTATTCCCCCCGAACACTTTCCTTTCTCTCTGTCTGTTTAGATGAAAGCATATAGTGGTGGAAAATATGGGAGTTGGTAGATTGTAATATATATTAATCAGACGAGTACTAAAAGGGGGGCTCGTGCACAGGGATTAATGAGGCGAAACTAACCAATCAATCAAGAGGCTGTGCTGCTAATTCTGGGAAAAACAGAATGGTGGCATAACGATGTACTGGAAGATACTTGCCTAACCCAAATATACAGAGCACAGCAGGGGCAAAAAGAAAATCTGTCAATCCAAGCAGGGTTAAGAAAAGCACATTCAAAACACATTGTTGACATTGGGTTTGTTTCTTGATCAACCCAAGGATTTGTCGTGCCCTGTTCTTACTCTCACAGTACATTTTGACAACAGCTAATTATCTTGGACTATATTTAGAAACGTTAAATAGTGCGATTTGTTGAGATTAACAGTAGTTTCTTTCAAGGTCCATTCATATGTAAGAATAATAATGAAAAAGCACTTTCTGACCTAGAGTTATTCATCTATACTATAGATGTAGCCAGTTGAAGTGCCCTGGACAAATAACAAATGTTCTTTAGTTATGACTCCAAGAACAGGCATTAGATCATGTCAATGTCATATCAATGAGCCAGAAAAGAACAATCTTTGGAGTGTTTTTCAAAAACAATAGAAGACATCGCTGTTTCTTCGTGTGCGGAAGACAAATCTTGTGATTGGCTTATTATTCACTGACTGGCGTGTTAATCTTTCACATTCAGCCTACTCTCCCAGGTCTCATCGCATCAGTTCCTTTGATGTACCACTTATCAGAACAGTCTTGAGAAAAATAGCCTCAAAGTCACCTTGCGTCCATTTTTAGCCAGCTATGTTGTACATCCATCAGTCCACTGTCAGTTATTTAGGACAACTTTACCCAGAAGTCCTTATAAGACCGGAGGGGAACAGCTGCCTTGGCACAGCTCTCTCAACCTCCTCACCCTCCAACTTTCTTTCAAATTACCTTGATACTTGAGATATAATACAGTCCAATGGGAAAAATATGAAGCTATAAGAGTTTCAAAAAAGATAAATGCAGAGACTAGATTTACAAATGCACACACCGGATTCATACATGCACAGACTACATTCACAAATGCACTCAATCAAATATCTTCCTTGTTACACAAATGCACTCAATCAAATATCTACCACGTGGTGTGCGTTCTTGTGATTGGCTAAAACAAGGAAGATATCTGATTGGTTGCAGATCATTCTCTGTTAAAAAAAATGCATTTGTGTGTGGATCCACGTCAGGGGAGTCTCAAAAAGAATCCACACACAAATGCAGTCAAATTCAATGCACGCAAGCAGTTTGTAAATCAAGATATATTTTGCTATGTGCATTTAAACAATTTGTATGCATTTGTGAATCTTATGTGCTTTTTAAATTTGGTCTGTGTATTTGTGAATTTTGTACGCATGTATGAATCCGGTCTGTGCATTTGTGAATGTAGTCTGTGCATGTATGAATCCGGTGTGTGCATTTGTGAATGTAGTCTGTGCATTTATCTTTTTTGAGACTCTTCTAGCTCCATAGAAAAAGGGTGCTACCAAAACCATAAGTGATGCCCCATCCCTTACGAAAAAAAGTATACTTTAAGTTTATTTTTGTGAGTATACTTAAGTTTAAAAAGTATACTATTATTAAGGTACTTAAAGTATACTAGAAGTGTACTTATTTATATACTATTTTTATACTAAGTAGACTAAATTGGCCCACTTTTTAGTTTATTTAGTACACTTTAGAGTACACTTATAGTTTATTTTAAGTATACTTTTAAATACTTTAAAGTAACCCGTGTATTGTACTTTTAGTTTATGAAGTAGACTTCTTAAAGTACTTAAAAGTATACTTTTGTATACTTCAAAGTAACCCGTGTATTGTACTTTTAGTTTATGAAGTAGACTTCTTAAAGTACTTAAAAGTATACTTTTGTATACTTAAAAGTAACCTGTGTAGTGCACTTTCAGTTCATGTTCAGTTCAGTTCTTGAAGTACTTAAGTATACATTTGAATACTTTCAAGTGCAATTTCAACTTATGTAAGTACTTCAAGAAGTAAACCTAATAAATGTTAATATACTATGATTTAATAATAGATTTAAACACATAGTATAACTGTACAAGCCATGTTTGTCAAGTGAACCTTAAACAATACTCTAACAACCAGTGCCATGTGTCTGGTAGGAGTTCCACTTGAAACTTTAGAATAAATATATGCTACTTTTGTCTTCAAGTGTAATTAACCTCTTTAAAATAAAGGAAATACAGTACATATTCAAAATACCTAAATAAATCTGAGAGGCAAGACACACAATGTGACTTAGACACATTTATTGCGAAACAGATAAATATTTTCATAAAAATTTGAATGAGATAATATTGTCAAAGCTACATTAAAGGGGGATAAACCAGCTATGAACACTTAAAATGTTGAAATATACATATATATTTTTTAAACAATTTTGAACTCTAAACGTTAAAATAAACATGGTTATTTTATTTAACAATATGCTTCTTTTTTGTACAGGAAATGCATGCTCACATCTTTTCTGCCTTTACTTGTTTGAAGCATTCATTGTTGCACTTCTTGCGCAAGATCCTCCGGACATCTTGCACTGTTATTTCTGTTATTTTCACTGTCAAATTTCTCCCTAGCATGCCCTGTAAAAAAACACAAGACAACAAGCAAACCTGATTAATATATTTAACCTTTAATCGGAATTTGTCAAATTGCGCAATATAAAATTAGGATTCCAAATACACACTTGCGTGAAACATACCAAGGCGGATGAATTGTCGCCCCATTCACTGTTCGTATTGTGTACGTCTTCCTCTTCACTGCTGGGATCAGTTACGTCTTCCTCTTCACTGCTGGGATCGGGTACATTGTCCTCCATGCTGTTGGGGTTGTGTATGTCATCATCCTCTTCATTACTGGGTATGTCTCCCTCTTTGCTGTTGGGATCAGATACAGAGTATTCTACATTGACATTAACTTCCTCTGAAGCCTGAAGAAATGAGAAAGGGTAAGGTAGATCGTTTAATTTATACTAGTATAGCCAGTTAAATGCAACATCGTATAAACACCCAGAGTGTTACAATTTATAACACACAGCATCAAGAAAAAAAAAATTATCAGCAAACTAGAGCCTACATGGCTTATTAAACAAACAAGCAACCTAGCAACCTTGCCTAATTAGTAATTGTAGCTACCAGTTACCTGAAAAACAAAAGATGCAGATAAAAGATAAGTAATTGTTAACAAGGGCTAGTTATGTGTTGTCTTCTTACATGGCTCAGACGTAAGTAGCTATCTAGCTAATGTTGATGTTAGCATTAACCATAGCCATGTAGCTAGTTAGCTGTTATCTCATATAGGCATAGATAAAGTTAGAATTTAGCTCAAACTCACCTGTTCATTCCATCTGTACTTGGTCCTTTTTGGAATCCTTACACCTGGGTGCTCGAGTTTAAAGCGTAGTTTATGGCGCCTGAAACACGCTGAAATATCTCCGGTTCAACATATGGGCAGCGTCCGAAATCGCGTACTATGTTGAGTATGTACTACATTTAAATAAGAACGTACTTTGCGACCGTTAAAAAAGTATGTTCTATATAGTATGAATCCGGGTAGTATGAATGGAGTCCGGACATACTACATGCGCCGTGTTAGAATGTTCTACTTGTATAATCTACCGGGCAAGCGAAGCGTGTTTCCTTCAGGTCCGCGTCCTCCTACCACTACGTATAAAGCAAACCCGCTTTTAAGTCAATCGTTTACTTATATGATGTTAAACAAATACAATTTTACCACAAAGAAACAAACAGCCTTTTCTAAAGTAGTTACACTTTTTATTTTTATTTATTAACATTTCTAAAGTAGTTACACTTGAAGACTGCCGCGTCTCCGGTTTCCACCATTTTTAAATGTAACGAGAACTCCTCTCTCTTGTTGCATCATGGGATAGTAAAGTGTCCATCGTATGCACACTTCAGAATCTCGCCGGAAGTAGTAGGTCATCCGGGTACTTTTCGCATACTGTTTTTCGAATACTATGATTTTGGACATACTACTCTGCTTGGGTACTGTTTTTCGGAAACTATAAAGTATGGAAGTACGCGATTTCGGACGCAGCCATGATGTTTTGCTCGCGCGCAAGGAACAGGAAGTGACGTCGCTAATCAGCTCTGCCTACATCCGCCTTCTTCTGATGCTTCATTGGACATTTTTCTCAGTTAATGCATGTAAAATATGTTCAAATATATGTTAATGTCCTGTCTGTCCGGGGCTTTCATTCATATCAGACTTATAAATGTTCCTCACAATACATAGAGCAAAGGCGGAATTAGTTCATAGACTTTTTTATTAATACTCCAATTGATTATTATTAGTATAGTATATGAATAGGGCTTCAAAATGTTTGGCATTAATTATGATTTCAGTTTCAGTAACAAAAAAGATTTAATGTGCAATGCATTTCATAGACATGAGTATTAGAATATACAAGATGGATCTAAAAAAATTACTTGTAATCTACTTAAAAAATATTTAGACTGTTTTTGCTGTATAATAAAAGAAAACGTACATCTCCAGAAGAAATGTGTAAATACGTTTTTCTATTTGGTAGTGTACTTAAAAGTTCAAGTAGTATTTTCTCAATGTACTTTTTGAAAGTATATCATAAGTAAACTAAAAGTGTACTACCCATTTTGCAGTATACTTATAGTATACTTGAATATACCTTTTTCTAAGCATACTTCTAAAAAGTATATCAAAAGTGACATAAAAGTGTACTATCCATTTTGTAGTGTACTTATAGTATACTTTAATATACTTTTTTTTCGTAAGGGATTACACACCACACACTATACACACACCACACACTACAGACCTCACACACCACACACGCCACACACTATACACACTACACACACTACACACCACACACTACACCCCACACACTACACCCCACACACTAATAAGAGAACCTGTTTTGAAGAGTGCGCGCCAGTTGTCTCCTTAAGAGAACCCTTAGCCGAACACTTTTGGCTTCCACTTAGAAACATATGCACAGAGGGTACATGGAACCAAAAAATAGCAGACCTGAAACAAATCAAGTTTCTCCGTGGGAAAATAATATCCACGGGAAACAGCCTAGGAATCCTTTTGGAAAGTTATTTTCAAGGACATTTGTGTATAGACATTATCGTAAAGGGCCATGTTCAGGGAAATTAGATGAATACAATTACCAATAACTGATGTCTAACATTTTACATTTAACTGCTCTTTTACCCTTGCTCTGTTACCTGCCAAAATGTACAGTACCTTCTAACATTGACAGAGCTCAACTTTTTCCCATGTGGTCAGGCCATTTTATTTGCTGTGACAATACATGCTGACCCCAAAAAACACAACAGTCTGAGCATGTTAGCACATTGTGCCCCAATAATTTACCTTTAATAGCTTTTCATGAGAGTTACTATAGCAATAATGCATGCCTAGCAAGGCAATGCTCACGGCACATGCTGCACCATATCCTAGGTGTGAGAAAATTGCCTCTATAAGTTACCAGAGGATGAGACCAAAGTGACATCTCCCTTCCTATTAGAGCTAAAGAAAACGGGGGAAATTACATGAGCATCTGGTCAAGTGGCTCTGAAACACCCTCTGGAGAGTTCTGAGGCGACGTGGGTGCGAGTGGGGAAAGCGAGAAGTCAGCAGCAGGAGATGATATATAATCCCCCTGATGAAAACTGGAGAGTCTTAAAACGGCGGGATGGGAAGGCAGGTTGTGCGGGGTGTGTGAATTTATGGTGATGGTATAATGGAGGGGCAACCACCCATTCTCATTACTGCAACAAGCCAACACTTTTGAGTGTGAGGGACCTCTCTGATGGCACACTTGATGGATCAATTACAAGTACTTAGAAATGCAAGGTGAGAAGCTTCGAAACACATGGGAACCATCCACACCCTCTCATATATGGAATTATCAATAATAAAAAAAACACACCAGACAAACTGTTGCAGAGACGTGCCCATTGACACACAAACACGCGCTATTTCATTCAGTCATCACTCAGGCGAGCCCTTAAAAGCCGACGAGAGGCGCTCCAGACCCCAATTTGCCGAACTGATCAGGCTCACACTAGGTCACTAATGGCCTCTCCCCTCCACACGCACACGGACTTCCTTTAGACGAAGTGACGCATACCCAGGGTCCTTATGCGCTCAACTAATTGTCTGACTAATGGAAAAAGCATTTTCTTAAGTACTTTATTTGTTGCACCATCTGCATCATTTGCACAGTAATTGCTTCGGTAGTGTGCAGGTTGGAAATTGCCACCTCTGGGGCCGTGTAAATATGCATGATGATGGATATGATGATGGTGGTGATGAAGAAACCATGAGACATAGGCTCTGTCCTATAGACAAATTGTAGAAGAGGAAGGATTTCATCAATTGAGTCAGACGTCTCCGCCCTTCTCCCCAGTAAAAGCGATGCAACGGTCCAATTGTTTGCTAGCTTTTCCGCATTTGTTTAAATCTATCTGGAGAGGCGCGTGGGAAATAGTAGGTACATATATGAAGTTACGATCCAGAGGGGTGAACAAAGGCTAAATTCCCCAATATAGTTGTAAACATGAAATGTCATTTCTATACTAGCCTGAAGCTGAATGACAATTAGAAGCTTATCGATTGAAATCCAGGCGATGCCCGGTCATGTGCGCTATCACGGACGTATGCTCAACCCTTCAATAGCATTAACTATCATGTTTTCTATCAGTCCTTAACTCCTCTTTAGAGTGATGCCTATCTCCCGGATCCATCCGGCCCCAGCTTACAGCCATCCTCAAGTCAATTGGGAAAAGCATTTAGTCGTCAGAGATGAGTATAATTGCTCATCTTAAAATAATCTTAATTGCCGTAATCGTGGGGCCTGGGTGATATCAATGTGTATACTCCTGGGGTGCAGATGGCCCATTCCATAAAATTCTACTGTTACAACTTTGAAATGCGTCGTTTTCATGCTTTGGAATAGGAGAATCTACCCGTAATCCAATAAAGGCATTAGCATACCGTTAGGGGGGCACTTCCTGGCTTTTGAGGGACACACAGGGCCTTATTTGGCCTAACAGAGCAGTCCCGTTGGCATTTATTTATGGCAGCAAGATGTCAAAGCACTTAGAGTTGGAATTTGCCTTGTCCATTAAGGCCATCGGCCAATGATGTGCTACGGAAAGAAAACCTTGGGTCTGGACTGTATCTAAGTTATAACCTTTCTGCTCCACTACTGATTTCATTTATTTGTGTGTATATTTGTCTTATTTTCCTATTTCTTTTTTACTGTGTGCATTCAAATAAATTGTTCCTTTGGGATGTGTTTGTTATTTGGTTACATTTTTTTTGCATGCTTTGACAACACTAAGCTTTGTTTTTATAAACTCATAGCCAAATTGGTCTTCTACAAAACAATCATTTTTTTCTAACTGTTTTCTTAAATGAAGGTTATGTCCTTAACACATAAGCTTGCATCAGATAGTACTGTATAGCGAAAAGACAGTTGATAATGCTCAACCATGTAAGGCTGGAAGCAAGACAGCTCTTGCTGCAGAAAACCCAGACACATCGACTTGTTGCTGGAATCGGCTTAGTGAAGTGAAAGTAAAGCATATGTTTTATTCATGCTCCAAAAGGTTTCAATTTAATGCACACTCAGAGGTGATGGCCATTTGTGCATGAGCTCATGTACAACACACGCATGAACGCAAATACGCACACACACACACTCACACAAATACACACACTCACACCAATACGCACTCACACTCACACAAATACGCAGACACACTCGCACAAATACGCACACATACTCACACAAATACGCACACACTCACACAAATACGCACACACACTCACACAAATACGCACGCACACTCACACAAATACGCACACACACTCACACAAATACTTACACAATTGTGGTCACAGCCATGGAATGAATTACAAAAACGTCTTCTTAGGTAAAAGTATTTTGGTATAGGTACTGCAACATTCACACCTCAGGGAGAAGGATATGTAGAGATTGTGTCATGCTTGCCAAAAAACATTTAGCCTTCTCTGATTGTATATTTAGCGGAATTCTGCGAATTTTTCTCATGTTCCTATTTAAGAATGTTTCCTCCTTTGACTATACACATAGGTTCTAATAATTTTTAAGACAAAGTATATTCACCAATTTTAGTAAATCCAAAAAGGAGCATGCAATTATGGTTGTACATTTCACTTTTATTCACAAGAGCAGAATGTTGGATAATACGATTCCAGTCAATGAGGAGGTTTTATGAATGGAGTAATTACTGTTCACCTTCAGCAACCAGCTGCCATTACCAGCTATTATCTGCAATATTGCTGGTATTTGTTCACAAAATTGGGACACGAGCAAAGGCCCAATGCAGGCATTACTAACCTGGAATTGCCTCGTCTTGTGCAATTGCGGTAACTGTTTGTCACTAATAGTCAGTACAATTCTTCTACCTTTTCGGGGTCCGAAGGCCAGATTTAGTCAAGCAGTCTTTTTTTACATTTCAACACGACATAGGCCTTATATTGGGCAAATACCGTACCAATAATTAAATCAAAAGATTTAAATCTAACAAAGAACTGTATTAAAAAAGTTAATGTGTTAACTGCAACCCCAATTCCAAAAAGTCAGGATAGTATGCTAATAAAAACAAAAGTAGTTAGTTGTTAATTTACATGAATTTAAACAAAACATTTATAAAGACAATGTATGTGATATTTCATCTAATCAACTACATCGTTTTTTGAAGGTAGATTTTTATTTTGAATTTTTTTTGGACAGGGGCAATTTAGGACTAAAAGCGATGTGACAAGTTAAAATAAGAAGGTGATGTGAAACAGGTGAGGCAATGTGTAATCATAGTATATTAGCCTTGAAAAAAGTCATATTGGTTGAAGAGCAAGGATGGGTCGAGGCTGGTCCTGGCCTGAGGCAAGAGATGAAGAGTGTGCAGGAGTGTGCGCTGCAGTTCAGGACACTGGCAGCGGGGGCTGGGTGAAAAGAACAGGCCTATATCGACCTGTTTCATGTACATCTGAACCCGGACGTCCGTCGGGTGATGGCGCGTCGGGATGCCGCTCTCTCCTTTGAGCAGCTGGTAGAGTTAGCCATTAAACTGGACAATCTACTGGCTGCTCGCGGATGTTCCGGGTCAGGCCCCTCCGTTCCACTCAGTCCTGCGGTCGCTCCAGAGCCTATGGAGGTATGCACAACCCACACCCCGCAAGAGCCCTCTGAACCTCATACTACAATCAATGTTTGTTTCCCCACTTTCCCATTGTATCCCCTGTGTAAGGCGCTCGTAGATTCCGGTGCAGCTGGGACTTTATTGACAAAGCATATGCCAGTCAGTTACAGATTCCATTGGTACCGCTGACCAGTGCTCGAACCATTAGGGGACTGGACAGTCGGCCATTGGGATCGGGGATGGTGACGCAGGTCACTTTGCCGGTGACTACGGTCCCACAACACACACACACCAAGTTCATCACCCTACGAGTAAAAGGTTGATATTAGGTGATATTAGGCATGCCCTGGCTGTCTAGACGCAACCCACAGTTTTCATGGCCTCAGAGGACTCTGATTGGTTGGTCACAGAAGTGTCCGGATAGGTATCTGGGTGTTTCCCTCAGTGCGACATCGGTGGAAAGTCCAGACAGTGTCTCCGCTGTGTGTATTCCTTCCGAATATCATGATTTGGCACTCGCATTCTCTAAATAATTGGCTACAATTGGTTACCTCCCCATCGCTTGGGGAATTGCGAGTTAGAACAACAGGTAGGCTCTGTACCGCCCCACAGTCACGTGTATGCCTTGTCTCAGGCAGAGACTGCGACGATGGAGATGTATGTGTCTGAGTTATTGAAACAGGGGATGATCCACCATTCCACTTCCTCAGCCTCCTCAAGTTTTTTCTTTGTGAAGAATAAGGACGGAGTGTTGCGTCCGTGCATTGATCATCGAGCCCTTAACAGCATTATCGTTTCTTATCGGTATCCTCTCCCACTGGTTTCAGCTGTAATCGAGGCATGCATATCATTTAGTGCGTATCCGGGAGGAAGATGAATGCGTTGTGATGCCGTACGGGTTGTGAATGCGCCATCGGTTTTTCCAGTCTATTGTGAATAATATTTTTTAAAAACATGATTGGCCGTTGGGTGGTAGTATACATAGATGACATCCTTGTGTATTCGGCTAGCCGGCCGAATCATGTTTCCTCAGTTTGCAGAGTACTGGAGCGAATGATGGCGCATGATCTGTATGCCAAACTGGAGAAGTTTTCTCAGCGAGCAGTCTCCTTTCTTGGGTTCCACATTACTACGGGAGGTGTGAAAAAATGGAGGTTGATTGCGTGGGGGCCGTGCGTAATTGGCTCGTATGGGGGCCAATTGGGCCGTCTCGGATTACGGACTGCGCGTTCAGTACATTAAAAACGCTCTTTACATCCACGCAAGTTTTGGCTCACCCTGATCCATCAGTTCCGTTCATAGTGGAGGTGGATGCGTCAGAGGTTGGGACCGGTGCTATACTGTCCCAAAGCTTGGGCACACATTTCTACAGTCCGTCCATGTGCGTTCTACTCGCGGAAACTCAGTGCGGCAGAACAAAACTATGACGTAGGGGATAGGGAGTTGTTAGCTGTTGTTAAAGCCCTGACAGAATGGAGATATTGGCTTGAGGGAGCGAAACACCGGTTTGTAGTCTGGCTTGACCATCGTAACCTGGAATACATACGGGCTGCGAGGAGACTTAACCCTCGCCAGGCCAGGTGGGCGTTGTTCTTTACCCGGTTTGAGTTTACGTTATCGTACAGTCCGGGTACGAAGAATGCCAAGGCAGACACGCTGTCTCGATTGTATGACACAGATGAGAGGCAGGTTGATAACTCACCTATTCCTCCTGCTTCCTGTATAGTGGCACCAGTGATGTGGGAGGTGGATGCGGACATCCAGCGCACATTACGCACAGATCCATCTCCTCCTCAGTGCCCCAACGGGCGTGTGTACGTGCCGCTGGATGTTAGTGATTACCTCGTGCTGGCCCCACACATTGGTGGTGGCCTGGTCTGGCCAAGGATGTGAGGTTGTATATCTCCTGATGTTCCATGTGTGCCCAGTGTAAGGCACCTAGACACCTTCCGGTAGGTAATTTACATCCTTTGCCCTTTCCACAGCAACCATGGTCATATCTGTGTGTTGGACTGGTTTTCAAAGGCCTGCTGCTTCCTGCCCCTGGGAAGTCTCCCGACGGCCCGTCAGATCGCAAAGGCCCTGTTTACACATGTTTTCCTGCACTACGGGGTCCCGGTGCACATTGTGTCTAATCAAGGCCCGCAGTTCAAATCAAAGGTCTGGAGGGCATTTATGAAAAAACTTGACTTTCTCTGTCTTACGGAAACCTCGCAAAAAACCTGGAATACTTCTCCTTCAACCAGACTACACCTGTCGGATTCTCCTACATGGAATCAGTATCCACTCCAACCCTCTCTTCATTTGAGCACCTTGCTTTCAAACTGCCTGGCCCTAAACCTCTGGTCATAGCTGTCATCAATCGAACTCTTTCAATCTGGCTTATGCTCCCAACATAATGAAAATCACTAGCGACACACTTCTCTCTGCTGACTCTGGCTTCCTCAGTATCCTCACCCTTCTCGACCTTAGCGCTGCATTCGACACCGTTAACCATATCAACCTTCTCCCACACCTCCAGCACTCCATTGGCATAACTGGCACTGCCCTATCCTGGCTCAGCTCTTATCTCTCTGACAGACATCAGACATCAATACATCTCTATGAACAACTGCAAGTCCTCTCCTTTAAGGTCACCTGTGGCGTCCCTCAAGGCTCAGTGCTTGGTTCTCTTCTCTTCATCCTTTATATTTTCCCCCTTGGACAGATATTCCATCTCCATGGCCTCCGATTTCACTGCATCTCCAACGACACCCAACTATACTATACTCTCCTCCAAAACCATAAACTCAGCCACTCACTCCATCCTTACCGCCTGTCTTGACATTAAATCATGGATGCAACTGCATTTTCTCAAACTCAACTGCAACAAATCAGACCTGTACCAAGATCTGCAACTTTGGATCAATCTTTCATCCTTCGTGCCCCAAGTCAACCAAGTCACAAAAACAGTATTTTTCCACCTCAGGAACATCGCCAGTAACCGGTCCTCTCTGCTTGTCACCGCTGCCGAAATTCTCATTCAAGTTCTCAACTTCCAGACTGGACTACTGCAACAGTATACTCTACAGCCTTCCAGCAAAAAGCTCCAATATGTGCAAAATTCCTATATGCTCACCTCCTCTCGTCATTGAGACCATAACACCCCTGTTCTCCAAAATCTTCACTGGCTCCCAGTTAAATACAATACAAATCATTTTAAAATATTGCTCATCACCTACATGCTTTAAATAACCTCACCCCCAAGTATATCTCCGACCTCCTTGTTCGCCACACTCCATCCAGAAGCCTCAGGTCCGCAGGCACAATTACCCTGAAAACCACCAGGAAAAAGCTGCGGACCTGGGGCGACAGAGCTTTCTCAGCTGCAGCACCCCAACTATGGAACGCCGTTCCCAACCATATCCGCCATGCCAACACTTTACTGTCCTTCAAACAAGACTGCAAAATCAATCTTGCGTTCAGCAGATAAACCTCCTTACCCAAACCTTTTTTACTCCACAAAACCGCTCCTCTTGTATTTCATGATTATTTATTATTATCAATATTCTAATCCATGTTAAGCACTCTATATAACTATATAAGCTCAAAATATTATTATTTATTATTATTAAGTGCCTGAATGTGTCAGAGCTGTTTTGGCTGGCAAAAGGGGACTTACATAATATTAGGTAGTAGGTCATATTGTTATAGCTGGTGTATCTGGCGATATAAAGAACCACACATTCATCAGATAACGATGTCCTAAAGTTATGCAAAGTATAAGTATCATTCTGATGCTAGAAAGTGTGCACACCTCACTGGTCTGGATTCACAGGAGTCCAGATCAATCAATCAAAACAAAAGTGAAAATAGCATTTTTTTTAAATTATTATTCTAAATAGGGCGGTTTTTCTAAACTGAAATTGCATATAGTATTTTATTATTATTACTATGGTCATGGGGTTAATATGGTCTGGCTCTGAGGCTTGGCTGGGGGAAAGCTACCTCATTCTAGCTAATATCAGATTTTAAATTGGAAAAACATTGATGTCTTGTGAGTGGGCTGGACTGACGGCCATTTGATTGATAGCCTATTCTTGATTGATGGTCATGAGGGAACAGTCAGCTGAATTTTTTTCTACATTATACATTGTATAAATACCAGGGCCAATCGTAACATGCATTTTCATAAAATATATAATATATATCAGCTCAATGTTGCTGCATTTCCTCTAGTGCTTTATCCCCGAGTACCATGGCTACACTGGTGATTTATGCTAATGTTACCTCAAGACTTTCCTGTTTTGAATATGCGTTCAGTAGCAAGAACAGGGACGGTCTCGGAGATGGGGACAGGGACTGGCTCGGAGATGGGGACAGGCTTGGAAACGGGGACTCGGACGGGCTCAAAGACAGGGACTCGGACGGTCTCAGAGACAGGGACAGGGTCCAGGATTTAAAGGAGATGTGGCACACAGATGAAAAGCCGTGGAACCAGTAAGATCAGGGCCTGCGGCTGAAGCCCCCCTCGATGGGCTTGCCAAGTGAAGAATTCATCATAGAGTCTCGTCTCCTCATCCGGGGTAACCAAAGCCTCTCCCATCCAGGCCAGGTAATCAATGAAGACCCCTCGGTCTTCCCGTAATGCCTTGTCTATGGCCAGACAAGGGGGAACTGACGTTGAGGACTGAGCCGAGACAGGTCTATTTGTGTGGCGGACCGGCAGCCATTTTGTGCGGTGGACCGGCAGCCATTTTGTGCGGTGGACCGGCAGCCATCTTGGACGGCAGAGCGGCAGCCATCTTGGGCGGCGGAGCGGCAGCCCTCGGGAGTGATGAAGCGGAGTGCAAAGCCGCTGGTGGTAAGGCGGGTATCAGCTGAAGTGTGAAAGGATCCCAGCTATACTCTCCCTCCAGGTACTCCTGCTCCTCAGACTCGCTCTCAGACTGCGAGTCATCGACGGAGTAGGGCCCTATATAAAGCCCAAATGTGCCACACTCTGCTGTGTCCTTTCAGATGGTCAGGACATTCTGTCACGTATTGTCTTCAGGCAGGTAACAAGACAGGTCGCGGACACAGGCGCAGAGTACTAAATAACAGGGTATTTATTCGAGGCAGGAAAACAGGATCTATCACCGAACACTTCGGACGATAAAATAACAAAAACAGAATACCACGTACCTCACAGCATTACATACATTCAAAATATAAACAATGTCCCAACACTGGCAAACTGAAAAGAACAGAGGTAAATACATTCACTAATGAATACAACTGAAAACAAGTGAGGCGAAAACACAGGTGAATCAGATGTCCTTGATTTTCCCCCTCTCTCCGCTGGCAGGGGGAGTGCCAACTCCGGCATAGAGGGGGACAGAGGCTGTTCCTTACATGTATTTCTTTTATTTATGAATTGTGCTATAAAAATAAACTTCAAGCCCACCAGGTTGTTGTAGGCGGGGAACGGCTCTGACGCGCTATCGACAGGGACCGGCTCTGACATGCTGTCGACTGGGATCGGCTCTGACATGCTGTTGTGGGGACCGGCTCTGACACGCTGTCGTGGGGACCGGCTCTGACACGCTGTCGTGGGGACCGGCTCTGGTGGTGTTTAATCAATATTTACATGAAAACAAACACTTTAAACAACGAAGGTAAAACACTAACAGTCTGGACGCAAATAAAACTGTGCATAACAAGCGACTTACAAAAGACATCATAACACAGCGACCTACATACAAACTCCCAACACACCACAAAACCAACGTGACTTGAAAACAAAAACCGACATGGCGGAACCTAAACAGCAGTGTTAAATAGCCCCAGTGATTTCTAACCATCCCCAGCCATGCTAACAATAAAACAATCACCAGACACATCACATCCTGATTCCTGTGTAGAACCAAAACTCACCACACATGTGACATAAATAGCCTCTTGCCATGATGATAAACGCCTACAGAGCCATTGAGTCCATCCTGACCTCCTCCATCACCGTGTGGAACGCTGCAGCCACTGTCAAAGATAAAGACAGACTGCAACGCATCACTCCCCCCTCCTGCACACGGCTACAGTCTATCAAGACCAAAACATCCCCCCCATAGTCGTCATCCTGCCCTATAACTAGAAATTGCTTCTTCTTGTGCGCATCTGTACGCATAACTATACAGTATATTGCTCTTTTGAACAATTTGATACTTAAACCTGGTCATTGCTCTTTATTTTTTCTGCAATCTGCTCGCACATCTAGACACTGCTCCTTTGCACAATTTAGATACATACTACATATTATACTACAATATATTCTATATTTACCCAGTACGCTACTGAGTACCTTCTAGGCAGGGTCTCTTGACTGTTTGTGTTCTGTGTTTTTGCTAATTTTTCACTGTTTTGTGTACATCTTAAAATCTCCTAAAATGTGTGTTTTAAATGCTGCATCTAGTGGTCAGAAAGAATTCCTTGTGTGTGTAAACAGACGTGGCAAATAAACCTGATTCTGATTTATGTATTCCCAAGAGACGGCCGTATCAGAACATTGCATACGCGACATACCAACATATTGTGATGTTAATCAGGACCCCATTAGTAATTGCACTATCAATTGATGCCTCTGTGATTACACTGGGAGTAAGTTCAATTGCTTTGTTCTGGCTATTGACAATCATAACATACTTTAAATGATAGTTTGTTTTCAACAGGGTTGCTTGCATTAAATTGGAGCACAAAAGTGTTTCATATTCATATTTTTTGTATAGAGTAACTTTTGGATCATCAACGAGTGAACATATTTCTGATTGGAATATCTGGACGATACCGAGCGTGGTGACGAATGGCTGCAAAAGCGATCCGGAGACTTGTGGAATGTCAAGGCACTATTTCCATGCTAACTTGTTTTTATTTTTATTTGAATTGGTAATTCAACTGAATCTGAATCTGAACTGTTAGAAAAAGGAAAACAGTTAAAAAAGAAGTATTAAAACCTGTGGTTGTTAAAAAAAAGAACATGGAGGCTGTACTTTCACTGTGATCTCATGGATGATTAACATCCTGTACCCATAGCTACAGTAAAATAATCGAGAGGGGTTATAATTTTCACTTTAATTCTACAGATGTTTTCCCTTGCAAGCTTCCACTTAAAACCTGAATGAATAATATTATCAAATATAACTGATTATAATCAAAATGAGCAAGATTATCTATAATCACATTTGGGAAATCTGTTATATATGTTTGACATTCTCATCACGTCATGCCGGGCCTGCCAGGATTCAAAGCCGTCTCTCCCTCATTTGGAGCAGAGGCACCGATACAAGATTCACTTCGTTTTGTATCTGCCCTCATCTGTGTTCCTTATTAGGGTCTTCATTTTTGTTCCTCTCATGTGTCGTGTTGGTCATCTTTTTGGATTTAGTTTCCGTTTTGTTACTCCTAAAGGACATCCGTCTTTTTGTGGTCATCACACACTCTGCCATATCAATGTGAACTGATAACTCTACTGATAAACTAACTTTTTTCTGTTTTAGCACTTTTTTAAATGATTTAACTCTGTTACACCTCACCAAGAATAGCAAGATAGGTAGGGTCAGGGTGGAGTACCCTGGTCTGGGTCAACTTCCTTTCATGTTCCACTACAGACTTCTCTGCCTTAAGGGCTCTCTGGGGTACCAATCTCTCCTCTTCTCAGACCAGGAACCATCAGACCACAAATGTTTTAATTCAACATAGAATTATGCTTCTAAAAAATATATTTTCTTTTTCTTTATGGCCAGCAAACAACAAAAAGTTGTTGATTTCCAACATGTAACTAATGGATTTAATTTAGAATTATCTATCAGAGATCTACAAAATACCTGAATTGAACTTAAATTATATTTGTTTCTGTGTCAGAAGTCATATAATCAACCTTAACATGGTGGAGGTAGCAGCATGTCATGGGAATGCTTTTAAATGGTAGAGGGCAGGATTGAGTGTTATGGAGACGAAAATAGAAACAACCTTGAGAAACACATGACTATATGTCTTCAAAAGACATTAGACGGGTGTCAAGCTTTCCCTTTTTGCAGCTTCCCCTTCACTGCAATGAACACATCCAAGGTTACATTGGAGTGCCTTAAAAACACTAAATGAATTACCTTGATTGGTCAATTTAAAATCCCAAACCTCAAAAAAAAAAGGCAAGCTTCATTCAACTTGAGAGAGCATAAACATTTTTGCCAAAACATAATGGGCAAAAATGGCTAGAAGTGGATATGCTCAACTGATAAAAAATTTTGCCCAACATTTTTCCCGCTGTATTTGATTCCAAAAGAGATTCTACCAGTAATATACTCTGTGGGATTCATTGTTATTCAGCCAACACATTTATTTTTCCTTTTCATTACCATTTGTTTCACAAATGTTTGCAAATTCAATACGGTGTGTGTGCTGTTTCATTCAAAAGGAGAGAATCCCAGTTGAATACAGTTTTATTTTAGCAGATCGTGAAGCAACCAATTGGTTAAATAGTGGTAGGATAATGGACCAAAAAGGTTAAAACCCAAAAACTGATGATTATATGATAATTATTGCAATATCTAATCTTCAAACATGTTGAAAGCAGCATTACTATGATGTGTTTTAATGATTTAGATGCAGAAATCGTACTCTTCGATATCATACTTTTGATGAAAGACAATAACTTCCAAATGCCAAGCGGCTGAAAGAACAGTACTACACTGTCGCAGCGGGGGTGGAAGATAATTACTAACAATGTTCAACGGCGAGCTACAAACACAACACAAGAAACAAGGACAGAAACTGAATGAGAGTCAGGGAAGTCTATATATTCACATAATGACATGGTGGGAACCAGGTGTGTTGTTTGGGAAAACAAGCCAAGACCTGGCGTAGAATGTGTTATGGATGGAAGGGACGATGGTGTCAGAAGGCTGGTGACGTCGACCACTGAAACCGCTGTGCGCCAATAGGTGGCGCCAGAGTAGCTGGAGATGTGACAATTGACCATCAATAGTCATACATTAATAGGATGGTGGATTGAAAGGAAGATTAAACCAAACTCTCCAATTGCTACACTGCTATCACGCATTTTACAATTTTAGAGACCTAGACATGATCACACCTCCATAAACAATGTTAATATGGATGAAGATAACATATTATGGTTATTGAAAACAACTTTTTTTTACAACCACTTCCATTTGTGCTATTGCTATAAAAAAAATTACCACACCACAAACTAGTGCAACATTGAACACTGTCATTGGACGTGTGATTAACTGTATAACTGCAGCATATCAAGTGCCGTCTTTTTTAAATTGACTATAGCTTACTTTCCCCTTCGCCGATTACATCTTTATATTTTGTCAGTCCGTGAATAAATGTTAACATTCTTCACCTCTACGGTCCTTGGCCCAGTGGTTTTTAAAATAATTCATCATCTTGTAATTGGCCGAAGTGAAAGTAGCCACATGGCAGATCCTATCACACAGTTACTTCACCCTCCACTTCATCATTGATCTGCGAGTCAGGATTTAACTACCCTATTATGGGAGAATATCACAGTCTGCCATATCAAAATGATATACATTGTGTTATCTTTAAACAGCCAATTACCTGCTGACATTTTGATGCCTCAATCTTTTAAAGGCTTGAACTACTGTGAGCTGACATCAAATGTACTCCATTCCATTGATTCAAAATGATATGTGCATAATACTTTGTTGAAGGATCAAACATGTCAGGTTATATGTTATACTTGTAACCTGGCACATCCACATACGGTCTAAGGCTGGTTGGCAATAGACTGAGAGGTGGACTAGCTGTTGTTTCAAGATAACAATCAGGGTATATGCAACACTCTGAGTCCCTGCCTGCACCCCTTTCCAATTTAACAGATATTCACAGCCACTTCTGTCCTGGCACAGCATGCTTGATGAGTGAGAGTGAAAGTGACATCAGTGGCATCAGTGTGTATGATATCAACGGAACAAGCCAGCCAGCCCCCTGCTCCTGTCCCAGCACATCGCTCTCTCCAGTTCTGACATCCCACTCGTTTGGTTCCCCTAGGACCTCCAGGAGAAGATGAGAACCGCCATAACACAATGAATGGAGAGAAAGTGAAATGAAGAAATGGAATAAGGGATGAGCAATAGGGGAAGGAGGAAAATAAATAGGTAAGAATAGGAGAAAAATCTGGGGAGGAAAGGAGGGCTGACAATAGGATCACGTCCTTCCAATGTGACAGCCTAACGCTGCTGATCGAAAGCTTGTGTAAAGCAATTGAAAAATGCTTCAACCAATGTGTCATTTCAAATAGGGGTTCTTTTGGGATTTCACACTCAAGAAAGTACACAAAAGGTTCGAACACAGCAGAATAAGGCAAATGAGGACATGCTGTTTTTCGTTAAAGGTACCAAAATAGCAAAGCTTAAACTTTAGTTAATTGGCAAATTGTGTGGAGGTTTTAGGGGCCGTACCACATATTGCTTAACCTTCAGTTTACTGGAGTTTTTGGGTCCTTTTAAATACAACCTTAGGTCTCAGACGCTTTATATGCACTAGAATATGTCCCGTTCAGTAAGAACTGCTACCCATCTATTGAACATTACATTTAAATCCTTTTGCACATGATCCAACCCAGACCAAGCAGTAGTGAGTACAATATGATGTACTTTTAATGTACTACAACACGAACCTGAACCCTGCCATTGTACTGACCCATGCTCTGTCATGCTGCTACATGGGACCTCTTCTTTTGTGGGGACCAACCCCCGGTCCGGCTCTCTGGTCTGGCCCACCTCAAGGTTGCTGCATATCGGCCTCATCCGTATTTCATAGCACACGGACTTAACGTGTTCATCATTCCACCACTAATGAGGCGAGTAAAGACACACCTAGATAACTGGAATGTGGCAGGGGCACCGAAAAGAAGCAGGTAATTCTACTTCCTGTCAGCCTCAATTACAGGTGTCAGACGTCCTGTGGCAAATGCTTACAGTCCTGGGAACAGTGAACGCTGCATTACCCATGCACTCTGCTATTGGCAAGAGTGGTTTTATTATACTGTGTGCAGTAGGAAAAGAAGGGAAGGTTGCCACAGGGAAAGGGACCACTCATATGTATTCAGAGTAGTCCAAGTGTTGCCCAGTAGGCATATAGCCCCTATAGTCGCCTGAAACCAGGGATGGGAGAGACTAGGATCTAATTTGTCCCATCCTGAGGGGCTCTTTCTCTCTCTTATCATGCTCTACTCTGTTACTTGTTCTTCCCTGCATATTTGTACGAAGCCCTTAACTAATGTTCATCTATTTCTGGATGGTCTTCATGCCCCTTTGAATCGCTCTTTCTTTCTCTCTCTTTATTAGTCTTTATTGCCTGCAGCTGACCCTGTGTCTCCAAGTGCTTGAGATATTGTTTGTGTCTTAGGGATTAAGTTAAGGTCAAACATATGCATTCCCATTCTCTGCAAAACAATGAGAAATGTGTGTCTTTCTTTTGGAACTGGTTGGAGTCAAATCCCTAATGAGCTACTGGAATTTTTGCTCCTGCTTTCAGAATTCATAGTCCAATAGTGATTAGCACAGCCAGGCAGAGACATTTGCTGTTCCATGTGATTAACAGAGTAAGATGTTGGCATAGGTTCTATTTGAAAATAGACACTTTCAAAGCCAGCCAAATAAATCCCACCAGTATAATCAATCAATCAGAGCATATATCGAGGATGAACAATGATTCATACGCAGGAAAAAATCCAAATAAATCTGAACTGCAGACATGTAGTATTATGGCTTTGGTTACCTGACGTTGTGGCACAATGACAGGATTATAGGATACTTTTGTCAGGGCTGAGGCAAAAGGATTGGAAAGCCAGGAGAACGCGTTGATAGAAGCGGTTTTATTCTTCCCATGGAATGTCAAACATAAAAAACTGTGCAATGTAACTTAGGAAATTATTAAACAAAACACTGTTCAACGAACTTGGAATTTAACAGAAACAGCGCTATACTGATACGTGGTTGTTTATCGTACAGGTTTATGTAACACTCACTAACAGCGGCTAACGTGTAACAATACCACACAAAGATACGGCCAAGCAGAGGAAATATGGTAGAGAATAAGATGGAGTGTAATGATGTACGAGTCGAACGAATTACCTTTTCAGATGGTTTATTTACATTAATATTGCTTCACAACAACGGAGCAATATGCCCTCCCACATTAGACCAGCGCTGCTCCAACGCAGGAAAAGGGCAGTTCCATGGGCTTAACCACTTTTATACCCCAACTTTAGACCAGTCAGAAACATCGACACATCCCCCAGTTCACCCCCAATGACCAATCGATATATTCCTAGTCATTCCTTTATCAGTTAACCCCACCCAGACAGGATCCAATGTCACACCTCTGTTGAACCTTTTGTTTCAAGGCCCATTGGAATGTATGGGGGAGGGGTGTCACTGAAGATGTCTGTTCCTTCTCTCCTAAGTTTACCAAAATACCATATGTGTTTATAACTAATTATACTAAAATGATATGAAGTTTAACAGATATATACCCAAATGTAAACAAATACTGTAACAACCGAATTATGTAAGCAAACTACTTTTCTAAACATGTATATGAACTGAAAATCCACCACAGAAACATATACAACTCCTATTAAGGGAATGAAAACCAGGTGTGAGCAATGACAAGACAATAAAAGTGAAAAAGAATCAGAATTATGTTTTTTGTTTTAAGAGCTAGAGCTAGATGCATATACTGTACATTACATTCCCTGCCATGGGGAAGAAGTTTTTGATAGACCTCAGCCGTCTGCCAGAGGGGAGAGTTCTAAATAGTCAGTTTCCCAGATGGCTGGGGTCTGCCTCAATCTTTGCTGCCCGCCTCAGTGACCTGGCTTTGCACAGATCGTTAAGGGACAGCAGCTTACATCCAATGGTCCGCTTCGCATAGTGGATGATGCATTGCAGTCTGTCTTCATTCTTGACATAGGCTGCAGCATATCAGACGGTGATGGAGGAGGTCCGGATGGACTCAATGATGGCTGTGTAGGCGCTAATCATCGTGTATGATGGCAGTTGGAACTGCCTGCGGCAGCTCAACAAGTACAGTCTTTGTTCTGATTTCTAAATGAGAGAGGTGATGTTCAGCCCCCACTTGAGTCCCTGGGCGATAATGTTGCTCAGGTGGCGGAAGGACTCCAATGTGTTGGGATTAAGGTCAGGTGGGCTTCTTCTGAAGTCCAATCTCATCTCCTCTGTCTTTAGAGCATCGCCACTGTCTTTTGAGCACCAGGCGGATAAATTCCCCACTGTATGCGGTCTCGTCCCCATCAGAGATTAGACCAATGAGGGTGGTTTCATCGGCAAACTTCAGAAGTGAGAGAAGAGCAGAGGGGACAGGATGCAACCTTGAGGGGAGCCAGTGCTGATGGTCAGAGGGTCCGACAGGTGTTTCCCCAACACCTGTCATGATGGTGGAGGGTATGAAGCAGGCTGGGACGCTACATGACTCCAATGATTTATTGAAAATGTCTGTGAAAACAGTAGATGGCTGGTCAGCACTGTGCTTCAGGGTGGAGGCAGATACTCCAACAAGTAACAGAGTAGGTTATTGCCAGGTTTTCAATATTTATTTTTCCCCCTCAAAAATTTCAGTTAGTTTTCAATTAAATTGTTCAGGTTATTGGTCACATTATAGGCGGAAACAGTTCTGACATTATTTATCTTTGTCTCATTTTGTCACATCACAACAACCTGGAATTTTAACAGGGTGTAGACTTTTCATATCCTCTGTAAATGAAGTCATAGCATCAGAATATTCATCAAGGTTGTCTGTGGCAGCCCTGATGATGTCTCAATCAGTACAGTCCCGACAATCATGTAGAGTCTCTCTGGATTCACTGCTTCAATTTTTTTAACTTGTTACAGAGGCTTAGAGAGTTTTAATTTGTGCCTTAATAATGAAATTAGATGGACCATTATGTGGTCCGAAAAGCCCAGTGCAGCACGGACCACAGCACGGTAGTCAGGTAGTCACTCTGGTCAGGATATTAATTAATTGTTTGTATTTAGATAGTCCATGGCTTAGGCTACCTTTGTTAAAGTCACCAAGGACGATAACTAGAGAGTCCGGGAATAGCCGTTCAGTTGCCAGTTTTTTTAGCTAGCCGCCTTTGCACGTCCTTCACATTTACAGGCAGTGGTATGTAAAGACCAGCAATAATGAATTATGAACATTTCTGTGGGCTGTAGAATGGGTGCAGTTCATGAAAAATCCAGTTCAGGAGAACAGAACAGTGAGATTACTGGTATGTTAGATTTGCCGGAGAGATCTGAGCTCTGATCAGCCCGTAGGAGTGAGAAGCCGGGCAAAGGAGCAGAATGGCTCGAAGACCGGTGTCGACAAATGCCAAAGCGTGCTCGTAGATAAACAGAGCGCAGCTTCGGGAGGACTCATGACAACTTCACCGAGATTTCCCACAAAAATCAATGAGTACATGTAAATAATTCATAAATTAAAAAAACTGAGGTCTGCCGAATGCCCCTTTAAGGGTGATCAGCGGAGAAGTGTGAGTAATTAGAGAAAAGTTCACCTCTTTAGAGTTAGAGAAAAATGGCCTCTCTTTTTTTCTGAAAGGTCCGCCCCCACAAAACCAGGCCCAACGCAACCATTTACTTTCCTGCGACCAAGAGAAGGACCACTTCACTTGGAGCCACAGGGGTTAGGGACATCAGAGAGAGACACATTTTATTGCCAGGGAATTAAGCTATCATGCCTTCAAGCGCTTTGTCTCTGTGTCTATCCTTTCCGAAGGCAAGAAACAAATGCCACTTGCTGCTAGACCCGCCATTTAGACTGGACCATGCACTGTTAGAAAAAACATGATGGCATTTTGCTACGTCCATCATAGGCTGAGGACTGCATTCTCTTTCAGGACGTGAGAACTAGAGACAATGGAAGTTCAGGTAGTGGGTGTAATAATCACAACAGCTGGGAGAAATAAGCTTTGAATATTCTATTCCGCACCTGTGGATGTGTTGTGCACTATGAAGGGGAGAAAATATAGTTTCATCACAAGTGAAGTAGTAGCCTACCTACATATTTTGGGGACCTGAACGACTGATACTGGCACATTGTATATGTACAATGTTCAATGTGCTGCACACTCACAGATAAACTGCCGTAGACACACACTTGTTCGCAGCTTAATGCTGTTTTAGTTTCTACTGAACATGTGCTGTGTTGTCCTCCTACAGTGTCAAAGAGCCACCAGAGGGCACTGTGAGGAGCCTCCCTTCCCTTCACCAGATGGAATGTAATGTCATTGCCCGGGTGGCTGTTAATCTTCCAGTTCCAATTAATAGCTGAACGGTCTCTCACCGGTGCCCAGGGACAAAAGGCTTTTTCTTCCCATTCATTTCCACTATCGTGGTTCGCCAATGTCTGTCTGTGGGGTCTCTGTCATGCTCACTTACAATAACTGCAGGATAAACTCACAGTTGACCTTGATTGGAGGTCACCCTCAGCACTCAGTGGTCAATGGGCTTATATCAATAAGCCACATTCTAAAATCCCATAATGATGTCCTACTGGACATAACCAAATATACATATGTATGTGTAAAAATGTGTTGTTAAATTCAAAACACAATAGTCTACGCATTACACTATGTTCATTGTCAAGGCATTTTCCCGAAGGTTTAAAGACAGATGTGAGTCTTAACATTAAATGGCATTTAAGTCTGTAATAAACAGCCTTGGGAGTCCGAGCAATCCAAGCCACAACCTACTCAACACACATATGAGGCAAGGCCACACCTGCAAATTGGACATGACAACATTTCAGGAGAAACCTTGTTTAATGCTATACGTGTATACAACCATCATGTTGTTGGTTGCAAAAGGGATTTGATATCACAGATAGGTGATAGGTGGATGATACTGGTGGCAGTGTGAGCAGTCAGAATCTGTGACTTTCTCAGGCCTGGCAGGAATGTATATGCCTTGCTGAGCAAACTAGCTTTGATAATGCCTGAGGCAACACTTTATACTGAACATTGGTAAACAACATTATTACCTGTTCTCTACAACGTCCTTACACTTATTGTTCTCTTCCCAAATTTGCCTGAGATGGAGTCAAGTACAGATCGGCCTAACTGCTCTGTCTCTCGAAAGGTAAATAATGCGATCGTTTTTTAGGGCAGACAGTTTTCACATGAAAGAACACCCAGGGAACATGATGTGTCAGCCAATGAGCTGCGGCGAAGTTCAGTGATTCGCTATAATGGGTTTATAATTTATATGTATAGGCTAGAATTTAATCGGTTGTTTCATGTTTCAGAGGAGTTTTAAATATCTCATTCAGTATATGAAATTATGGTTCATTATGATAGACACAGAACAACCACACCAATATTCAGTAATCTCCATCTGATGCATTTTACGATGTACATTGAAACCCCTTAATATTTTAGTTCATAAATACTCTAAAGCAAATATTAAAGTTATAGTATATTAAATCCAGAAGCAGTTTTCTCTGTTTCTTGAGCAGCTACTAAGAACAAAATCCCAAGTATCATTATGTGTAGTTTTGTTATAGAATAGAACATTTCATGGCATTAGAGACTCACAGTTGTGCGACTAATGAGAAAATTAAAAACCTTAATGCCTACATGCATCTCTCGTCCCACTAATGAACAAATGTTTTCAGAAAGTGAATAGTGTTTGTCAAGCCTTTTAGCCATACCAAAGAGTAACATAAGAAATGTACAAACAACTGTCATGAAGGGTTCGGAAACTGATTTCATTAATCAAAAATGTTTGTACATTCACAAACTTAATGTATTTTACAGTAAACATGCAAAAAAGTAATTATGAGTAAATAGCAAGTGTTACCTAATGCATGCACTTAAGTTCTTATGTACTGTGCATGCACCTACAGAAAATGGATTAAATTAAATTAATGTATGCCTCTTCCATGGCACAAGCACTCTGTGGAAGAGGGGGCATTGTCACTCCCAGATGTAATACTTTACTGTTTGGCAATAGACATCTGTGCTCAGACCGTTCGGCCAGATGACGCCATTGCATCCTACTTTGGCGATAGAATGGAACATGAGGATAGTCACCTCAATTTAAAAAAAAATGTCATAATGTTTTTTATTTTGGCGGGGGGGTTTATCAAACTAATTTTTAAAGAACAATAATGATAGGAAATGCCCCACTCCCCTATCACATTATGTTAAGTCTTGTCATCACTACCTGTGTCACGGTTCACTAAGGCGAGAACCCAGATGCAGACCCAGACACAGATGTCGGTGAAAAATAAAGAGTTTATTTAGGACAGTTCCAAAAAAGGAAATAATAAAGCAGGTTGAAGACTCGTCCCGTGGTCTCCTCAGATCCTGCCGGCAACCGGCTCCGGTGCGGGTACGCTGGCACTACTTGTGCCTCGAACGGAAAACTGTAATTGAACAGAATAACTGGTGTTAACACCAAACGAAAACCAAAACAGAAACAGAACAGGCAACAACAATTAGTAGGACTTCGCGGGTTCTAACGTACTGTGGATACTTAACGATCCGGCGAAGACTGAAGATCAGCCGGTGACTTAAATGTCCTCCTCCTGATCAGCAGATCTGGTGCAGGTGTGGTGATTGCCACTCAAAACAGGTGTGTAGAGAAACCCAAAAGCAGAACTGATAATAACCCACCAGAGGGAGACAATAACAAAAGAACTAAAACCAGATCATGGTGGGTTATTCATGACAGTATCCCCCCTCCGATGGCCGCCTCCAGGCGGTCTACCTGGTGCGTCTGGCCTCCGATGATAGAAATCCCGGAGAAGATCCGCGTCCAGGACCTGGGCCCGAGGAATCCAGCTCCTCTCCTCCGGACCGTATCCCTCCCAGTCCACTAGATACTGGAATCCCCGACCGCGTTTGCGAGAATCAAGGAGACGACGCACCGTGTACGGCGGAGACCCATCAATCATACGCGGTGGTGGGGGTCGAGGTGGGGGGGGCTGTAGTGGGCTGACAAGGACCGGCTTGATGCGGGACACGTGAAAGGAAGGATGAACTCTCATGGACCGGGGCAATCCCAGCCTAACAACAGCAGGGTTAATGACTCTCTCAATAGGAAACGGGCCAATGTACCTTGGTGAGAGTTTGCGTGATTCCGTGTGAAGCGGTAAGTCCTTGGTGGAAAGCCACACCTTATCCCCCACCGAATAACTGGGTGCCGTCTTACGGCGCCGGTCGGCCTGGTGCTGGTACTGCCCTGTGGACCTGAGCAGGGTAGCCCGAGCCTGATGCCATGTTCGGTGACACAGACGAACGTGGTTCTGGACTGAAGGAACCTCCAACTCCCTCTCCTGGGAACTGAACAGAGGTGGTTGGTAACCATAAGCACACTGGAACGGGGACATACCTGTGGCCGCCGTTGGTAGGGTATTATGGGCGTATTCAACCCACGGGAGCTGGGATGTCCAGGACGTCGGCTTGGAGGAGACGAGACAGCGAAGGGTGGTTTCCAACTTCTGATTCATCCTCTCCGCCTGTCCATTTGTTTGAGGATGAAACCCAGAGGACATACTGACGGTGGCCCCAATGGCGGTGCAGAACGCCTTCCAGACTGCAGAAGAGAACTGAGGACCTCGGTCCGATACCACGTCACAGGGAAGTCCGTGAATCCGAAAAACCTCCCTGACCAACAGGTCAGCAGTCTCCCTCGCCGACGGAAGCTTGGGCAGAGGAACAAAATGGGTGAGTTTACTGAAACGGTCCACAACGGTGAGAATGACAGTGTTCCCCTCTGACTCCGGCAATCCGGTAACGAAGTCCAACCCCACATGAGACCATGGACGTCGAGGGATGGGTAGTGGACGTAACAGTCCCACACTCGGCTGAGAGGATCCCTTGTTCTGTGCACAGACAGGGCAGGCCGCGACATAATCCCTAGTGTCACTCCCCATGGAAAAAAGGGGGCGTGGTTGCGTATTGGAGGTAGTAAGGGTATGACTCGCTATCAGCCTCCTCTCCGCTAGCGAGTCTGTGGGTTTTCCCGACGCCGTGGGCAACCTGCCCGATAGTGACCTGACTGCCCACAATACAGACAACTGTTAGCAGCCCGTCTGCGTTGGCGTTCCTCCTCGCTGAGGTGAAAGCGACCCAATTGCATTGGCTCGGTGCCAAACCCCTCTCCTCCGCTCTGCTGACGAAACCTGTTTCCCTCTCCGCTGCTCTCCGCTGACTCTGCTCCCAGCCGAGCGTGTCCGTCTCCACGACGCCGCTCCCTCTTACGCTCACGGCTCCTATTGTCCACCCGTATAGTAAGGGCTATTAATTCCTCCAACCCATCTGGTTCCGGATACGAAACCACTTCGTCCTTGATCTCCTCCGACAGCCCATTGTAGAAAGCTGCCTGTAATGCCTCCTTGTCCCATCTACTCTCCCCGGCCAGGATGCGAAATTCAATGGCATAGGCGGCTACGCTACGCGCTCGCTTACGCAGAGCCAACAGTCTCTTAGCCGCCTCCTCTCCCCGAACTGGGTGGTCAAACACTCTTCTAAGCTCCTGTTCGAACACCGTTAGCGATTGGGTAAGTGGGCCAGCACCGTCCCATATGGCAGAAGCCCACTCTAACGCGTCACCCCGTAGAAGGCTCATAATATACGCTATCCTCGACCTGTCGGAACTATAGGTGCGCGGCTGCCTATCGAACACCAGACCACACTGAATGAGGAAGGCACGGCATTGTCCCAAATGTCCATCATACCTCTCCGGCGCTGGAATCCAGGGTTCACGGTCCGACCCTGTGGTCGGGCTTCTCTCCGGGTGATCCGAACTGGGAGTTGGAACCTGACGGGGCTCGGTGGTCTCCAGTCGTTGTTGAAGTGCGGATATGCTGGTGGTAAGTAACTGTAATCCGCTCCTTAGCTCCTGTAGCGCAGCGGTGTGTTGTCCCAAAAGTGCTCCCTGCTGGTTTATAGCCTGGCGAACGGGTTCCATGTCCGCTGGGTTCATAGTGGCCGGATCGTTCTGTCACGGTTCACTAAGGCGAGAACCCAGATGCAGACCCAGACACAGATGTCGGTGAAAAATAAAGAGTTTATTTAGGACAGTTCCAAAAAAGGAAATAATAAAGCAGGTTGAAGACTCGTCCCGTGGTCTCCTCAGATCCTGCCGGCAACCGGCTCCGGTGCGGGTACGCTGGCACTACTTGTGCCTCGAACGGAAAACTGTAATTGAACAGAATAACTGGTGTTAACACCAAACGAAAACCAAAACAGAAACAGAACAGGCAACAACAATTAGTAGGACTTCGCGGGTTCTAACGTACTGTGGATACTTAACGATCCGGCGAAGACTGAAGATCAGCCGGTGACTTAAATGTCCTCCTCCTGATCAGCAGATCTGGTGCAGGTGTGGTGATTGCCACTCAAAACAGGTGTGTAGAGAAACCCAAAAGCAGAACTGATAATAACCCACCAGAGGGAGACAATAACAAAAGAACTAAAACCAGATCATGGTGGGTTATTCATGACAACCTGGTGTCCATTTCCTCATTAGTAGAGTATTCAGCTTACCTATTTTTGGTCTTGTCTTTGTGTGGAATTGTTCTTTGTTACTTGTGTTCTGTGAGTTGTTTGCTCATTCAAATATTTCCTTCCTGTGTGGAAGTGATTCTTTAAGTCTGCGCTACGTCGCGTGGTTTGTTATTTTGTATTACTTACTGACACCTTTGTGTGTCAAGTTGACAGGCTTTGCCTGAATGAGTGACTTCATTAAGAGACTCACTAAAGATACTTGTTCCTGCGCCTGGCTCCGTTTTTCGTATCTACAAACTCACAACAGCCTGTGACACTGGCACGTTCGAATGAGAACTGGCATCTCACACACCAATTCCACCAAGTTTCAATAGTGATACAAGTTGTAAAGTTGTGTCTGTCACGATTCTTTAGGGTGAAGTGCAGGTAAGGGAGCCTGATGCAGAGTGTCTCGTTCGTAAGGTTTTACAGTTTTTCCATTGGTTTGGCTCATTTTTTGAAACAGAAATTACATTCTCAAAACAACATGGACAAACCTCCAAACCACTTGGCAATTGTTCAAAACAGAATTGAATTTCTCATTCATTTCGTCAAATTGCAAATGTCTCAGTACATCTTTGCAAATGATTAAGTACAGGTAGCCTACATTTAGCTCAATTTCCAAGTGAATAGATCTTGTTGATCTAAACTGATTGTTGATTCTCAGTCTAATGGTTTTTCGCTCCAAAACGTGTCAGCGTCACTTCATTGTGTAAGTCATTACATGCACAATAGTCTGTTCAATTGTCAAAAGTAGTCAAGAACATAAAATCATGAATACCATATATGAATCCCTTGGATCATTTGGTACATTTACATATTACAGCAATTGATTGATACTATAACTTGACTGAAGGAGGAGTGTCACACATCTCAGATGACCAATAAAACAGTATGTTTAGTTAGCTGACAGGTTCTGTCCATGACTGTGAATGCTGCCAAACATGTATGTAAAGAGCTTGACCATGCAGGACCAGTACATCTTCTAAACATGGAGGCACCTGGCCAAGTAAATGAACAAGGGCAACTGCCTGCTCGAGTAAGAGGAAGAAGAAGAGGAAGAGGAGTAAGGGTGCGTGGTGGTGGAATAGGGGGAAGAGGCCGAGGAGCACGAAGACACCACGCTGTCCCGGATGAAATTCGGGCCTCAATTATAGACCATGTCATCAACCATGGCCTCACAATGGCGGAGGCAGGTCGCAGAGTCCAGCCTAATGTGTCTCGCTCTACAGTCTGCTCCATCATCCAAACCGTTAGCAGGGAAAACAGGCATTTAGTCAGTCAATGATGGAATTATATGTTTTATAGGACAGGACACTGTGCATAGAGCAAGACATATTTATTTTCACATTTACCTATTTATTTTGTGTGTGTGTGTGTGTGTGGAATAGTTTATTTTCCACAGTATTGATGAATCTGTGGCCAGACAGACAGAAGCGTGTGGATGGCCAGGAGGGTGAGGACAGTGACCAGTGACGAATTCTTAGTTGTGAAACTCCAATTTTACTGTATTTACAGCACTGTAGGCTGCATATAATTTTCAGTGTTTTTTGTTTGTCTTTATATTACAGTATATTATGCTGTATACATTTATTTTTACTCTGATGTATGGAAGTTACTTTATGTGTATGAGTGATAAAAGTTACAATTTCCTTAGCAGTTTGAGTGCAATGTGTGATGGGCGGGGGGGGTACTCTTAATCATATTTCTAATTTATTTTTCAGTTTTATACTTAATTGTATTCTGTTAGCTAGACAACAAAACAGTACAGTAACTATTATCAATGAAGGACTGGGCTAAGACTGAAAGGTGGACATGAGGGATAATTCAATGGTCCGCTGCCATTGTGACATAACATCTAAACATTTTGACTTGCAGTGCTTACACAATGCCAAAGGGACGAAGCATTTTGGGGGCACTGACTGGTTAAATGAGAAGGAAATTTAGTTTTGACACATGAGTGAACTGTTTTCGGAGAGGTATGAGGTTTTGCAGGTGAACCATGGTGTTGTGCCGAACCATCCACGTTATTTTGGCAAAAGCACCAAGAGTGTTGAGAACGTCCGGTCTGTTTCAAGAAATGAGCAAAATCAATTGAGAAGGATCTTTGCCATTTTGGTGGCACTGACTCTTTATATGGGAAAGGAATTTAGTTTTGAACCATGAGTGAACAGTTTTGGGAGAGATATGAGCTTTTGCAAGTGAGCTATAGTGTTGTGCTGAACTGTAACACTGTTTTGCCAAATGATCTTCGAGTTTTGAGAATGTAATATCTGTTTCAAGAAATGAGCCAAACCAATGGAGAAAAACTGTAATTAAAATACCCATACAACGAGCGGTGAATGTTACATAGACTGTAATGAAAATTAAATTGCACAATATCGACAGCAAAGAGCTAACACCCCCAGTGACCTAAATAGCACTTTGCTAATAGCTACATGAAAACAGCTGTGCTCATATACAAAACAATCACAGGAAGTGCACCCCACTAAACTACCCGTGTGCAACAAAACTCACTGTACATGACAGTGTCTCTGTACTCTAGCACATTAGATTTGGAATTAAAAACTAAACGTTTTTAGTGCAGACATTCAGATGTTAAAGTCTAAACCTCCATGCCTACGTTCTGGAGAGTGTTCTGGATCATTTGGAAAACCGCTCTCGCTGGCCCTTGAAAATCCGGATGAGAGGGTGTAGATCTCGCGCCGCGTTGTACCAGTTTCCGCAGCAGGTCTCCAAGGTAACCAGCCTCTGTCATGTTAGAACAACGTAGGTAAGGGAAGTCGGCAAATCAGATCCGTAACTTCGCGATAAGGATTGGCTCATATGTGATCCAAAAAAGATGCTGCTGAATGTGGTGCCAAAGTGATGAGTTGCAATGCACAATGCATACAATCTGCAGAACAATAGCTATTGTAACAATGAATAGAGCTGTTGTGGAGAGATGTGTCATTGGTATGTGTTCAAAATACTCACTCATTTAAAATACAGTATAGAGTGCCCTCCATAAATAATTGGTATTGTAAATGTATTTATACCAAAAATTACAACAATGTTAAAATATACATTCTGACATTCTATTTGAGGTTATTTGTTCCACTCTTTAGAAATGTCAACACTGGTCATGTGGGTTTTTATTTTTCACAGAAATGGAGCTGTCATACTATCTAGTCATATTTTTAGCATTTACCCTTGGTAAATATTTTATTGGCGTCAGTAGACCAGTGCAGTTTCAAGTTTGGAGCTTTATAATAAATAAGAAAACCACTGGTTAGCTCATTTACTACAAACAGCCTGGTTTCAGAAACACTGTCCAATAAGTAGGTCTGAATTTGTCAGCCTCAATCATCTGCATAATACTACACCAGCAGATCTACAGAGGCTACACCGCAATCTGAAAAATAATACTTATCTTAAAATATAGGATTGCTGGTCAAAATGTAGTATTCCTGAAATAGAAACTCAATCTCGAGAATTAAACGCAATAGAGAACAATTTTAATCAGTAGAATTTTAGAATAGTTTAATTAATGAGAAAATCTGCAGAAAGTTGGGCCAGTTTCGTCTTCTTATACTGACTGAGCATTACGTTTTTGCTTCACTTGGGGAGTGAATTGGTTTCCCAATGCTTCGGAATTGTACACCCTGTGGGCTATCTGGCTTTTTTGCATTAAAACAATAATCAAATATGATGTTTATTCCCAGACAAATTCCAAAATTTTAATTTTGAAATCCCTAAATAATCTATCATAAAAAACGTCTGATGGCCTATCAAAAATGTCAACAGAAAAACATAACCTGGCTGAAAGTGTTAAGGCTCAACCAAATATATCCAGAATAAGCCCAATGCATTCTTTAATTTGCTAGCAACAACATTAACATTTACACATTAACATCAACTCGGCAAAGCAAATCTACGCAAACAAAAGGAATCAGTAGTCTAAACTCAACCGGCTTTGTATAGGACAACAAAATGTAATGGCATGGTGCGGATGATGTTATTGACGTTTTTGGACTAAAAATAGGAGATTTAATTATGTTCAAATGTCACTCTTAGACTATGAATAGGTGATTTGATTACATTGAAATGTCACTATAAGATTGAGAATAGGTTATTTGATTATGTTGAAGTTAGAATAGTGTTAAGGGGGTCCAGGGGACTTTTTCTTTTCCTATCCTTTTATTCCAACAGGGTGCTGCAGGTTGACAACCTAGGTTCAAGGTGCTTACTCAATGAAACTGACTTTTTTTATAAGTCCAGATTTGTTTTGGAAAATGGTGCAACAATATGTTAAAATCTTAAAATAAATAAATGAGGTATGGGTAAAATTTGAGGGATATACAACAAGTAGAAATTGGCAAAATTCATAAGCTTTTGTTCTAATATGTTTTCGTGTTCTCCATGTAACTGTTTGACTATAATTTTGTTTTGATAGGGTTCAAAATAAGTCTGGTGAAGTTGCGGTTTATGTTTCAGACCGGTCTCTGAAGATGTAGCTAAACAATTTAATATAAACCTTAAAACCGCATTTGTAAGATATATTACAATGTGTCGAGTAATGTTAGAGTAAACACCGGCCATTACCAGCAGTGGTGAATGCAGGATGTGTTTGAAGGGAGATTCGGTGTAGCAGTCAGGGTGATGGATGGGTGGAAGCATCCCTGACCTGCACTCCAGCGGTTGGAGGTTCAAATCTGTGATACCTGATGTAAACATTGAATTCAATGAATTCGTAATGTATCATATGTTAGTGTCTGCAGAAGCCGTGCACACTACCCACTGCTCCAAATAGGGGTATCCCATTTGGAGGGGCGAGTAGGGGCCCTGCCAGGGTCGCTACAATATGTTTTAGTGGCGCTCGAAACATGAAACGTTTTAGCAAATTCATAACATATTATTATTGAGTTTTGGTAGCACATTGTAATGTCACCTAATGTAACATATTATATAAAATTGTGTGTCAGAGATTTACGTACATGTTACAGTTTCTCCTGAGACCATGTTGGATGTTCAGGTTTCACTGTTGTTGGCTGTTATCGCTATCTGCATATCAGATATCTTTGGTGCCTGTAAAGATGCAGGCTGTGAATGGAGTATGTTTCACAGCTTAGAGCTGTGACTTGATTCCTTCAGATGTTAACATGCTTCTAGTTTTTCACAATGTTTCCTCACAATCATTGCTGCAGTTTTAATATATATATATATATATATATATATATATATACACACACACACATGTAAGAAACCTCCTGAAGAACACAGTACAACTAATTGTAGTCTCATACATTCACTGTTTCATACCTCAAATTACATAGTCATTACTCCAAATGTTTTATTGATTCCTACCATCTTAGAAACTGTTTCTTCCTTTTGTATTGTATGAATTATATATTTTTTATTAATCTGTTTTCATAATATCCTTTGCAGATTTAGGAGCATGTGTTCACCAATAATGAATCAGTAAAACTATTTAAAATGTTTTTTGTGTATACTAAATCATTGGTATAACCTTATTCATTTATAGACATCATTCATTATTAGCACCATGGCTCAATAGCTGACTTGGTGGTTAAAATAGGCTATCGCTAACTCCTCGCTTTTTGTGGATTGGTTTATCAATATACATGTAATGAATACTCGGGCACAAGGGTAGGGTCCAAGCGCAGAGCGCTGTAATGTTTAATAACGAAGCAAATCTCAATCCAGAAACAGAGTCGAAGGGTAGACAGGTTGGTACACAGTAAGTCAAACACCATGGGGGCAACAGCACAAAAAAGCTAGGCCAAAAACATTGTCAAACTCCAAGAGAACTATAACAAGAGACAAACAAGAAACAGGCGATGATAGCCAGGCTAGAGTAATGATGCAAACTATCACATCTCAGGAAGACACGGACAGTAAGACAGAACGACCACACCTCAAAAAGACACAGACAATAAGACAGAACTCAATACGAAAAGTAATCACTGACAGATGTGTAGGACAATTAGGTGCAGCTGATAATGAGAAACCAGACATGACTAACAGAAAACAAAACCATGATACATCACATTAGAACCATGACAGAAAAAAAGGCACGAAACCTCACGATACTGTAATTGTTGATTTCTGTCTTTAGATTTAGGTGAACAATCAATTAAAACAATTTGTGTCTGCTTCCTGGAATAGGAGTGTATTATTAGACCTGATTTGCACATCAGCTATGTTGGCAGTTATCTGCCTGTATGATTGAGAAACATATAAGGACATTGGACTCGTTATTGCATAAAATGGTGTGTAGTATACATAAATTCACCGATATCATACATTTTTATGGCATATAGTGCCTTGCAAAAAAATTTAAACCCATCACCTGAATCTTATTTTACATAATCTGAAGTACATCAATATTGTATTATTTTCATCATTATACATTATTTAATTATCAAACACTAGCGCTTAAAATCTAATATTGTCAGGTGACATTGGTGTTCTGATGATTTAACTCTTTGAAGGTGATTGTTGGCGTATGTGGCTGTTCTGACAATTCAACAGGAACTTGAAGGGTCACTTTAAAAAAAAAAAGGTTACTTTTTCTTTCTTTCAACCCTCCAGTAAACACGTATTTTTTGGCAGAGCTGCTTTTGATAAGATTGATCAATATTGAACAATAATTATTTCATTACTGCACTTATGCAAACTATTTAACTCTGTAGCTTCTTAATGTAATTGTTGGCTTCTATGTTGCTTCTCTCACAATTCTACTTGCTTGAACACTGAGTTAAAGAGGTACACCATTCCATAGCACTTTTTGTTAATCATTTTTTTCTGATAATTTTTGAATATGTATTGCTTCTAATATCTGTAGAATGGTTTTTGGACTTAATTTCCCTTCAGATTTGCAACCTGAACAATGATTCTTCAAAACTGTTTTTTTTATCAAGAGACTGAAAATAATGGATGGAGGCCAATGGCATGGTAAATGTGGCATTGTTAATGCCTTAGACTCTCTCTGATTTTTAGATACCTATTCTACACCGGCACATCTGTAATATCTAGGTGAATGCATTGTCATGACCCCAAAGTGTTTAACTATTAGTTATATTGAGAGACGATGATGCAAAGCATCTGTGCCTGGTTTAACAATCAATGTCCATCTGCCATAGTACAGGAAATGATGACGAGACACATCATTGCACCTGTTACCCAAAAGCCTTTTGTTTTACTGAACGTGTTGCCCTTATATTCATGCACTTGGGATAAAACTCTGGGTCACTAGTATGGGAGGCGTTTATGTTCTCCAAATGACATGAATTTCAATTTAAACAAAGTATAGCTTATTTGGTTATGCATCATAAAGATGCACCATTCAGGTATTACTGCTAATGTAGGGATCATCAGAAAATAATACTTTGCCTAATTTAGGTGTTTTATACGTCTTTTACCTATAGGATATTATTTGTCAGTGTGATTTTAAAGGATATGAAAGTATTGAAACTAGAAATATGTTTCTGAATGGTCAGTGATAATCACCATTTGAAACATCATTAACTAAGTACAATTACATGTAGGCTGGAAAATATGGAGAGATAGCATTGTTTGACCTAGATATATATCAATACACAGAGTCAAATCATATATTTTCTAATCAGTGGCAAGGCTCTTATAAGGGAGTGATATGTATGTATATGAATACATTCTCAGCACTTGATCCAAACAACCAAGGACATGATCTCGTTCATATCTGTCAAAGCTCTTCAAGAAACCATACAGATGGAACCAGTTTCACTTTAAAAGCAGGACAGCAGAGTCCTTCCCAAGGTCTACCTTTGTTAAGAATATCTTAAATAAATCAACAGCCTCTACATATCCACTGTTTATGGACAACCATTGTCTATTTAGTTATTATGGTGGGATATGCATTTCAGGAAGCTATGTAAAATGAAAATGAATTCTAAATTATCACTATATTCTTTCAAATGCAATTATACTATCTTCTTCGAATTTGTGTTTATTTTATTTTAAAACATATTTTTTTAGTTTTAGTATATTTTTTTAAATTTGGACATTACAAATTAGAAGTTGACCTTGGAACAGATATTTTCAAAAGATAGAGGATATTGATCCACTGACAGTAGCAAAGACCATTGTTATTCTTTTGTAGACTACAACAGTTCATTGGTCATTTTACATTAACTATTGAAAGTTTTTAGAAAAAATACCAAGAAATTAAGATTAGACTGAGTGCTTTTTTTTCTTAGTCTGGGTATGTGCTTAATGTAATGGTCAGTAAATTGTAACTTGTAAGATGTGTTGTAGTGTTTCAAATGACCAGCCAATCAAATTGTTTAAATATGCTCTGAGAAAATACAGGCCTTGTCAGGCAAGTGAATGATGAAATTAACTGAGCCAAAGCATGTGTGTACTGGCCGGGGGCAGCTTGCCATGGTTAAATGTTAAGCAGAGAGTTTTTGAGATGTCATGCCTATTTCAAGTTTCCTTTGAGATTTTGAAGACCCTTGCTGACTGGAGTTGTTTCATTAAACTGGTGTCGGAAGTGATCAGATCTGGCATTCATGAATGTTTTGTGTTAGTGGAACTGCATTATAATTTGTAGACATATGAACAAGGCATGATCTGGTGGGTTACGCTCACCATCTGGATTTATGGTGGTTGTTTCGTCCGTCTGTCATTCATCTGAAATCAATTAAAGAGGATCTTCGAGGGAAGGTCAGAAGATTTCTAAAACTTCTAATAATCTTTTTCTCGCAAATCAATCAGTCACTTTTTATACTTAACTATGCACCTTCAAATTTCCGTTCGACATTTCGGTTGACATTGTCACAAAAACCTTAGCTCATAACGAAATGTAAAAATCCTGTAGCATTCATCAAAATTGGGATTATAACAGCAAAGTACCCACAAGACTTTATTTCAACACTGCAAAAAGGATCTGCGCAGATCTTGTAAATAATCTCTTCCTGCAGGAGATTTGTGTTTTGGTGGCGTCAAAAAGGGCAAGTTTTGAACTATCACGCCTTACCACCATGCAAGATATTTTTTTATGCCTTATCTGAAAAAGAGACACATAGCCAAAAGATTCCATACATGCGTTGGTGGACAGCGCTATTGTGCAGAACATGTTTGAGTCCCGTTGATTGTGTAACACTTGATGACATCTTCTATGTGCTGAAATGTGTTCAGCCCTGTAGGGACCGGGCAGCACTTGAGCAGTACGGTTTGGTACTGAACTCTGACTGAGCACTTGGACGATTAGACCCAACAGTAGGCGGAGATATGTTGTCAATCATGTCATTGATGTCCAGCTCAAGTTGGATGTCAGCCCGATATCAGAGCTTGAGGTTTGGAGGCAGGCATTGAGGTTGGTTGTGCCCTAGCAATGAAATCTGGAAGGGACTAGATATCTGTCTGTTTACATATGCAATATCTCAGACGCCACCAGCCTGATTTTGATTAACTCCCTGGGTGTACCGTCATGCTGTGGATGTTTGCTTTGAGAGACTCATTACTAAGCACTCCGGCATACAAGCACACTTCTCATTATTTCTAAAAGCTAGAAGAGAAGAACTCAAAGCTTCACTTGGACTTCCTGTGGCTGGGCTAATTTTATTGTGAAATTGTGGCAGGACTATGGCTTGAGTTGCATAGTTTTTTAAAGACATGTTTCAACCAGAAGAATACCTGACATAATATAATACACTTTAAAATAGTATTTTTCCATTTAATTTCTCAAAATTATGAAGTTGTTACAGAGCATGCCCACAAATCATGACTGAGGCGCCAGAGAACAAGTGGATTGGGACTCGGCCTGTCAAAATCAGCCTGTCAGCATGTTTGCCCTATTATACTTTTAATGTCAGAACTGTTGCACAATCTGGGTGGAGCTAGCTCTCCGGTCAGTCAGCAGTTATCCACCCTACACAGTTGTCACAACTCTTCAGGTGCAGTGCAGGGAAGAACCAAATGCAGAGCGTAGAACTCGTTCTGGGTATTTATTTTACAATAAAAAACAAACACGGCACACAGAACAGAAGAAAATAGCAATAACACAGTATTAAATCAAATTGTGAAAACAATGATTTAGTACAACAAAAACTCTCCTCTAATAGAATGTAACATAGAATGACAAGCAGTGACTAACTACCCACAGAACGTAAATGCCTGTCACGCTTGTGTGAGGTGTGTAGTTTTGGAAGGACGTAGCCAGGCGCAAGAATGAATAACGTCTGTGGGTTTTAATGATAGCCACAACCTTCAGGTTAAATCCTTACACAATAGTACTCACAAGTACTTTAACAAAAATAACAAACTACGCGACATAGCGCAGAAATGTCAAACTCACTTCGCCAAGGAAGGAAATACTAAATAATCTTAACAGTTTACAGCAACAACACATAACAGAGCACAATTCCACACAAAGACATGACCAAACACGGGGACCTATATACTATACTAATGAGGGAATGGGCACCAGGTGTAAGTGATGACCAGCCCTGAGAATAATGTGATGGGTGAAGGAACGATGGCGCTAGAAGGACGGTGGAAACGAACGTCGAAGCCTGCCCGCAGGTGGCGGTAAAATGGCTTCGGAGGGAGTTCTGACAATACCCAACAGATTGCCAATTCACCCCAGCTGAGCACAATCAAAACAAACACACAGAAAACAAGGAGGAGCATTGTAGATATGTGTTCTAGCAAGTAAATCTATGGTCGATGTTTTGTATTCTCCTGTTAGAGATTAGTATTTTTTGAGATGGTATTTGTTCAGTTTCCAGTCCAGTTATCCCATGCCTCCTATTTGTTCAGTTCTAGTGTTATGTTTTTCTTAGCTTTTTCCCTGTTCCTCATTATTCTGATACCAGTGTCTACAGAGGTCTTCCAGTTGTCTTCATCCTATTGTTTCCCTCTCGGTCTTTATAGATCATGAATAAACCTGAAAAAATTGTCCAAATGTGACAACTATGCCAATTACACATGTAGTCTTAATAGTATGCATTTTATCAAAACATTTTTTCCTTTTTTTCTTGTTGAACGCAATTTGAGAAAGCCATGAACCATAAGGTGACATTTTTGGCACTGTTGCCACATCTCTAAATATCTGATCTTGTAACAAGTGTCACGACTTGAGGAATACTGAGAAACGCAGGCAGTACTCCCGTTCAAAGGTCATTTTAAGTAAAACAAACAATGAACAAAAAACATACAACAGTTCGGAAAAGTGCACTTACATGAGCTCAACTAAATTCAACACAACAGCTACAGTATATGTAACTGGCCTGAAATAAAAAAGTCCATATGAAGATCATAAGAGAGAAACACTGACCAACATTAAAGACATGACTTGGTACTTGTGTTTTGCTGCCATTTAACTGCCATTTGTTTATTCATTCGTTATAAGTTAAATAAAACAAAGAAGTTATGCCTCGAAGATGCTCTGCGTCTGTGTCCTCTTTCCAGCACCAACATACAGCAAACAATGAACCACAAATCTCAGAAACAAAAAGAGACTTGCAAGTACAATTCAAGTACTAATTGACAAAATAAGAGCTTCCGAGAATAATAATGAAACAATAGTCTGAGCTATAGTAAGAGACACTGGGTTTTGTGGTGTTAAACATAAAATACAAAATTAATGGGAGAGATGCCCTCTTAGTTTGTTCTGTGAAAGTAAGAGGGATGTACTCTGAGACTACAATGAAATTTTACTTGTGCATTTTGGCATTGAAAAGAAATAGGTAAATGTGGGAAAAAACACTATGGACATAAAATGTTTGTGGGGTTAATCACCCAACACACAACACATCCTTCGGATGAGACGTTAAACAGAGGTCTTGACTCTCTGTGGTCATTAAAAACCCCAGGATGTCCTTCGATAAAGAGTAGGGGTGTAACCCCGGCATCCTGGCCATATCTGCCCCTTGTCCTCTGTACGTCATGGCCCCCTAATCATCCCCATATATACACTAATTGGCTTCATCACCGTCTCCTCTCCACCAGTAAGCTGGTGTGTGGTGTGCGTTCTGGTGCAATATGGCTGCCGTCGTGTCATCCAGGTGGATGCTGCACATTGGTGGTGGTTGAGAAGATTCCCCTTCCGTGTAAATGTAACGAATTATGATTATTATATTATTATGTATTCTAGTATTCACTAAGTAATTACAACTTTGCTATGCAGATTACATAAATATTATGTCATTTGAAAAAGTTTACCTTGTATTACTTTACCAGACTTCCTTTCTGTATACAGAGAAATTCACAGTACATTGTTGTACTGACCTTTCTAGGAAACGAACACAGAGCCATACATATCCGACTGAGTTACATGAGATGCATGCAGGACAAAGTATCACAGCCGGATGTCTGAAACGAGGAATGGTGAATTCTGTAACAATGACCTTTATAGCCAGCAAATGTACTTCTGTCAAAGGAGCAGCATAGTTCCAAATCGTGGATTTTAATGCAGAAATTCTGACATTTATTCCTCTGTTCACATAAAACAACAAACTAGACCTAAAATGTTACAGGCCGATATCTATTCTACCCAGCCTATCAAAGGTTTTTCAATATGTATGAACAAACAGATTACCCATCGTTTTGAACCACCATTCTGTCGCTGTGGTGTACTTAGACTTTAGAGCAAGCCATGGGAGTTGTTTAACGACAATGAATGTCTTAAACGACATCATAACTGTCATAGACATCAATCAGTGCTTTGCAGCTATATAGCCATACTTATGCTCAAATAGCCACAACTTGTACCATGTATCTTAAAGTTGGTAAGTAATCACTTTAAATGCATGCTGTAAGGTGCGCAGAATATTCAGTTTCCACTAAGGAGATCAAACATTTTCTCATTAACTAATACCATTTGCTTGAATGTTGCTGTTATGCAGTTATTATTGACCTCGCAATTGTTTTGTAACACTGTTAATCACCTGATCTTAATTAGCAGACATTACTTCCCAGAGAAGTGCCTAGCTGGTTTGAAAACTACTTTTCTGGCAGTGTACGGTGTCTAAAATCTGAGAGCCTGCTTTACTTGGTCCTCCTCAATTTTAGTAAGTAAAATGCTTCAGTCGGAAATACCCTTTCCCTGCCTGCTTTGCAAACATTATTACCATCAATCTGAGTTAGATTGCTCACTTGCTTTCATACTTACATTTACCACCTCCAGGCTAAAATCACAACTGGAACTGGTAAGACAATTGTATTATGTCCTGTTTTTTCTCAATGGATTTTACAGGTGGTTCTTTTTGGCTGATCTCATTTCACTTCATGACATGTTCATGTAATGTTCCTTAAAATGTGATGTTTCAGATTATAATAATACTTTCTCATGTTGTCCAAGGTGAATTATTCTACTTAATTTAAATCATGCAGTGTGTTTTTTAAGCATTTATTTATCAGTGCTTGCTCGAGTTATAAAACACTGGTTGCCTGGAGTGTTCCAGCAGTCTTGGCAGCTGCCTCTGCACATTCCTACTGAGGCTTTGTTTTCAGGACCAGCAGATAAAAGTGAAACTATGAAAAAGGTGTAAGTATGAAAAAGTATGCTGCTGTTTGATTGTTGTAATAAAATAACTTAATTTGTCTAGAGCAGGTTAACACTATCCGCATTCAAAAACCCAGACCCGGGTCTGAGTACTGTAGATGTAATGTTAACCGTCCCCACACTACAACAATGTCTGGGTGAAAACGCTATGGGAACGCTCTGCGTGAGTGCGTCATGAAGCACATGTGTAATCAGTCCAATGGCGTGACGGAATGTCACAGACGGGTGACGTCGCGACCAGGAAGTCATAAAAGCACCCCTAATTACCGGCACCTTCAGTTTCTGATGGGCTGAAGCAAGTGCCAAGGGCATGCTGGGAGTATGGCACAGACACGCAGCGTCTCGTTCCCCTCAGGGAACTAAGGTTACATACGTAACCGGAGACGTTCCCTATCAGGGAACTTCGAGCTGCGTGAAAACGCTATGGGAACGCCACTACCAACTTCGCCATACGAGCAAGTGTCCGCCATGTGAAGTCAGAGCGCACATTCAGACGAAAGCACATGCGCTCCTGGCGTGGAGCTAAAGTCAAGCTGGTAAAATCTCACGAACGTGTGCGGTGAGGACCAGCCTGCCGCAACACAGACGTCATGTAGAGACACTTTAGCTGACAAAAGGGCTTTTGAAGCCGCCATACTCCTGGTCGAGTGGGCTCGAACAGCCAAGGGTGAAGGCTGACCAGCCGACTCGTAAGCAAGTGAGATGGCCTCAACCACCCACTTGCTCATCCTCTGCTTAGACACACGACAGCTGAGGGCACCAGGAGAAGCTCACTACTCCCCTGGTGGGGAACACCCCCAGCGGTTTGACCCCCCTGTCAGGGTCTCTTAGACAAAGCCTTCTTGGGTGTAGCGACAGGCCTCGGAACTGTCCTACCCCTCGAAGGCCCCGCCTGTGAGCGTCGCCCCCCGGCCCACTCATCGTGTGGGGGCGCCCGAGTAGCGACACTCACTCTCTGCTGCGCCCGGTGTGCCGTGCTCGGCGCCAGGCGGGGCTGCCCCCGTCCGACAGCCCCTGCGACGCGGCTACGACGGGGGAGAAATTTCTGGAAGGCAGCCGAAGAGGCCGTCGGGGGAAAGAGGCGCGTCCAGAAGGAAGGCTTTCTCTCTATCTCTCATATCAGAGAGGCTTAGCCAGAGATGCCTCTCCGTAGCCACCAAGGCTGCCATAGCACGGCCCACTGATTTGGCCGTCTCCTTAGTGGCACGAAGTGACAATGCCGACGCCTGACGAAGTTCTCGAACATCGTCAGGACTTACAGTCTCCCCCTGAGCCCCGTCGCTAAGCAGCTCTGCCTGATATGCCTGTAGAATAGACATAGTATGCAGGCAGGAAGCTGCCTGACCCGCCGCCGAATAAGCTTTGCCCACCAGCGCTGAAGTAGTCTTCAACGCCTTGGAGGGCAATGCCGGTGTCCTCAGAGACGATGCCGCGGGAGATAAATGGCTAGCCAGTATCTCCTCCGTGACCGGCATCGGTCCGTACCCATGAACATTAGCCTTGGCAACATTAGAGTACATATTTGTCCGCGGATTAAACACCCGGGACGACACCGGCTTTTTCCAGGACATCGACACCTCAGCGTGGAGGTCCGAGAAGAAAGGCAAACACTGGCGAGGAGGTAAAGCACGGGAGCGCAAGAATCGTTCATTCAACTTACTGGTTGAAGCAGACTCCTGCCTGTCAGCCCGCCACTCGACCTTGAGCTTTCCCACAGCTCGGGTGAGTACCTCCAGCAGCTCCTCGTTCGCGGGTGACTGAACCAACAATTCAGCCTACGCCTAGAGGTTTTCAACCTCCATTTCCTCAGAACTGGACGGCTGAGCCGCGGGGAACGCGAACCGAGCCTCTTTCCTGAAAAAGCGCCAGGCGAGAGCGAAGTGTACGGATGGCGAGACGGTCGCAATGCTTACAGCTAGCCTCTTCCAAGGCTAACTGAGCATGCTCTTCTCCCAAACAAACTACGCACAGAACATGTGTGTCCCGGCCCGTGAGAAAGCGGTTGCAGGGAGAAGCACACTGTCTAAAACGCCGCTCGGTTGCCATAATCGCGGTGAGCTCTTGTACATAAATGCAAAGAAAATTTCTGAATTAACAACGTAATAGCAGAAACCCGCGAGGACTGTCACAACATGCACTTGCTGAAGCAACAAAAAACTGAAGGTGCTAATTAGGGGTGCTTTTATGACTTCCTGGTCGCGACGTCACCCGTCTGTGACGTTCCGTCATTCCATTGGACTGATTACACATGTGCTTCATGACGCACTCACGCAGAGCGTTCCTATAGCGTTTTCACGCAGCTCAAAGTTCCCTGATAGGGAACTACAAGTACTCTAACGCCGAACATCTTCGGAAACCCTCTCTCGCCTACCCAACTTGATAACAATGTGCTTTCAGCTCTGAAAAGGATTTCTTCTGTCTATGGTTTCACCCTCATTAAAGTAATGCATTGTCCTCTAAATAATCTTTGAAGAATGAGACCTTTTAAACATCCTACTCTTGCAGATACTCTACAGACTTTTTTTGCCTTTCAGAAAGCATTTTATACAAAACATCTAAAACATGAAGTACTGAAGAACTTTGCAACAGTATACTGGCTGAGATACTTTTCCTGTTTCCAACTAGTAACTTTAGTAATTTTAGCTTATGATAAAGAACTGCTAAAAATAAATGTTCTGCGGAACACTGCAAAAAGATAAAAAGTCTTAAGAGAGCTGTTTGAGATAGATATGTCATTACAGTCTCTTGTGAAACATATCCTTCTCAGTAATTAGCAAAAATAGATGTACTTTCATGAAGTGTTTTACCGAAACATAATTTTACCCAGGAACTATGGTCAGTAAATCTATATTGTTATGCTTAACAGGGTCCGATAGCAAAATCAAACTTTTCTTTTTACATGGATCAATAACAACGAACGGCACCACACATTCAACAGGACAAGCCATAGTCCGTGAGGTGCTAAGCAAAACAATCATACATGTACACAACATAATGACGTGGTGTGGAGCAGGTGCGTCTGTGCGACGTGTTTGCTGCCATCACACTCCTCTCAGCATTTAGTCCACTGGTGAGGTGGAGCGCCAGAGAGGACAAGAGGCTACTGAGCTACGTGGAGCAGACTTTACAGTAGCTATTTAGGACATCAAAGGGAAATTATTGTCAGGTTAAAGCTTTGAACGGCTATTGCTTTATCTCAGTGGTGCAACAATGTAAGACAGAGATCAGGCCTTGCCTTTGATCTTCCCAAAGAGCTCAATCGCTGCCTCGCCTATCCAACACAGAGCTAATGCTGCGTCTAAGGCTTCAAAGAAAATGAATTCTCAACTTGCAGTGAATGTAAAAAAATAGCCTTTGTCGTCATCTCTCAGTGACAGAAAGTACGAAAACATCTAACAATGAATTCTATCAACCTCTCTTGTGCAAATAACTTCCACACCAACGTAATTCTGGAAACACTATCGACCTTGTTACAGTACTTGGGATTTTTTGATGTTGTCTTCATATCCATTATTACAGTGTTTTTAGATTAATCTATGGAAGTTGATAGAATGCCACATGAAAGTGTTACTCCCTGTATTTGTTTCAATTAGTTTAAATTGGACATTTAGACATCTCAGACATTACAGCATTGCCAAACTTTGGCATTCGAGTCAATTTGCATCCTGAAGCATCTTCTGGATTGGCTTTCCTACATACCCTACAGTCATTCTTGGCTGGCTTCTCCATTATGGACAGAATACCAGCAGACTGCTTCTTCACGAAATAGTTCTTGCATAGTTTGGAGATGTGCTTTGGGTCATTGTCCTGCTGTACTAGAATATTGGCTCCAATCCACCGGCATCCACAGGGTATGGCATGTTGTTGCAAAATGGAATGTGATCCTACATTCTTTAAGATCCATTTTACTCTGGACAAATCTTATATTTTACACTACCAAAGCATCTATACCACCACAGGTGCGTGAGGGATAATGCAATTTGCGACCATCTGGGCCACTACAGGGAGAAACAGACCAACGACAAAACAGACAACATACATCCCCAACCAGGTCACGGAGGGCGGACCGTGACACTGAACACCTTAAACTTAGATTTGTATGTCCTTAACACTTTTATGGGAACTGCAGTTTCTGGCTGACATACAATCTCTCTAACCGAACCCATACAATTTCACTCAAAAGCATAAACTCAGACAGCAAAAGTTACTCAAGGTGTCCCCCAGGGCTCAGTACATGGTCCCATACTCTTCATCGCCTACATCCTTACCCTTTGATCAAATTCTCCGCCACTTCATCCTTCATTTCCACCTCTATGCTGATGATACACACATATATCTAGCCACCAAATTGCTCACCAACCCACCTGTGATCCATATTTAATCCTACCTGACTACAAAAAAGCATGGATGAATGAAAGCTTCTTGAAACTAAACAGTGACAAAACAGAACTCATTCTCATTGGAACCAAATCCACCCTCACCAAAACCAGGACTTTTACTCTCAACATTGATTGATTACATCATTGTGTCTCCATCCGCCCACCACACGTTACCTCGACACTGTCCTTTGATCAGCACATTAAACACACTGTAAAATCTTAATTCTTCCATCTCCGTAACAATGTCAAACTCAGATCTTCATCCTCCCGTCCTGCTGCTGAATGCCTAATACATGCATTTATAACCTCCCACCTCCCTCCAGTCTTGACTACTGCAACTCTCTACTTACCAGCATCAAATCTACATCCCTTCACAAGCTCCTAATGGTTCTAAACTCTGCGGCCAGACTTCTCAGTAACACCAAGTCCCTGCAGCATATCACCCCTATCCTCTGTGAGCTACACTGGCCTACTATTTCCCAATGATTCTACGACCGACATACAAAGCTCTAAACAACATCGCCCCTGCCCATCTCTCTGACCATCTTCTTTCTAATCAACACACACTCCATTTCAGTACTGCGGTCTGCCTCATAATCCCCATGTCCAAGCTTATTGTGACAGGGCATTCTCAAGGGCTGCTCCTAGGCTTGTTTCAAGATTGTATACTATTACTAAACCATTATAAATAGTGGTTTGGTGGTTGACTGGCTTGTTTGAACTGGTATAACAGGATCTACTCTATGAAAATACATTTCCGTTCAGGTAAAGGTGATTTATTTTGTGATAAACAAAAACATGGTGAGATATAATAATTTCATAAATGCTGCGCATAACATATAATTTCCAAACCACGATGTATATAACGTCAGATCCACTTAACATGGGTTATGTCTCTGTGACGACACCCCTATGCCAGATGGTCAATGAAAACATAAGACATTCCAGAGGTTGGCTATGTGACTCAACTCCACACAAATGCTCAGTCTTTCCTCAGTCTATCCAAATTCTAAGAAAGCCTATAATGAATTAACCATGTGAATACTTAGTTATTAATGGTCATATTCCACACAGGGCTTTATTTGGGTTAGTCAGCTACTGAATTCAACAACAAGCCACACCGCTACTTTCAAAATGACTTCAACATGGACTTTCGAGACACAGTATTTCTATCTAGATCTAAATCTTGTTTGCAGAATAGCCTGAAAAACACATTGTTTTATTCATTTTAAGATTCTATAGTAACAAAATCCTTTTGGTGTTGTGTTGGGGGAACCAAATGCAGGCATTCTCTCGTTCTATGTTTCTTTCAAATAAACATACACGGAATTGCCAAACATACACTGGTTATGAAAGTAAAGTGTGCTTACTGGAAGGGACTACTAAATCCCAACAACTACACGTAACATGGCACAAACACTCACCAACACAAAGAACCTGACACAGCAAATAAGCTCAAGACAAGGAAGCAGAGGGCAAACATATAGTAATTACTGATAGGGCCCTAGTGTGAATGATAATTTACAAGTCATAACAAGAAATGAGTCTGCGTTCATGGTTGCAAAGTAAAACCGGGTTACACAGGGTAAAGACTTGATGTCTTCAGTTTACCATGACATCTACGCATTAAACATGATTCCAAAAACAACATTTATCCCTGTGTTCTGTTTAATGTGTAAATCAGGAGGAAGGCTCATTTTCACAATGTGCCTGTCACAGAGTTGAGTTACAAAACATCCACTTAAATGCTTTTACAAACAACAAAAGAGAGGCAATAAGAACCATACACACAAGCCATACATGCACTTGGCATAAACAATAATCCACACCTACTGTGGCGAAAATCTGAATTTAAACAGGGTCCCCAATTATAGACAAAGCAGAGCAGCTGCCTCCAGTTGGGGACATCAGACATTAAAGCATGGAGATGCCTAAAGGCTTCTCCAGCTGACAGGCCCTGACTACAACCACCTGACAACCATAGAGATGCCTAGAGGTATCTCTATAATTAGGACCTGACAGTCATCTATGACTCGGGAGGGGGTATTTCTCTCAATTTTTTGTTTCGTCTGGATTTCTATCTTTCTGTCCAGTTGTACAGTATATCTTTTAATGACCCATGTGCGTTAGAATACCTGTGAAAACCAATAGAGGAGACATTGGTAGATATTGCAGAACATTGTAGATGTGTGGCCTGAGAAATGAATTAATTAGATTTTTTTATTACTTATGATTTAGATTTATTGTGTTGTAATACTTGTTAGAGGGGCACTACCTGCTTGTTGTTAGTGTATGTGTTCGCAGTTGGGGTGTGACGATACACTTAACTCACTCGATGAGACAATACACAATATTGGGTTCATGAGATCGAGACGAGACTATTTTAACACTGCTTTTACAAATCCTTCAATGATAAAAAATATATTTATTTTATTGGACTGCGTGTCGCAGAGTAAAAATATGCCCAACAAAAAGAACCCTAACCCGGGAAAATTAGTGACGCGGGATACTAGCCTGGGTAGCAAGGTTCAGCGTGTGCGCAAAGCACATAATGTTCGGCCCCAATCCTGCCTCGTGCACAGCCACTTCAATATTACGAGTGCATGGTGCTCATGTTAGCGGCGTGCAACATCCGGCAGTTTGAGACCGGCTTGCGAGGCCGGTTGATTATGTGCGCGAAGCAGCCGACGTGGTTTAGCCCCGTAATCTCAACCGCACAGACCATATTCGCCGCGTTGTCAGTGACTATGGCTGGGTCTTTACTCATCAGCCCCCACTCCTCCATAGCTTTGGTTAACATTTAAGCTAGACTGACAGAGCGATGGTTCCAGATCGCAGCTTTGAGCGTTTCTGGCGTTTTCAAAGCAACCGCTTGGTTAACGTTACTGACCGCCATATTCTGTCAGAGTTCCCCGCTCTGGACCCGGGTAAGGTCTCCCTCTGGTGGATCTGGAGAGGTTGGCATCTGCACGCACCTGTCACCATTCCCGTAATCACACACCTGCACCAAGTCTTCAATCACCAGGGTATAAGAGGGAGAGCCTGACAACCAGCCGACGTCGGATTGTTACCTAGAGTCACGTATGTCGACCTCGGTCATATAAAGTCTCAGTCAGAAGAATTCTAGTCTTATCGAGAGCTGTTTGTTGTTTTGTGTCGTGTTAGTCCGTGTCCCGTACTTACCTCTTGTCTCGCCTCCTCCGTTACAGTTTGTTCCTGTTCTGTTCCTGCACTCGGAGAATCACTGGACACCCTGCACGTTCTGGGATATCGTCACCTGGGATTCACCTTCATCACCGGCACTCCTCACCCCCGCTCCTGTCTGCTCATCACCATCAGTTGTTTTCCAAATAAAACATCCATTTGTTCACTTGCCATCTGACTGCCGTGTCATCGTTCTGCATTTGGGTTCTTCCTCATCACAACCCTGACGGAACAATCCGACCATACCATGGACCCAGCGAACTTGGACGCGGTACGCCAGGCGATATCATCCCAAGGAGCCATGTTAGGCCAGCACCAGTCCTCGCTTCAAGGAATAGTGGACAACCTGAGATCCCTGTCGGACAGCGTTGCCGCTATTCAGGCGCATCTCAACACACCACCCCAGCCTCCGGCACCCAGCCCGGCTGAACCAGTTTCGGTGGTCATGTCGATTCCCGACCGCGAGCCCCAGGTCCCCATGCCAGACAGATACGACGGACACAGTGGCAGGTGCCGTTCGTTTCTGATGCAGGTGGGACTGGTGTTTGAACAACAGCCCCGTTCTTACCCGAGCGAGAGAGCCAGGATTTCTTTTATACTCGGGCTACTACGCGGTGAGGCGTTGGAGTGGGCGTCGGCCGTATGGGAGAAGCAGGGCGCAATCACCCAGTCATGTGAGTTGTTCACCGCAGAGATGCGGAAGATTTTCGATCACCCCGTTCGGGGTAAGGACGCTTCGGCGACTATTGTCGATACGCCAAGGTTCACGTAGTGTAGCAGAGTATGGCATCGAGTTCCGTGTTCTGGCTGCGGAGAGTGGCTGGGACGAGGAGGCGCTACAGGGCGTCTTTTACAATGGATTAAATGAGGACATTAAGGACACGCTACTCTCCTATCCGGAGGCACAGGGCTTGGAGGAGTTGATCCGGCTAACCACACGGATTAATAACCGTAGTAGAGAGCGGAGACGTGAACAGGCTTCAGCACCAGGGAGAGCCCCTTGTCCCAGAGTCAACAACCCAGAGGGAATTACTGACCCCGAACCCATGCAATTGGGCCGTTACCAGATCTCGGAGGCGGAGCTTCGGCGCAGACGCACGTCCAACAGCTGTCTGTACTGTGGGAAATCGGGCCATTTTCTATCGTCTTGCCCATTGAAGGGGGGAAACGGTTCCGCTCACTAGAAGTAAGGAGGATTCTAGCGAGCGAGTGTCTAGGTCCCTCCTCCCACATATCTCGGACGCCGCTTAGGATTTCTGTTAGAAGGGGCACTACAGTGATGGAGGTGGAGGCACTCATTGACTCGGGGGCTGATGACAATTTTATGGACCACAAGCTGGTAAACCTTTTAGGACTCCGTAGAGTTCCTCTTCAGGAGGTTATTGAAGCTAACTCCCTAGATGGCCGATTATTGGCCAGAATCACGGACAAGACGGAGCCGGTCCAGCTCCAAATTTCGGGTAACCACTTAGAGCAGATCAGTTTCCTTGTTTTTAAGTCTCCTAGAGTACCCGTGGTTCTGGGTTACCCCTGGTTAGCAAAGCACAATCCGACGGTCGACTGGTCCACTAACCGTGTTTTAAGTTGGAGTGATTTCTGTCTGGCTAATTGTCTTCAGTCTGCTCGTCCCCAGGGTGTTCAGCAGGAGAGTTCGGTGCCTGTTCCTGACCTCACTCTTGTACCTCCCGCCTATCACGACCTGGGTGAGGTGTTCAGTAAACAGCGGGCGTTATCTCTACCTCCTCATCGACCATATGACTGTCCCATAGAACTGCTGCCTGGGGTCGCCCTACCCAAGGGCAGACTCTACAACATCTCCAGGCCAGAGCGGGAGGCCATGGAGAACTACATCAAGGATTCATTGGCTGCTGGAATCATCCGTCCCTCGTCTTCTCCGCTGGGCGCAGGGTTCTTTTTTGTAAAGAAGAAGGATGGCACACTCAGGCCGTGCATAGACAATCGGGGGTTGAACAACATCTCGGTCAAGAACAAATACCCTTTACCTCTGATGAACACTGCTTTTGATTCCTTACAGGGCGCTACGGTGTTTACCAAGCTCGATCTACGCAACGCCTACCACCTGGTCCGCATCCGTGAGGGGGATGAATGGCTCACTGGATTCAACACTCCACTGGGTCACTTCGAGTACATGGTAATGCCATTCGGGTTAACAAATGCTCCGGCTGTCTTCCAGTGCCTGGTGAATGACGTGTTACGTGACATGCTGGGTCGCTTTGTTTTTGTCTACCTGGATGACATCCTAGTGTTTTCACAGAATCAGGAGGAACATCAGAGGCACGTCCGCCAGGTTCTACAGCGGCTGCTGGAGAACCGGCTCTTTGTGAAAGCAGAGAAGTGTGAATTTAACACCAGGTGCACAAGCTTTCTAGGCTATATCATCGCCCAGGGAGAGGTGAAGATGGATCCCAAGAAGGTGCAGGCCGTCCAGGAGTGGCCCAGACCCAACTCCCGCAAGGAGCTGCAAAGGTTTCTGGGGTTTGCGAACTTCTATAGACGGTTCATCCGTAATTACAGCCGGATTGCAGCCCCTCTAACAGACCTGACTTCCAGTCTCAGAGCGTTCCGGTGGTCTCCTGGGGCTGAGTCGGCCTTCCAGGAGCTCAGGGAGCGTTTACATCGGCACCCGTCCTCTCCCAACCAGACCCGTCTCTACAGTTCGTGGTAGAAGTTGACGCGTCGGAGGTCGGAGCCGGGCGGTGCTCTCCCAGAGAACCAAGGAGGACAACAAGCTTCATCCCTGTGCGTTCCTGTCTCACTGACTCTCCCGGCGGAGAGTAACTATGACATTGGCAATAGGGAGTTGCTTGCGGTGAAGCTGGCCCTGGAGGAGTGGAGGCACTGGTTGGAGGGGGCGGAACAACCGTTTGTGGTGTGGACAGACCATAAGAACCTCGAATACATCCGGACAGCCAAACGGTTAAATTCCCGACAGGCCAGGTGGGCTCTGTTTTTGGACGCTTTGATTTTGTCCTGTCTTACAGACCCGGATCCCAGAATGGGAAGCCTGATGCCTTGTCCAGGGTCTTCTCGAAGGAGGAGACGAGGAAGACGCCAGAGACCATCCTGCCACTGAGACGGGTTGTGGGAGCCCTCCAGTGGGGGATCGAAGGGAAGGTTCGGGCAGCCCTTAGGGGGGACCCGGGCCCAGGTAATGGCCCTCCGGGTAGGCTGTTTGTTCCCGAGGGGACGCGACCGGCAGTGCTGGAGTGGGGCCACTCGTCTAAACTGACCTGTCATCCTGGAGTGGCACGTACCATGTCCTTTCTGCGCCGTCGATTCTGGTGGCCGGCCATGGGTGAGGACACCCGGGCATACGTGGCGGCCTGTCCAGTGTGTGCGCAAAACAAGGGCTCAAACCGGCCCAGCGTGGGACTATTGAGGCCATTGCCAATCCTCATCGTCCCTGGTCCCATCTGGCCATGGATTTCGTCACCGGACTTCCCGTGTCTGGAGGTAACACGGTGGTACTAACGGTAGTGGACCGGTTCAGCAAGTTTGCTCATTTCCTGCCGTTGCCCAAGCTCCCGTCGGCCAAGGAGACAGCGGAAATTATGGTAAGGGAGATATTCCGCATTCATGGTCTTCCTGTTGACATTGTCTCTGACCGTGGTCCTCAGTTTGCCTCAGCCTTGTGGAGGGCTTTCTGCACCGCCGTTGGAGCTACGGCCAGCCTCTCTTCCGGTTCCATCCTCAGACTAACGGCCAGGCTGAGAGGGCCAACCAAAAGATGGAGTCGACCCTACGATGCCTGGCTTCCTCTAACCCCACGACCTGGTCTGAGCAGATCCCATGGGTGGAGTACGCGCACAATACGCTCCCCACTACAGCGACCGGTATGTCCCCCTTCCAGTGTGTTTACGGCTATCAGCCTCCACTATTCCCATCACAGGAGAAGGACCTGGCCGTACCATCGATACAGCAGCAGTTTCGCCGATGCCACCGGACATGGCATCGCGCCCGGATATCTCTGCTGAGAGCCTCAAATCAGTACCAGCAACAGGCTAACCGCCGACGCACTCCAGCACCATCCTACTCAGTGGGAGACAAGGTATGGCTGTCAACCAGGGACCTCCCCCTCCGCACCGAGTCCAGGAAACTGTCACCCAAGTTCATCGGTCCCTTCCCAATCCAACGTGTCATCAACCCCACTGTGGTCCGCCTCAAGCTCCCTCGGTCTCTTCGTGTACACCCATCATTCCATGTGTCCTGCATTAAACCTGTGTCCTTTTGTCGCCTCCTTCCCCCACCTCCTCGGCCGCCTCCCCGTATGATTGATGGGGCCCCGGCCTTCACGGTAAAGAAGATTATGGACTCTCGGAGCAGAGGGCGGGGTTACCAGTTTTTGGTAGACTGGGAGGGTTACGGTCCGGAGGAGAGGTGTTGGGTTTCCCGGCGTCTGATTCTGGATCCCAGCCTGATCCAGGACTTCTATCGGCGGAAGCCAGGAGCCCCAGGTGGACCGCCTGGTGGCGGTCGTGGGGGACGGGGTACTGTCAGAGTTCCCCGCTCTGGACCCGGGTAAGGTCTCCCTCTGGTGGATCTGGAGAGGTTGGCATCTGCACGCACCTGTCACCATTCCCGTAATCACACACCTGCACCAAGTCTTCAATCACCAGGGTATAAGAGGGAGAGCCTGACAACCAGCCGACGTCGGATTGTTACCTAGAGTCACGTATGTCGACCTCGGTCATATAAAGTCTCAGTCAGAAGAATTCTAGTCTTATCGAGAGCTGTTTGTTGTTTTGTGTCGTGTTAGTCCGTGTCCCGTACTTACCTCTTGTCTCGCCTCCTCCGTTACAGTTTGTTCCTGTTCTGTTCCTGCACTCGGAGAATCACTGGACACCCTGCACGTTCTGGGATATCGTCACCTGGGATTCACCTTCATCACCGGCACTCCTCACCCCCGCTCCTGTCTGCTCATCACCATCAGTTGTTTTCCAAATAAAACATCCATTTGTTCACTTGCCATCTGACTGCCGTGTCATCGTTCTGCATTTGGGTTCTTCCTCATCACAACCCTGACGGAACAATCCGACCATACCATGGACCCAGCGAACTTGGACGCGGTACGCCAGGCGATATCATCCCAAGGAGCCATGTTAGGCCAGCACCAGTCCTCGCTTCAAGGAATAGTGGACAACCTGAGATCCCTGTCGGACAGCGTTGCCGCTATTCAGGCGCATCTCAACACACCACCCCAGCCTCCGGCACCCAGCCCGGCTGAACCAGTTTCGGTGGTCATGTCGATTCCCGACCGCGAGCCCCAGGTCCCCATGCCAGACAGATACGACGGACACAGTGGCAGGTGCCGTTCGTTTCTGATGCAGGTGGGACTGGTGTTTGAACAACAGCCCCGTTCTTACCCGAGCGAGAGAGCCAGGATTTCTTTTATACTCGGGCTACTACGCGGTGAGGCGTTGGAGTGGGCGTCGGCCGTATGGGAGAAGCAGGGCGCAATCACCCAGTCATGTGAGTTGTTCACCGCAGAGATGCGGAAGATTTTCGATCACCCCGTTCGGGGTAAGGACGCTTCGAAGCGACTATTGTCGATACGCCAAGGTTCACGTAGTGTAGCAGAGTATGGCATCGAGTTCCGTGTTCTGGCTGCGGAGAGTGGCTGGGACGAGGAGGCGCTACAGGGCGTCTTTTACAATGGATTAAATGAGGACATTAAGGACACGCTACTCTCCTATCCGGAGGCACAGGGCTTGGAGGAGTTGATCCGGCTAACCACACGGATTAATAACCGTAGTAGAGAGCGGAGACGTGAACAGGCTTCAGCACCAGGGAGAGCCCCTTGTCCCAGAGTCAACAACCCAGAGGGAATTACTGACCCCGAACCCATGCAATTGGGCCGTTACCAGATCTCGGAGGCGGAGCTTCGGCGCAGACGCACGTCCAACAGCTGTCTGTACTGTGGGAAATCGGGCCATTTTCTATCGTCTTGCCCATTGAAGGGGGAAACGGTTCCGCTCACTAGAAGTAAGGAGGATTCTAGCGAGCGAGTGTCTAGGTCCCTCCTCCCACATATCTCGGACGCCGCTTAGGATTTCTGTTAGAAGGGGCACTACAGTGATGGAGGTGGAGGCACTCATTGACTCGGGGGCTGATGACAATTTTATGGACCACAAGCTGGTAAACCTTTTAGGACTCCGTAGAGTTCCTCTTCAGGAGGTTATTGAAGCTAACTCCCTAGATGGCCGATTATTGGCCAGAATCACGGACAAGACGGAGCCGGTCCAGCTCCAAATTTCGGGTAACCACTTAGAGCAGATCAGTTTCCTTGTTTTTAAGTCTCCTAGAGTACCCGTGGTTCTGGGTTACCCCTGGTTAGCAAAGCACAATCCGACGGTCGACTGGTCCACTAACCGTGTTTTAAGTTGGAGTGATTTCTGTCTGGCTAATTGTCTTCAGTCTGCTCGTCCCCAGGGTGTTCAGCAGGAGAGTTCGGTGCCTGTTCCTGACCTCACTCTTGTACCTCCCGCCTATCACGACCTGGGTGAGGTGTTCAGTAAACAGCGGGCGTTATCTCTACCTCCTCATCGACCATATGACTGTCCCATAGAACTGCTGCCTGGGGTCGCCCTACCCAAGGGCAGACTCTACAACATCTCCAGGCCAGAGCGGGAGGCCATGGAGAACTACATCAAGGATTCATTGGCTGCTGGAATCATCCGTCCCTCGTCTTCTCCGCTGGGCGCAGGGTTCTTTTTTGTAAAGAAGAAGGATGGCACACTCAGGCCGTGCATAGACAATCGGGGGTTGAACAACATCTCGGTCAAGAACAAATACCCTTTACCTCTGATGAACACTGCTTTTGATTCCTTACAGGGCGCTACGGTGTTTACCAAGCTCGATCTACGCAACGCCTACCACCTGGTCCGCATCCGTGAGGGGGATGAATGGCTCACTGGATTCAACACTCCACTGGGTCACTTCGAGTACATGGTAATGCCATTCGGGTTAACAAATGCTCCGGCTGTCTTCCAGTGCCTGGTGAATGACGTGTTACGTGACATGCTGGGTCGCTTTGTTTTTGTCTACCTGGATGACATCCTAGTGTTTTCACAGAATCAGGAGGAACATCAGAGGCACGTCCGCCAGGTTCTACAGCGGCTGCTGGAGAACCGGCTCTTTGTGAAAGCAGAGAAGTGTGAATTTAACACCAGGTGCACAAGCTTTCTAGGCTATATCATCGCCCAGGGAGAGGTGAAGATGGATCCCAAGAAGGTGCAGGCCGTCCAGGAGTGGCCCAGACCCAACTCCCGCAAGGAGCTGCAAAGGTTTCTGGGGTTTGCGAACTTCTATAGACGGTTCATCCGTAATTACAGCCGGATTGCAGCCCCTCTAACAGACCTGACTTCCAGTCTCAGAGCGTTCCGGTGGTCTCCTGGGGCTGAGTCGGCCTTCCAGGAGCTCAGGGAGCGTTTTACATCGGCACCCGTCCTCTCCCAACCAGACCCGTCTCTACAGTTCGTGGTAGAAGTTGACGCGTCGGAGGTCGGAGCCGGGGCGGTGCTCTCCCAGAGAACCAAGGAGGACAACAAGCTTCATCCCTGTGCGTTCCTGTCTCACCGACTCTCCCCGGCGGAGAGTAACTATGACATTGGCAATAGGGAGTTGCTTGCGGTGAAGCTGGCCCTGGAGGAGTGGAGGCACTGGTTGGAGGGGGCGGAACAACCGTTTGTGGTGTGGACAGACCATAAGAACCTCGAATACATCCGGACAGCCAAACGGTTAAATTCCCGACAGGCCAGATGGGCTCTGTTTTTGGACGCTTTGATTTTGTCCTGTCTTACAGACCCGGATCCCAGAATGGGAAGCCTGATGCCTTGTCCAGGGTCTTCTCGAGGAGGAGACGAGGAAGACGCCAGAGACCATCCTGCCACTGAGACGGGTTGTGGGAGCCCTCCAGTGGGGGATCGAAGGGAAGGTTCGGGCAGCCCTTAGGGGGGACCCGGGCCCAGGTAATGGCCCTCCGGGTAGGCTGTTTGTTCCCGAGGGGACGCGACCGGCAGTGCTGGAGTGGGGCCACTCGTCTAAACTGACCTGTCATCCTGGAGTGGCACGTACCATGTCCTTTCTGCGCCGTCGATTCTGGTGGCCGGCCATGGGTGAGGACACCCGGGCATACGTGGCGGCCTGTCCAGTGTGTGCGCAAAACAAGGGCTCAAACCGGCCCAGCGTGGGACTATTGAGGCCATTGCCAATCCCTCATCGTCCCTGGTCCCATCTGGCCATGGATTTCGTCACCGGACTTCCCGTGTCTGGAGGTAACACGGTGGTACTAACGGTAGTGGACCGGTTCAGCAAGTTTGCTCATTTCCTGCCGTTGCCCAAGCTCCCGTCGGCCAAGGAGACAGCGGAAATTATGGTAAGGGAGATATTCCGCATTCATGGTCTTCCTGTTGACATTGTCTCTGACCGTGGTCCTCAGTTTGCCTCAGCCTTGTGGAGGGCTTTCTGCACCGCCGTTGGAGCTACGGCCAGCCTCTCTTCCGGTTCCATCCTCAGACTAACGGCCAGGCTGAGAGGGCCAACCAAAAGATGGAGTCGACCCTACGATGCCTGGCTTCCTCTAACCCCACGACCTGGTCTGAGCAGATCCCATGGGTGGAGTACGCGCACAATACGCTCCCCACTACAGCGACCGGTATGTCCCCCTTCCAGTGTGTTTACGGCTATCAGCCTCCACTATTCCCATCACAGGAGAAGGACCTGGCCGTACCATCGATACAGCAGCAGTTTCGCCGATGCCACCGGACATGGCATCGCGCCCGGATATCTCTGCTGAGAGCCTCAAATCAGTACCAGCAACAGGCTAACCGCCGACGCACTCCAGCACCATCCTACTCAGTGGGAGACAAGGTATGGCTGTCAACCAGGGACCTCCCCCTCCGCACCGAGTCCAGGAAACTGTCACCCAAGTTCATCGGTCCCTTCCCAATCCAACGTGTCATCAACCCCACTGTGGTCCGCCTCAAGCTCCCTCGGTCTCTTCGTGTACACCCATCATTCCATGTGTCCTGCATTAAACCTGTGTCCTTTTGTCGCCTCCTTCCCCCACCTCCTCGGCCGCCTCCCCGTATGATTGATGGGGCCCCGGCCTTCACGGTAAAGAAGATTATGGACTCTCGGAGCAGAGGGCGGGGTTACCAGTTTTTGGTAGACTGGGAGGGTTACGGTCCGGAGGAGAGGTGTTGGGTTTCCCGGCGTCTGATTCTGGATCCCAGCCTGATCCAGGACTTCTATCGGCGGAAGCCAGGAGCCCCAGGTGGACCGCCTGGTGGCGGTCGTGGGGACGGGGTACTGTCAGAGTTCCCGCTCTGGACCCGGGTAAGGTCTCCCTCTGGTGGATCTGGAGAGGTTGGCATCTGCACGCACCTGTCACCATTCCCGTAATCACACACCTGCACCAAGTCTTCAATCACCAGGGTATAAGAGGGAGAGCCTGACAACCAGCCGACGTCGGATTGTTACCTAGAGTCACGTATGTCGACCTCGGTCATATAAAGTCTCAGTCAGAAGAATTCTAGTCTTATCGAGAGCTGTTTGTTGTTTTGTGTCGTGTTAGTCCGTGTCCCGTACTTACCTCTTGTCTCGCCTCCTCCGTTACAGTTTGTTCCTGTTCTGTTCCTGCACTCGGAGAATCACTGGACACCCTGCACGTTCTGGGATATCGTCACCTGGGATTCACCTTCATCACCGGCACTCCTCACCCCCGCTCCTGTCTGCTCATCACCATCAGTTGTTTTCCAAATAAAACATCCATTTGTTCACTTGCCATCTGACTGCCGTGTCATCGTTCTGCATTTGGGTTCTTCCTCATCACAACCCTGACATATTCGTTGTTTTAATGTCCTTCCACCTCGTGTACAGCACTATTTTTGTCACTAAATCACACATTTTTTGATACAGTACTTATGAAATGATTTCAGTCTTGTCCTGTTCTGTTCTGACCCCTTCTGGTCCTTTAGTGTCATTGTCTAGTCATTCTCCCTTGTAATTATTTGCCATTTGTAACACCTGTGTTTTCCCTTAACTGCGTCTAGCTGGTTTGCCCTCGTAAGTTCATGTATTAAGTTTGTTCTATCTTTGTGGTCCATTGTTTATCGTGTTGTCTTGTGTTAAGTTCTAGTTCCAAGTGTTTAATTAAAGATTAAGTGTTCCTGTAACCTATGCACTTGCGGCTAACCTGGAGTCCTCCCAAAAAATTATGTGGGCGCTATCAGAATGGTCAGAGGAGCAGGTCCAACAAATGGCTACCAACCGTTCCCAAAATAATTAAATTACATGTCCCTGAAAGAGAGGTGGAATGAGTGGATCAGGCTACTGCCAGAGTCAGTTTCCTCCTGTGGGTCAGAGCCAGTGCCGGCTCCTCCGGCGTTCCAGACCCAGAGCCAGTTCCCTCCGGCTTTACAAACCTAGAGCAGGTTCCCTCTGGCCTTCCAGTCCCAGAGCTGGTTACCTGACTGCATGCCTGTCCAGTCTGACACCCCTGAGCCAAAGCATGTCTTGTCCGGCACCTCTTGTCCAGTCCGGTATCCCTGACTTCAAGATTTGCCTGCACCAAAGTGGCTAAATGATGGGTTCCTGTTCCTACCCTGGTTCATGGGTTAGAGGCGTCGGTACAGGTAGGGGGTAGGCAGAGCTTGTAATCCAAGGACAAGCAAGGGTCAAGATGCAGGACAGGAAACGAACAGGTAACAGACACAGCGGTAACTGCAGGAACGCTTGAAGAAACACACAAGACGGACTAGCACAGAAAGTACATAGACCAAATGGCTAAATACTCCACTAATGATCACAGGTCAAACACCTGGAGTGGTTGTGCCTAACCACACAGGTGAACACACTCAAGTCATGATAATTAGTGCATTTTGACCATCAAGCCCATTGATTATCAATTATTTGTGTGGTAATTTTATGACAAGAATGCCTGGATATTCAACGGACAAATTATCAAAGGGTTTATCTGATCACAGCATAAAAGGTTTGAAATTGGTACTCCTTACACAATTTCTCTGCATAGGATGAGTCTGTTGTGGTTTCGGTGACTTCAAAGTTGTTAGAGGCAAAATGATTAATAAACCACCAGTCGTTGTCCACTTAAATGGAACTCTTAAATAGAGATTGCCTTATCTCATCAGGAATTATGTGGTACCATAAACTCTGCTATGGAAGCAGGGGGACCTCTGTACACACCTATAGGTAGAGAACCTTACCCCCACCATCATGCACCAGCCACATTTCTTTGGGGATGCATTTGGGGTGCTTCACCTCACAACCCCTCAGACCAGGTTTGTCCATGGTTAGGGGTTCCCGCAGTCTAGGACGGCAGGCCGACTCCGTAGCGAGACCTCTATGGGGGTGGATCAGAAACGATAAAGAAGGGCCATAGGAGGAGAGCGTCCTGCATGTCCAGCACTGCTCCACTGTCCAGTCGTCGGTTCTGGAGCAGAACAGATCTGTGGGCTTCAGTGGAGTTCCGGGATTGGCGGCTGCCGCCGTTGGATTTGCCCCTGTCGCTTTCCCGGTTGCCGGAGTCTGTGGGGGGGTAATGTCTCGTTTTTGCACGGCAGGGTGGCCGTACCTGTGAAATTCAACACCCTCTCTCCCTCGTTTGGCGCACGGACACTTGTTTTATTGCCCTCACCTGCTTTACTAATCACCATTCTATTTAAATTAATCTTTCCCCAGTGCGTGTTGTTGGTCTCATGGTTTCTACCAACATTGCGTTTGCATATGTCCTGACTTGTTTAGTGTTTTTTCAGATATCGTTATATTTTATTCAATAAATGTCCTTCATTCGCCCTGCGCTTGTGTCTGTCTCGCCATTCGTGACAGTAATCCACGGTAGAAGATCTTACCGTAATAATCACCCTACTTTCCTGAGTTCAATGGATTTATCCACCACAAATGTGACATTATCAAACACATCTATTCAAAAATTCCATAGACCATGTATCTGGACATGTAAATCATTTGAAATGAAGGGACTACATCAGCAAATATTGTCAGGATATGGATATTGAAAATACATTTAATCAACTTTGAATTTACAACTATTTCCATGTCAATCAGACAATTATTGAATGTTATTTATTTATTTATGTTATTTTTTCAATCCTACATCTATCAGCTTGCACATCGACTCATTCCATCACAGCCATGGACAGAACATTACTATTATTTTAAGAAGCGACATCATAAATACATATTGGAGCATACTGTCAGCATGTCAGTTTTCTCAAGCTGTTATGCCAGCGTATTTACCCTCTTTAGAATTGAGATTTCAACTGAGTTGGAATCTAATAAATATTAATGAGTATGAGCTTGAAACTAAGCTGGTTGCCATCAGTGAAAACCCAGTGTGGAGCCACTATGTAGGGAAGTAGAGAGAGATTGTTTTTGCTTTAAATTGGTCCTGCATTTTTTTGATTCCTTAACAATGCTTCCTGTATGGCAGGAAGCTTACTTGATTAAAGGAGACGTCCTACCTCGACAGGAACTTTTTTTCTTGCCAAAAGAAACGTTTTAAGCCTATTTTGACTACAAAGTGAGACGCACTGAATACACAGACTATTTTGGAGACCCTCCACCGAATGGCAGAATGTGTTCAAGGATTTTTCAAGGATTATTTGAGGATCCCTTTTAATCTGTCAGTCAGCTTGGTGCCTAATAAACACCTGCTGGGACTAAGTTTAGAAAACAAACAGTCCATATTTCTTTTAGGGATTAAAGAGGCAGTAAACCAACTTTTGCAATCCTTTTTGATAGGTACAATAATGACCACAAAATTGTTATCATAAATGTGCATTGCTGTTTTGCAAAAAGGTTGCTCCAAACGTTGACAGTTGTCACATGCAATTGTTTACGTGTTACACTCACAAGTTATGCATACTAATGAGAAGAAGCACATGGCCCTGACATTTCTGAACTGTGTAAACTGGTGGTTTACATCATCTAAAATGTTCTTACATCCGACTTTGGTTATACAGAAATATTGAAATGAATGTTATTTTTTAATTTATATGGGCAATTTTATTATTTTATTTATTTAACTTTATTTTTACCAAGTAGCCCGATTGAGAACAAATTCTAATTTACAACAACAACCTGGCCAAGATAAGGTGAGAAATGTGCAAGACCACATACAATTGTGTACACCAACCATATTATCACTGTCATCAAGAATGTCACACCCACTTTCTAAACAGAAATCTACCTTTTCTTAAAGGATAGCAAACTTTTTTTGAGGGACATGAAACCTGTGGTCACATAAAGCAAAAAGTTGTATGAGTGACCTATAAGGAGACCTGTTTTACAAGGTGTACTCTGCTTAATGTGACAGAGAGGATAGTAAATGCAAGTGGTTGAGGTGAACTTATTGGAGGAATGCCGATGGGTGCCACTATAATAAAGGCTTGTCCGAGAATTGTGGTTGATATGTCTGCCTCTTGTTATAAATATAGATTGCCAGCCCTAAATTTATTTGTCTAATGGCCCCTTTGTGTTTGCTATCCAAGTTTAGAATTTTAAATGGCTAATTGATTATTAGAAAACCTTTTTGCTATTATGTTCGCACCACTGAAAACAGGAAAACTGGCCTTTAGAATAGTTCAGTATCTTGAGCATCAGCGTTTGTGGGTTCAATAACAGGTTCAAAGTGGCCAGAAAGAACTTTCTTCTGAAACTCGTCAGTCTATTCTTGTTCTGAGAAATGAAGACATTTTCATGAGAAAATAACGAGAAAGTAAAGATGTCATAAAACAATACATCCCCCTGATCAGTTGTGCGTGGGGGTGCCCCGCTTTCTATCATGATTAAAGCTAGTTTGCACTGTACTGTAAAGTGAGATGTGCACATTGTTGTACAAGATCTTCTGCTTCTTGGCCATTTCTGGCAGGGTATACCGTCTTGTGTTTGCACAAAAAGTTCACAGAAATGTACATATAAAATGTTTGTAATATTGACAATACATTGCTTAGCCAAACTATGTCCGGATTTCCCTTTTTCTGGACCTTATAATAATATCCACACAGACTATTTTGCTCACAGAAGAAGTTGGAGTAGGTTCAGTTCACAGGACCCCCTCATGACTCGTTCTAGCGCAGGGCCTTTAGCCCAATGGAAAACACACAAACTTCCCCTTTGAAGCCACCAATGACACCTTCAAAGCCCAGATCCTTCTTTGAAGATTTCAATGCTGTTTCCTCCTCCACGACGACGCCTTTTTATTCAAATAAGCATGGTAATGATGCTAATGCCTACTGTCTCAATCCTCAGGATGCATGGAAGTCTGATAGCCAGGCTAAACTCGGTTTCTAATGCCACAATCCTTCATCAGACTTGATCGTCTACAGTTTTTTTTTACATGATATCATGTTTATGGTAGGCAGTGGAACAGTATTGGAAATACAGGTAAGACACTGTGCATCCCGCAAATGTGTGCTTGGTCAGCGTCTTAGATGGCTAAAATACTCTAAGCCACTAATCCAACGGTTTAAAACAAATTAATGTAAACAAGCACTCAACAAGCTTAAACCGTAGACTAGTCTAAACTATAATTGGTAACATTAATAGTCCGTTCCAGTATCCATAGACATTTCTGAATTGTAACATTTCTCCAGACTTTGCTATTGTTCAAACTGCTGATTTCTGCTTTAAAGAGGGGAAATGACTTTAACCCAGTTTTGAATTAAATCCAGGCCCTAAGAGTCATTATTTACGCAGCACATTACAATTCCAAGCTTTCATGCATTCAATTCAATTTCAGGCATTCAATTTGCAGACTTGGTGTTTTTTTGTAGAGATACGGGTGCTGCAAAACACTTTCTCTCTGTCAATGCATTATGCAAAAATACATTTTTCATGGACAAACAAATTTAGTCATAACAATTGACGGTCCTCCACACAGGACCAGAGTATGCACCAGCAACGGAAAGCCGGCCGACGGTTAGGTCCCAGCATACAGTAGAAACAATCACCTCTACCTTGTGACCTCCCAAGAGAATGAGAGTACATTAAAGGAGTTTGTAATTACATGAATTGACAAATATTAATTTGGCCCTTAAATCAGTTAACCTGCCAGGACTCCATTATCCAAGAAATAGGGGTGCTTAATTGATATTGCTGCAGTGTTTTGCATTTCCATTGTGTCTGATTTCTTTGCCGCTTATCTCTTAATTGTGCTTTTGATGTTAATCAGATTGGAAATGTTCATTCGCAGCAGTGCCTGGATGGACTGCTATTGATTGCTGGCCTTTATACATGCTCTGCCAGTGCGACTTCAAAATGGCTACCCTAATGTAATTTGGCCCAGAGTGATATGATAATGCATTTCAATCAAGAACACGTTAATTATGTGTCATGAATGCATTTTCACTATTTGTGCAATGTACTGTATATGCAAATAAGAGTTTCTAAGATATTTCTAATGTTGAACATCTTATGTTTCATTGTGCAAATAGTACTTGCCTTGTGCTTGAGATCATTGTCGTTCAGAATTTTCTTCATAGCTTCAGTATGTCAGCAGATTCTCTTTCAGTAATTCCCTATATTTTGCTATATATATTTTGTCACGAGATTCTCAGTCTCTGCTGATGAAAAGTATCCCAACAGGATGATGCTGCCACCACCATACTTCACCATACTTGACTTTTTTTCAGAGGAGGAGGAGCACAGACCTCAACGAGCTCAGGCAGAGGAGGGGACCTGACCTCTGCGACTCTCCTGACCCCAGCCATCATCTTAATAATTTCCTATGCATCTCTCATTGAAGTAGTACAATCTATATTTTCACTGAACTAAGACCAATACATTTCCTTTGCTGTTCTAACTTCCTTTTCTGCTTGCTGACTCTATATCAGAACCAAAAGTTATAATTTGAAACTTGCTATTCTAGTTCTTTAATGCACTCCTTAGTCCACCAGGGTAATGGCTTTCTCTACCCCCCACCTTCCCAACAGTATTACCCGGTTTGCTGCTTATTAAGGCTTCTTTTACATCATTAACTTTTTCTATATCCGCACTAAGATAAACTTAAGACAGCTGTTAACTCTTGAAACTGATCCCACTGTTTTCCCGAAAATCAATGTTCTTAATCCATTATCTGCTGCATCTCCCAGCCTGATTCCTAGAGTACACATTATACAGTAATGATCCGTACCCCCTGTAGATTAATCTCACACTTCCAAACTACTACCATCTAGATGCCATGAACTTCAGATCAGCGTAACATCCAGGGCACATTATTTACCACTTACTGGATCAATTATGTTTTCCTGACCATCGTTGAGCCCTTTCTACTCCAGCAGCATCTCAAATATTCTGTGGGCATTATATCCCCATAACAGGTTCATGAGTTCACACTAACCTGATTCCCCCGTGACAAAAAACACATTTATACATTGTACAACCATATTAAAAATATTGAGTAGGTTTAAAAAATCTTTCTTGAAGGCATTTCACATCTGGTTAACCTGGGAAATCTTAAATGAACTGTTTAAACTCAGCTCATTTGCTTTTACAATGTTTCAAACATTATTTTGGCCCATTAACACCATTAGGAAAATTAACCACTCGATGATTACAGACTAGTCAGATTTCCTCTTCTATTAAGTCATCATGTTCTATTCCTCTTCTCATGTTAATCCAGTCATCCAAAGAAACCTAAATGCCTGCTTTAAAATAATCAGATCTTTTAATTCTTAGATTTAAAGTGTTTTCGTGCATGTCATTGCTTCCATTTCAAATGTAAAAACACATGTCAAATGTCATTCTATCATGACCATCTTACACTGCACAAATCGCATAAAGAGTTTCTGCAGAAGAGATTAACGGTCATCAACCTACCTGTCACAAGGTTCAATCTAGTGCTTCAGGTAGGGAAGAGAAATGTATCACTGGTAATGCCGAGAGACAGGAAACGGACACTGCAAGTTATTGTTGAACGGCACCTGGCCTGGAAGGCCACACAGTGGCAGTTAACCTTAAGCCTTAAGGTCAAAATTGTTAGGAGCACCGGTGAGGACTTTTAAGAGTCTTATAAGTTTCTTTATCAGAGGAGAAAACGGCCGAAAAACAAAGAGTAGAAGAGAATAAATGTGTTGCAGACAATGGATGACAGTGAGTTAATAAGACACTGTAGATTAGATCATGCAGGAATCATGTTTGTGACTGAAATTAGACGCGCTAACATCTCTGACACAGCGCAGGAATGCCATAGCGCCAGAAATGAAAGTAATCACTACATTATGATATTTGGCAACTGGGAAAATGCAACAATGCAGCAGTGATGATTTGGGTCTGTCACAACCTTCCGTAAGCAGAGTGATCACACAAACAATTACAGCACTTTCAGAACCTCTTATTGTGTCGCAGTTCATTTTGTTTCCAATGGACAGTATGAAGGCTCAGAAAACTGCATTTATGAATATAGCAGGCTTCCCTGGTGTTGTTGATTGATGGAACCCACATCCAAATTATTGTACCGTCGGAAGATGAGAACGTTTATGTTAATTGAAAGAGGTACCACAGCATAAACATTCAAGTTGGAAAGAGTAGAACAATTTTTATCATTCTAAGCCAATCAAATAGCATTGAGGAAATTAACAGCCTTGTAAATCAAAAGATTATTTATATACACAGATACTATGTGTGTGTGTGTATGAGAACGGTCAAATATGAAAAATGACAGATGTAATTTCAAAGTGAAGGCTTAGAATAGACCCTAAAAATCACTATTTCTTTCCTTCTTGGACAACCAGCCAATCACAGTCTTCAAAAAAGTGTGTCATACATAGCAATGGGGTCAGCCCCGCTTCCTTACTTAGTTTAAGTTTTTGTCTTTTCCTTACTCAGAGTTGCTCTCAGATCATTCCCCGAATCGCTTTTAAGATAAGACTTTTACGTAAAAGATTTAAAGCTAAATTAAGAGTTTTCTGAGAGGATTCTTAGAATCTTTATAAATACGGGCCCTGGTATTTAAACTTCTACACTACTTTTTTGGCTTGTTGGAGGAAGTGCAATATAGCAGTGCAATATAGCATCACAGTTCTACTAATTTCCCTGTGCCTGGAATTGCTCTTCTGGGTCCCTTTTATCTTTTTCTTAACAAGGCCTAATTAGATGCATGCCTACCGCGTAGAGTGGGAGCTGCATTTTTGGGCCCCATTTTGAGCCTCTGAGCCTGCTGTTCTTATTGGAGTTTTCTGCAAGCCACATCCCTCTTCATAGCTCTAGTGCCATCTCAATCCTGTTGCTTCCTGCTAGTTTACACAGCCCAATGAAATCTACTAAAATAAAGTAAATAAAAGTAAAGTAAATTGAAATAACAAAATTTGCCATTATGAAATAAATGTCCCTTGAAATAAATTCAAGTAGTGCTTGGATAACACCATTGTGAAAGAAAAACTTAATTAAGTTAATTTATATATAGACTCTGTAATGAATGAACAAAGCAACTGAGGATGTTTCCAATCGCGAAAGCAGAACAAATATTTATTAATAACACAGCAGGGTAATCAGTAGGTGGCAGGTAGTCAAATGCTGGAGTCAGTAATAAGTACAGACAAGGGTTAGGCAGAGGCGTAAAAGGTAAGCAGGCTAGGAACAGGTACACAAAATAATCACTCTCAGGAGAATAATATAGTGAAATGCTCAACAAGTCAATAAACAACAATACCTCGCACCAGGGGCCTAATGTATAAACGTTGTGTACACACAAAGAACGCCGCTCTCTACGCAATAGTTGGGTTTTTTAAAAAGCAAACTTGACGTGAAAATGTGCGGTCCTCCACGCAAACTCTGACCCATGCGTACGCACAGAAACGGGTGAAATGAGAAATGGCGACATCGTCGGCAGATGGATGAAATACATGAAACTGTGTAAAAATGCAGACCGTTGTGTAAAATAAATCCAAATATTATTATTAATAATATGAAGAATTTACAAAGCCTTTCTTACAATTAACAGCCTACACAAACACCTGTTTGATCGATCTGCAAAAACAAACAAATCAAATATATAAAACAAGATATATATAAAACAGGATATAACGTCAATTAAAATGAATATATATTTAAAAAAAGAAATAACTCAAATATGATCTGTAATTATATTTTCATGTTGTGCAATTCATCCTCATAAATAATATGGCGAACAAAACAAAATTGTGTAAAAAACTGATATTCTTGTCGATGTCTCCGTCTGACAGAGCGGATAGATGGATAGCTGGATAGATGGATATACATATATATAGATAGATCTTTATTGTCTACTGGGGAAAGTGTATTTCATAGTATAGACGTCAGCTACAGAATCATAGTGTTCATGTATATGCTTTTAGTTGAACTTCCTCACTATTGCACTATTCCTTCCTCAATAAAACATTATATTATTTCTCTTTAATGTATCACTCTTACTGTCATGTGAATGAAGAATGTACACCCTCTCTAAATTATATGGTTTTACATAATAATATCACATAACAATCACATGTTCCTTTAGCAGGTATAAAAATGCATCAAATACAACCTCAGATATACAACACATTAAACCCTGTCATGATTTATTATGCAAAAATAAAATGGATAGCTAATTACAAATGGAAATCACCCCAGGCTACCAACGATGTGCAACATGCCAACGACCTGATAGTTTAACTGCATATTTGAGAAATAAAGGAGTAGTCTGTCTTCACATCCACTTCAGCTGTGTCCTGCAATCACCAACAGTTCCCGATCACCACAACCAACCATCCCAATTGACACCTCCCCTGAGACAACAAAGACATCAATCAACATCTTGTCTGAAGCTACATTAAGACGTTTTATACTAGAGAGCAAAATAAATAGACTATTCAAGAGTCAAAACTCAAGGAAGGCAGCTGGTCCTGATGGCGTCTGCATCTACCCTCAATCTCGGTGCTAACCAACTATCTGCAGTGTTCACATTTTAAATGAATCATTGGAGTCTTGCAGGGTCCGAGCCTGCTTCAAATCCTCCACCATCATCCAAGTCCCCAAGAAACCAAGGATCACAGGGCTAAATGCCTACAGACCATCTGCCCTGACCTCTGTGGTTATGAAGTTCTTTGAGCACCTCTGACCATCTGACTGTTCGTTGGTGTTTTAAGCCCCCAACAAAGTCTTTAAGGCAGCGATGCATGGAAGGCACTCCCCACCCCCTACAGTTTCAACCAATCACAGCACTGATTAGGGTTAGGGTTATGGTTAGGGTGATTGGTCAAACTGTAGGGGGTGGGGAGTGCTTTCCATGCAGCACTGCCTGAAACACTTCGTTGGGGGCTTAAAACACCAACGAGCGTTCTGACTTCAAATCTGCATTCAACACCATAATCCCAGCCCTACTCCAGAATAAGCTCTCCACCATGTGTCCACTTGTAAATGGATCACAGACTTTATTTCTAACAGGAGGCAGCACGTGAGGTTTGGGAAACACCTTTCAGACCATCGGATGTAAGCTGCCTTCCCTAAAAAAAATAATCAAAGCCAGGTCACTAAAGCAGGTAGCAAAGATTGAGGCTGAACCCTCACACCTGGGTAACGGACTATTCTGAACTTTTCACTCTGGCAGATGGCTGAGTTCTATCAAGACCAAAACCTTTCGCCACAAGTACAGCTTCTTCCCTACAGCAGTGAGTCTAAGGCATGTTCCCCTGGAACTTGACTGCCCTTTGCACTAAACTGCCTTTAGTTATATGTTTTGCTCTATTTGCACTCTTCATGTAGGGTTTAAAATGTCTTTTTAAATGCTGCAGCTATGGGTCAGAACAAATTCCTTGTGTCTGTAAACAGTCTTGGCGAATGAACCTGATTCTTATTGGTATTTTTCTCCATAATCAAAGTATTTACCAATCAGTACATAGTAGGGATGGGAATCAAGACCAAGTTCTCTGTTCAATAAGGTATTAACTTATTAAGAACCATGTTCAAAAAATTCTGAGCTTATCAATACTGCTATAGAGACTAGTGAGTCGTGTAATGTAACGTTATGTCTCGAGAAACAAGAGTCATGTCATTTAAATGAAATCACTGGTGCAAAAACACTATAGAGCTCCTCTATTATGGAATGAGTTGCCAATCTGGGTTAGAAATGTAGACTCTGTTCAAACTTTTAAATCACAATTAAAAACATATCTTTTCAGTAAGGTCTATAGTTGAGTGTAATATGGCCCAGGGTACGAAGGTAAACGGAAGGCTCAGATCTCATTCTGCCCTGCTGTCTTTGCCTTGCGGGTTCACATCTCCCCGGGGGCGTCCTCTTTCCAAATTTGCTGCCTGGGCGGTGGGTCACTGGCTCGCTATAGTTCTCTTTTGTCCCCTCAACTCGAGTAGCTTTGTGAGCAAAAACTAAACCTGCCAGAGTGGTCGTGGTCGATTGGTGTCCCTGGGTTGATGCTCAGCAAATTGTGTGGGTGTTTTCCGGCCTACTGGGCCCTGTTTTCGGGGTTTACCCTGTTCAGGGCCACGGCTTCACTGGACCCCCCTGTCTCATTCTAAGATGTATGCTGCTATACTATGGTGCCGGGGACGTAGAGAATCAGGGTGTATAATCTGTCCTTGTGTCTTGTCTCTACTTACATCTGTCTGGCCTTGTCCTGGGTTTATCCGTTCATGGCCATAGTTTCACTAACCCCCTGTCTCCTTCAAGAACTGTACTGGTATACTGTTGTGTCGGAAACTAGTGTCCAACCTCCCCTTTGTGTTTGTGTCCACTTCTGTTAAGGGGGACCCGCACCTGCTTGCCACGCTGTGGGACCAATCAGCTATGGACACAGATCGTTCATACCCATCAACCCTCCCGGTCGTCCTGGACTATTTTGATTTTTAAGATGCTCGCACATTGCCTGCTTGCACTGTATAATATTAACTGTCATAAACTCGCCCAGCACCGCCAGAGGAGGACTGGTGATCCCTCAGAGCCTGGTTCCTCTCTAGGTTTCTTCCTAAATCTGACCTTCAGGGAGTTTTTCCTATCCGTCGTGTATCCACTCGTTCAACTTGTTTCTAGTTCAACTTGTTGATGTGTGCTCTGTCGGATTCAGGCTGGGTGATTGTAAAAGCACTTTGTGACAACTTTGTTGTAAAAAGGGCTGTATAAATACATTTTATTGATTGATTGATTGACACTTAGATTGTCTAATACTAATATAGAATTCAATTAATTGCCTGCCAATCGCCATTACACTAAACAACGAAGAATTGAATTTCCTCACATCCTCATTCGCTTTATCTCTCATTTTGTTGCTTGCTGGGATGGCTGAATGTGTTAAGCGGTCAAAGCCATGGCTACATTTTACTAAAGCCAAAGAAGTAAGCAAAATGGGGAACACACACTTAAATGATAAAGCACCTTGTTGAACATCAGTTAAAGAATAAATGCAGTACCTTCGACTGTCTTCGAGTCGCAATGCTGCATACTAACATTAAAGATGTCTAGCTTGTTGCAGTCCAATAAACAAAATGATTGCTACCTATTCGGAAACTTTTCCTGCATTAACAGCTTTCATTTTCCAATATCCAAATTTAGAATCACAAAAAATGTATATTGACCCATAAATTGGTTTTCAGTTATTATGCTTTAAGTAATAAAACAGTTGGCCTCGGGGTACACAGTCCCAGGACAACCATCCTCCTCCACCCAAGATATTCATGGTGAGCACACACCAACTTTGTTGCAAGTCTCCATCATTGTTAAGCATTTTTTTGCATATATTTCTCCAGAGTGTGTCATTTAATCAAGATATATTACACTTGTGGTAAAAACTGCCCAAAAGTGCCTATACAAACTGAAGACACTCAAGAAGGTTGGCATGTCTGCGAATACTCAGCAACTTTTACAGGTGCACCATTGAGAGTTTCCTCCCAAGCTGCATTAGTGCCTGTTACGGCAGCTGCCCAGCTGCTGATCGCAAGGTCCACCAGAGGCATATAAGGCATATGAGGCGTATACTATACAAGGGCTTAAAACAAAGCACAGAACATCATAACGGTCTATAACCACCCAGGCTACAGTCTGTTTACACTGCTGCCGACTGGTAGACATTTCCCAGAGCATCAGGGCACAGACTTCCAGACTCAAATAATGTCGTTACCCCTTCACAGCAGCATTAATCTTCTGATCATATTGATCAATGGACATGTTCATGCTCCGGTCACTTTCCTTGTGCATTCAGGACACAATATGAGAATGTATCCATTTATATGCACTACTGCACTTATATTTTTAGAATTTATATTTATATTGTCCATATACCCATATATACGCTGCTACTAGTTTTTATCATATGCATATTTTGATATTATTCTTGCTTCATATGTTCTTGAATGATTACTGCGTAGATGTTGCGTGCAATGTCACAGGAATCTCATTGTTCAGAATGAAACTATGTTATTGGGTGCATTTGACAAATCCTATATTTTGACTCATTGGCCCTTGTCATGTATAGTCAGTTGCAGTAGAAAATCACACTGGTTTCACTCCTTTATGCAAGAAGCATCAGCTCCACTGGGCATGTGATCTCCCACATTGACAACTGAGTGGAAAAACATTGCCTGATCTGACGAATTCCGGATTTGAGGCTGACTGAACAGTCAGGATTTGGCATAAACAGCATGTGTCCATGGACTCATGGTGCTTGGTGTCAAAGGTACAGACTGTGATATTGAGGCAAAAGAGAGGCTAACATGGTAATACTTGTGTGTTCACCAGATTGTCAGAGATGGAAAAGTCAAATCAGAGTACAAAGGATAAATGTACAAAGTAAACTAAAAAAGAAAGGACTTGTACAACATCCTAAACTTTTTGAGCCAATATTTACACCAAAACATGTCGGATCAATATAAAAAAGATTGTGGAAATGGGGTCTGCTTTCTTGGTCTCAGGGAGAATAAGGCAACATTTTGAACAAAAAAGCCTTGGGATTCCTTAAATCAACATCAAATACTGAGAAAATATAATGGGACAGACAGCAAGAAAGAGAGTATGTATTCCAGTTGTTCTCCATTGGTTTGGCTCATTTCTTGAAACAGAAGTTACATTCTCAAAACTCTAAGATCATTTGGCAAAACAGTCTTACAGTTCAGCACAACACTATAGACCACTTGCAAAAGCTCATATATCTCCCAAAACTGTTCACTAATGCTTTAAAACTAAATTCATTTCCCATATAAAGAGTTAGTGCCACCAAAATGGCAGAGATCCTTCTCAATTGATTTGGCTCATTTCTTGAAACAGACCAGACGTTCTCAACACTCTTGGTGCTTTTGCCAAAATAACGTAGATGGTTCGGCACAACACCATGGTTCACCTGCAAAACTTCATACCTCTCCCAAAACAGTTCACTCATGTGTCAAAACTAAATTTTCTTCTCATTTAACCAGTCAGTGCCCCCAAAATGCTTCGTCCCTTTGGCATTGTGTAAGCACTGCAAGTCAAAATGTTTAGATGTTATGTCATTATGGCAGAGGACTATTGAATTATTCCTCATGTCCACCTTTCAGTCTTAGCCCAGTCCTTCATTGATAATAGTTACTGTACTGTTTTTTTCTCTAGCTGAAAAAAAAAATAGAAATAGAATTTTACCCCCCCCCAAGGTTTGACATCATACATTGCACTCATACTGCTAAGGAAATTGTAACCTTTATCATTCATACACATAAAGCAACTTTCATACATCAGAGTAAAAATAAATGTATACAGCATAATATACTGGAATATAAAGACAAACAAAAAAACACTGACAATGATATGCAGCCTACAGTGCTGTAAATGAAGCTGGAGTTTCACAACAGTTCATCACTGGTCACTGTCCTCACCCTCCTGGCCCTCCACACGCTTATGTCTGTCTGGCCACAGATTCATCAATACTGTGGAAAAAAAACTATTCCACACACACAGAAAATGAATAGGTAAATGTGAAAATATATATGTCTTGCTCAGTGTCCTGTCCTATAAAACATATAATTCCATCATTGACTGACTAAATGCCTGTTTTCTCTGTGAACGGTTTGGATGATGGAGCAGACTGTACAGTGAGTCACATTGGGCTGGACTCGGCGACCTGCCTCCACCATTGTGAGGCCATGGTTGATGACGTGGTCTATAATTGAGGCCCCAATTTCATCCGGGACAGCATGGTGTCTTCCTGCTCCTCGGCCTCTTCCCCCTATTCCACCACCACGCACCCTTACTCCTCTTCTTCTTCTTATTCGAGCAGGCAGTTGCCCTTGTTCATTTACTTGGCCAGGTGCCTCCATGTTTAGAAGATGTACTGGTCCTGCATGGTCAAGCTCTTTACATACATGTTTGGCAGCATTCACAGTCATGGACAGAACCTGTCAGCTAACTAAACATACTGTTTTATTGGTCATCTGAGATGTGTGACACTCCTCCTTCAGTCAAGTTATAGTTTCAATCAATTGCTGTAATATATAAATGTACCAAATGATCCAAGGGATTTATACATGGTATTCATGATTTTATGTTCTTGACTAATTTTGACAATTGAACAGACTATTGTGCATGTGATGACTTACACAATGAAATGACACTGACACGTTTTGGAGCGAAAAACCATTAGACTGAGAATCAACAATCAGTTTAGATCTATTCACTTGGAAATTGTTCTAATTGTATGCTACCTGTACTTAATCATTTGCAAAGATGTACTGAGACATTGAGACATGTACTTAGACATTTGCAATTTGATGAAATGAATGAGAAATTCAATTCTGTTTTGAACTATTGCCAGGTGGTTTGGAGGTTTGTCCATATTGTTTTGAGAATGTAATTTCGCTTTCAAAAAATGAGCCAAACCAATGGAGAAAAACTGTAACTGGGTGAAGTAATAGCTGGCAAGACAACTAAGAGAACAAATAGCAAGTGCCCTGCTACTATTTATAATCTCCTAGATTGCCCTACAACACTGGATTTCTTAAAGTAAAGGTTCTGTACTTCATTCTGCTACATAGTGACATCTTGACAAATACAAGGGCTTCCACCAGGGTCCACTCCTCTAACTGATAAATATCAGAGGTGAACATAGTTGGTATCCAATCACTAGCAATGAAAAACTGAGGAGTCGAGAAATATAGCTAGGTCTGACAGTTACATCTTGAAGGACTTGGCGTGAGGCAAATATTGCCTGACGTCATCAGTATTAGCTGGTTCCATGGTATGGGGAACATGACAGTTAATACCATTTAATCACATAAAGACACAACTGAAAAAAAGTATATGTGCAACATGTGAAGTGTTGGTCCCGTTTTTCATTAGATTACACCTGCATGCACAAAGATTTGCACAGTCAACTCGGAAAAATACCACAGGCCACAAGCAACCGATTGGTCAATTCTAAACTAATTAATTAAGTGACAGATTTTGGTAAAAAACATAATTTTTTTAGATCATCTTGTTTGTTAATACAAAAAGCCTGTAACGTGATGAGTTGCGTTCTACACACTGTTTTGTTCTTATTTGGCTAATGTGCACGGCTGGGGTGAATTAGCATTAGTGGGGTATTTAAGATTCTAGGGAGTGTCATCTGGGTGTCGGTTATTTATTGCATGTCATGTTACGTTGGTGGTGAGTGTTATTTTGAAGATTGCTGTGTTTGTATATGTAGATGTCGCTTTGTGTAAGCACACTTTTATTTTACAAGTTCAGTATTTCGGTTTTTCGTTCGTTGTCGCATTTGTTTTATGGATTACAACCCAGCGAATGAGTGAGCTGAGTGCCTGGAGGCATGGCCTCTTACCCTTCCTCCTCCCCTGAGTGCATGGAGGCGTGGCCCCTTACCCTTCCTCCCCCCTGAGTGCCTAGAGGCATGGCCCCTTTCCCTTGCTCCCCCAAGAGTGCATGGAGGCGTGGCCCCTTACACTTCCTCCCCACTGAGTGCCTGGAGGCGTGGCCCCTTACCCTTCCTCCTCCCCTGAGTGCATGGAGGCGTGGCCCCTTTCCCTTGCTCCCCCAGAGTGCATGGAGGCGTGGCCCCTTACACTTCCTCCCCCTGAGTGCCTGGAGGCATGGCCCCTTACCCTTCCTCCCCCCCTGAGTGCATGGAGGCATAGCCTCTTACCCTTCCTCCCCCCCTGAGTGCATGGAGGCATGGCCTCTTACCCTTCCTCCCCCTGAGTGCATGGAGGCGTGGCCCCTTACCCTTCCTCCCCCGAGTCCCTGGAGGAGTGGTCTTTTCCTCCCCCTTTAGGTACTAGGGAGTGTCACTTGGGTGACGGTTATTGTTTTCAAGTTACGTGGGTTTATATGATGAGGGTTATTGCGTGTTATTGCATGTTACTGTTGTTTGAATGTATTTTATAAGTTGCTTTGTGTAAGCGCATTTCATTTCAATGCAGTATATGTTTGCGTTGACATCCAGGGTCTGCATTTGGCTTCCCCTGCTCTACACTACCCGAAAGCGTGACAAAGCCAAACATCATGTTTTTGAAACTGAATATATAAAGCATGCAGACATGATCAAGAAGTGTAGTTATTCGACCCAACATTACAATGGCAATGATGGATGTTCAAAGCGACTATGAGTATGGTATGGTTGTTTGTGCCAGACATGGTGGTTCCAGAACCTCAGAAACAGCTTACTTCCTTCCATATTCTCTTAAAAGTTTAAAGGCAATGTTATGACAAACAAAAAACATCCAGTGAGTGACAGTTCTATGGGCTGAAAAGCTGACGGAAAAGCCACAAACACTCAAATATCCACTCCTTACAACAGTTGTGTGCAGAAGGGCATCTTTAAAAGCTCGACAAAACACACCCTGGGGCAGATCGTCTACAGAATCAAAAGGCCACACCTGGTTGAACTCTTGTCAGTTAAGAAACGGAAGATAAGTCTAGAAAGGGCCTGCAATCACACAAAATGGACATTTGAAGGTTGGAAAAACATGACATGGTCTGACATATCTCCATTTCGTCTGCAAAATGCAGATGGTAAGGTCAGAATTGGACATGAAACACAAATCCCTGCCGGCTCGTGTCAATAGATTTCATGTTCCATTTACAAGTATTTGCAAACACAAATGTTTTTGTAAAGCGCAATTGTCACCATGTTGTCATGTACACAACACTGCCGTCAATACACCAAACTCCATTCATTACAATTCTAACACTGTCAACAGATGCGCCGTTGAGCTTCGAACACTAACAAGCGTGATTAGTCAACAAGCAATCAGGATGTAGGCTTAAATACAAAGGGCCCGGGGTAAGCTCGTCTGTGTTTTCGAAACAATGGATGACATCATCAGAAAGAGAGGTAGAGGATTAGAATGAATCGTGGTGGATGAGGGAGAAGAAGGGGATGAAGAACAATGATCTCTAATGACGTTTGAGATATCATGCTTGACCATGTTCCGATATGTAATATTACAGAGGGTCCATTAAAGTGATTTACTCTGCCATCTTTGTGAACCGCAGCATATCCATTTTGGACTGGCATAGATCATTCCAATATTACATGTCACTCCATCTGGGTTTCATTTGACTGTGTAAATGAGCTGGCAGGGTTTCTTGTTGAGTGGTTTAAACCATCCAAATTCTCCATTTGGAAGGACTGGAACGGGTCAGGTTCCTATGAAAGCTTTTTTTCTCGTTCCCAACATTACTGCTAATGACGAGGAACATCAGGGCGTTGTTTCTCACATCCCTCAATGGAATATGCATTGGCATAATGGCCTTTTTAATTCACTTCCCTACTTGCCACGGGGCCTCAGTGGAAGCTGCCTGTCCACAGCCATTAGTGCCAAGAGCAGACACTGTTCGAGCCCTCACCTTTCAATGTAGGGGATTTGGACAGGGGGATTCATGGAAAAATGTGTGAGAGTAAGGGTGCAGGGAGCAGGAGGGAAATGGCACTTTAATCCTGGGCATAATGTGCATACATTTTTCATCAACCTTTAGGCTGCGAATTGCTTGGAACACTGGGTAGTTTAATTATGGAGCTTTTTTGACCGTTGATGGGGCCCATTAGACAGATTATAGGGACACACATCTATTGAGACATGCTTGTTAACAAGTGCTTTAGACTAAAAGTGACAACTTACTTAAACATTTTTGTTGCAATAGTAATTGAATTGGTCAAAGGAAAGAAGTTCAATTTCAACAGCAGAATAATTAGTTAATAATTAAATATTATTCACATTAAACGCGAGGCTTAACTCGATCATTTCATTTCAGATTTGTCTCCTCAGTTTTACAACCTTGTTTACATAATTGTTTGGACACGGTGAGAAGATAAAAAGAAACAGAATCAGGCTTATTCGCCAAGTCTGTTCACACATACAAGGAATTTGTTTTGACCCATAGCTGCAGCATTTAGAATACACATTTTTTAAGCATACAGGAACTGTGTGAATGCAGCAAAAAACAAACAACATGAAAAGTTCGACAAGAGAACATGCCTGGTGGCATAAGTAAAGGATACATGTAGGATGTGTCATATATATCTGAGTAGTGCAAAGGAGCAGTGGCTCGGTGTGTGAGCAGATTTCAAAATGTGCAAAGAGCAATATGTAGAGAAATATGTAATTGTATATACAGGTCTGCAAATAGGAGCGATGTCCAGTTATAGTACAGGATGTCCACCAACCTTCATCGTATCAGAGCTGATAGGGTCCTGGGTGGGTAAATGGGGGCTAGGGGCAGACTAGTGCAAGAGGCATGACTCACTGCTGTGGGAAAGAAGCTTTTATTGTGGCGGGATGTCTTGGTCTTGATAGATCTCAGCCGTCTGCAAGAGGGAAGAGTTCCGAATAGTCTGTGACCCGGATGGGAGTGGTCTGCCTCAATCTGTGCTCCCCACCTCAGTGACCGGGCTTTGAACAGATCCTTAAGAGACGGCAGCTTACATCGTATAGTCCGTTCTACAGAGCGGATGATGCATTGCAGTCTGTCTTTGTCCTTGACAGTAGCTGCAGCGTAAGCAGTACATTCTTTGTTGTTCTTTCTTAATGAGAGAGGTGATGTTCAGCTCCCACTTGAGGTCCTGGGCGATGGTGTTGCCAAGGAAGCGAATGGTCTCCACTAAATTGACAGGGGTGCCACCCAGAACAATGGGACAACAGTCTGCCGGGCTTCACCTAAAGTCCACTCTCAACCTGTTGATGTCGGGTTCATCCTGGGTGTTTGTGAAAACACTTTGTGACAACTTTGTTGTAAAAAGGGCTTTATAAAGTTCATGTTAGCTGAGTCTTTGTGCCATGTACCGTATTTTCCGGACTATAAGTCGCACTCTTTTTTATAGTTTGGCTGGTACTGCGACTTATAGTCAGGTGCGACTTATATATAAACATTAACTTAAATACAACTGAAAATGCCCCCAAAAAGAAAATCCTATTCTGCAGATTACAAACTACAGGTAATTGTAACTACCCTGGTTATACAAAATACTCCACGTCTCGAAACGGATGCAAACTTGCGCGTTTATTATTTCCAGCATTCTGTAGAAAAACACCATAAACAACTCCGCACAATTGCACCGTGAAAACGGTTTGCCAAGTGCAACCAGCGGTATAAAATATAAAACAATCTCTCAAACGTTCATCACTTTACAACCCTCTTTTTGTTTCTCTCCTCTCTCAACCGTCTCTCAACCCTGACCTACGCCGGTGACTCAACTTCCGGAGCAGCGTGTAACTTTATCGAACCAAATTAAAGGTTTTTCTCTGTAAATAAAATAAAACATTATCACAGTGTTTCACTTATTAAATTCTCTACATTATTATAACTGTTATAACTGCATATAGTGAAGTAACTCAGTGATAATACAGTTGCGCACATTCACTCTGTTGCCATGGAGACGCATCAACAAACTTCCGCGTCTGCTACAGTAATAAAGTATGCAGCAGAAAACGGTAATCGAGCAGCAGAAAGAAAGTTTGGAGTGAGTGAGAAACTTGTGAGGGACTGGCAAAAAGTATAGGTAACTTTAACCGCGATGAAGGAAACAAAGAAAGCTAATCGCGGGCTGAAAGCCAGATGTCCAGCGCTGGAGGAACGAGTCCACAGATGGGTGCTTGAACAACGTGCTGCCGGGAGAGGCTTGTCAACGGTGAAGTTACGTCTCCACGCCCAGGCGGTCTTGTTCATAAGTGACACAGAGGATGAAGAATTCGATGGATTTAGTGATGTTGAATGACATCGGGAGCTTGGTGAACTTGCTTACCGGGGAACTCGCTTGTTGGACTCGCTGGCTTGTTATGTTAATTAACCTATTCAGCCGAATGTTCTATATGCTAGTTGAAAAACTTTTTTTATGTGTTACGTTATTAACATACCGGACACCCATTCAGCCTGTTGTTCTGTGAATAAATGTTTCAGAATGTCTTTTTTTGGTCTTTGATTTTGTGAAATACATTAAATAAATGCGACTTATAGTCCGGTGCGACTTATATATGTTTTCCCTCGTCATGACGCATATTTTGACTGATGCGACTTATATTCCGGAGCGACTTATAGTCCGGAAAATACGGTAGCTGTTTTGTGTCTTTATTAAGTCGCTTGTAAGAACAAGTTTATTTTAAGCACAGTCTTTATGTTTTTGCCATTCTGTGTGTATTTTATTTTGCTTAAAACCAATAGAATGAGATATCCTGTCTGCATTTGATTCCTCTCCACACTACACCTCAGAAGACATGTCTGACACCATTGTTGTTGATGGGTGTAAAACATATTGTTGCCCCGGTTTAATGAGCCAGACGCTTGTTCACATCTTCTAAAGACAGGATATTATTTCACTACTGAGAGGTATAAAGGTGGTATGGGTTAATTGTCTTTTTGCTGTTTGTGTTCTCTTCTTTATGCTCTTGTTCTGGCTTTGTTTTGGCTTGTTAAAAGGACACACTTGATTTTATGTTGTAAGCAAATAGCAATTGTGAAACTGTAGGGCAGAGAGGAGGCACGGCAGACGAAATGCAACAGTTCACCAGTATTGTGTGAGAACTAACTGTGACAGAAGACTCTGAATAATAAGCCTTTTCTGCAGAAGAGTATAAAGTAGAGAGGAATGTGTAGATCATGATTACATTTTGTCTGACTGTGTTTAGAAATAAGGGAAAATCTGTCTTATTTTACAACAGTCACAGCCTGTTTTTATTTTTATTTTTCCATTTGTCAGGTTCATTTCGTTCACCAGTTTAGTTCTTTTCACCATTACAAGTTTCAGCTCTCTCCCAAAGCTCACAATGTGTTTATTAAAAACATTTAAGATGTTAAAATTGACTTGCATGTAAAACTCTGTGTGGCTTTATTTTGTATGTCCAGTGATGTTGCTTCTTTTAAATGTAGGCAATATGGACACATTTTACCCAAAGGCTTGATTCACTCCGCAGCTCAGAACCATGACTCTTACACGGTTGATGGCACATCATTAGCTGACAAGTTCTAAGAGATGTCACAACACCACCTTGTGACCTACACAGCCAAGTCCAGTTCAGCCCCACTCTTTGAAACCGCGAGGCATTTTGTACTAGCTCAAACAACCTTTTTATGTGCGAGCACAGCAAGAATTATATTTATTTTGGGCCCTCTCGTTCGAGAGATGGCGTCCCTGGTAGATAATGAGAAAGCTGGTGCTAATTATTGTTGGTGGGAGATAGCGAGAAGATCAGCTCAGCAGTCAAGGGAAGAGTAACACAGAGCGTCTCCTCACCAGCACCCAAATGATAATAATTACACTCCCAGACCCCCTCACCTTGGTCTCATTACTCAATGGGGATGAGCTCCGGTTAAATGCAAAGCAGGAGAAAGGACAACAACTAGTACTATAGATGTAGCCTGCACCACCCTCTCACTGTAGACCATAACATATATCTACGCAGCCAGGAAAAGAGGTGAAAAATGTTTTCTTTGCACCGATTAGTCATTCTGGTTGTTGCTGTTCATGTCAGATGGGATTTGTGTTATTACAGGGTGAGGGCTGAGAAAGACACAAATGTGGTTTATACTCTTAGTCACCGCTTCTGATTTCAAACACCAGCATGTATCTCACAACATGTGTATTCTCACACTTGTGAATGACATTTGGTTCTGATGTCAATGAAGACTCAAACTGGGTAGATTAATAGCGTTAGAATGCCACCACATTGTTAATGGCCAGCAAGAGGCCTCTAATTGTCAGATAAATCTTACACCAACATATGACTGATTGACATCATAGCTTACCCTGTTGTCTTTATTACTGCTGGACATTTCTAGAAATATTAGCAATTAAATTCAAATTAGACAGAACCATATGCCAGCAATATTACACTCTTACAGTAACAAATCACATAACATTATTGTATGTATCATAACCTATACAGCACAGCGATGTAGGGCATGTCAAGAATACTACAACAACAATGCCTATATTTAAAACTAATGTACCACAGACTGAAGTGTTAAGCTACCTATGTGTGTATACAGCAGGGCAGAGATATAACAAAACTATGGCATGAAGTTTCCGTCATGCCAACAATGAGCCAGCTAGTAAACATTGGCACATGTTTTTGATCTACCCGATTCTGCCAAGTAATCGCTCAACCCTAGTAGGAACTATCCAAAATGTGTACTTTGAAAGGTTGTACACACAGAAAGTGTGCACGACCATGGCTATTTGTATTTTGTCACCCCCATAATTAACTATATACGGAAATAAACATTTATTTCAATATTCACTTTTGAGACACAATATATAGAAAAGTATGTGGTGAGTTCATAGAAACCTGTCTCAGTTACATCATTTCTGCCAAGAGGTATTGGCCATAATTCACCCAACTTATTAAGGGTAGCTTGTTGGAGGCTACCCGAAACGTTTGACCCAAGATAAACAATTTAAACGCTCCCAGATATTATTTCTGTGTATGGAAATGTCTTACCCACTGGGAAAGTGATGAAAGAAATAAAAGCTGAAAGAAATAGTTCTCTCTACTATTATGCAGATATTTTACATTCAGAGAAAAATTGTGATCCTAGCTGACTTAAGACCGGGGATGTTTACTTGGGTTAAATGTCAGGAATTGTGACTGAGTTTGAATGAATTTAACTGAGATGTATGTAAACTTCCAACTTGAACTGTATATATTTGAGTCATTCTGCATAAAATCCCCATGTTTCTGTAAAAATGTGCTTCCTGAAATACAGTGCGTGGCAAATCCTTTGCAGCATCAGCCTTGCGATTTCCATCGATTATTTTACACGTCTATATTAATATTATTAATAATTAATAATACAAATACATTAATAGAACAGAATATTAGTTATTTTTAATCCGTGATTTTTGTCGTTTTTTTACCCAATGTTTCATCCCTCTAAATGTTGCGTTATCTGATTCGTTATATTAGCCATGCCTCGTTGCAAACAAGTACATGATAAAATCTTCAGGAAAAAAATGCTCAGTCAACCAGGAATTGTGAAACTTGGTTGAACACATTGCCACAAGGCAGCTCTGTCTAACTTCAACCTGTCCACCTTTGACAGCATCGATCCAAATTGTTCCACCCTTGCTGAACTCTTGACCATCGTCTGTATTCCGCAACCAGGACACTGTCTCTACATTTACGTGTATCATATCAAAAATGACTGTAGCTTGTGTGTACACTTTTATTAAATTTCTTAACACATTGTCTGTTTGGCCATACAGAAAATGAAATCAAATTTCATTTGGGATGTTTTTTTGTGGTTGAAGTGGACACAAGTGGCAAATATGCACAAATTCTAAAATCTGCATAATGAAAATAGGCATCTTTCCCCAACAGTAATGTTTTTATATATTTATGTATTGACTTCAAAATGGAAATTGTACACATGAAAATTAAGTTGCAAAATTCTATTTAAAAGGGTAACATTTAAAAAGAAACCGAACAATAGATGTCTGGTGAGAGGTGAGGCTATGAAGCAGGGCCTTAATTTGGTTTAGAGGTCTAAAGATCAAATCCGATAAAACATGGCGTAGTTTGCCGTTGGATCTTGCGTCGGATCGGTCGGATCAAGTGAAATACTATGCGGAGTATGAAATTGACTTAGTTCATTGTCTCAAGTAATTGACTTAGTTCATTGTCTCAAGTTAGCTGGCATTATCGAAGTTAAGACAATCTCGCTATTCTTGATGGATAATGTTGGCACCAGACAGACAGAAAGGCTAGCCAATCTACGGTGAAATGCCGCAGTAGCAGGGCTAGGAGCCGTCATCCCCACCTGGCATCACATTTGGGTGATCTACGTTGAACACGTGTTTTTTCCGTATATGTTTTACATCGTGAGAAAGGGGCTAGCCCTATATTCTTGGTACCATAGACCTACTGTGGACAAAAATTAGGAGAATGCAAATTCAGCAAATATATTTTATGCGATATTCATAGATAATCAAATAATAAAATATAGCAGATAATAATCTTGTACAATAAAAAAAACATACTGTTTTGCTAGAATGAGGTTTAGAAATAAAAAGGAGATAGCATTGCTTAACAAAACATGTCAATATAAACATAACATACTTTTACTATTAAATGGCAGCTAATGTTGGAACAGATTGCCAGGAGTCTGTCCCTACAAAACCCAATTCCTACTAGTAAATGTTTGCTTATATTGTTTGTCCGTTGAAAAAAAAACAGTTTTTGCATATTACCTTCTGAAAAATTTCCTCTACAACGGCACTCTGTTATGCTTTATTGAGTTGTCCATTTTCTCCAAGGTAATGTCCAGTCTTTCAGATTAATTTAGGTTTCAGACATCTTCCACACTCAGCTATGACCCACATCCGATTCGGAAATAAAAATGGGTATAGACAAAAAATAATTTCACGGAGGCAGTACTGCTTGGATATACAATTTTAGATCCAATAAAAACTGGGAATAAATTTGAATCAAATTGAAAGAAAACAATCGTAAAGATGCATTTAAATTCAAATATTACATTAACAGATTAATAAGGCCAATTCTTTAATCATAATTTTTTTAAATAATAATTCTAGGGTTGTTCATTCACAAAGCAATATTCCAACACAATGGTACTATATAGAGCACATTATCTCACAATGACTTCTCGCACAGTATTTCCACATCCATTCAGACTGCTTAGGTGGCAAAGGTCCCAATGCAAATTACGAATAGACTCTGGAAACTGCAATTTAGTGACAGAAATCTATTATGAGCTGAGGTATTCTTGTTCCATGAATTCAATATGGATTAAGATCTCATGGGCTACACCATTTTCTCTTCCTTCCTCAATAAAGATGTAACTTCCATGATTTATTCTGGAAGAAGGTTGAGCACTAAGGATGCACAGTGATTTATGACTCATTAAATGAAGGTTCCATTGATTATTGATTACAGCAGCCCCACCACTGTCTTTAATGGATTGGTAAAACGTTTGGTGTGCAGATTTTGGGCCAGGACTTTCTTTGCAACTTTCGAAGACACACGATGGTATTCTTTTATGTGGAAAGACTTTAGTACTTTGTGCCTATATTGGAATACCAATGGATTTGAATCTGAATAGAAAGTAGAAGTTAGCCCATTAAACCCTAATTTTTCTGTTGATATTTTTTTCCGTAAAATGGTGGGAATGGTTGTGAACAACCATATTTTTTAGCAATAATGAAATTATCATAAAAATCTACCTGCTAAAAAGGTTTATGGCCGCTAGATCTTCACCAACAACAAGCTTTCATTTGCACTAGTTAGCCATAAGTGGACCCGATAATGTTGTGCTTTGCTGCTTGAAGTTCTGCCACTAATTCCCTGGTGCCAGATACCACAGGACACCTTCAGGATCCCATGCCTCAATGGATCTGTCTGTTTTAGCTGCATGTGGTGGACAAACAGCATATTAGGCAGGTGTTCGTAATGTTTGGCTCACTGTTTATAGATAAATATACTGTATCTCACTAAAGTGAGTACACCCTTCATATTTTGGTAAATATTTGATTCATGTGACAACATTGAAGAAATGACACTTCGCAACAATGAAAAGTAGTGACTGTGCAGCTTGTATAACAGTGCACATTTGCTGTTCAAATTAACACAACACACAGACATTTATGTCTGAACTGCTGGCAACAAATGTGAGTACACACTGGTATGTGAAAATGTCCAAATTGGGCCCAAAGTGTCAATATTTTGTGTGTTTGGGGTCGTTATCATGTTGGAATACTGCTCTGCTTTAGTATGTCACAGTACATGTTGGCAATCATGGTTCCCTCAATGAACTGTAGCTCCCCAGTGCCGGCAGCACTCATTCAGCCCCAGACCATGACACTCCCACCACCACGCTAGACTGTAGGCAACACACACTTGTCTTTGTACTCCTCACCTGGTTGCCACCACACACGCTGGACACCCTCTGAACCAAATACATTTATCTTGGTCTCATCAGACCACAGGACATGGTTCCAGTAATCCATGTCCTTAGTCTGCTTGTCTTTAGCAAACTGTGAGACCAACAACACCAAATTCAACACACATGCTCCCCATTCACACCTGAGACCTTGTAACTCTAACGAGTCACTTGACACCGGGGAAGGAAAATGGCTAATTGGGCCCACTTTGGACAAGTTCACGTAGGGGTGTACTTACTTTTGTAGCCAGCGGTTCAGACATTTATGGCTGTGTGTTGAGTTATTTTGAGGGGAGAGCAAATGTACACTGTTATACAAGCTGCACACTCACTACTTTACATTGTAGCAAAGTGAAATTTATTCAGTGTATTTTAATCTGATGGGACATTACAATTTGTTAGCTCAATAAACCCCATTGATTGATGTTGTTTTCCCATAAACATACTGGAATGGCTGCGAACAATGTTATAATGCATGTCTATCATAAGGCCTACCCTCTCAGCTTGTGTAGCTCAGCTTGTTTTTAAACATATAACCATTCTTTGCGCCTACTATGTTCTCCAGGATTTACCAAATTTGGTCTTCATAGATAAATGAGACTGAGGTTTTTTCATTGTTAAACACACACACACATTGATTTAATGCTTTTAACGTAACTAAGATTAAATTAACCTTGTGGTCAGCAAGTTCTACTTTTAATCCAAACACCTCAAGGCTTCCGGGGGCTGTCCCACAGGGTGCTACGAGAACAATCAGGGTTAATTGTCTTGCTCAGGGACAGAACAACTTACCAGCTTGGGATTTGGCAATCTTGTAGTTACTAGTCAGCAGGAAGGACTGGTCGGCTGCACCAGCTCTATGACCTGGATGTGTTTTTGTATTGTATAGTTCATACAAGGACAGCCCCACCTGCTGTCAACATAAACAACTGCAAACTATTTTTTATTCTATAAGATTATGATCTGCTATAATGTTTTTTATTATCTATGAATATAGCTAAAAAAAGAAAAAGTATATATATATATATATTTTTCAATATATATATTGAAAAATATTTCCTTAATTGTTCAATTTCAGACTGCGTTCTCCCAATTTGTGTCCACAGTAGGCCTATGGTATTGTGAATATAGGGCTAGCCCCTTTCTCACGATGTAGAACATACACAGTAAAACATGAATAAGCGTGTTCAGAGTGTTCTCCGTGTTCAGAGTGCCCTGGTACTGTGGCATTTCACCGTAGATTGGCTAGCCTTTGTCTGTCTGGTGCCAACATTATCCATCAAGAATAGCGAGATTGTTTTAACTTCACTAATGCCAGCTAACTTCAAAAAGTGAACGGTGTAAATTTTAAACTCAGCCTGAAACCCTTAATATGGATAAAAAACTGAATGTACACTGGCTTGGTTGGTCAGCCATTTCAGGGAGAATGTCCTTAATATGATTAATAGGCAGTTGATGGTGTAACAGACAAGCCAGGCCGACTAGTGACCAAGACAGCCCCAGTGATGGAGGCATGCGACACAGTCATCTCTCAGGTGGAGTAGAGCTTTTTTCACAAAATGCCCACCTGATCGCTGCAAAGCTGGCTCGCTCATCCCACAATTTTAACTTGACTCTGCTGCAAAATTATGGCCTGTAGGAGCTGGCCTCTGTACATCACACTGAGCTTCATACTGGTAAGATGGCCCCATGTCTGTTAATATCCATCCACGAGATGGATGTTGTGCTGGATTGATTGATAAAGATGTTGACCAGTGTTCACTCATTTGTTCTGAGCCAACCTGAACCAAGTGTCTGCCCCAACAATTGTTTTACATATAAAAACACCACTGGTACTCTCCAAATGCTCTCTAAATGTTGAACTGTTGTTGAACACATCCTACCCTAGCTTACTTTCCAAGCTTTATTTGTGTGATCTCTTCTTTTGTTCTCCTTTTCCTAAATGTCATCTTTTATCGATATGAGATGTTAATACAAAAAAATGTGTTTCTTCAACAAGTAATTCTATCTGATTTGAGGTCTTTTTTATTCTGTTATTTAGAATAAAAAAACTAAATGAATGTCCTACACTAGCTGACAAGAGGTACCTTTCTTTCTAAATCCTTCAGGTATTCTATTAAACTAGCAACCTGTCAGACAGACAGGTTACAGTCAGGCTAGGTTACTGCAGGCTACAGTCAGTTCACCCACATGAACATAGCTACACTATTTGCCTGTTGTTCTGGGATTGATTTGCACTTATCACACCAAAATAATTTAATCTCTAGGGGTCAGAACACTTCTCCTTCATCAGCAGTATGACAGCTGCTTGGTGCCTGGTGTTTATACTTCCAAACTATTGTTTGTATAGATGAACATGGTACCTTTTGGGCTTTTGGAAAATGCTCCCTGTCACGATTGGTGTGGGGGCGTGGCTACACAGACCTTTCGGTGATTCACTTCCTTGTTTATGTTTTGTCACTCAGCTGTTTCTGATTGTATTCTACTGGGCTATAAAAGGGGAGCTAACAAGTCACTCCTTGTTCAGCATTGTTTGTATGTCACGGTTGCTTTAGAGGTGAGTGGGGTTATTTACTGCTGTTGTCATCGTTGTTTAATATATACATTTAAGTCGCTATATGCGCATTTTGATTTCAACAGTTTAGTTTTTCGCCGTTCACGGTTTGTTTTATGTTGATTTACTTATAATAAAACGACTGAACGGATACCTGGCTCTGCATATGGCTTGCTACACCACACTACGCCGGTCAATCTATGACAGAATGCTGAACCAACAAAGAAGCCAGCGGAGCCAGCAGACGGTGAGTGGATTCCTCGGGGGGGCAAGCTATAGCGCCCCGAAGGATGAAGCTCACCGTCGCACCACGGAGCAGTGGGACTGGGGTAAGCCGGAGACGCCCGAAGAGGAGTATAGGCGCCTCCGTGCTTACTTCGGGTATGAGCCACCGATGCAGCTATCAGGGCCGATTACATCGGGTCCGCGGTCCCTCCCGGAGGAAGGCAAGAGGGCACCCCGAAGGCGTCCCAAGAAGGTTTTTGGGGGGGAGCTAAGGAGGTGTTCCGGGAGGACCGCGGAGAGAGCACCCACGGTCCTGGTGCTGCAGGAACGGCCACCCACTGCTCCGGGGCTGCAGACAGGGGGAGGAAAACCCCTGGAGCTACAGCCACTACCCCCGCCGTGGGAAGACCCTTTTCTGCCGCCGACGACAGGGACAGAAAAACCCCCGGAGGGGTTGGATGATCAGCCCTCGGCTGTTATTAGGACGTGGTGGAGGACATGGCTGGAGCTACAGCCACAAACCCCGCAGTGGGAAGACCCTTTTCGGCCACCGACATCAGGGACAGAAAAACCCCCGGAGGGGTTGGATGATCAGCCCTCGGCTGTTATTAGGACGTGGTGGAGGACATGGCTGGATTTCCAAGAGCCAGCGCCTGAGATGGTCGCCACCACGCCTGCGCCCGAGATGGTCGCCACCATGCCAGCGCCCAAGAGGGCTGCCGCCGTCACGCCAGCGTCCACGATGGCTCCCGCCGTCACGCCAGCGCTCAAGATGGCTGCCGTCGTCCCGCCAGCGCTCAAGATGGCTGTTGCTGTCACGCCAGCGCTCAAGATGGCTGCCGTCGTCCCGCCAGCGCCCAAGATGGCTGCCACCGTCACGCCAGCGTCCACGATGGCTCCCGCCGTCCCGCCAGCGCTCAAGATGGCTGGTGCCGTCACGCCAGCGTCCACGATGGTTCCCGCCGTCCCGCCAGCGTCCAAGATGGCTGCCGCCGTCACGCCAGCGTCCACGATGGCTCCCGCCGTCCCGCCAGCGCTCAAGATGGCTGTTGCCGTCACGCCAGCGCTCAAGATGGCTGCCGTCGTCCCGCCGGCGCTCAAGATGGCTGTTGCCGTCACGCCAGCGCCCACGATGGCTGCCGCCGTCACGCCAGCGTCCACGATGGCTCCCGCCGTCACGCCAGCGCTCAAGATGGCTGTCGTCGTCCCGCCAGCGCTCAAGATGGCTGTTGCTGTCACGCCAGCGCTCAAGATGGCTGCCGTCGTCCCGCCAGCGCCCAAGATGGCTGCCACTGTCACGCCAGCGTCCACGATGGTTCCCGCCGTCCCGCCAGCGTCCAAGATGGCTGGTGCCGTCACGCCAGCGTCCACGATGGCTCCCGCCGTCCCGCCAGCGCTCAAGATGGCTGTTGCCGTCACGCCAGCGCTCAAGATGGCTGCCGTCGTCCCGCCGGCGCTCAAGATGGCTGTTGCCGTCACGCCAGCGCCCACGATGGCTCCCGCCGTCACGCCAGCGCTCAAGATGGCTGTTGCCGTCACGCCAGCGCTCAAGATGGCTGCCGCCGTCCCGCCAGCGCTCAAGATGGCTGTTGCTGTCACGCCAGCGCTCAAGATGGCTGCCGTCGTCCCGCCAGCGCCCAAGATGGCTGCCACCGTCACGCCAGCGTCCACGATGGCTCCCGCCGTCCCGCCAGCGCTCAAGATGGCTGGTGCCGTCACGCCAGCGCCCACGATGGCTCCCGCCGTCCCGCCAGCGTCCAAGATGGCTGCCGCCGTCACGCCAGCGTCACGATGGCTCCCGCCGTCCCGCCAGCGCTCAAGATGGCTGTTGCCGTCACGCCAGCGCTCAAGATGGCTGCCGTCGTCACGCCAGCGTCCACGATGGCTCCCGCCGTCACGCCAGCGCTCAAGATGGCTGTCGTCGTCCCGCCAGCGCTCAAGATGGCTGTTGCTGTCACGCCAGCGCTCAAGATGGCTGCCGTCGTCCCGCCAGCGCCCAAGATGGCTGCCGCCGTCACGCCAGCGTCCACGATGGTTCCCGCCGTCCCGCCAGCGTCCAAGATGGCTGGTGCCGTCACGCCAGCGTCCACGATGGCTCCCGCCGTCCCGCCAGCGCTCAAGATGGCTGTTGCCGTCACGCCAGCGCTCAAGATGGCTGCCGTCGTCCCGCCGGCGCTCAAGATGGCTGTTGCCGTCACGCCAGCGCCCACGATGGCTCCCGCCGTCACGCCAGCGCCCAAGATGGCTGTCGTCGTCCCGCCAGCGCCCAAGATGGCTGCCGCCGTCACGCCAGCGTCCACGATGGCTCCCGCCGTTCCGCCAGCGCTCAAGATGGCTGTTGCCGCCACGCCAGCGCTCAAGATGGCTGCCGTCGTCCCGCCGGCGCTCAAGATGGCTGTTGCCGTCACGCCAGCGCCCACGAGGGCTCCCGCCGTCACGCCAGCGCTCAAGATGGCTGTTGCTGTCACGCCAGCGCCCAAGATGGCTGCCGTCGTCCCGCCAGCGCCCAAGATGGCTGCCACCGTCACGCCAGCGTCCACAATGGCTGCCGCATCGCCGCCCACAATGGCTGCCGCATCGCCGCCCACAATGGCTGCCGCATCGCCGCCCACAATGGCTGCCGCATCGCCGCCCACAATGGCTGCCGCATCGCCGCCCACAATGGCTGCCGCATCGCCGCCCACAATGGCTGCCGCATCGCCGCCCACAATGGCTGCCGCATCGCCGCCCACAATGGCTGCCGCATCGCCGCCCACAATGGCTGCCGCATCGCCGCCCACAATGGCTGCCGCATCGCCGCCCACATTGGCTGCCGCATCGCCGCCCACGAAGGCCGCGCCGCATCGCCGCTCACGATGGCCGCCGCCACGACGACGCGCTCACGATGGCCGCCGCCACGACTACGCTCACGATGGCCGCCGCCACGACTACGCTCATGATGGCCGCCGCCACGACTACGCTCCGATGGCCGCCGCCACGACTACGCTCCGATGGCCGCCGCCACGACGACGCTCACGATGGCCGCCGCCACGACGACGCTCACGATGGCCGCCGCCACGACTACGCTCACGATGGCCGCCGCCACGACTACGCTCACGATGGCCGCCGCCACGACTACGCTCACGATGGCCGCCGCCACGACTACGCTCCCGATGGCCGCCGCCACGACTACGCTCCCGATGGCCGCCGCCACGACGACGCTCACGATGGCCGCCGCCACGACGACGCTCACGATGGCCGCCGCCACGACTACGCTCACGATGGCCGCCGCCACGACTACGCTCACGATGGCCGCCGCCACGACTACGCTCACGATGGCCGCCGCCACGACTACGCTCACGATGGCCGCCGCCACGACTACGCTCACGATGGCCGCCGCCACGACTACGCTCACGATGGCCGCCGCCACGACTACGCTCACGATGGCCGCCGCCACGACTACGCTCACGATGGCCGCCGCCACGACTACGCTCACGATGGCCGCCGCCACGACTACGCTCACGATGGCCGCCGCCACGACTACGCTCACGATGGCCGCCGCCACGACTACGCTCACGATGGCCGCCGCCACGACACCGCCCACGATGGCCGCCGCCACGACTGCGCCCCCGATGGCCGCCACGACGGCGCCCACGATGGCCTCCGCCACCACGTCGCCCACGACGGCGGACTCTGAGCCGCACAAGATGGCGGACTCTCAGCCGCACTAGATGGCGGTCTCTCTGCCGCACTAGATGGCGGCCTCTCAGCCACCGAGGCCTTTTCAGGGCTGGACCTGCGGTCCTGGACTGACCCTTTTGGGTTTGACTGCGGGTTCTCTCCCTGTTGCTCCCTTGTTTTGGTTTTGTGTTTCCGTTCGGCTATCTGGGGAGCTAGCCTTTTAGTGGGGGATACTGTCACGATTGGTGTGGGGGCGTGGCTACACAGACCTTTCGGTGATTCACTTCCTTGTTTATGTTTTGTCACTCAGCTGTTTCTGATTGTATTCTACTGGGCTATAAAAGGGGAGCTAACAAGTCACTCCTTGTTCAGCATTGTTTGTATGTCACGGTTGCTTTAGAGGTGAGTGGGGTTATTTACTGCTGTTGTCATCGTTGTTTAATATATACATTTAAGTCGCTATATGCGCATTTTGATTTCAACAGTTTAGTTTTTCGCCGTTCACGGTTTGTTTTATGTTGATTTACTTATAATAAAACGACTGAACGGATACCTGGCTCTGCATATGGCTTGCTACACCACACTACGCCGGTCAATCTATGACACTCCCAAGGATTAACCCGATTTGTGGGGGTCTACAGTTCTTTTTCTGAGGTCTTGGCTGATTTCTGTTGATTTCCCATGATGTCAAACAAAAAGGCACTGAGTTGAAAGGTTGGTCTTTAAAAATACATCCACTCAAATTCTGTCAATTAGCCATGATATAATTTTCAAGAATTGTCCAGACTATTTAACAGCACAGCTAACTTATCATGTAAACGTGTGACCCACTGAAATTGTGATATAGTAAATTAGAAGTGAAATAATCTGTCTGTAAACAATTCTTGAAAATATTACTTGTGTCATGCACTAACCACGGTGTCATGTTCCACCTTGTTTGTCTAATAGTTTTTTTACTTTATTTTCCCAGGCCTAAGCATGGTGTGGTCTAAGAGGCTTCAATAGTAGAGACCATCTGAGCAATCCCAAAATGCTTGGAAGTAGGCCAACATTACTCAACACACGTCTACCCATCATATTATTATTAGAAAAACTGAGATGAAAAGACAAAACAAACCATTTACGTGTATGGCACCAGGAATACGGACCAAAGAGAAAAATGAACTTATTCCAGAAGTGTGTTCATACATGTTGGCGTGTATTGCACCAGGAATACGGACCAAAGAGAAAAATGAACTTATTCCAGAAGTGTGTTCATACATGTTGGCGTGTATGGCACCAGGAATACGGACCAAAGAGAAAAATGAACTTATTCCAGAAGTGTGTTCATACATGTTGGCGTGTATGGCACCAGGAATACGGACCAAAGAGAAAAATGAACTTATTCCAGAAGTGTGTTCATACATGTTGGCGTGTATGGCACCAGGAATACGGACCAAAGAGAAAATGAACTTATTCCAGAAGTGTGTTCATACATGTTGGCGTGTATGGCACCAGGAATACGGACCAAAGAGAAAAATGAACTTATTCCAGAAGTGTGTTCATACATGTTGGCGTGTATGGCACCAGGAATACGGACCAAAGAGAAAAATGAACTTATTCCAGAAGTGTGTTCATACATGTTGGCGTGTATTGCACCAGGAATACGGACCAAAGAGAAAAATGAACTTATTCCAGAAGTGTGTTCATACATGTTGGCGTGTATGGCACCAGGAATACGGACCAAAGAGAACTATGACAATGCAGCAACATTATCAGGAGGCTAAAATACCAAAATTGTAATCTGTGTATTTTCTGCATGTTTATCAAAAACAAGATAATTTGCACAAAGAAAGACTCATTTATATAATGGTTCTATTAAAAATATGCTTATTTAATAAAATATAGATTTCTCTAAAGAAGAAGATAGAGATGCATCTGACCATGATTTTATCTTTGGAGTGATTACACCACAACTTTGGACTCATTAAAAACTTTTCTGAGAATCCTATGTCACTTATCAGATAAAGCTGGGGTGAATACCGGAACAGTCTATGATATCTTTTCTCCATGGTTTTCAATTTTATAGGAATTAAAATCTCCACTGACTATCGGAATCTTTATCCGCCCCTGTGATCTGTTCATGATCATCTCACGCATTCTCTATTCATTTTTACAGATTTGTAACAGGAACACTATTGGAATCTAATGTTTAGTTAATATAATGCAGCTTTCATGTTTCTGGAAAAGCAGGCTACAGGTTATGGCCAGAAAACAAAAATCTAGCTTTGTACTGTAGAGAACGTTAATTTTACATGAAAGTCTAACATAATTTTAGAGGCAACGACAGGTGGCAACAGTTTTGGAAAGGATGACAAAACAGAAAAGACAGCGCAGTTCCAACGGTCCCTGTTAGCCAGATAAAGTTACAGGTGTTGGTATTATTGTCTTGTCCTGTCCAGGTTCGTTTCAGCGTTGAGCTCACGAATTGATGGCCGGACATTCTCCTTCAGGAGTGTTTAGTAGACAGCAGAATCCATGGTTCTTCCAGGTCCTGAGGCAGCAAAACAGGCCCAGACCATCACACAAACACCACCATATTTTACTGTTAGTATGATTTTTCTGAAATGCTGTGTTTTACCCCAGATGTAATGGGACACACACCTTCCAAACAGTTCAACTTTTGTCTCATCAGTCTTGGAGATCATCAAGATGTTTTCTGGCAAAAATGAGAAGTGCCTTAATGTTCTTTTTTCTCAGCAGTGGTTTTCGTCTTGGAACTCTGCCATGCTGGCCATTTTTGCCCAGTATCTTTCTCATGGTGGAGTCATGAACACTGACCTTATTAGAGGCAAGGTGAGGCCTCTGGATGTTTTTCTGGGGTCTTTTGTGACCTCTAGGATGAGTCGTCGCTGTGCTCTTGGGGTAATTTTGGTCGTCCGGTCACTCCTGGTAAGGTTCACCACTGTTCTATGTTTTCGCCATTTGTGGATCAAGGCTCTCACTGTGGTTCTCTGGAGTCCCAACGGTTTAGAGATGGCTTTATAACCTATTCCAGACTGATAGATCTCAATTACTTTTTCTCATTTGTTCTTGAATTCCTTTGGATCTTGGCATGATGTCTATCTTTTGAGGATCTTTTGGTTTACTTTACTTTGTCAGGCAGGTCCTTTTTAAGTGATTACTTGATTGAGAACAGGTGAGGCAGTAATCAGGCCTGGGTGTGTCTAAAGAAATTGAACCGAGGTGTGATAAACCACAGTTAAGTTATGTAATAAAAGGGGAGGGAGGGCGGTGCAATAATCTTTTCACACAGTGCCACGTAGGTTTGGATATTGTTTTCCCCTAAAAATAACAATCTTATTATATTTTACTGTTATATTTGACTAATGTTTACATTTGTTTGATCATGTGAAACATTTAAGGTTGACAAACATGCAATAAAATGAAAAAACAGTAAGGGGGCAAACACTTTTCACACCACTCTATCTATATTCCTAGTCTTGCACTATTGTATTTAACATAACTATATTGTATGTATTTCTTCAGTCTACAATAGCAAGGAAATGATTTATTTAGAATATTTTAAAGCTCAAATGTTCTAGCAATAGTAAACCAGATACAGTGTATGTTTCACACTTCTAAGCACTACCAGTATTTCCTATACCCAGACAGTAATCTACACAGTGACCTTAAATGTGCAAATCTATCTAAACAAGACAAATCTGTAATGAATCACAATGACACAAAACATTAAGCCCAGTGGGAAAAATGATATTTCTGTGGTTCAGGGTTCAGTCTAGTTAATCACTATTTCTAGACACTTTAAAATAAGGCAAATACAAATGCAACGGATATGTGATATAGAAATGAACAGATGTAGAGTGTGATACCATTTGGTAATATAATGTCAATGTATAGATTATTTACTGTGCTTTGACTGAAATAAGTAATATTGTCCAAGTGTCATGACGATAACTGTCCAACCCTCTGAAACAGATTGAGAATTAGTGGCCAATAATTACCTCTGATTGTGGTGGGTCTGATGGACATCGTCCATAACAATTGAAGTAGCTATAAATTTCAATTTATCGATCAAAATGGCAGTAACCGTTGCTTGAATGTTTATAGAACAATTTGTTTATTTATATTTTAGACCAAATCCTCCACTTTTAGAGTAGAATTATCACCAATATTTTTTGTTAGTTAAAAGTAGCATTTTTTTGTTTGGCCACTTAGCTTTGTGCATAGGATACTGTCTATAATGCTGTGAGAAATGAGATATCTATTCTATTCTTCAAACATAAAGAAAACCAATCAGCCGCCTTAGCGATGGCATGTCCTGTGTAATTCCCTCTCAAAATGATAAAGGTATGTAATGGCTTTCTGGTCTAGCCACGCTGTGTTGCTACACATACTGAAATGCAGACTAAAAAGTGAAGTTCTAGAAAGAAAAAAAATATTAGCAACAAATGTTCAATAACCATTTCATTGGTAGTGATACAAAACACTACATTCATAGGATTTCCTAATCTTTTGCTCTTTTAAAGGTGCATATGCTTGTGTACGCCTCTAACCACTGACATTTAAGATTACGTATACCTAACAAAGCTAATCCAGTTATAATCCAACACGTCATATTTTGTTTTGACAACCACCGTTCAGTTATGCTCTAAAATCGCACTTAAAATACTGTCAATAAATAGTATCAAGTCATGTTGTGTTCATCAGGTGTGTCTGTTTAATTAACCTGTACTTTACATGTACTTTACATGTCCTAAGACAGTAGCCCTTTTTTAACTCACGTGTATTTCTTGCCTTTCTGAATCTCATATGCTGTCAGTAATCCGAATGAATACCTTTACAGAGTGACTGTTTAATTAAAGTTGAATGTTCAACACTTGATCTAGGTCTCACCTCATCCGCCTTCCTGCCAGTCAATTCATGACACTCCACTGACTCTTTTGATGCCACAAACCTACTTGTTTCTTACACCCCTCTTGGCCTGGTTTAAATAAGAAAACCTAATCTGGGCTCTATGGAGCGCTATACCAAAACAAGCATTATATCTAAACAAAACATAAATCAACAACTTTAGTAGTCCGCAATACGTCTGGCAGCATTGGTCTTGTTTGTTGTGGGTCATTCCTTGTTATTTCACTGCTCTTTCAAGTGTCATGTGCTCCATCACCTAATGAGCTTCACCTATTCTTGCTTCCAGGCTGGTTGGACTTTCTAGCGTCACTTCTCTAGCGCCTTCTTGATCTTACAGCTACCGTGGTTCCCTGGCTGTCCACATTAGCCTACATATTTTACCTGTGATTACTCCAAAGCTGAAGTGAATGAATTGACGTCAGCTAAAATAAAGTGTAACCAGACTTACTATTATTTTCTTGTAGAGAAGTTGACATTCTAGATGGATCACACTTGCTGTTGCCCTGCTACAGCTATATGCCAGGAATTAATGAACAACACAGAATAATAATCTATGTTTAGGCTAACATTGATAAAATTGGCCATGCATAGATTTGGAACTCCAGCAAAAAGAGATGCAAAACAATTCTTATTCATCAGTGCTCAACTCACATGCCACTTATTGGACAGCCTAGTTAGCTGGAATCACGTAAGAAAGTCATTTTAAAAAGTCCAACTTCATATTTCAATCTGTTGGGTATCGTTTCGTCAAATAATTCTTAATGTTGTTCCACGAACATTAAATAGCTAGTAAAGGGCTAGTAAATGTGGCTGACTAGATAATTCTCCCATAGCCACATCTAAAATAATACTTTGGGGATTTTCACCATGTGTGGACTGGTTGCATCCTAAAAGAAATGCTTTTTGTTAGTTAGAACCCGTTTAATATTGTGTTGGCACTGCAAAATTTCCTGACCTGAACAAAATTGAATAACAAGGTATATTCTTTGTAGTGACATTTTGATATTTTTCAGGCTAGAGTGCTTGAGAATGTCCAGGTAAGAAATGCAAGCACATGTTTCACTCTAGCAAATCTCTTTAGTTGCAGTAAAACATATAATCCCTAAAACCTGAGTTTTCAATCATGATATTTTGCCTCAATAATATGTCTGGCTTCTGGATAGAACTTAGTTTCACATTATTATTTAAGTCATCCACAAAGAAATTAAACATGAAGTGGCATCAGTCATTGTAAACACATCAACAAATTCTCTAGTTTCATACAGATACACAGACGATTTATTTAAAAGAAGGTGAGCCAATTAAATGTAAAGTGATATATGTTATATGTTGTGTAACCGTAGTTACCGGTACCTGGGTCACCACTCCCGATCCAATGGACTGTCCAGACCGGTAAGGGCTTAGATGTACATGACAAAAATCAATATTGGCCCGTTCGTTCCACCCAGCCCCCGCTGCCAGGTTCCTGAACTTCTGCAAGCACCTCTTCCCCTGCCTCAGAGAACGAGCCGCTAAGCGAACACTTCGTAATCCCGCAGGATAGCCCCCCCAGCCCAACATACTGCTTGCCCATGCCCACAAAAAACAAAACCATATCTACCTTTTTTATATCTACCGAACCTGCATTAAAGCTAAGACTTTTTAGAATTTCTTCAACTAGACAAAAATTCTATGCTTTCTGTTATATTAACCAAGCTATTCAACACAGTAATATATCCAATTCTTCCGGTAAGATGGCATGATAACAATTATACAAAGAAGTTGGCTCGAAAGACATGAACAGATTTGGGAACAGGCTAGCCAACTGTAAGTTATCTGACTGTCAACGTTTGCTTTTGTCTATTTGTGTGTGCATGTGTGTCTTGTTTCCCAGGCTTATCATACTTTGTTCACCTGGGCTGTGATGGTGTCATTCCTTCGCCCATCCTGCAACCTCAGTAGTTTGTTGTCTGGTCTATCCAGTCCCTGTCTGTGCCGGTCACTGAATAGACAGTATCTTCCCTGTCCTCCTCACTAAGGGTTAGGAGCCAACAATACACCAGACACACTGAACATGGAACATTTGGGGTAGTATAGGCCTAATGTTATTGATGTAACTATTAATGACAAATCGCTCAATGCATTTACATAATAGGTTCATTGATCAATTAGATTATTATTTTTGGGGCTTCATCCTATCTAGCGCCTTTGGCCGGTATCGGTTCAATACTAAATAGTGGACAGGAATACAGAGCCAAAACAACAAAAATGTTGTCACTGTCCCAAAATATTTTGAATTACAAGTTTCAAATGTTAAATTATGTAAAATTCTTTAGGATCACATGGGGATTACTCACTGGCAGTAATGTGAAAGATTAAAAAATAACGATTACACTTTTTGTCACCTAGGTTTCAACAGAGACAATCTATCCCATGGTTATGACCTGTGAGTATTGTTTTGAGAGTTGTATTGCTGGGTTATCTGTTTGTGTTTGGTAGCATTTACCTAATGCTAACGATAACAGATTTGCTTCGACCGTCCCATGCATTTCTCAAACCAGCAATTCTCTAAACTAAATGACCACAATCATCTATACACCGTTACCATCACCCCCACAAAAAAGCCATGGCTCTTACGAGGGAAAAAACTATTTCAAGGTCTCAGAGCTGTGACGTAAATCGATTGATATGCTATCGGTGCAATTCCTTTTGGAAAGACATTTAGCACTCCCTATAATATGAGTGTTATTGTCTGTGGTACAGGTACAGAAGAACAGTATAAAACGTCTCCATTGTTAAGCCTATTTGATTTTGCGGTCAAGGTTAAAATTAGAAAAAAGCTTGACTACTTGGGAATGCTATTTTCTACTTGAGTTGTGTTCAAAGTATAACTTACAAACAATGGATGGTAGCAGTGAGCAACTTAATTTATTCATCTAAAAATTACAGGGAGAGTACCGCAGTGTCGTCTTACATTAACCTCTCCACCAAATAAAGTATGTGTAGCCGTTTTTATTTCAGGCACATCCACATAGATGTCTCCTGCTGTCCGTACAGCCTGCACAAAGTAATATCATGTAATTCTTGTTATGTAGGAAGTTGCTGAAAGAAAACATTGCATTATTCATACCAACAACATAATCTGAAGGCATTTTCATTTTATACATGCAAGTAAGTGGCACATTGTATACAGTGGGGAGAACAAGTATTTGATACACTTCAACTCTGAGTGGTGGAATCTAAAACAAAAATCCAGAAAATCACATTGAATGATCCAGTTCTCTTTAGATAAAGCAGGCAACGCTTCAACTCAGTCTATTCAAAATGTAACTATGACCAAACCGAGATCAGAAGCTTTGTCTGCACAGTGGGCAACAAACTATATGAATTGTTAGTGTGTGGGTAAGGCAGAGATAGGGGGGAGGGGGTTACTTTCTGTTGTGTTTTTTATTACCTCAGAATTTATCTGGTAGATACTGGTGAAGCAACATTCACCATTATTGGATGATAGTCGCTGACACATTTGTCTGCCTTATGGACAATGTTTCTGATCTATCAAACAGTTATGTTTTTATTATGGTGAGCATTCTTCAATAATCCACTGTGTTATTCGGCCTACTAAAATGTTTGAGATTGACAAAGCTGAACAGTATTGCTTTCCTTCTGGTAATGATCTGTTCTGAAAATGTTTTAGTATTCTACTAATATTAAGCCAAGTCAATGCGTAGTCTGTGTTTGCTCATCCGGATCATTTTTTACACATATTCAAAATACCAGTAATAGCACGAGAGGATTTTTAGTCAAGTATTTTTTCTGACTTATTCATTATCTATTAAGATCATCTGATATCCAGTTAACATAATATTTAGATTTTGTCAGTATTGTTCCCTTGGTCAATAAAGTTGGAAAAAATCCCAGTGAAAAAGGCATGGGTGTGACCCAAAAGCTACCATATTACCAGTGCAGTGTACTGGTCAGATGTAGGCTACTATAAAGATAATAGGTTACGATTTGAGTCATTGCCCATAGGCTAACAGGTGATATGGTGTGGCCAGACTGTTTCATCATCTCAGTGGGAACCGGGAGCTATAAAATACTTTATTGATGACCCAACACTAGTCTGATGTGCTATGGCTCGTGTGACAAATGCCTGAACCCCCCTGTTCTACACCCACATCAATCTTATTTTACAGTCTCTAGGCTAACCTGGGTTGTTCACACTTGCTACAAATAGTTGTTGACTCAACTCACTTCGCGGCTGATAATGTAATAATAAAAACAATATATGTCCTTATTTCCTCCTAATTTGCAATTTGTAATAAATAAACAGTACATGTATATAGTTGTTATCTAATGCAGATGCCATAAAGGATTTTGCAATTTTACATTATAAGGACTGGATTCTTGGTATTCCAATAAAATACTTAAAGGAAACTGAGATCACAGTCAAATGGGCCTGTATTCTCATTTTGCATAAACAAACAAATGTAAGCATAACTTGGCTCCCCAAGCCAATTAGTTTTGTTTTGCATCACATGAAAAGGGTAGTTATTGTTTTTTTATGGCATTAATGGCCTGTATTCGTTTTTACAGCAACGGCCCTCAGCTTACTTTAGAGATTGATGGGTATTCTTCTGGGCATCGCCAAACAAAAACATAATCAAATTCCAGAGACTACAGATTCTAAAGAATATCTTAAGAGAAGGCGTCTCCGACCTTTTCAGGCTTCTTTTAAAAAATGGATCCAGTCGCAAGCAGATCACTCTTTTCGCCTTCAATTAGGCACATGTTGTTAGTGTACTAAAGAAAGTACTCCCATGGGTTTCTTGTCAATATACCCGGTCAAATTAGAGTTGATAAACTACTTTTAAAAGTAGAGTAAATTGCGGATGTAAATTGCATTTGATGTCCATTTTTAAACCCACATGCGTAAACACAATGCTAGGTATTATGGATTTGTAATGACTTACAAACATTAATTTGTCTTTGTAGCAACCAGAAAAAAAGTTCAAGCATGAGATGATGTAACTTCAGTAACTGGAAAATCCCTGAGCATGTCCTGCAACACCTCATGAAAATGCCATATATTGCTCCTATATGCCGTACATTGCTCCTAAATGCCATACATTGCTCCTAAATGCCATACATTGCTCCTATATGCCGTACATTGCTCCTAAATGCCATACATTGCTCCTAAATGCCATATATTGCTCCTATATGCCATATATTGCTCCTATATGCCATACATTGCTCCTATATGCCATACATTGCTCCTATATGCCATACATTGCTCCTATATGCCATACATTGCTCCTATATGCCATACATTGCTCCTATATGCCATATATTGCTCCTATATGCCATATATTGCTCCTATATGCCATATATTGCTCCTATATGCCATATATTGCTCCTATATGCCATATATTGCTCCTATATGCCATACATTGCTCCTATATGCCATACATTGCTCCTATATGCCATACATTGCTCCTATATGCCATACATTGCTCCTATATGCCATACATTGCTCCTATATGCCATACATTGCTCCTAAATGCCATACATTGTTCCTAAATGCCAAACATTGCTCCTATATGCCATACATTGCTCCTATATGCCATACATTTCTCCTAAAAGCCATACATTGCTCCTATATGCCATACATTGCTCCTATATGCCATACATTGCTCCTATATGCCATACATTGCTCCTATATGCCATACATTGCTCCTATATGCCATACATTGCTCCTATATGCCATACATTGCTCCTATATGCCATACATTGCTCCTATATGCCATACATTGCTCCTATATGCCATACATTGCTCCTATATGCCATACATTGCTCCTATATGCCATACATTGGTCCTATATGCCATACATTGCTCCTAAATGCCATTCTACTCACCCATGCTGGACCCAATGTTGATATTGTAGCTCCTTAAAAAGTTACACTGCTTGCCTTACTAATACTCCACAAATACTCTGTGTAGTATGTGCAATAGTCACAATGAGGTCACGTTAACAACTTGTGTACATGGTGCTGTTACATCCCCCAGTGTGTGTGTGTGTGTGTGTGTGTGTGTGTGTGGGTGTGCGTGCGTGCGTGTGGTTTGATTGTTTGACTGGTGTTTTCAGTGTTACTTATTCAACTTCATTTTAGTTTTGCTAACGATTTGTACTCTCTTCTTGTTTTCCCATGTGGAAAGGGGACGCACTTGGGAGTGTGTAGGTCAGAGCCGCCCCGGGGCGAACACCACCCGTAGGGTAACTCCTGTGTCTACACACACTTGGTTAGATCTGGGCGGACAACACCATGTCTTTGGTTAGGGCGATTTACTCGGGCGCTAGTTTAGTGTGCTGTTGATATGTGTTTAAGGGGGAAGAATAAGACAGGAAAACAGAAACTAACCCTTCTTCTCTTTGGTCCTGTTCAGCCTTTTCTCCCAAGCCATATTATTTACTTTTCCGTGGGCAAAATAAAGCCATCCTTTATAGTCAATATATGTGTGTCTGGGTCCTCCCTCGCACCCACAACTTCAGAACTTTTATTGCTGGCTACCAGGGATTGGCCTCTGAGCAGTAGAGGTGTCAGAGTCCCCTCCTTACACGGAGTAGAGTAACAGGTACTCAGTATCAACACATCTCAGCTGATGACCAAAACGCACTCAACGCTGTACACAGACAGAACAAGGCTTCATCTGAACACAAACAGACATGTTAAAACGTGTTGGTACGCTTACAGCTTACGGAGAAGGACTTTCGGCTGGCACCAAGATGCTTCTGGAAAACCGTTCGCCACCTCAAAGGGGTAAATGGGGAGCCGTCCAAGCTGTATACAGTAAGGATGGGTCACTGTTGACCTCAACTGAGAAGGTAATGGGGCAGTGGAAGGAGCATTTAGAGGAACACCTGAATCCGACCTCTATTATAGAGGCAGAGCTGGAGGCTGATAGAGGGGTATTGTCAATTTCCCTGGTGGAGGTCACTGAGTTGGTCAAACAACTGATGAGATCCATCCAGAAATGCTAAAAGCTTAAGGTGGGCTGTCTTGGTTGACACGTCTCTTTAACATTGCGTGAGAGTCTGGGACAGTGCCAAAAGATTGGCAGATCGGGGTGGTGGTTCCCCTGTTCAAAAGAGTGTGTGCCAATTACAGAGGTATCACACTTCTCAGCCTCGCTGGTAAAGTATTTTCCAAAGCGCTGGACAGTAGGGTCCGGCGATAGGCGAACCTCAGATTGAAGAGGAATAATGCGGATTTCGTCCTGGCCGTGGAAAAACAGACCAGCTCCTTACTCTGGCAAGGATCCTGGCTATTGATCTGAAGAAAGCACATGACCAGGTACCCCGGGAGATACTGTGGGAGGTGCTACGGGAGTATGGGGGAGGTGCTACGGGAGTATGGGGGCCATCCAATCTCTGTTCTCTCAAAGCAAGAGCTGTGTCCGTGTTCTCGGCAGAAAGTAAGATTTGTTGTCTGTGGGGGTTGGCCTCCGCCAGGGCTTTGCTTTGTCACCAATCCTATTTGTGATATTCATTGACAGGATATCGCGGCGAAGTCATGGTGGGGAGGGGTTGCAGTTTGTTGGCTGAGGATCTCATCACTGGTTTTTGCAGATGATGAACAGAAATGTTGGCCGCACTGCCTGGACTCTACTGTGGTAGGACTAATCACGACCCCGAAACACCTCCGCTGACACTCGACCCACTAGATATTGGCCTATGGGTTCATATAGAGAGATCGTGTAGGGTTAACCAAGGCTACAGGTTTGAGGCGGATTGTAAATCCATTAGTTAGTTCATTTTCTTGTCCGCTTCCCCGAATCATCAACATCAGAACTAAACTTATGCAAAAAATACGCAAGCTAATAAAATTGGGCAAATGATTAATGAGATTCTTTCTGTAAAAGGGACATCTCAAACTGTGTCTGATGTGAAGAAATGTCTAAGCAAATATCCCACATTGTGCAATGAGGCTTTTGAAACTCTAAAAAAAGCTATTTTGCTGAAAATGCCAGACCCTCAACACAACAAGCAACAGCATTGGCTTGCACAAAAAACTAAGGAAATTAATACATTTGAGAAAGATGTGAAGCAATGATTGACTGATGCTGAATCGAAAAAAAGGACAATGAGAATATTCATGTGCTGTCTATAACAAATTCTCACGTAAGGCCTGAAAATAGTATATCCAATGTTTCAAGTAAAGGGTGAATACATAAAGATCTTCCGTCCATTCCAAGGCTTCCAGTGTTATTTTTATATGTTTAAAGGCAAAAGCTGAAAGGGCTGCTCTTTTACAGTCTGCAGCTGCCTTGGAAAAAAATGCATGCAGGAGTATTGCACTAGGTGTGGCACGTCACTGGGAATTAGGTATATTTACTGTGCATTAGTTGTTGGAAGGTGTGGATGGTGGGAAACACACGGTTCTTACCGTAGCCGTGAGCACCCTCATCCCTTAAGTAATCAGCACTCGAAGTATTCTTTTATGTAAAATACACTTTTTTCTACTTTTATAATAAACGTGAATAGCAACCAATGAGAACTAATGCCTGGACCTAAGATCTTTCTGATATGCATTGAGAACACCATGGTGTCCATTCCCTCATTAGTATCGTAAATAGGCTTCCTGTGTTTGGTAATGTCTTTCTGTTGTATTGTTCCCATGTTACTTGTGTTCTGTGCTGTGTCTTTTGTAGGTATATTTATTTAATGCTATATTATCTTAAGTTGAGCCAATACAAGTCTTTCAAAGCACTTTAGCATTTTGGGGATGAGTGCAACTCTTAAGTCATTTATGCATGATGCCGTCAACAGCCTCGGCACTGACACAATGGTTGTGGTCTTGAAGCACATGGGGACACCGCTAGGGACAGCGACAGGTTGAAACGTCCGAATACCCCAGCTAGCTGCCCAGTGCATGCTCTGATAATATACACTTGTACGCCATCTATATTAATTTGTAAGGAGGCTTTCATGCGCCACCATACTGTTACCTAACAGCCTGGTCCTTATAGTTGAATTTGCATTGCAAAGATGAGCAAGATGCACCGTCCTCCAGTCATTGTGTGTCAGCTACACCCTCCCATTTGAAACATGCATGGGTCAAAATGATCCACCCATCGCTTCTAGTAGGTGTGAATGCCTCTGCGCTTCCAGCATTAAAATGCACTTGCTGCTACTTAAACTCCTATGTAGCCAAGTCCATCTGTGTCCATATAAAAACTGCTCACGAGTCATCTGGTCAATACAATTACAATATTCCACTTGGCCATAGAGTTAATAAGCCTACGAGACAGAAACTTAGTGAAGCCACAGAAGCATCTAAATCCATGACATTCTTTTATATCCACTAAGTTGACAGTGTTGTTATACAGCTTGGAATATTCCAAATGACAATGCAGGGAACTTAGTGTCGCCCGTCCCCCCCACCCCATAGTCCTGAGTCTAATTGGTTTGCTTAGCTTTAACTCTCTTCATTCAGTTATATTATTGACTGTTTTCTATACATTAGTGACCTACAATCTGGCCTTTTAAGCCAACAGAAAATGCCTGTACAGATTTTTTGCTTCCGTGATACTTTTGAATGTCACCTTGACGATATCTCTAAAGCAAACATAATTCAATTTGAGTGTTTGGTAGAAAATTGAAAACTGCAGAAGAATTTAGATCAAAATAGCGAATGTCCCAGAAACCTGCTGGCAGTGATATGGATGCTGCAATATTGATGGAGTGTTAAGCCTCTGTATTTGTGATTGCATGGGTTCATAACCATTACTTTTTTCCGTCATTATTTTGATTATAACACCCATTCGATATTCCCCTCTATTGCAGTGACAGACTACATTTTGACCACTGTTCAAGGTCATTGATTTACCTTAAGTCTCCACATCTACTGTAACTTCATATTTCATTTATTGTCCTCTTTGACTTTTGTATAACCTACTCTGTGAAGTAACCTACAACAGAATAGTAATGGAATTTTCTAATCTGTCGTTTGTTCAAAGTATCTTCCATTAAATGTTTTTTAAGAGTGTAATTAATTGTGTGTGTGTTGGAGGGGAGATTTGTTGAGTCAGCTCACACTTTTCAATTCATTAAGTTGGCAATGACACAACAGAATCTGTAAATAAATAAATGGGTTTAAGGCACTGTGTTTGGCAGCAGTGTGAGAAAACATCATAAAACATTGTGATGTTGTTCCCAATAGCTGCAGACTAATAGTAATAAGAACTCATTCAGAAAATGTCGCAGCCAATGTATCTGTGCATCCCTACCAGAAAATAAAAACCTGTTCAGTGTGACTACAAATCTTTTTCCAGCTATTTAGAGGTCTCATATATTGATGTCTTGAAGTGTCCTTTATTTTTCTAAGACAAGCGCAGGAGCATGAGGGTTTATTGTGCACAGGCTAAGAACAGGGTATGACACATTTACACAGGTTGTAGTGAGTTTGCGTAATAAATCGATGTGCTTTCTGACATATACGGTTGAAAGGGGTGTCACTGAAACATTTCATCAATAAAATATATAGGAGCGATTAAATAATTCATTGTTTCATTCATTGTGAGAATTAATATATCAATTAATACATTGGTATCACAGAATTGTAGGCGTTAAGGCCCTGTCACTGGTTCTTATTTTCGGATTTTGATTGTGGCTGTTATAATGAAATGAACTTCGTTATCTATTGCAAGATTTTTCAGGCAAGGGAAAAATGAGAGCGAAAAGACATCCATTGTACAAAATCTGTCAATGACATTCCAGTTTGTTTTACAGATGAAAGAGTACAGTGATTCTGAGGACAAGGCATGGGGTTTTGACAACCTCTGCACCAGTTGTAAAGGACAATCTCATGGAGCATGGCCTTCTTGGAGAGCCATTACTTTTCTATTCAATGCATGTTTCAAGGTCGAACAGTCTAGGTAATGAGGTTTCAGCTTCCAGGGACTCTCCCACCAAGCTCTATTGGGCATGTAAAACAGGGTGCCTGCGATTATTGACTCAGCGGTGGGCCCCGATGTTAGCTTTTGGAAATTGGATTTATACTTGCACCTTTCTGTTTAACTCCATGGAAAGACTCTTTTCAGCATTAATTATTTTTTCCTATTTTTTGATCTCCTTGGACAAATGCCCTCCATTCCACATTGTGGTCCCTCTAATACATATGTCTCATAGGAACCTCACCTAAAGTTTGATGAACTTCGCACTTGGTCAGGTAGTTTGTCTGACTAAGTAAAAATGCTAAAGGCTGAATTTAAACATTCATCATGCTTGTGGGGTGCTCCCGGTCTGCAGTGGCGAGTGGAAGACCCACTCTTGTTTCGCAGTCATTACTGACACCAGCACGCCATCTACTGGCTAACGGGAACAACACACACAACCGAGTTCAATCAATGGAATATTAGACACCTGTATCTCAACGATCAAATCCTTAAATAGCCTCATCTGTCGCTGCCTGCTTGCAAGGAATTGTTTGGGTATTCAACTTGATCAGGGTTATATATTAAAAGTATTAGTTATTGAGTCATTGAATAATATGTGTTAGTTTCTGCTAGATTGATGATGAAGAAACAATTCTTTCACAGAAAATCATTTGAAGTTCTTGTTTCTTTGACGTCTAGGAGCTCAACTAAGTTGTAGGAATTTCGAGACGATGATCTAATGTTAGCTAGCTAGGTTATGTCCAAGCAGACAACCATTGATAATTTACTACAGGAGAATAATGTTAAAACTTAGCTGAAATTTGTGGTGTTCTCTGCAAGAAATAAAGACAAAAAAATCAATTTTGGGTGGTTTGACAAAACCTAATGAAAAAAGTGCATTGTCTTATAGTTAGATTTAGCCTTTTGCAAACAGAATGGTCTTATTTTTGTCTGTCAATAGTTTTGCACAGCAACCTTGCAAAGTGCACCATCAGTATTTTTTTGTATACCAATTAAATGCATTCTGAACTGAGCCAATTTGAATTGTGCAGTGGAATTTAGCAGTATCAATTTTCTCCTAAAGGTAGAATAACACACTATTCATTGTGAATCTAGATACTAACAGGGAACCAATAATTACGTGGAGGTTTTGCCAAACGAAACGAAATAAGGACAAAGATTATTAGACTATAATGTTTTGCATTAAATGAAAGAGTAGGACTCATGCCGTCATTTTTATTACAGCTAAAAGTTCATCACATAGTTTTCATAAACAAAGAAGTCAAGTCTTATGTTTATGTTATGTTTGTCTTATGTTATGTTACATTTCAGGTTCATGTGACAGGAGATTATTAATTATTAATGAATTTTGGGAACTGAATTCCATTTGTTAACGAATATGTTCATTCTGCACCATTTGTTATGATATTCATTTACTTTTTTTACTTTTTATTTACTATGCTTATTTGTTAATAATCTAATATATATTCAAGATAGCTTGCATATCAGCACTGCAGAAATAATAAATACATTTTTTCACTAGTGTAACATGAAAAATAACAGTTATCCAGCGTTTCAGAGCTCCCTCTGAAGCCATTCTACCGCCACCTGCGGGCAGGCTTCGGAGTTCGTCTTCTCAGGCCTTCTAGCTGTCATCGTTCCCTCCCCCCTTCCCATTATTGTCTCGTTATCACAGACGCCTGGAGCCTATTCCCTCATTAGCAGAGTATATAGCTTCCCTGTGTTTGGTCATGTCTTTGTGTGGTGTTGTTACATGTCTTTCTGTGAGCTGCTGACGTATTTACCTTTCTGGAATAGGATGCGTTATTCTGCGCTGTGTCGCACAGTTTCTTATTTTATACCAAATGACTCAGTACCTGTGAGTTTTTATTTATTTAACCTTTATTTAACGAGGCCGATTGAGAACAAATTCTAATTTGCAACTGCGACCTGGCTAAGATAAGGAGAAAAATTTGCAGGACAACATACAGTTACACAATAAATACACAGAACACAAGAGTGCAAATAGCAATGGGACACAATAAGGCAAGGCAAGACAAGGTCAAGTAATACAAGTAGTACTATTTAAACACAAGTCTATGTGAGTGTCTACTATTAAACGACCACATCTTGACACAGCGATTTATTAAATAGGCTACCTGCCTTACTGTGTCAGTCGAAGAGTGACATATCATTATAAAACATTCAATGATTAGCCAGAGAATGCAAGATTTATGCACAGAGATTACAATTTTATTTGATTTCAAGTCAAACTGCAGTTAACTGGCAAGCCCTATTCACCCTTCAATCTTCTACGCAGAAGTGCTAAAGCCAGAAAGACAGCCGGACAAACCAACAGTAAATCAGCATTCAAACCTGGCACTAGATGTCAGTTATAAGATGTTTCGAGACAGGTTCTAGTGAAGGCCCCCTGGTTCTAGTGAAGACCCCCTTGTTCAATTGTTATCTCAAGGGAGTGTTTTATTTATTTTTATTTCTCCAAAAAGCTACAGCCACCTCTTGATCACATGAGCTTTAACTGTTGACCCTGGCCACATTGAGAGCGTAATGAGGATGACAAAATCGGCATGAAAATGAATGTTGCTTCCTACTCACATATACCCCCTGATCATGCTTCCTACTCACATATACCCCCTGATCATGCTTCCAACTCACATATACCCCCTGATCATGCTTCCTACTCACATATACCTCCTGATCATTAACAACAATGCATCTGTAGGTATGTGCCATCTGTCATTTAAAAAAACACTTTGTGAAAAGCTTGTAAACTCCCGTGTAACAAGATGCATGAGCTCATTACCCAGAACATGTGCAGATCTCTCTTCTCTCACCAAATGTATTTGGAGGAAGGTGTGAAGGGGCATCTGGCTCACCAGACCAGTGCAGAAATCGGTATTACTTGAGGACAAAGTTGCAAGTCAAAATGGCCCCATCAACTCAGACTGAAACAAGGAGAAAATGAATCTATCAGGAACATAATCCAAGTACTGTTATTGGGTTACTTAATGTGAACACTTTTGGACTATTTGTTACACCATTTTTGTTACACGCTGTTTCATTTTCAATTGTTTGTAAACTCGGAACAAATTTATATAACAATGCACGGATCATATTACTATATGGACATATTTATTTATACGTATTTTGGAGATTTAATCCGGTCGGCACAGCCTACCCAAAATATCATCACTGATGGAAAAGTAAAAGGCAGTTCTGGCAATAAGTTGTATTTCAACAAGTGGTAAAGCCAAAATATTAGCAATAAACAAGTCATTTTGTCTAAAATATGTGATGTTTTGGTCATTGATGGTGTTATGCAGAACTGAACAAAAGTCATTTTTAAATCATGTTTAAACTTGTCAAGCCACATCAGAGAAGCCAAAGAGAAAATCTGCAATGATACAGTTGATATTGTTTGTTCGACCAAGGCCATCAGTTGGCCAATAAGTACTCAAACTGTTACAAATTTATACGAACATAGCTTGTTTCATGTTACAGAAAGAGATATATTAATCCTCCCTCCCATAAGCACATTTCTAATTTCTCATATGCTAAAATTGAATAAGAAAAACCTGAAATATACATGCATGAACAATTCCTATGTCACTTATTGGTCTGTTGTCTTCTAGTGGTTGGTAATGATGCCCTTACCAGAGCACTGTGACTCATGTCAATACTGTGACACCTGCTCTCACAAGGTTGACTTTATGTTCGGTCAATGACAGCAAAAAACGTTGCAAGAATTTTTTCAGAAAAAAAAGAAATAACAACGTAACAGTCAATAACAATAGACAAATATCCACTGCCTTTGCTCATATTTAAATATATAGGTCCTAATGCTAAGCTTTTCTGCAAATAATTACTAGCTACAATGATAGGAAGGAGTGATGGGAATATACCAATCTTGTCAGTTGTACAACTTAACAATGTAATCAAGTGAAATGTGTCCTCTGCATTTGACCCAACCCTGAGGTGCAGGGGGCGGCCCTAATCAGTTACCTGAGGTGCAGGGGGCGGCCCTAATCAGTTACCTGAGGTACAGGGGGCGGCCCTAATCAGTTACCTGAGGTACAGGGGGCGGCCCTAATCAGTTACCTGAGGTACAGGGGGCGGCCCTAATCAGTTACCTGAGGTACAGGGGGCGGCCCTAATCAGTTACCTGAGGTACAGGGGGCGGCCCTAATCAGTTACCTGAGGTACAGGGGGCGGCCCTAATCAGTTACCTGAGGTACAGGGGGCGGCCCTAATCAGTTACCTGAGGTGCAGGGGGCGGCCCTAATCAGTTACCTGAGGTGCAGGGGGCGGCCCTAATCAGTTACCTGAGGTGCAGGGGGCGCCCTAATCAGTTACCTGAGGTACAGGGGGCGGCCCTAATCAGTTACCTGAGGTACAGGGGGCGGCCCTAATCAGTTACCTGAGGTGCAGGGGGCGGCCCTAATCAGTTACCTGAGGTACAGGGGGCAGCCCTAATCAGTTACCGGATTCAACTTCCACGTCAACGGCGCCCGGGGAGCAGTTTAGGGTTAAATGTCCTGCTCAAAGATAGAACTACTAGGTTTTAGACCAGTGACCTTCCAGACCCAAGCCCTACTCCCTAACCAGTAGGCCACCTTGCCGCCCTGTCAATGGCTCCTCCCCCAAAAAATATTGAGTTGTTCACAATTGACAACTGTGAAGTACACCCATGTGTGTCAATTACTTGTTACGATGCCTCCTATGATATCCATCAAACCGTTACTCTTACGTGTAAAAATACAGCTCATAAGCATCCGTGGAATAAGAGCCAGAGAAATGCAGGTGAACTAAGGATAGTGTATTCATTGCTGCTGACACATCACCCAAAGTGGACGCCACAGAGTGGGGAAGAAAAGTCCAGTGCCTTGGGCTGTTTCCCCAAGACCTGCCCTCTACAAGATCAGCCCCAAACTCCAATACTATCGTATACCTCTTACCACCTCTCTACATTCAAGCTAATAGATAATGGAACTCTGAGTCTGATTGTGGATTTGACCACATCACTTTTGGCTTTCATTGTGCAATACACAAACTGCAAATGTACATTTAAAAATGCATGTTCTAATCAGAACTGCCACTATATAGCCTGCACAAAAACGCCACTGCGGAAAAGGGGATATTTTATTTTGCCCAGATTACTGGGTAGGAGTGTTTACCACTTGGTAACATTTGGTTACATCACTTTTTTAACTGAAAAAAAATGAAAAATTGCCATCCCAATAAAAAAGATTTAGGAAAAAGTGTCAAACTGTAAGATGAAATACTGTTGTACATTTCTGGATGATTCTATGTGCGACGTCGTTGGAACACAGGGGAACATCAGGCATTTTTTATAGAATGCCTCACAAACTTGGAGCACTTGGGCACATTTGTTCAAGTAGCTTATCTGTAGTTGCAGCCATGGAGTATGTTTCACTACTAAATACAATGAAAAAGAGCTAAATTAACTACCGGCAAAATCGTAACACCCATGTCCTGTCTTAAGAGCACCCCTGGTTTGAAGGCCTGTCCGTACACTTGAGGCACACTGCTCGCATGTTAACTTTCTGTGGCAACACGTTGACAGATGCCCAGTAACAAATTTCTCTGGTTGATGAAACCCTGGTGCACTTGTTGCTATGTTCTCAACATTTTATAAAAAATAGAAGCCAGCACATTAAAGAACAGCACCAGCACACAGTGTTCTTTCTTTCTTATTCTCTCAAGTACATCTCCGATGGCAGGTTTTACAAAGACCCCATGTGAGTATATAAAGTGCGAAATGAATCCAGCAGTGTACTATTTAAGTCATTGTTCCTGAGAATTTTTATTACAGGGTTCATTTTGAATGAGGTTTCCAAAATAAGAAAATGCTGAAATGTATGAATTGTTTTAATACCCTGGTAACTTTTTTGGACAGAGTTGATACATAAAACCCTATTGTCCAAAAAGTTAAGATAGAAAAAGTTTTAAATGTGCATGTTATGTGGACAATTTTGAGAATATTTGTTGAACATGTTCTACTAGTGATTTTTGAGAGACCAGACAGGTTCCAGTGCTTGGGATTTCTTCCCTGCAGTAAATGATAAAAAGTAATAAAGGCTTAGTAATTTAAGTCAAACAATAAAAATAAAATTACTCATAAAACACAAAAGGTTGACGTGATGCACCTTTAAATGCATTTACAAACTGATTGGGTGGAAGTATGTAGCGTTTAATGTCAATCGTCATCTCAGGGAAGATGTTCCTCTTAAGTAAAAAAACATAACCCACATTTTGCATTAAATCCAGGTCCATGTGGCATATTGTAAAAAAAAGGGATTCTTGAATATGGATATAAAACATTAGAGTGATTTGGCAACAATCTATTATTGACATTGTTTGCTAGATTCTGTGATTGGCAATGGTGAGAGGATGGCACTGCAGACAAAAAAGTTGAAAAGCTCCAAAGTGGGTGATGGCATTGAATAGAATGGATGTGGACGGTAGAGGTTTGGTGTAGAGCGTTTGTGATCAGGAAAGAAAAGGCTTCTTCAGTATGTTTATGCCAGTGGTGAAATACATCCAGGAATGGGGAAGACAGTGGTGTAGCCTGTCAGGCAGGTGATGGCCATTAAAAACAAGGACACTCGTGTTGTCAAAATTCCTCACCCTCACCTTCTCTGTTGTGACTGGTGTGGGAACAGCTGAGCTTCTAGATCTATTTTGGTGTATATAACCTCATCACCTGCTTACGTCTTTACATAATTAGAGCTCCCGACATGTGTCTCGTCTCGACTCTCTTCTGTCTGGTTGGTTGATCAAGACCCTTCCAATTTTCTCGTATATTATCTTCCACGTGAGAAAAAAAGTTTAACTGCTCGCTGTTAATGTAGATGGTTTATTGAACATAAAAAAATAACCCTGTTCTATTCATCACCAGATCAAATTTTACTTTCTTAACACGGAATTCCTGTTGAATTCTATTAAACTCAACCTTTTTAAAAGACTTACAAGTCAGAGAAGCTGGACCAGGGGGCTGCCACTAAGGCATGGAAACTGGCAATCCTCCAGTTGCTGATTCACAAGAGTACCTGCCGCCTCCAGGAGCCTCAGTCTGGATTCCACACTAGCACGCTATGTATGTACATCTATCACTCAAATGAAGCAGGTGAGAAGGTTTTAAGCAGTAAAACGGGCATGAACACTCAGCACGGGGAGCAATAAAGAAATAACTTTTTATTAGGAAGAAATCCCCCACTTAGTAATGGCTCAGCGATTCAGCTCACAAGGCTCCCTCGAACAAGCCTATAAACACCAGCTACATGTGCAAGGTCAGTTAAGCAGGTAAATGAAACTTCCTTTTAGGTTTCCTTTTAGGCTAATAGAAGTAAATGTTGTTAACCTTCTAGTATAATAGGATTGTAATTCCCATAATGGAATCTCCCCATTGCACTCGGTGAAACCTGGCCTAAAATCAAACCGTGGCGTTACTCACAATGTAACATGGCAGAGCATAATCCCTCACACAGAACACACTGGCTGTGATTTGAAAGAGGGTTTCAGTCGCTTTTACCAGTTCATGGCCGGAGAAGCAGTTGATTTACTTTACTGCTCTTAAACCTTCCCACTGGCCACAGTGCATTTGTCCAGAGAAGCATTACTCAAAGCAGAGGTTGTGAAAATGTTTTGCCTGTGAGAGTTCCTGAGGCCATAAGTTAGACCGTATATCTTGTATATACATAACACCATCTTTCAAGGCCTAGTAGTTCGATTTATTGGTGTGTTGAATGTACCATATAGAATATGTCTCTAAAGAAAAGCTTGTTATTATGTGTTGTAAAGTAATCTATTAGCTGTTGATTCCAAGTCCATTATATTCCAAGCCTGTTATACGATGTAATGTTTGCTTCTGACATGCAGTGAGAAAGAGCAATGCATATCCGTGTCAGTGGACTCTTGGAATCTACACATTCAGGAGAGTTTTGGTTCAGTGAAAAAAATAAAAATATGTGTAGATAATGGGAGCTTTTAATTCACAAATGTTTAGGATTGGTGGCTATTTTGACTCTCTTTGTTGAGACAGGCTGCACGTATGGGGAAAAAGTACAATACAAACAGCTTAATTCAAGATGCATGAAACTCGCCTTTAAACCACAATGTAAGAGTACATAGAAGTAGGCACAACTGGTTACTGGGAGTTGTTTCAAATGATGGGTTGAATTAGAAGCTTGTCTACGTTTAGTGGAAAAAGGATTAGTTCAAATGTTGCATTTTGCCCTCCAAACAAGACGACTTTTCCTAGTGTGGCTCATCCTGAAGTTTATATTCTCCTGATCTTTGTCTCTATTCTGTTCACTGAAATCTACGGCTTGTCCACATAGCCCTTCCTGCTGTATATGTGTCACACAAACCCTCCCAAGGGAGAAGGCTGGCAGGTTCCGGAAGATTCTAGAGGTTGCCAGAAGGGCCAGTCCCGCCCCTGCACAGATGCCTTCCATTGGGACCTCATCAGGGGAGGTATATGAATGCCCCTGCTGGGGCAGAAGAAAAAGAAGAGATGTGGAAGAGAAGAGAGATGTGCCAAGCCATGCTGCTCTTGCTACTGCTCTGCCCCAAAGCCGTCGGAAACCGGGAAAGAATAAAAGAAGACAGCCAAAGAAGAAGGGTGAATAGGTCGCAGACACTATGTCCACCAGCACGTAACTTTCTTCCCAAACCCCCACATAAACAATGCAGCCAGCCCTCTCCTTTCCTCTCCTGCCATTTCAGATTTATTTGATGTGTTTTTGGTATCAGAATCAAAATGATTTTACAATTATGAAGGTTTTATAAATGTGCATGATTATATTACTTCAGAATTTTAAATGAAATTTAATCTATGGAGATACAATCCACACATGTAAATCTGTAAATACACAGATTAAACTCGGATTGCGTAATTTCAAACATAAAAAAGGCATAAATGTATGTCAATATCCTGAAACATACATTACCTGGCTCATATTTCAGATTTTTTTTAAAAATAAATACAACCAGATTTGTCCGTCAACACTTCCGGGTTAGAATTGTCACATGTGCATTTCAGGGTCAAGTTGTTAGATATCCCAGAATACGGGATAGAGTTTTCGTATAGTGGTTAAATTATGGAAACGCGTGTTGAAGTGCATTCAGAAATATTGCAGCAACAGATGTATGTAAACAGAAGAAACATACATTCATGTAGTTAATACTATGTGAATGCGTATTATTTTTGGCATAATTCAGGTCACAGATCAACATTAAACAATAAATACGAAGAATACGAAGGAGATTCCATGTATATATACATACACAGACACACTATGGTGGCCTAGAGGGGCTTTGAGGCCGTTAGGATTGTTGGATTCGTGTATCTTTTGGTGGCTCCCAATAACATGCAGCTGCACTGGGTTGTCTCTAATTGGGAACCCTAATTAGTTTCCGTTTGTGGCTCACTTTGTGTGTTTCTTTGTCTCTGCATAGATTTCCTGAATTGCTGCTGCTTTGTGTACTTGTGTAGTTAAGTTCTCAATTAAATGAAAGATGATTCAGCTAAGCTCTGCAGCTGCATCCTCTTTCCTCCAGCACCGTGACATCATCAATGATGTACAGATGTGGTGAGCGTGAAGGCCATGGATATGTAACTGTGAGGTAACAGTGTAATCAACAATGGATTGGCCAATGTATTGTGGACTAAATATGTCAAAGTTGTTGATGTAGTTTTAAGGCAAAAATCTTTCAAAACATTAAAACCCTTGTTTACCATCATCAACAGATACACAACTGTTTAAAAGTTTGTCTGATATGTTTAAAGTGAATTGTGAATCATTTAGTTAACAAATAATATTGTTCGTAACAGGATCTTTGTTTGCAGTTTACTGCTAGTTTCTATCTTGTAAAATAAACATGTTGTTTTTAAAGATGGCAATAGCGGATGACAATAATAACCTGTCAGAGGCAGCTCACAACAGAATATTACATTTACTTTGGAACTAACTCAGGGGACCCGATAAAGGGTAATTGGTGGTAGTATACAAAGTCAGCAATATATACAGAGGTACTCAAATATAGTGGCCAATGTGTCAGCTTTCCTCCTGTGGCCGGGCCCAGGCAGGTTAGCTACAGTTCCAAGCACCTTGAACTTCTTAATAGAATTGCAAATGTTGTAAAAGGAACATCAAGCTGCTTGAAGATTGGATTGCAGCCTTTACCTTTACCATGTGTGTCTCTTACGTTCTTCAGATCTCCTCAGGAAACAATTTTTTGCTTTTTTTCTGGTCTATGTTCAGTGTGGTACACACAATGATACCAAACAGCACATTGACTACTTTCCTCCATTTAAAAAGGCTGAGTGACTGATTACAAGATTGGAGCATATGTGATTATTCATCCAATTATTTATTTTAATTTCTAAGTGGTACTAACAAATGTGTCCAGGCCATTTTGGAATATCTTGGTGGGATGAGATTCTTTGCTTTATTCTATAACAAACCAAAATCAAGCAAGTATTTATGATGCAATAGCTTTTAATGTCATCCCTTTTCAGGAGGAAGATTAAAGTGTTTCTAGTTTAAGTACCTCTGCGCCTGTGAACTTCTTCACGACCGAAACCTTACACAGGATTTTCAGTCTCATTTGACATCTCCAAACATGGCAATCTTAATGTAAATGTATACATTAAGCATGGCTACATACTTTATACAGACAGATATCCAGTTACCAGCTGATTGTGGCCTTTACTCTTCTTATGGTGCCGATAGAACAACTACAGATACATCTGTGTGTTGATTTCTTTGCAAGCTAACGAGGTGTTACGATGGTATGCTAATCTGTGGTTGCATTCGCACTGGGAACTCTCAATGGTTGTGTGAGCCATATTTTATTGGACCTAGCAATCATGAAAACAAAGCTTAGGGAATGTGAATACCATTTCAGCGATGAACATTGCCTTAGGTTACAGTCACATGTGAATGATTTCCAATCTAAACAGTTCTCTAAGGGTGTCTGCTGTGGTATCACATTTACTGTACATTATGGGCTGTCTAAAAGGTTTGCAATGCAGTGTGAAAGCATTATTACTAAAAATGTAACAAATTATACAGAAACAAACTAGAAAAGACAATCAATAAGATTGTATCTCCTCATTGACTGCATTTTGATTATAACGTGTTTTTTTCAAAATGTCCTTTTTTAAATATTGTCTAGTAATATGGTCAGGGGCATCAAAGATTGAAAAATCTTAACCACGTGTATAATATGTTTGCACATACACATTGATAAGCCAAAACATTATGACCACTCTCAGGTAAGGAGATTAGTGTTGATTATGTCCAACAAAGGGGCACATGTAAAGATTTAGGCAGATTCAATGGTAAGCAAACAATCTGTTCTCCTATTCAATTTGTTGGATGGGGAAGAAATGGGCAAGTCAAGACCCGAGCGACTTTAAAATAAGCCAAATTGTTATTGTTCAGAACATCTCTGAAACGGCAAGGCTGGTGTGATGTACCCAATCGGTGGTGGCGAGGACCTACTGACAGTGTTTCAAACAGGGACAAACCAAACACAGGATGTTGGGACCCCAAGACTCAACAATGCGTGGGGGCTGCGAAATCTGAGAATTATAGGCCATAATTCAAATTCTCTCTCATACGCACTACTGAAAATCAAACCTTTCTCACACATACTACTAAAACATTCTCACGTTCACTACTGAAACGCTCTCGCATAACATAGTGAAACACTCTCGCAGATCTTCCATTTTCAGTTTTGTATGCAAGAGCGTTTCAGTTGTGTATTTGAGAGTTTAAATTTTCAGTATTGTTATTCACTGTAACGAATCCTAGCACACAGAAAACATCTAGTGGGCTGGGAGGGCAGTGCAGTACCCAATGCACACTTTTGAAGTCACCTGTTTATGGGATTCAGTGATTATTTAAGTCACTGAGTCTTGGGGCACGGTGTGGGATATTGTTTCTTTGCCATGTTAATGTATTGATGTTAGTGTTGCATTGGATCGCTGTTTTAATAACTTAGTAATTATTGGAGAAGTTGATAGCTTAGTGGTAGAGTGCATGCTTTGTATGTATAATGTCATGGGTTCGGTTGCCGTTGCAAATGAAAAATACAAAGGTTAGATACCTTTTTTAGTTTCATTATCACAGTGTTGTTTTTTTGACGTTTATGGTTTTTCTTTATTTAATTAAATCCTTGAAATGGATTATCATGGCCTGAGTCTGGCTTTTATCCTGCACTACACCAAGATATGTATTACACCTACCTAAATAAATTTGCAGACCAGATACACACCTTCATGGCAATGGAATTCCCTGATGGCAGTGGCCTATGCTGCTGGTCATAATGTTTAGTGACACATTTCTCCCATAAATATTAACATGACCAGTGTGGTGATCATACAATAGTTTATTCCAACACGTTTGCTTTTTTTTCAAAAAGCGAAACTTAACTCAATTGTCGTTTCTAAACTTCTATTCTCTAACAATAGTTGTTTATCTGCGCATGATATGCAATTTTTCTTTGAATTTATTTGTTGGTCTACAACTAGACAGAATCCATCCAGCCAGACAGATCGCCATCAACCCCAGGTAACACTAGAAGCACAATGACTGGTTGATCTGACGCATCTTGTTTGTCTTTGCAATACCAATGAAACTGTTAGCGTCGGAAAGACCAGGCTGTTAACTAAAAATACAGTAACGCAGGAGAAAGTGAAACCAAAAAGCCTCTGAAAATGAATATAGATGGCACTATCATATAAATACTGCATATAGTTATATGCATTTATGTTACCATTTTACCAAACAAATTATTTAAAACTAAACCAAACAAATATCAAAATATTTTACAGGAGACACATGTCCAAAACACTGATGTAATGGATTTTTAAATAATAAAAATATCTTCAGATCAAGATTAAAACAAAATCTTCTGCTGCTACAGTACAACATTTAATATTGGTAATATCTTCCTCCCTCAGGTGGCATTTAACGTGTTACGACAACTCCACTGCTGCGATAATTCTTCCATGTCCTATGTATTATATAGGTAATGTTTTAGAATGGTATCTGTCTTAATTGCAGACAATTGTTTAAAGGAAATTGCATGAGTTTTCACAATGGTCCCAAATAAGGCATACAATGCTAATCTGCTGTGTTTGTTATGCTTATGTCTTTATTAAATAATCACCTAATTTCCCTTCATACAGTGTTACAATTAGTTGTTGTTTTTTTAATTTCATAATTGACTATACAGACTAAAAAACAATGGACTGGCCAGGCCAGGACAGGGACAAATGTTTGGTTGTACTAAAAACGTATAATCCAAAATAATAAGGGATTAGATGCAAACATCCACTTAATGCAAATATGTATTTATTATGTACATCTTAATATTAAACAATTATATATATATATATGTATATTTTTTTCATAATTAATTTATAAAATATTGTCGCACCGTTTTTATTACCAATCCATTATCAATTCATTTGGCCCTAATCCGGGTTCATAGAAACATATCCGTTTTAAACCTGGTTAAAACATTTATCTTTTCACATGCCTATGGCTGAGCGCTTTAACTTTACTAGCCCGTTATGTTTATTTTTTTCTTTAAATATTTTAAATTCCTTATTTTTTATCTATTTATATCATTTTTATTCTATTATTTTTTTCTATTACATACCATACATGACTCCATTGTGGGTACGGTACTAAAGACCTTTTATTCCATTGGTGGGAAACTTCCATGACTGTGCTGATATTTTCATGGAGAATGATAAATGGCCAAGGAGTTTTAGGCTATGATTAATGCTAAAAGCTGTCAATTAATAGATAAAGGATTGCATACATTTGACAAATGTGTCATATGTAAATCAGGACAGGTGCAGCTTGTCCTCGCGCCCACCACTTCATCCAATGTATTAATATACAGTGACATCTGCACTTGTTTAGAAGAGGTTTGACAGTTTTATAAATCACACTTTTAAAAGATTGTACGTCTCCACACACTCGGATCTGAGATCTTTTGCAAAAGGGTTCATGAATGAGGACCATTGTCTTGGCGTTAGATTCAGTTCATTAACCTGATCCAAACATGAAACACAGAACCAAATAAGGCATACAATGAGTGGATTTGTATCCGGATGCTAATACGACCATTAGACTCGCATGACCTGGTAATTAATTAGACTGGTATGAAATACGATATCTTGAAGAGCGTTCCAACAATTTTACAATCACCAGCCTGAATCCGACAGAGCAAACATCAACAAGTTGAAGAAGAAACAAGTTGAACAAGTACACGATACACGGCGGCTAGGAAAAACTCCCTGAAAGTCAGATTTAGGAAGAAACCTAGAGAGGAAACAGGCTCTGAGGGATCACCAGTCCTCTTCTGGCTGGGCTGGGTCAGTTTATGACAATACAACAAGCGAGGTGTGAATATCTAAGAAATCAAAATAGTCCGGGAGGACCAGGAGGAATGATGGGTGAGATGGGCTTGGAGGAAGAAGCTCCGGTTGCCCCCAGGGAGGATCCAGCATATGCTCCAAGATGGAGCGGTCCCCCTGACAGAAGTGGACACAAACACAGGGAAAGGTTGGACACTAGTTCCCGGCACAACAGTATACCAAACATAATACTTTAAAAGGAGACAGGGGGGTTAGTGAGACAATGGCCATGAACGGGTAAACCCAGGACAAGTCCAGACAGATGTTAGTAGAGACAGGACACAGGAAAGGTTAGACACCCTGGTTCCCTACGTCCCCGGCACCATAATATAGCAGCATAGATCTTAGAATGAGACAGGGGGGTCCAGTGAAGCTGTGGCCCTGAACAGGGTAAACCCCGAAACAGGGCCCAATAGGCCGGAAAACACCCACCCACTTTGCCGAGCATCAACCCAGGGACACCAAACGACCATGACCACTCGGGCAGGTTTAGTTTTTGCTCACAAAGTTACTCGAGTTGGTGGAACAAACAAGAGCTATAGCGAGCCAGTGACATCCACACCCCAAGGAGCATATGAGAGGTTTAGTTTTTGCTCACAAAGCTACTCGAATTGAGGCTGCAACGGAGCACTATTGCGACCCAGTGACTCCTCCCCACAATTAACTGGGATAATCAGAGTTTGTTCACTAGCTACTGGGATTGAGCGAACAAAGGAGAGCTATAGCGACCCAGTGACTCCTCCACACAGTTAACTGGGATAATCAGAGTTTGTTCACTAGCTACTGGGATTGAGCGAACAAAGGAGAGCTATAGCGACCCAGTGACTCCTCCACACAGTTAACTGGGATAATCAGAGTTTATTCACCAGCTACTCGGATTGAGCGAACAAAGAAGAGCTATAGCGAACCAGTGACTCCTCCCCACAGTTAACTGGGATAATCAGAGTCTATTCACTAGCTACTCGGATTTAGCGAACAAAGGAGAGCTATAGCGAGCCAGTGACTCCACCCCCCAGGCAGCAGCCTGGAGGAATCGTTTTTGCTCAAAAAGCTACTCGAATGAGGCAACACCAGGGAACCATAGCGAGCCAGTGACTCCACCCCCCAGGCAGCAATCGAGAGGACACCCCAGGGGAGATGTGAACACGCAAGGCAAAGACAGCAGGGCAGAATGAGATCCAAGCCTTCCGTTCACCTTCGTACCCTGGGCCATATTACAATCAACCATAGACCTTACTGAAAAGATATGTTTTTAATTGTGATTTAAAAGTTTGAACAGAATCTACATTTCTAACTCAGATTGGCAACTCATTCCATAATAGAGGAGCTCTATAGTAGAAGGCTCTACCTCCAGCTGTTTGTTTAGATATAATTTTAGGTACAATTAGGAAACCAGCATCCTTTGATCTAAGGTTACGCGTGGGTATGTATGGCTGGACTAATTCAGTGAGGTAGGTGGGAGCAAGTTGATGTAAAGCTTTATATGTCAACAGTAGTACTTTAAAGTCTGCCCTAGACTCGACAGGCAGCCAATGTAGAGAGGCTAAAACTGGGCTAATATGGTCAAACTTCTAAGTTCTAGTTAAGATTCTAGCAACCGTATTAAGTACTAATTGAAGTTTGTTTATTGATTTATCAGGGTAACCAGAGAATAGAACATTGCAATAATCTAATCTTGAGGTAACAAAAGCATGGATTAGTTTTTCTGCATCAATTTTTGATAAATAGTTTCTGATTTTTGCAATATTCCGAAGATGGAAAAATGCTGTCCTTGAAATATATTTTATGTGATCGTCAAATGAGAGATCAGGGTTTAACGTACAAACTGTAAGAGTATAGTGGAAGGTATGCTTGCAGAGCTCCAATAAAGTTACCAACCCCCCAAAAAATTCTGGGTAAAGTTCAGGAAAATACTTAAATAAAAGAATGTGTCATTGAACAATACACAGGCTGATCTGGGCTGCTAGCTGCAGCATTCGAAGCAAATGTCTAGTGTTTTCAAATATAATCCAAACAAATAATCATAATGTCACAAGTGGTGACCGCTAGGTTCCCACTCTGGGTATTTAGTGGGACGCACTTCCTTTTTTCTGGTGGATTGTTATCAATTGTACACAGCTATGCTTCGTTAGCATTCAGCTGGGAAATGTAAATGTCTCGGGTAGTATCACATGTTGCTGGATATTATTTGAAGTCACTAGTAGTTCGTGAGTGTTGTTTCTCTAGTTCACCGTTTAATGTTCGAGGTAAGACGCTAGTTAGCACACTGTTATTTGTAGTTCATGCTTTGTGTTTTTTTTCCTATTGTATAAAATGAAACACCACACGTGATTATCAGCTCTGCCTGTCTCCCTCAGAACTACACCCCTTATGAGAATTGACACATAAGTATATATCAGTTGTGGTTTTCCTTGTTGAAATGGTGTGGACATAGCCAGTAGGACGTGGAGTAATATTTCATATGAGGGTGTACCTCAGGTTACCCAAACAAGACAATGGAAATAACACATTTTTCTTGAGCTCCTGTATTCCTAAATTGTAAATAATTGAATATGACGCATTGCCCAAGACTATTATTTTTCAGAACAGCAAAAGTAAACTGAATGAGTACAAATGTTATTAAAATTGTTATTATTATATAACTTGATTCATATAGAGTATCTCTAGGACACAGCACTCATCGCCTGGCAAGTGAAGCTCAAGCATCTAAATTAGCTAGCTACAGTACTGCATTCAACTGTAAGATATTTGGTCGTTATCTGCCTTCAATCTACCTCAGCAGCACTGGTAATTGTTTCTAACTGAAACTAGCTTGCTACATCAATAAGAAAGTGCCTGCTTTGCTTGCTTATGCACAACCTTGAGAAATTAGGCAGCTAACTTGCTCAATCAAACACATCTGACCATCCAGTATACTGCTTCCCCTCAGGAAAAATGTACGCGCAAGCCGCTTCTGTTGAGAGGACGTTAGAAACAATTAGAAATGTTCTGGACAAGTGAATGTCCAATCAAAACAAAAAGGAGGCAGGATATCAGAATTTGGTAGCTTATATCTTAGAGTATTTTTCTCTTGCCTTGCCTGCGCACTCTGAGGTAATTGCAGACCTTTCTCTATCAATATCCCTGGCTTATTGAACCAGTTTTAGTTTGACAATCGACTAGTTGGTCATATGGGTGCTAATGGAAAGCTTTTTGGTTTTCATTCCTCTAAAACAAAATAGCCTTTTGTCTAAACTGTCTTCTGTGTGTTGCATACATTTTCTATAACTTGTGAAATACATTCCAGGTGTGGGAATACAACAGTTGTGAATAGTGGATAATTAAGTAGGAAACCCAGTTTTAATGAGACACAACAAGAAAACATAATGTTATGAATACTCTGTGGATGGTTAGTCATCAGTGCTCAAAATCTACACATTATACTGTTTTATTGCATTGTGTGTGTGTGTGTGTGGGTGTGTGCATTGCATTGGTAAAACATTGTAACAGACAGAATTTGGGGTTGTATTAACTATGGGTTAGATACTAAAAAACAGCAATGTCCAGAGAGATCAGCTCTGTCCCTCTGGCATGGGTTAAGAAATTGGTAATGTGTATTAATAGCCCATCTATGAGATGGATCAGATGTGTTTTTTAAAACGTCGGGTTGACATTTTCAAAAGTATTTTTCCCAGCAGAGCTGCCTAGTGAGATCGAAAAATGATTATGCTGCCTTGGCGTCCACAACCCTTGCTAACGATTGGTTGCCTCAGCAACTCATTATACAGCATTGCCAGCCTAAACAGGTGGTCACTGCTTACCAAACTAAACAAATAAGCATTCATATTGTATTTCATTATGTTGCATAAACACGATCAGTGATTTTCCCCTTAAGAATATATTGCCGTTGGCAATTATGTAGCCTACTAGAAACAACATATATGAATGTAAAAAATGCTGCCATTTGTTTTGGTTCACCTAAACAGTCTTAGCTTAACATTAAATGCCAGAAATCACTACTTGTTCTAAAAAAGAGCTCACACATGCAATCAACTTCAAGACAATTTAAGTATGAGGCCAATCAGGGAAAACACAAGATATAGTAATAATAATAGGTATTTGGTTTACACAATTTGATTAAAAAACATCTTGCAACAGAACACACTGTAGACCAGTGCTACCTAAAGACACAGAAATACAGTTACTATCTAGAACTTCGTAGTGGTAACATGATGTAATGAGTGTGTATTATTGGACCCTTATCTAATATCACATTACGGTCTAAGTGTTGCCTGCACCGTTAATGATGGCGTAATCTTGAGGAAAGTTCAACAATGTGAACTTGTTGTCTGACATAGTTCTGGGCTGTCACTTCTAAACATACCATAATTAATTTTTCATATACCAGACAAGAATTGTAGTTAATTAAGAATAATAATTTAATATAAAGGCCTGACAGAAGGCAACGTGTAACAAACTACACAGACAGAAGACACATAACCACAGCTCAGTTACAGCAGAACGAGACATTTAAAACTAAGCACCTTTAAAAAAATGTTTTATTTATCCATGGAGACACATTGAGACCGAGGTCTCATTTGCAAGCGCGCCTTGGGAACATCAACTCACAAATATGACAACAAACAAGGACAGATGCATACAACTAATAGACACAACCATCGTCGTGAATTAAAACAAACACTTTTTTTATTATAAAAATTGAACATCATTTATTCAAATGTATCCATGCATCCAAGGCATCCAAACAAAACTCTGATTGGATGCTAATCCACAGATGAGGTGCTGATGGCAGAACTACTGGACTCAGTAGTTACAAAGGGTGTCTGTAATACTATCCAACTCTGAGATTTATTATTTATTACAGACTCTAGATGTCAACAGTGATGTTTAGTATACTGGAAGCCTGTGGAGTAAGGCTTTATATACACCAATAGAGCAATGAATGGATCTTCACACTTTTAAGGAGATCTCGCACACTTTCTGGTTTATTAAGATGTTGTGGTGTCTATAACTGTCTATGAATGAAACAATGCTAACCTTAGTCATGCAACTTTAGAGTAGAAACAGATGCACTTTGGTATACTGGATCACCATAGTCAACCACAGGCATGAAAGTTGACCAAAGAAAAGCAATATTTGTTCCTGTTGAAGAAACCCATTTTACAGGTAAGCTTTTAAAAAAGTTCATTTGTATGTTTCTTAAAAGAGAGGTCACTGTTTGTTCAAATTCCAAGTTATTTGTATAATGGTAACCGTTTAATTATTGAACCATCCAAGGAGTGAAGATGTAAATCAGGTGAGATGAACTGACAGGATTTAAAAAGAAAACATATGTTAGGATATGCTGGTAATAAGTACATGCTTGTTTTATCCATAACAAATACCACAAATGGTTTTCGCTCTGCAAGTGGCTTTTATCTTGCTCTACACCCAGTAATGTGACAATACAATTAGTTAGCCAAGGCCTGTAATATAGATATAAAAATCTCTTGCTTTTTAAACTTAGAAATAGCCACCTATCTTTTGGCAGGCTAGAACGTCAGATTATTTCCAGATTATTTCGATCTATATTTTGCATGGTTTGTCATGCACTTTATCTTGGCTTGATTTTCATATCATGTTTTCGAACCCATAACTATTGGGTAATACTGGCCTACTATTCTGTTAAAGCTTGCTTAAGTTGTGGACAATGATAAAAAATAGTTAAAAAATAACTGGTGTTGTTATTTAATCTTTTAACACTGACAGCCACCTCGTTCGCGGTTATGGGTCATTTGACCCGTGCATGTTTTGAATGGGAGAATGTTGCTGACACACAATGACCAGTAGATGGCGCATTTGGTTTATCTTTGCATCTGCCGCTAGTGTGTGTGTGTGTGTGTGTGTGGAACGAAGCGAATTGAGAAAGTTCTAAACCACAGTAAATTTACAGCCAAAAAATTAAGAATAAACAATAATAACAACAAATCCGGTTAGTTCATCAACATTCATTTGCAGATAATGCGCCTTGGTTTCTCTGTTTTATGCGCCACCAGGTGACAGACAAGTAGATATACAGATTAAAAAATACAAACAAAATGGCGGATAGCGCGTTAGCACATAATTCCGACAAAATCGCTTTAAATTCGCTTTTGCAGTGATTATTTTAACAGAAAATAATACAGGGGGATAATGCGTGCATATCTAGGAGCATTCCTAAAAGGAGATTTCTGTAATTTTATAGAGTGCCGCAAAAACAAAATGTAAGTGCCTCTGCGTCAAATGACCCACTTCTGGCGCTCCGAGTGTTACACATCATACGACACATTCCATTTAATTTGTGCTCAAGCCTGTGCCCGGGTGGTGTATTAGACTATTTTAAGTAGTTTTGCAAAGGACAAGGAGCCTCTGGGGAAGAGATTAATTTGCGTAAACACCGGTAGGCTATACATTCTTTAATACAGCGTTGCCACCTTGGATGTTTAATTATGAAACATTAATTGTTCAGGGTTTTTAATGGAGTATTTGAAGCCTGTAAAATTGTATTCAGGCCAGCCCTAAATATAAATATATGCCCACTCAGATGACCGATTATTAGTTTGAACTACCTCAAGTTTGAAAATATAAATCGAGAGAAAAATAATCTGAAACTAACATCTCTTGCAAGGCAATTCAAACAACAGTGAAAATTACTTACTACAGAAATAGATGAATGTTATTATATATATGATATATATTGACTTTTGTACACTGTTTATTGTTTGTACTATCCGTTTGCCACTTGCACAGATGTTCTCCACTTGTATTGCCCTCTGCACATTTGCAATTTGCTACATTGTTGAACTGAATACACAGTTACTTATCCATGTCAATTGCACATCCTCACAATGTACTCCATATCTTTTTGCACTGCTGTTTTAAACTTCTGGTTGGATGCAAACTATATTTTGTTGTACTGTACTTGTACTGTGCAATGACAAGAGTTTAATCTAATGTTGTATATTTTGAAAACAATGAATGACACATTTTGGTGAAGATACATTACATTTAATTATCCAAGGTCGGCTGCTATCTTGCTATTATTGCTACATAAATAAGATAGCTAAAATACTTTTGGTTGAAAAATAATAAACTTTAAAACAATTTTGTCAAGCTTTTTACTTCACAGTTTCCAATTGTCAATGACCTTGAGAATCCCAGAAGAACAGTTTTTATCAAAATGCCTGTTAATAATTCAACAGCCATTTTTGAATGTGCATGAGCACAAAAAAGCATTCACATCTCTGTTATCATAGCCTGGGTTAAGCAATTGTAAAATGGCTTTTTGTCTTGAATTGGCACTGCAGATTGAGCCTATTGTTTTAATTTCCCTCATCTGTCAGGAGGATTTATTGTTTCCCAGAATATTGCCCCTAACAAAGAAACATGAATGGTTTTACTATATGATGGTTATTGTGGGGGAAATCCCTGTGGTATTTGATAACCCAGCCATGTACAGCATGGCCAGTTCCAAAAGAGGTTTACATGTCAAACACAAAGTACTGACAAAATACTCCTGCATTTATCTGTCATAGTGATTGCTGGGTGGGCTTAACGCTTTTTATCCAAAGGTTAACATCTGGTTATGGCACACATGATTAATGTTGGAGGGCAAAGCACACTAGTCAGAAAGAACCAGGGCCAAATTTTGATGTAACTCTTCGGATATTCGTGTGTTGAGAGAAAGATACCTGGACATCTGCTTTGAGTGCAACAATTATCCCTCATTCTTGCCTGTTAGTTGAAACAGTACATACTAACCTTCTACCAACCACTGAAAGTTATTAGCTGTTTTTAGAAATAATTAATGGGCAAAATGTGAGTGATAGTCAAGTAATGTTATTATTGAATATGGAAGAGTACAAATCACTACAGTCATTTCTGAAATGTTGAGTAGACAAGAAGGTAATACTCCAGCCACCAAAATAAACATTATCAACAAAGTTTTAACCAAGTGAAGAGGTTGCAATTCATTTTTTTGTTTATTTAAAAAACAGATAATTCAGTCTGCCTTTATTGTAACAATAAATAAGGTGAGCAAAGGAGACTGGGACAGACAATCTGATCCACCAAGATAAGTGACATGGTTCTTTATTATCTTGCAGGGTTTAGCCAGATGTGCAAGGGAAATTATACATCGTTGCTGAGCAGTGATATATTTGGTAAACCTTAACAAAGCAACCCGGAAAAAACCTAGATAAGAAGCATTCCTAATCTAGAAAGGGTTTTCCATTCTACAATCAATCACATGTAATCAATCATATGAAATAATTTCAAGATTTGGCTCGTGATTTAAGTTTAACAACATCAAACAATAATGTGGAACAAATGTCAAACTGTTACAAGATTTTGTTGTACATGTTCTTAGAAAAAACACTGAAGCCCAAACCAGAGGGACTGCCAGGTGTCGGTTGAAACAGGACACAGGTGCAGAGCTTTTACTGAACATAGTCATTTGTAATGCAAACTCTAAACTACAAAATGAACCGCAGCACCATAGGACATCTACACAGAAACAAAGACCCTCACCGTGTGCGCTGAATTCAATAGGGCATCCAATTAGAGCCAACGCATTGCAGCTGCCCCTAATTGGGAGCCACCATAACATAAATATCACTAGACAACCCCATAGCCCTAAAAGGACCCCTGTCCCTTGTTGTGAATGCTACAGTGTGTGATACAGACCAGAGCACAAACAATGACAATTTATCAGCCCTAATTCTTAAATACATTTTTTTTTATATTGCAAAAGAGGCCTTAAACAAAAAACATAGATCATGAATTAGGCGTGTAAGGCACCGTCAATAACAGGTTCTGTTAAAAAAATACTGACTGAAGCTAATACAGTTGCTGACATACTTTTTATTGTGTTTCTTTAACATTTCTATTACCAGGTAGTTTGTATTCATAGTAATAATATATGCAGATACAAAAAAATGTTGTCATTACAAATGACAAATACAAGGCACGGTTTTGTTTTGATTTCAACAGCATTTATTTGATGATGTTCTATAGTAAATAGCCCATGATGGGCAAACAATAAGAATACTTGTGAGGAATATTCTAGATAATTCTTTTGTTCATACCATTAGCCTGATGTCAAGCTCTGTTTGTATTTTTTTGAATTTGTGACATTTACCATATTGTGTAATAATAAAGTTTCTCCCATTAAAACTTTCTGGGAAAAAACTAACTACAGAGACATATACAGTGGTGGGAAGGAGTATGATAATGAAATGTGAAAGGAGTACTCATGTACTCTGCTTTAATCAAGCAGGATTTATTCAGCCGTTGTTTGATTGAGGCTATAAGGGTCGTCTCCACATACAGAGCAGGATGAAGGGAGACCTTGTTGAGCAGGAGATCCAGTAGCCTCTAATGATAATTATGTTTATGAAAAGAAATGTTTAACATTTAATTAGAAATTTACTGATTTGGGTAAGTTATGGAAAGAGATAGATAATGGATTACATTACCGCAGTAATGGACTTAATGCACAGACATTTGACAGTAGAGAAAATGCAAAACATTTGACAATTCGATTCACCCTGTACCATATTAAAAACACATTGTTTGATGCTTTATTTTGCGATTTTATTTAAAAATATACACCAATTTTAAAACTGATCTGCAAGTTAGCCATTCCATGGGCACTGACACACCCCGATAACGTGACAGACGCTGTCGGGAACTGTCGTTTTGTTTTACATCAAATACCTTGTCCGTATATGTTTTTTGATTAAATGCAAGTCAAAGTACATTTACGTCACTCCTGTATGTTTCTATTAGCGTTTTCCATACTGTCCCAACTTTTTTGGACTTGGGGATGTACATGAAGATAATCAAACGCATGCAATATTGCTCATTTATGTAGTTGTTCTATTGTTTCAGAAATATTGGAGAAACATCCATATAATTGTTCTATGGACATATGACTAGGACAACCTATATGTGTGTTGTGAGGTGATAGATTGTGTGGATAGTAGTAGTAGGAGCTAGTTATAATGTTTAGTGTGGCTTGCTAGTCAGGAGGTGTCAGAACAGGAGCCATAATCAATTTGCCCCATGACTGACAGGTCCATTAGCACAGTGACTTCATCACTTTCTCTAGGAGAGGTGTTGACTAAAGGTTATTAGAGTTATGAGTGCTCAGAGTCCTATGAGCAGGATCTGAAAAACCATCCATGGTAGTAGTGAAAGCTTACATTGGCACCCAGTCTGCCCTGTTGTTTGGCTGGCACTCACTGTTTGATTTATGAAAAGAAGAACAAAACTATACAGTCTCTCGGACGCACGTACACAACCAACCGCTTTTATTGTGCTGCTCGTCCGTAGGAATTGAACCCAGAGTTCTGACCTTACCCGAGCCATGCTCCAATAACTGAGTTTGACTGGGAAAGGGCATGACCATTACAGTCAATCTTCACCCCTCCAACCTCTCCCTGCTTGCCCCAGTCCACACTGAGAAAAATGTCTTTAAGATCTAGGTTGTTGATATCTTTATCCGCAGACGTATCATCCTTCACAATCAACAATCCTTTTCCCATTGGCTGTTTGCTATTTTCTATTTCACATCCTTCCTCTTCCTCACTTACTCAGCTCCCATGCTCTCGTCTCCCAGAAATGAAGGCTACATTTTAATGAAATGTCTTAATATTTTCTACATGGGGTCTCTACATATCAATGAACTATTATTATTTTCCAAGCCCTGTGAACGGCGTTTGATTGGAGCCAATTTACTCATACAACTGGACAATGACCCAGGTCCCGAGACAAAACAAACTTGAATATGTTAAAGGCTAACTAAAAGAAGAACAACGACACAGGTACCAGAACACAAAAGTCTAACAAACATTTGTCCTTACTCACACTAAGACAATGCTCCCACAATGGGGGCTAAAAACAACTGACATATATAGGACACATAACAGGACATCAGGACTAACTGGCATGAATAATTACTGATCATCGTGTTGTTGACTAGATAGCTAGCTAACTTTACACAAGGAACCTTATTGTGTGTCGTAACGACTTAACGAATGAAGTAATCTGGTGAATAAAACTTTAGTTTTATAACCATAGATGTTACAATATGAGTAGGCTGCTGTAAAATAGTGGTAGCTGGATTTACTGGAATTCATTGTATTGATTTGTGCCTTGCGTCTTGCTAAACCAACTTGCATGTACAGTGGAGGAAAAAAGTATTTGATCCCCTGCTGATTTTGTACCTGCCATGGTTGCAGGTATATTGTGGAGGGAAGCGAGATGCAGAGCCAGCGTATATCCGTATATACATTATAACTAATGCCCAGTGCTTAGCTAAACTCAAAACAGCTGTGCTCCTAATTTACACAACACACATCAGTGCTCTCGCTTAACACCCTGTGTACAACACAGCTCACCCAATACATGACAGTACTTATGCCCAATGACAAAGACACGATCAGTCTATAATTTTAATGTCAGGTTGATTTGAACAGTAAGAGACAGGATAACGACAAAATTCTGAATGACACATTTCAAAAAAGTTAAACATTTATTTAAATTGTACTCAGTTAAGTATAAGTATTTCACCCCTTTGCATAACATGACTATAGTACTTGGTAGCAAAACCGTTGTTGGCATTCGGAGGTCAGACGTTTCTTATAGTTGGCCACCAGGTTTGCACACATCTCAGGAGGGATTGTGTCCCACTCCTCTTTGCAGATCCTCTCCAAGTCATTAAGGTATCGAGGCTGACGCTTGGCAACTCTAACCTTCAGCTCCTTCCACCGATTTTATTTTTGGGCTAGGCCACTCCAGGACCTTAATGTGCTACTTCTTAAGCCACTTCTTTGTTCGCTTGGCGGTGTGAGTGTGGGTCATTGTCAAGCTACAATCCCCATCTACGACCCATTTTCAATGACCTGGCTGAGGGATGGAGGCTCTCAGCTAAGATTTTACGGGACATGGCCACATCCATGGTCCCTTTGATGCAATGCAGTTGTCCTGTCTCCTTTGCAGAAAAACACCCCGAAAGCATAATGTTTCCACCTCCATGTTTGACGGTGGAGATGGTGTTCTTGGGGTCATAGGCAGGATTCTACCTCCTCCAAACATGGTGAGTTGATGCCAAATAGCTTGATTTTGCTCTCATCTGACCACAACACTTTCACCCAGTTCTCCGCTGAATCATTCGGGACGGGCCGGTACATGTGCTTTCTTGAGCAGGGGGAAATGCAGGAGCGGGCGCTGCAGGATTTGAGTCCTTCAGAGAATTGTTTCCTTGGTGAATATGGTCCCAGCTGCCTTGAGATCATTGACAAGATCCTCCCATGTAGTTCTGGGCTGATTCTCCATTCTCATGGAAAATAGAAACTTCACAAGGTAAGATCTTGCATTGAACCCCAGACCCAGAGGGATTGACAGTTATTTTGTGTTTCTTCCATTTGCAAATAATCGCACCAACTGTTGTCACCTTCTCACCAAGCTGCTTGGCGATGGTCTTGTAGCCCATTCCAGCCTTGTGTAGGGCCACAATCTTGTGCCAATCCTGACATACTTGGACAGCTCTTTGGTCTTGGCCATGGTGGAGTGTTTAGAATCTGATTGATTGTTTGATTCTGTGGACAGACGTCTTTTAGACTGATAACATGCTGAGATTAGGAGCTCTCCCTTTAAGAGAGTGCTCCTAATCTCAGCTCGATACCCGTATAAAAGGCACCTGGGAGCCAGAAATCTTGCTGATTGACAGGTGATCAAATACTTATTTCACTGAGTAAAATGCTTATTAAATTAACTTTGAAATGCGTTGTTCTGGAATTTGTTGTGGTGATTCTGTTTCTCATTGTTCAAATAAACCTATGTTACATGTCCCTCTTTGTCGTCCTATGTGGGTGTGTGAATAGTGTAGAGTGCTTGTTCTCTATGTGTCAGGAGTTCACAGGCATCCTGGATTACTGTTGGCGAGGAGGCGGAGCATGTCTGAAGACCTGGCAGCTGGGAGTAATCCCCTAATGAACTTGGGGCTATATAAACCTGCTTTGATTTTGCGTTGAAAAAAAAGGAAGAGAGAGTTTGTCGAAGACCCTGCTTGTGTGTGACTCCTGTCTTGTTCTCACCTGCTGTATACCACGTTGCCTGGGTTCTGGAGAAGGTGTAGGAAGTTCTGTGTGTGTGTGTGTGCGTGCGCGTGTGTGCGTGCGTGCGTGTGTGTGTGTGTGTGCGTGTGTGTGTGTGCGTGCGTGTGTGTGTGTGTGTGCGTGCGTGCGCGTGTGTGTGCGTGCGCGTGTCTGTGTGTGCGCGTGCGTGTGTGTGTGTGTGTGTGTGTGTGTGTGTGCGTGCGCGTGTGTGTATGTGTGTGTGTGCGTGTGCGTGTGCGTGCATACTTGGGCATTGTGCATTATTCTTATTATTTTGGAACCACTAAATGTCCCACGAAGGCCAAATTTGAGTTATGGTTGTCTTGTCTCATTATTTTAGTCAGCTGCACTCCATGCTCCTTCCCTGTCCATACCTGTTTACATTGGGTGCGCTCACACAGGCGTTTATGTCCCCCACCTCCAATGAGCACCACCTGAGGTAGAAACGTAACAAGCTACAATTAAAATGATTGATTGATCATGTCTTTGTCAGTGGGCAAACGTTGGGCAAAACTACACTCTTAGTAATATATATAAACAAAATAAACTTTGAAAGACAGCGCCGCAGGTACACGTCTTCAGACTAGAAGCACAACCAATATACTGTAACAGACAATAACACACAAAGGCATAACAAACACATGGGACCTATATACACTCTACAAATGAGGGAATGGGCACCAGGTGTTTGTGATGGCGAGACCAGAGAATATTGTGATGGGGGAAGGAACGATGGCAGCTGGAAGGCTAGTGAAGACAAACTGGCCAGCATTCTGTTCGATCTGTTCTGGCATTAAATCTACGGCCTAAACATTCAGTACGGTGGCATCCTTCATAAATCTAACACATTTATTGGAAGATTGAGAAAGCAAGAGTTCTTTTCATTTCTACAACATGATATGATGGCTTCATCGGTCGGTGACCTGCAGCACTCGCTGGATCGGTTCGCAGCCGAGTGTGAAGCGGCTGGGATGAGGATTAGCACCTCTAAATCTGAGGCCATGACTCTCAGTAGGAAACCGGTGGAATGCCTACTCCGGGTAGGGAGTGAGTCCTAACTCCAAGTGAAGGAGTTTAAGTACCTCGGGGTCTTGTTCGCGAGTGAGGGGACAATGGAGCGTGAGATTGGCCGGAGAATCGGAGCAGCGGGGGCGGTGTTGCATTCGCTTTACCGCACCGTTGTGACGAAAAGAGAGCTGAGTCGGAAGGCAAAGCTCTCGATCTACCGGTCAATCTGTGTTCCTACTCTCACCTATGGTCATGAAGGCTGGGTCATGACCAAAAGAACAAGATCGCGGGTACAAGCGGCCGAAATGGTTTTTCTCAGGAAGGTGGCTGGCCTCTCCCTTAGGGATAGGGTGAGAAGCTCAGTCATCCGAGAGGAACTCGGAGTAGAGCCGCTGCTCCTTTGCGTAGAAAGGAGCCAGTTGAGGTGGTTCGGGCATCTAGTAAGAATGCCACCTGGGCGCCTCCCTAGAGAGGTTATCCAGGCACGTCCAGCTGGGAGGAGACCTCGGGGAAGACCCAGGAATAGGTGGAGAGATTATATCTCCATACTGGCCTGGGAACGCCTCGGGATTCCCCAGTCAGAGCTGGTTAATGTTGCCAAGAAAAGGGACGTTTGGGGTCCCCTGCTAGAGCTGCTGCCCCCGTGAACCGACCCCTGATAAGCGGTTGAAGATGAGGAGGCAATTAGAATTTGTTATTTTTATTGTTTGATTGTATGGTGCGTAGTCTGTTTTCCAGTGAGATCTGTTGTAATTACTTACTGAGAGCATTACAGTCACCAAACAAAAGAAAATTACCACAGCGAGACACAGAACACCACATTAAATGATCGATGATGGTGTTTTAAAAAATACAAAAGGATTTAGTCTGTTTCATATTCTCCGAAATGTATCCTATTCTCTGAAAGTCCTTTTGTTAGGAAATCAGTGTCTCTGTTCCCTACAAATTCTGGATCTTGTTTTGCTAAATGAACATGCACTAAAATGGCACTCTATTAGTATACTTCGGTGACATCTGTGGTAGCTTTATCAGTTGGTTCTGTAGCTATGGTTTGACCTAAATGTTGAACTTGTTAAACCCTGAGGATTGAACGTGTTATAAGTCATGTATTAATAGAGGATGTCAATGACAACTACATGCAAACACTGTAATGGGGCAGAGCACAGAACACAGAGGCAGACTGTGATGCTGGAAAACGTTGACAGCAGCACATAAGTGGAAACTAGCGTCAAGCGAAGCCAAAGCCACTTTACTGCTTCCTTTGCTTGCCCCTAGGGTGGGTCTTTGGGCTCTCGTAGTCGCTCTCCCTGCTAAGCGTCCTCGTCAAACTCTGTGACCGAAGAGACATACACAGGATAACACTTGAAGCTTACCTTCTGGAAGCTCCCACTCCGCCTTTTATAGTCACTCTGATGGTGCTTAATGTGAGGAAGCTGTGTCTGAAAGGGGCTGGACAGGCCAGCTGCCGCTGGAACTTTGTTGAGGCTGCCAGTAGTTTATATTGGCACGTTCTCCATGCTCCTGAACCTTCCCACTTGGTGTACTCTCTTTGGGCAAGACACTAATAGACACATTATGCTACAGGACATTCTGAAGATGGTAACTATTATTACACTAAATACTTTATCTCAATCTTAACAATTGTTAACACATGTTAAGGAAAAAAAACTGAATTGAAAAAATATACTAAAATGATATTACATTGCATTACAAATCTTTGGTTAATAAACACTGCTCATCCCAAATTGCAACATTTGACTGTCATGCACATGCCAAAAGATGTATGTTTCGAATTAAAATTCAATTTTTCAATTTTTCAATTTCCTGAATAGATGCAATCACCAGTAAACATTTGTAGATGAGTTGCTCAGTATTTTTACGTCACTGTACATCTGTGTCCTTGTGGTTTGGTGGCTGCATCCTGACAGTGCCTTGGGTCTGGCACCCGGCAGTGCATTTTGACCTTTGTGAGATTGTTTTTCTTATGGCAAGGCCTGGGTGTCTGGAAGTAATATCCCCATGGCCCAGTAGCTGTCAGAAAACCCCTGATATACAGTAGAGCATAATTAAGTACATAAAATGAAAATGTAATTGTGATCAAATATGCAAGTCACTGAAAATCTTCATAATTATGAACACATAATGACTTCATTCTTCTAATACAAAAGACATTCTCCCAACTCACAGCACAGTAAGATGTTTACACAACAAATACATAAAGTGGCCTATGAGGAAGGAGTTAATAGAAGAGGGGAAACAAACAATTCATAATTTAGTGATTGCCAATTGCGAAAGAAGAATTTGCAAGCATTTCTATTGCACACAAATAACGCAAACACATGCGTTCTGCTCAAAAGGTATTGACACCCTTTATGAAATTCAGTAAATGCAAAAACACATATGTCATCTTAGGGGGCCAAACGTAACGGAGAGCTGTCTCCAAATACAAATCATTTGATTGAGAATTTTTTTTGCAAAACACACATTTTTAAAGAAATTACTTCTAGATGCATGCTTTAAGGAAAATGACTTTTCTGTGCATTCTTTATCCCCTATTCTTTCTGTTAGAATAACCATTGGAAAAGTGAAATTAAAAGTTAAAATGGCCCAAATCATGGTCATTCTTATGAATTTTCTAGTCATCTGTTTGTCACCAGGTGGTGCATAGAAAAGTGAACAAAGTAAACAAAAAGGCTGGTTACTATGCTAGTTAAAAGGCAGGTTACTATGCTCACATATTGTAATCTCCCATATATATTATACATATTATTAAACGTATAATTGGGCATTGGCAGTTGATATCAGTACACAGTCGACTACGGGTGGCAGCAAGCACACATCACAATTTCAGCAGAAATGGTACCCTATCTAGTTGTTGTTGGTTGTTGCTTTTGTGTTTGGTTACAGAACTTTAAGTAAAACAAACGGATAGACAGACAGACAGACTGCCATTACATGTTCCTGGTTCTACACAGTGGAAGAACAGGGATTTAGATAATTACATTCTCTGTTAACTGTAAATCATTAACACCTTTCTTATTCAATTGAAAGCGTAATTTCATTTAAAACAAAAAGATACCAACTAGCTACGACAAAACAATTTATCTCATCATTGTTACGCATGGCACTCAATGTTATGACTGCCAGAGGCAGAATAGAGCTCCGGACCCCACGTGACTACAGGTGTTCGGGCCGCCATTTTGGCAGTAAAAGTGTCGAAGCTTTCAAGCCATCGGAGTACTCATCTCACTTTAATTCGCATGACATTAAGCTTTATATGAAAAAATGTAATAGGTTAAATATTACCGACCCATACAATGCCCCAGGGGTGCTTTTCAAAAGTATCTCCGCTGAAGAAGACGTCCCAGATCTGCAGTATCCGGATATAGAATATATAACTACCTGATAAACTTCCCGTCTTCCTACTCGGGTGACTCTCTGAAAGCCTACAAAAGCCTGGAGTGGTCTGGCTTTGTAACGAACATCCAGCTGCATGTGGAATCTTCAAGCAAAAAAATGCTGCATCATCTCTGGAAGGGTTAGTGTCCCAGTTTAATAGGTAGTGTAACGTTAGCATGGCTAGTAGAGGTCTGGGTTGTTTGTTTACGTTAGCTCGGCTAGCAACCGCGGTGCGTCTGGGTATCTGTAGCTAGTTTGTATCTTTGATGTACTCAACCAAGATAGCTGACATTTTTTATTTAATGTAGGCCTGTAGCTTAATCATTCCCTCAGTGGTTCAGGTGTCAGGTACAATTACCAAACATATCAAGGTATTTGTCTTTATTAATTTAATTCATAAACTAATTATATAAAAATATTGTCAATGCACTAAACTGGTTCTATGCCTTTACTTTATTAATACAAGTTATGTAAAAAATACAAGGTTTAAGACATTTATTTTCTTTTAATCCATTCCTTTAATGGTTTTAGCTCATTGGGTGTTATATATACGGCTAGGGGGTCCCATCTTTCAGTCTTGTTTTGCTTGCTCCTGGCTCTTTTAATGGCGCTAATCCACTTAGCTCGCCTCTCCGCTTCTTTATAAATGCGACGTACCTTTCTTTTTCCCTCGTTTATTTGTGCAACCTGGTGCACAACAGTTATCGACCATATTTAGCCGCCTTCACCGCAACAGTCTGCCAATCTGCCGAATGCTGCCAAAATGGCGGTGCCCACGGTTTCAGGTCCCGTAACAACATCATCCCCCGGAACTGTATTGCATAATATTTTAGGATATTACCACTAAAATAGCGTTTCTTAAATGTACCATGTTGTCAATGGCCTTTTTTACATAATTGTGGGTTCATTGACTATTTACTCAGCTCGCCAATATATACAGTGATTTATAACTTATTTGAAATGCGTTATTCTGGATTTTTCGCTGTTATTCTGTTTCTGTTATTAGACTGATCATGTCTTTGTCAGTGGGCAACTGTAAAAAATCAGCAGGGATCAAACACTTTCTTACTGTAACTGAGGTAGAAAATAAAACCGTAAAGCAAACAGTGTGAGAATTGACTGACAAGGCCATTGGGGAGCTACAGAACAGCCTTGGCACTATAGGATTACATCCTATATCAATGTATGTGAAGCATTCGGGATCACTTCCAGAACATGATAAGGCATGGTTCACTGACAAGCTCTCCCATTTGAATAAGTAGTAGAAAGATCAACAAATACAAGCCGCTAAATCTCAAAGGGCCTTCAATCACCGGCAGACCTCACTTTCACCTCCCATTTGCGTTTCCCCCTCACCAACCTCCTTCAAAGCACCTTTCAATCACAGGACAGGAAATAAACAGGGTTCTGTTGTTTGGCATAGAAAGTTTAACGAGCAAAAATGTTTTTTTAGATCCATTTTGCAGTGGCGGCTGGTGAAAAATATTCTCGGTGGGGCTGTGCCATACTTTTTGCTTCTGTTACCATCATAGTACAATTTAACACAAACTGCAGGACAGCAGTGCACTGTGAAATATCAGTAATTATGTAATGCCAATATTAAAAAGTTGAGTCATTCTTACACAAAAACATAAACATCATATTGCAGAAACACAAGCCTTTCATTTGCATATATATATATATATATATATAAGTTAAGTTTAAAGGAAGTCTTACACATATGTCACGGTATCCTTATAGTGTAGTGGGAAGGAGCGAGATGCAGAGCCAGGGATAACGTTCGCTGAGTTTTATTGCAAATAAAACCGACAGACACACGAACCGAAACCTACACAAACATTGTAAATAAAAGTGTGCTTACACAAAGCGACTTAAAGAACTATAACACAGTGCGCAACAACAAACAATCCAACACTCACCTACATGGACATGTAACATTAAATCAATAACCAGCACCAGGGCCACTTGTCGACTCACTCATGCTGAGGGACCTTAAATAGCCCACTGATTGACAACTAAACCCAAAACAGCTGTGCTCCTTAATTACAACAATACACAGAAGTGCTCTCCCTAACCACCCTGTGTACAGCACAGCTCACTCACTATGTGACAGTATCCCCCACTAAAAGGCTAGCTTCCAGATAGCCTAAAAGAAAAAGGGAGCAAAAGGAGAGAACCCGAAGTCAAAACAAAAGGGGGAAAGAGGAGAGGGCGGAAAACCCGGGGGCGGCGGCTTAGCCGGAGGCCGACTTATGTCACTAGTCCAACCCAGAGGTGCCCGGGACAGTGGGTCCACCCCTTTTCGGGCCTCTTGGGCTGCGACGCGGCAGCCATCTTGGGAGGCGATGGAAGGAGGGGACACTCCGGGAGCTCAGGCGGAGGAGGGAGGAGCCATTTGAGGAACCCAGGCGGAGTAGGGAGGTGACACTCCAGGTGCTCAGGCGGAGGGAGGAGTTGCCACCCGAGGAACCCAGGTCGGAGGAGGGAGGGGACACTCCAGGAGCTCAGGTGGAGGGAGGAGGGGACACTCCAGGAGCTCAGGCGGAGGGAGCAGTTGCCACCCAAGGAACCCAGGCGGAGGAGGGAGGGGCCACTCTAGACACTCAGGTGGAGGGGGGAGGGGCCACTTGTCGACACACTCATGCTGAGGGACCTTAAATAGCCCACTGATTGACAACCTATGCCCGGTGCTTAACTAAACCCAAAACAGCTGTGCTCCTAATTACAACATACACAGAAGTGCTCTCCCTAACCACCCTGTGTACAGCACAGCTCACCCACTACGTGACAGTATAACGGATGTATAATATAGAAATGGATATCAAGTGGCTGAACTCAAACCTTTGACTGGAAGAATAGCATACAGTATTTTATGATCAAACTAAATGTAACTAATTGTTAATGTGCTCCAGAACTGCAACAATTTATTGACACAAAACAACGTATATACCTGTCCATGCTGGATCTGTGCCCGTCGTTTTAAAAAGCAAGCACGGAAAGCAAAATAAAGCATTAGCTTGAGTGCACCCAGTTAGCCAAGCTAGCCACAGTTCTATACATTTTTTAAAGGACGGAAAATATACAAAACAATCCATTTAGGCTTACTGTTTATAATAAAAAAATGTATCTGATAAATAAGTAGGTATTTTTTCTTCATAGTAATGATAATGCACATTAAAGGGTAAATACGTACTTTATGATATTGACAGAAATGCCCAGTGCTAAAGGGAAACACAAATATCTAGCTTTAACAAACAAACAAGATCCCCAATCAGTAATGTGGTCGATCAGTACTTTTAACAATAAGCTCAGTATTCTGCTGTCCGGAAATTTGTTTAAAACATCTAGCTCTCATTTGGCATCACCTAACAAAGCATCAAATGCTGTGAAATCACCTGTGGCCTATACTACAAAGCAAGTTCTACATGCCCTGGATTACTTTCCATTAACTGGCTTCACATAACCGGACACTTGCGATCTAGTTAAGAGATGTCACAACGGTGGTAATAAATTTGTTCAATCAACCCAGGATTTCCCAATCTAGCTAAAATGGACGGAGTTTGCACCATACCACCAATCGCAGACATGGACAAGTGTAGAGCGTCATATTTCACGTAAGAGGAGCAAAGAAATATAATTGAAAAATATTAAGAATATAAAACGGTCATACTGGCGAAAAGTAATACAGTTGCTGCCGCCAAAAAAAGTAAGGAAAGCTGGCAAAAAATGTACGTGAATGCGTAACATACAGACTCATCACTATCACTGCCCATTCATTAAGTTACAGACTCATCACTATCACTGCCCATTCATTAAGTTACAGACTCATCACTATCACTGCCCATTCATTAAGTTACAGACTCATCACTATCACTGCCCATTCATTAAGTTACAGACTCATCACTATCACTGCCCATTCATTAAGTTACAGACTCATCACTATCACTGCCCATTCATTAAGTTACAGACTCATCACTATCACTGCCCATTCATTAAGTTACAGACTCATCACTATCACTGCCCATTCATTAAGTTACAGACTCATCACTATCACTGCCCATTCATTAAGTTACAGACTCATCACTATCACTGCCCATTCATTAAGTTACAGACTCATCACTATCACTGCTCATTCATTAAGTTACAGACTTATCACTATCACTGCCCATTCATTATGTTACAAACTCATCACTATCACTGCCCATTCATTAAGTTACAGACTCATCACTATCACTGCTCATTCATTAAGTTACAGACTCATCACTATCACTGCTCATTCATTAAGTTACAGACTCATCACTATCACTGCTCATTCATTAAGTTACAGTCTCATCACTATCACTGCCCATTCATTAAGTCACAGACTCATCACTATCACTGCCCATTCATTAAGTTACAGAGTCATCACTATCACTGCCCATTCATTAAGTTACAGACTCATCACTATCACTGCCCATGCATTAAGTTTCAGACTCATCACTATCACTGCCCTTTCATTAAGGCAGGAATAGATTTCAATATACAGTCCCCTCCAAAAGTATTGGAACGGTAAGGCAAATTCCTTTGTTTTTGTTGTTACTCATCTTTTGATCATAAACCCAAATGTCTTCAGTGAACAACAAAAACAAAGGAATTTGCCTTACCGTTCCAATACTTTTGGAGGGGACTGTACATGTGTACTCAATTAAAGCAATGTGTTGCTGAGATTAATTGTCTTGTGTCATTATTATTGCTGGATACCTTCAGTTGCAACCCTGGCAGTGTGAAGCGGTCTTGGGAACAAATAAAGAATAAACATTCAAACCAATTCAAGCCAAATGCTGCATTTATTTTACATTTGCACTGGCAACATACGGCTCAACTAGCTGACTGAAGTTACCTCGCTAACCACAAATCTTGCTTCGTAGGCCTCTGCTGAGAGAAAAACAAATCTGTGACAACATGTATTCATACTGAAAAACAAAGTAATTTCATGTTTTAAAGGGAATGTGTAAAGGGCACCCACTGTCCCTTAAGTATTACTGATTACAGAAAGTGATTTTGAAATATGGACTTATTATGTGTGCTTGACTATGGTCAAGGACACATATTGTAATCTCACATATATATTATTATTATTATGTGTGCTTGACTATGGTCAAGGACACATATTGTAATCTCACATATATATTATTATGTGTGCTTGACTATGGTCAAGGACACATATTGTAATCTCACATATATATTATTATTATTATTATTATGTGTGCTTGACTATGGTCAAGGACACATATTGTAATCTCACATATATATTATTATTATTATGTGTGCTTGACTATGGTCAAGGACACATATTGTAATCTCACATATATATTATTATTATTATGTGTGCTTGACTATGGTCAAGGACACATATTGTAATCTCACATATATATTATTATGTGTGCTTGACTATGGTCAAGGACACATATTGTAATCTCACATATATATTATTATTATTATGTGTGCTTGACTATGGTCAAGGACACATATTGTAATCTCACATATATATTATTATTATGTGTGCTTGACTATGGTCAAGGACACATATTGTAATCTCACATATATATTATTATTATGTGTGCTTGACTATGGTCAAGGACACATATTGTAATCTCACATATATATTATTATTATTATGTGTGCCTCAGTTTGGCAGTTGACATCAGTAAACAGTCGACTACGGGTGGCCGCAAGCACACATCATCACAATTTCAGCAGAAATTGTACGCTATCTAGTTATTATGTGTGCTTGACTATGGTCAAGGACACATATTGTAATCTCACATATATATTATTATTATTATTATGTGTGCTTGACTATGGTCAAGGACACATATTGTAATCTCACATATATATTATTATTATTATTATATCAAATTTTGACCACCCCTACTCCTCCCACAGTTTTTGCAGTAGATAGACAAAAAATTGTCAAAATGTGCGTCCCGAAACCTATTTAGTTGCTATTGTTTTGTAGAAAGTTTCGTTATGTAGTTTACGAAATATTAACGAAATTGTCGCTAATTAATCCTCATTGAAATACATTGACGGAATCTTCAAAACTAGAGTGTGAGAGCCCAATCAGCAGAAAATGTAGAGAACATTTGTAAACTGCTACTGCTGCCTGAGTTTCAACCCTTTACACACAAATGGCATATCAAAACGTTCATCTATTTGTGCTGTCACTCAAAATGTTCAAATATAAGCTGTAACATATATATTTATTTCGTTATGTCCTTTTGTTTCCAACTTGCGCCTCCCCATAGACATCCATAGAAACGGTGATTTTCTCCACTCTAATTTGAAAGCGATTTTTGGTGTTTTTTTGTTCGTTTGTAAATTGTAATAGCGCCTACATTTCCGGGGTTACATATACATGTTATACATCAAAATGTCCGCCTGGTTCTTAGGATTCTCATGATATAATTGTTTAAACTGTGTGAGTAAAACTCTGGTTAGTAGAGCTAAAAGTATACGACCATGTCTGAATCTTTTGAAATGATAGACAGTGAAGCAGCATTTTCTGGTTGTTGATTGGCTAAATAGTAGGAACATTCTGGAAGGGGCGGGGGGAAGGAGGCAGCGCGCTCTGATATCGATGAGAACAGCTGGTCCTCCTGACAAAGGCATAGTTGCCTGGTTACAGACAAAGACTCTGCCTGCAATGAACGAATGAATGAATTGGTAAGTTCTTTCTCTGGGTCTCTGTTTACATGTTAGCATGTTAGCTAGCGTTTGCGCGCTAGCTAACGTTAGCATGTTAGCTAGCGTTAGCGCGCTAGCTAGCGTTAGCTACTACTTTAAGTGTATGCATACATTCAGACAGCCTGCAGCAATGAATGGATAGGTAAGTTATTTCTCTGGGTCTCTGTTTACACGTTAGCATGTTAGCTAGCGTTAGCGCGCTAGCTAGCGTTAGCATGTTAGCTAGCGTTAGCGCGCTAGCTAGCGTTAGCTACTACTGTAGTAATGAGTAATGACTGATAGGTTTAACACATTGTATACTATGGTGCATGTAGCAGCAGTGTGTATTCATGGGTAATGACTGATAGGCTTAACACATTGCATACTATGGTGCATGCAGCAGTAGTGTGTATTCATGAGTAATGACTGATAGGTTTAACACATTGCATACTATGGTGCATGTAGCAGCAGTGTGTATTGATGAGTAATGACTGATAGGTTTAACACATTGCATACTATCTTGCATGCAGCAGCAGTGTGTATTCATGAGTATTGACTGATAGGTTTAACACATTGCATACTATGGTGCATGTTGCAGCAGTGTGTATTCATGAGTAATGACTGATAGGTTTAACACATTGCATACTATGGTGCATGCAGCAGCAGTGTGTATTCATGAGTAATGACTGATAGGTTTAACACATTGTATACTATGGTGCATGTAGCAGCAGTGTCACCTCAGTTTGGCAGTTGACATCAGTAAATAGTCGACTACGGGTGGCCGCAAGCACACATCATCACAATTTCTGCAGAAATTGTACGCTATCTAGTTATTATTATTATTATTATATCAAATTTTGACCACCCCTACTCCTCCCACAGTTTTTGCAGTAGATAGACAAAAAATTGTCAAAATGTGCGTCCCGAAACCTATTTAGTTGCTATTGTTTTGTAGAAAGTTTCGTTATGTAGTTTACGAAATATTAACGAAATTGTCGCTAATTAATCCTCATTGAAATACATTGACGGAATCTTCAAAACTAGAGTGTGAGAGCCCAATCAGCAGAAAATGTAGAGAACATTTGTAAACTGCTACTGCTGCCTGAGTTTCAACCCTTTACACACAAATGGCATATCAAAACGTTCATCTATTTGTGCTGTCACTCAAAATGTTCAAATATAAGCTGTAACATATATATTTATTTCGTTATGTCCTTTTGTTTCCAACTTGCGCCTCCCCATAGACATCCATAGAAACGGTGATTTTCTCCACTCTAATTTGAAAGCGATTTTTGGTGTTTTTTTGTTCGTTTGTAAATTGTAATAGCGCCTACATTTCCGGGGTTACATATACATGTTATACATCAAAATGTCCGCCTGGTTCTTAGGATTCTCATGATATAATTGTTTAAACTGTGTGAGTAAAACTCTGGTTAGTAGAGCTAAAAGTATACGACCATGTCTGAATCTTTTGAAATGATAGACAGTGAAGCAGCATTTTCTGGTTGTTGATTGGCTAAATAGTAGGAACATTCTGGAAGGGGGGGGGGAAGGAGGCAGCGCGCTCTGATATCGATGAGAACAGCTGGTCCTCCTGACAAAGGCATAGTTGCCTGGTTACAGACAAAGACTCTGCCTGCAATGAACGAATGAATGAATTGGTAAGTTCTTTCTCTGGGTCTCTGTTTACATGTTAGCATGTTAGCTAGCGTTAGCGCGCTAGCTAACGTTAGCATGTTAGCTAGCGTTAGCGCGCTAGCTAGCGTTAGCTACTACTTTAAGTGTATGCATACATTCAGACAGCCTGCAGCAATGAATGGATAGGTAAGTTATTTCTCTGGGTCTCTGTTTACACGTTAGCATGTTAGCTAGCGTTAGCGCGCTAGCTAGCGTTAGCATGTTAGCTAGCGTTAGCGCGCTAGCTAGCGTTAGCTACTACTGTAGTAATGAGTAATGACTGATAGGTTTAACACATTGTATACTATGGTGCATGTAGCAGCAGTGTGTATTCATGGGTAATGACTGATAGGCTTAACACATTGCATACTATGGTGCATGCAGCAGTAGTGTGTATTCATGAGTAATGACTGATAGGTTTAACACATTGCATACTATGGTGCATGTAGCAGCAGTGTGTATTGATGAGTAATGACTGATAGGTTTAACACATTGCATACTATCTTGCATGCAGCAGCAGTGTGTATTCATGAGTATTGACTGATAGGTTTAACACATTGCATACTATGGTGCATGTTGCAGCAGTGTGTATTCATGAGTAATGACTGATAGGTTTAACACATTGCATACTATGGTGCATGCAGCAGCAGTGTGTATTCATGAGTAATGACTGATAGGTTTAACACATTGTATACTATGGTGCATGTAGCAGCAGTGTCACCTCAGTTTGGCAGTTGACATCAGTAAATAGTCGACTACGGGTGGCCGCAAGCACACATCATCACAATTTCTGCAGAAATTGTACGCTATCTAGTTATTATTATTATTATTATATCAAATTTTGACCACCCCTACTCCTCCCACAGTTTTTGCAGTAGATAGACAAAAAATTGTCAAAATGTGCGTCCCGAAACCTATTTAGTTGCTATTGTTTTGTAGAAAGTTTCGTTATGTAGTTTACGAAATATTAACGAAATTGTCGCTAATTAATCCTCATTGAAATACATTGACGGAATCTTCAAAACTAGAGTGTGAGAGCCCATTCAGCAGAAAATGTAGAGAACATTTGTAAACTGCTACTGCTGCCTGAGTTTCAACCCTTTACACACAAATGGCATATCAAAACGTTCATCTATTTGTACTGTCACTCAAAATGTTCAAATATAAGCTGTAACATATATATTTATTTCGTTATGTCCTTTTGTTTCCAACTTGCGCCTCCCCATAGACATCCATAGAAACGGTGATTTTCTCCACTCTAATTTGAAAGCGATTTTTGGTGTTTTTTTGTTCGTTTGTAAATTGTAATAGCGCCTACATTTCCGGGGTTACATATACATGTTATACATCAAAATGTCCGCCTGGTTCTTAGGATTCTCATGATATAATTGTTTAAACTGTGTGAGTAAAACTCTGGTTAGTAGAGCTAAAAGTATACGACCATGTCTGAATCTTTTGAAATGATAGACAGTGAAGCAGCATTTTCTGGTTGTTGATTGGCTAAATAGTAGGAACATTCTGGAAGGGGCGGGGGGGAAGGAGGCAGCGCGCTCTGATATCGATGAGAACAGCTGGTCCTCCTGACAAAGGCATAGTTGCCTGGTTACAGACAAAGACTCTGCCTGCAATGAACGAATGAATGAATTGGTAAGTTCTTTCTCTGGGTCTCTGTTTACATGTTAGCATGTTAGCTAGCGTTAGCGCGCTAGCTAACGTTAGCATGTTAGCTAGCGTTAGCGCGCTAGCTAGCGTTAGCATGTTAGCTAGCGTTAGCATGTTAGCTAGCGTTAGCGCGCTAGCTAGCGTTAGCTACTACTGTAGTAATGACTGATAGGTTTAACACATTGTATACTATGGTGCTTGCAGCAGTAGTGTGTAGTCATGAGCAATGACTGATAGGTTTAACACATTGGATACTATCTTGCATGCAGCAGCAGTGTGTATTCATGAGTATTGACTGATAGGTTTAACCCATTGCATACTATGGTGCATGTTGCAGCAGTGTGTATTCATGAGTAATGACTGATAGGTTTAACACATTGTATACTATTGTGCATGCAGCAGCAGTGTGTATTCATGAGTAATGACTGATAGGTTTAACACATTTGTATACTATGGTGATTTAACACATTGTATACTATGGTGCATGTAGCAGCAGTGTGTATTCATGTGTAATGACTGATATGTTTAACACATTGTATACTATGGTGCTTACAGCAGTGTGTATTCATGAGTAATGACTGATAGGTTTAACACATTGTATACTATTGTGCATGCAGCAGCAGTGTGTATTCATGAGTAATGACTGATAGGTTTAACACATTGTATACTATTGTGCATGCAGCAGCAGTGTGTATTCATGAGTATTGACTGACAGGTTTAACACATCACATACTATGGTGCTTGCAGCAGTAGTGTGTATTCATGAGTAATGACTGATAGGTTTAACACATTGCATACTATGGCGCAGCAGCAGCAGTGTCACCTCAGTCTGGCAGTTGATATCAGTACACAGTCGACTACGGGTGGCCGCAAGCACACATCATCACAATTTCTGCAGAAATTGTACGCTATCTAGTTATGTGTGCTTGACTATGGTCAAGGACACATATTGTAATCTCACATATATATTATTATGTGTGCTTGACTATGGTCAAGGACACATATTGTAATCTCACATATATATTATTATTATGTGTGCTTGACTATGGTCAAGGACACATATTGTAATCTCACATATATATTATTATTATTATTATTATATCAAATTTTGACCACCCCTACTCCTCCCACAGTTTTTGCAGTAGATAGACAAAAAATTGTCAAAATGTGCGTCCCGAAACCTATTTAGTTGCTATTGTTTTGTAGAAAGTTTCGTTATGTAGTTTACGAAATATTAACGAAATTGTCGCTAATTAATCCTCATTGAAATACATTGACGGAATCTTCAAAACTAGAGTGTGAGAGCCCATTCAGCAGAAAATGTAGAGAACATTTGTAAACTGCTACTGCTGCCTGAGTTTCAACCCTTTACACACAAATGGCATATCAAAACGTTCATCTATTTGTACTGTCACTCAAAATGTTCAAATATAAGCTGTAACATATATATTTATTTCGTTATGTCCTTTTGTTTCCAACTTGCGCCTCCCCATAGACATCCATAGAAACGGTGATTTTCTCCACTCTAATTTGAAAGCGATTTTTGGTGTTTTTTTGTTCGTTTGTAAATTGTAATAGCGCCTACATTTCCGGGGTTACATATACATGTTATACATCAAAATGTCCGCCTGGTTCTTAGGATTCTCATGATATAATTGTTTAAACTGTGTGAGTAAAACTCTGGTTAGTAGAGCTAAAAGTATACGACCATGTCTGAATCTTTTGAAATGATAGACAGT